>CM019066.1:3000834-3600834 GCA_009667805.1 Leptobrachium leishanense | reverse complement strand
TCAATAATGCTTCCTTTAAATAATCCCATTTCTCCTGGACTCCCTTTAAACTCCTCCAGTCTGATAATGAATCCTTCACACAAAATCTCATTTTAGAAAAATCAGTTTTTTTAAAGTCTAAAACTTTTGTTTTTGTGTGGTGCGGCTCCATCTCTGTTCTTATATTAAACCATACTGACTGGTGATCACTAGAACCCAAATTTTCACCTACAACAATGTCTGATACCAAACTTCCAACTGACATTTCACTGCTGTTAGGTGTCTCTGATTAGGTTGACCATTACTTCTCTACGGGGGATTTCACTGCTGCCAAAGATCACCATATTTCGTGGCAATTCGCCAATATTTGGCGAATTGCCAGATTTCGAATAGCCTATGGCCACAAAATTGCACCGTACGTGGAAAAAATCACTGTTTGGTGCAATTTTGGCGCCAGTTTGGCTCTCTTTGAATAACCCTATTTATGATCATAACATCAATTATTATTTTTTAAATAAATCTGGATTCAGAATCCTAAGTTTTGTTTTCCACGAATATCAAATGATACTACATATGGATGATAAAAAATATGTTTGAAAGGTTTACACTTGACTCATCTTTGTCCTTCATCCCCCACATCCAGTCTCTCTCTTCAACCAATTACGTAACATTTCCAAAATTCGGCCAAATTATCCCGCTGACACCACCAAGCAACTCATCCACAGCCTTGTAATCTCCAGACTTGACTATAGTAATTAATCTTGTAGCTGGCCTCCTTCCCTCCCTCCTGCCTCTCACCCCTACAATCTATCCTAAACGCCTCTGGCAAATTTATTCACCTCACCCACCTCTGTGTCTCTGTCGCTCCTCTCTTCCCTTATTGGGTTTATTATGCAAATTATATTTAAGGGCAGGGCTTTTTCAGGGGGTACTCACCGGTACTCAGTACCGGCACCTCACCACTCAGTACCGGCATCTCACCACCAACCCGAACTAACAGGTGACATGCTCCTCCCTCCTCCAGCAGTGGCAGGCAGAGAATCAGAAGCGCTCGGCAACTCATATTGCTCCTGAACGCTTCCGATTGTCAGGAGTGTATGTAGGGACCAATATCCCCCTCTTCTGCCAGTAAGTGACAAGGGAGGGTTGGTTAAATAAAATCTCCCCTCTTTTTCTTCAGTGCCCCAGCTCTGGCAGATGTGTGTAAACATGCTGCACCCCTCTCTCTGCAGCCGCTGAAACTTTGAACAGCATGGAGGGTGCAGCATATTTTCACACATCTGCCAGAGATGCGGATTGTCAGGCAAGTGGTGTGATCAGAGGAGCTGGCACTGTAAGGTGGTACAGGTGGCCACCTAAGAGCACAAGACCAGGAGAGGGTGCAAAAAAAATTTGAATCCCTGCTCACTTGTCTTGACAGGGATCCAAATTTTTAAACTATCTGCCTGGCGCTGTGTCCCTGCTGCTCCTCCTCTAAGATGCAGTTGGTGCCCAGCGAGCTGCATTGTATCTGTAGGTCAGAGAGCAGACTCCCCCGTGGTGCTGGATATGGAAGCCTGCACTCTCTCTCCTCCTGGTCCCTTCCTCCTTGCTGGTGTCTGGCCCCCTCTGATGTCAAGAGGAGGGCATGCCAAAAGAGGTCTACACTGCTGCCTTACCCCCAGCAGTTCCAGACAGTGTTTGGTGCACCCTGGAAGGTGAGAAGGTGGAAATTTAGGTCCTGGCTGCATTGCTCTGCAGGGGCTCAGTGACAGGCAGGCCTCAGAACAAAGAAAAAAACTGCTGCTGCTTCCAAATGCACTTCAAAACAGCATTTAAAAACATCACCTCTAGCAACACAGGTATCTTCACCTGGTCCTGCTGTTACCACCATGTGGGGGTGTTCTCAAGGTCAAACACCCTATCATTGGAGTCCCCCAATATTATTCAAACAGTACTTGGTGGATAGTGGAGTTTCATTGCTGTGGAGCTCATACACACTGCGCATTACTGTGAGTATCATTGTTGTGGAGCTCATACACACTGTGCATTACTGTGAGTTTCATTGCTGTGGAGCTTATACACACTGCGCATTACTGTGAGTTTCATTGCTGTGGAGCTCATACACACTGCGCATTACTGTGAGTTTCATTGCTGTGGAGCTCATACACACTACGCATTACTGTGAGTATCATTGCTGTGGAGCTCATACACATTGTGCATTACTGTGAGTTTCATTGCTGTGGAGCTTATACACACTGCGCATTACTGTGAGTTTCATTGCTGTGGAGCTCATACATACTCAGCAAAACTGTGAGTTTCATTGCCATGGTGGTCCCAAATGCTAGGAGATTATCCACTCAGTGCCAGCGTTGCAAAAAAAAACAGCTAACTGCACTGCAATACATACTTTTCTTGCAACAGAGGCACTTAGTGGATAACCCCCACAATAGTTATAGTTAATTTAAAGGAACACAGTATTAAAAAATATGGTTCCCTTTTACTTTATAGTGTCTTCCTTTAAGTGAGCTACAACAATTTATTAGGACATGAAAATAGTCATAATAATCAGTTTTTCCTGGACATGAGAGTACCCCCACCTTTTTTTCCTGAAAAAAAAGCACTGTTTATGGGGTTATTCAAAGAGTGACGAATTTGCCACCAAACTACACTGAATGGTGAATTCCACCGTACGGTGCAATTTCATGGCAATTCGGCTTTACAGAAAGTATACGGTGCAATTCGTCTCAGATCGCCGCAAATCAATGACCTTCGGCGGCAGTTATATTGTCCCATAGAGAAGTAATGGTTAATCTATTCAGAGAACACCGAACTGCAGCAAAGAGTTTGGGAAATGCCCAGATTTCCGGTGCTTCAGTTTGACAGGTTGAAACAGTCGAATCCAGGTTTTAATGGGGGGGGGGGGAATTAACATTTTTATTTTATTTTTTTTGAACCGTGTATTCTTTTTTGTTTGCAGCAAAAAGTCTTTTTATTTACTATTTACAATTTTTCTGGGCATTTAGAAAATTTTGATTCAGATTTTTTTAAATGGCATTTTTTTAATTCTGTAACAGAACTTTTTATTATTATTCGCAGGACCTTATATATTATTTCCATGCATTTTCATGCATTTTTTTAAAAAGTCTCTTATAAATTACCCCTGTTCGGCAGCTGATCGTCGGCTTTCGGCGGATCTCGGCTGCGTTTGGCAGTTTGCTGCTGCATTCAACAGATCATCGGCTGCTTTCGGTGGTTTGAAGCTGCATTTGTCAGTCTTTTTATTTACTTTTTTTTACAAAAAAAATTTGTAGCCATTTTTCCTTTTTTTTGTGAAAATTTTGATTCTGGTTTTTAACCCCTTAAGGACCAATGACGTAACGTTTACATCTTAAATGCATTGACTTTAAAGACCCTTTGTTCTTAAAGGGGTTAAATGTGTTTTTTTTAATTCTGTAACAGGTCTTTTTATTATTATTCATAGGACCTTATTTATTATTTCCATGCATTTTTTTTTAAACGCCTTTTAGAAATTGCTGGGGTTTTCTTTCACCCCTGTTCGGCCGCTGTTCGGCAGATCATCGGCTGCGTTTTAACAGTTTGCAACTGCGTTCAACTGTTTGCGGCTGCATTCGGCGGTCTGTTTGGTGGATCTTCAGCTGCGTTTGGTGGGTTTATTGGCGTGTTCGGCAGATCCATTCAGCGCACTTCGGGGACCTTATGGTGAATGCTGAATTCACTGCAGGGTGGGCAACTTGAACTCGTCGAAGTGTGCCGAACAAGAGGGGCGCTCTCTGAATAACCTCTTTAGGGCCCTATTACAACCTTCATGCAAACGTTTGCGCGCGCGCGCGTGCGTGCAAAAGTGCATTAGCGCGAGGGGCAAAACCTTTTGCGCTGAACGTCGTATTACATGTCAGCGCACAAACGCACGTAATCGTCTACCGCGGGTGAACCTGCGCGAACGCTGTGTGAGCTTACTGTACTGCACGCGTCCTATACTTAACATTGTGAGCACAAATGTATTTTTGCGCTGGTATGCGGATGGTCTTACAATCTATGCGCAGTTTGTAACGCACAGCCTTTGCGCGCATAATTTTAGCAACTCCTAAAAGGTGGTGTTAATGGCAAATTCTATCAATCTGGCCGAAACCAAATACACCAGCCCAAAAAAATACGCAGCAAAGTATAGTTACACATTCTACACATACCAAACCAATAAAATGGAGAAGTTGTGTGTGCTTTTTTATTGATGCAGCATATATGCGCAGATTGACTTTGACAGGTGCAAAAACTTAACGTGAGACAATTAAGGTTCTTAATTCTGATTGGCTGAATCGCGTGTAAAAAACAGTCCACACACTGATTTCTGCGCGCATCGTTGCTGCGCACGGATTTGTGCGCGTCTGTTTTACACGCGTTATTGCTCGATGGATGAAAAAATGCGCGAGGATTGTAATACTAGCGTTGAGTTTCGTGCGTTAACATTTAACGCTTCGCTCAAAAATTCACGAGTTGCGCGTGCGTTTTTGCGTGAAGAATGTAATAGGGCCCTTAGTGTCTAGAGCAGTGGTTCCCAACCCTGGTCCTCAGGTCCCCCTAACAGGCCAGGTTTTGAGGATTCCCCTGGGGAAATACAGACTGAATCCTGCAATCACTGAGCAGCAAATCATATCACCTGTGCTGTGCTTGATCTGGAAAACCTGACCTGTTGGGGGTACTTGAGGACCGCGGTTGGGAACCACTGGTCTAGTGGGTGAGCTGCTAAAGGCGTACTTTCTGTATGTACAAAGTAAAAAAAAAAAAAATTGAAAAGGATTACTAAATACCACTTCTTGGCACTTCAAGAGTTAAAATGTTTAAAAATGTATAGTTTTATTGTTTAAATCCCATTAAGATTAATAGCATAAAAAATATATATTTTTCTATAAATCTGCATAAAGCCTCTGCATTTATTTTGTGCCTTTTGGCCTAAGCACTGTACATTTAATGTTTTTCCTTCTATTATAGTAGAGCTTTACTTATTTCAGCGCTGTAGAAATGTGCTGCAATTTACAGGAAATTTTTATGTGCAGCATATAAAAATAACTGGAGGTGCTACTGATATCTGCACTTACAGGGGAAAAAAATAAAACAGCAGCAAAAATGATTAATCATTGGAGCATGAAAACTGGCTAAATGCTGTGTTTAATTACCTTAAGACTGTTCAGCTGTTTTAATGTAATTGTAATAATTGCCATTTACCCACCTTGGAGCTTGTTATATTAATCGCCCTAGTCGGAATATATAATTAATAACTGCACTCCTCTTCTGGAAAATATCTTGCTGAACTTTTTCCAAATGTTCCAAACAGAAAAATGGAATATTTAAATATTCAATATATCAACGCTTGACTTTAGAGATTACTCTGCTTCAAAAGGACACTCACTGAGGAAGCTTATACGGCGAAAACGCGTTCTGGTGATCCTTTTAAAGCTTTTGTATTATTTCATACCAAAACAAAATTTGATTTATTCCTGCCATATGGCTTTTCTAATTTAAATAAAAGTCTATAGTTTTTATTTTTATACGTCTTGCTACCTAGTCTTTTCCATCGATACACATTTTTTCCTGAGCCCACTTATTCGTCCTTCACACCCTGGAATCTGGATTACAGCGCCGGAACCAAGGGAAACAGAAGAAATCAAGTAAATATAAGTATTCCACTCTTACAGTACTTCCATCCTATACGTGCATTATTCAGTATATATTACATTTTCTCTTGCAAATTGCTCTTATTATATATATACATACATATGCTGTTTTAGTACATAACCACTAGGGTGCACCCGGAACCCTTTCTCTTGCTTAATATATCAACGTTGCAGCTTCTGGATTCACAAATTAACCATATTGACTTCCTCGGCTTCCCTTGAAAGGCAGACAGTCCTCCATATAAATATACGTACGGCCAGAACTGTCATGCCTCAGCCCTGAGAGCCTGCTGTGGCCAGCCTGGGTCACTAGCTCTCTATACCTGCTTCCCACCTAAGGGTTAACTCCTGTGTCTGAACCTGAGGATTCTGCATAAAACCAGACCACACCCTTCTCCCCTTTGCTTTTTCATTTTGTGTTTTCCCTTCCTGATGTCAGAGGTCCTGAGAGCTCCCTCTTATTGTATGTTCCTGTATATTCCGCTCTGCCGTGTACACCAGGTATTCCATCCTTGCTGTGTCTGCATTACATGGTTCCTGCTTGCTGAAAGATCCACTGCGTGGCCCACTATCCAGTGGGTCCAGAGACTCTCAAGTGGCTTCCAGCCCTCAAGCTCTCTCCAGGAGTAAGACCTTCTATCAGGTACTATTACCAAAGGCTCCTGCTTCCCCTCAAGAGGAACTAGAGAGAGACTACGTGGCTCACCATCCACTTGCCTGTGTTACTATCTGTTCTGTGCTGGACTGTTTGCTGTGAACCATCCCACAATACAAGCTTTGTTGTGCATATGCTGTCTCCAGTGTCTTTCTGCCTGCTCACCCCCAGCGCTTGGGAATATAACAACACACTGAGGTCGTGCCATGGCTCCTTCCTGGCACAAACCTGACATAATGAAAGCGCCAAACACCAGGCCCGTGGGGGTAATACATGCACTGGAAGACATTGCTTATCAGCTGCTTCTTGTGGTAGAGGATGTATGGAATCTCATGGACTGTTTTCCTCTCACACCTGGCCCAGTCTGGCCTTCACCAGAGAGCAGAGAATTGCAGCAACCAGCTGAGGCTAATCACTCTCCACCTGAATGCAGAGTCCAGGCACCTTCTGTGGAGTCACAGAGAGAAAGGCGTAGAAGCCTGAACCAATGCTTCTACTGCGGGTCAGATCTGCACCGAATAGATCTCTGTCCCATCAGACCTGCTAAACCTCCAACCGCTGCTCCTGTGCCAAGCCAAGCCGCTAGTCCTGTGCCAAGCCAAGCCAAGCCGCTGGTCCTGTGCCACGCCAAGCCGCTGGTCCTGTGCCACACCAAGCCGCTGGTCCTGTGCCACGCCAAGCCGCTGCCAAATCCCGTCAGACTCCAGTCGCTGCCAAGCTTCGCCAAGCTGCTGCCAAGCCTCGCCAAGCTGCTGCCAAGTCCCGTCAGACTCCAGTTGCTGCCAAGCTTCGCCAAGTTGCTGTCAAGTCCCGCCAGACTCCAGCTGCTGTCAAGCCTCGTCAGGCTACCAACATTGGCAAGCTTTGCCGAACTCCTGTACCCAGGAGGCCTGCATCCAGTGTGGTCTCCTCGGAGGAGGAGAGTTCTAAGGAGGACTCGATTGCCGAGTACATGGAGACTCTGCCTACTGAGCCCAGTGAGGAAGAACCCATGGGTGTGGAGCCCACATTCCCCACAGACCAAGAACCTATGGAGGTTGCTCCTCTCCTGGTGGCCTCTACTATGACCCCCCAGACTGCTAAGCATCCTCAAGGTGGTCCTGGATGACAAATTGGGGCCCTGCTTAAGAGACCTGCATTCAATTCGGGGTTCTATGGTTGTGACACCCTACCTTCTGAGACTCAACCAAGCCCACCAGACCAAATCCAGACTCTGTCCATAGCCTCTGAAGGCTTCATTGTGCCAGACTCTGAGCTTACTGCATACGAACAGCGCCTGGCAGCTAAGGAGCCAGTTCCTTCACCCATCATTGTGGGTGTTGCCACCAGCAGCCCTCTCACGCCCGTGACCTCTGTGGACAGTCCTACTCCTGAGGGCTGCGTCTGGGCATCCAACGGGACTTTAGTCCGGAGGGAGGATTTGGAGATCTTTGAGCAGGCCCTACATGCTCATGGGGACATTTACGATGATCGAGACTCAGACTCTGATGGTTGGTGGTGACCTTCTTGCTACTTCTCTGATATGAGCATGCCCTAGGTGCCAGAGTGCACCTTGTAAGGAGGGAGGTACTGTCATGCCTCAGCCCTGAGAGCCTGCTGTGGCCAGCCTGGGTCACTAGCTCTCTATACCTGCTTCCCACCTAAGGGTTAACTCCTGTATCTGAACCTGAGGATTCTGCATAAAACCAGACCACACCCTTCTCCCCTTTGCTCTTTCATTTTGTGTTTTCCCTTCCTGATGTCAGAGGTCCTGAGAGCTCCCTCTTATTGTATGTTCCTGTATATTCTGCTCTGCCGTGTACACCAGGTATTCCATCCTTGCTGTGTCTGCATTACATGATTCCTGCTTGCTGGAAGATCCACTGCGTGGCCCACTATCCAGTGGGTCCAGAGACTCTCAAGTGGCTTCCAGCCCTCAAGCTCTCTCCAGGAGGGAGACCTTCTATCAGGTACTATTACCAAAGGCTCCTGCTTCCCCTCAAGAGGAACTAGAGAGAGACTACGTGGCTCACCATCCACTTGCCTGTGTTACTATCTTTTCTGTGCTGGACTGTTTGCTGTGAACCATCCCACAATACAAGCTTTGTTGTGCATATACTGTCTCCAGTGTCTTTCTGCCTGCTCACCCCCAGCGCTTGGGAATATAACAACACACTGAGGTCGTGCCATGGCTCCTTCCTGGCACAAACCTGACAAGAACATGATTGGATGTTACTGACCAGAGCAATTCAAACTATCAGGTGACAATGGAGCAAAGGAGTGTTAAGTGTTACAGAAGGAATTTATTGTATCTGGAAGATGGGGGTGAGGGAAGTGTTTAATTCTAATTTATTAATTTAATTATTTTTTTGTATTCAAAATTTTTATTATGGAAGATCGTCAGCATAAGATCAAACTGTAAAACAATAGGGGGTCTCGTAGGGCCAAGCCATAATATATTACACAAGAATGGTCACGCAGTGCCGAAATATATCATTAAAAAAAATCAGGAAATATAAACGTCATCTAAGAACAGCATTTCGGGGACAAAAAACATCCCCAAACCGGGGGGGGGGTCTCATCAAATAAAGAAATCAATAAAATAGGGAAAGATAATTAAAACATAAATATCCTCGACAATAGGCATCAGAGAGGGGAGAAGAAAGGAAAAACAAAAAGGGGGTGGGGTGGGGAGGAAGGGAAGTAAAACAAAAAGAAAAAAGAAGGAGGGGAAGGGAGGAACACACACCAAAAGTACCTCAGGACCCAAAATTAAAGAAAACAATAATGGGGATGGCAAAGGCCCAATGTGTGACTTTCCTGGCTCACTCCTAGGAGTCCAAAGGACAAAGGGAGGCCACGGAAGTGTGCAGGTCACGGGGCCAGGTATGAGGTGTCTAATTATAATTAAATAATTATATAAATTGGATTGCATATGCAAAATGTTAACCCCTTTAATACTGAGCTCATTTTGACAGTTCATCATGTATAAATTCTATTTAGGCTGCTGGCACACGAGCGGATTTTTAGCGTCCGCCTGTGCGTGCAATTTGCTGTCCGTCGTAGCTTTTTAATGGAGTCAATGAAGAACACCGCTCGATGCACCTGCGCACTAATTCACGTATTGCCTTCACGTATTGCTACCGACGCGAAAATGGCATGGACGTGAAAAAGCTAGGTGTCCCGAAGGAACTACATGCTGCTTCCTGTGGGCGGGAATATTTACCAGCGCAAGTGCGAAGGCCGGCACGCTGAAGCATCGTCGGTAATAACTTACTGATCATCTGTTGAACACTATCTCCAGTCAAAATGTGCGTCCGTTGTATATATATCATATATATACACACACACACACATACAAAACTGGGAGAGGCTGTACTCATCATAACATGAATATTTATATAAATCTATATATTTATTATATAAATAATTTTTTGATGGAATAAAGTATATTTTTTGTGAAGACGCTGAAGTGTCCTCTCTCCTTTACTACCTGTCATTTCGTTCAAGCTGAGCAATGGGCGGTGGAGTTTATGGATGTCCGTGAGTGCATGTTAAATGAGCTGATATATATATATATTTATATATTTATACTAAGTCTAAGAACTCCGTACACCAGTATACAAAAGTGTTTCTTGCTCTGGTGCTCCACCTGACTGCAGACAGCATGTATAAATACTGAAGATTCAGGCGCATATAGAGGCTGTATTAAAAATAGAAAATATTTATTGCATAGGATCAACATTTCAGGCTAGGGACAGATGAGCGCATTTTCTGCGGCCACCGTCAAAATGTACGTCGATGCGTGCGCACGCATTTTTTCACGGAATACGCTTAAGTGGTCAGACGATGCGCAATTCTGGACGTATTTCATGACGATGGGGTGAAAAGAAGTCTAGGGAAATCTGGCTGTTTGAACGTTATGTTGGCCGCACACTAGCAGCGTCTGACATCTCCTAATCACACACACACGCTGCTATGCGGCCGCAGCGCACTCTGTACGTCAGTACCAGCGGTTTAACGTTCTCGAAAAAATGCGTTCATTTTCCACTTGCGTTGCGCGGCCGGACTTTTGTGCGGCCGTACTTCGTATATTGGCTGTCATTGCCCGTCATCTGCTGCTAGTGCGGCCGTGATTATGTGCGCCAGAACGCACGTTCGCACTGCCTCAGTCTGACCCTAGCCTCAGTCCCGACTGGGACTTTCCTCAATATATTTATATTTATACAAAAAAAGAGCACTCCATGTAAATGACCACATGCTTCCTATTCATTGCATTTCAAACAAAAATTAAAAAAGAAAAATGATAATAATAAAAAAATCACCATTTTTAAGAATATTCAATCGGTTAAGAATATTCAATCGCTTAACTGAGGGAATAAATTATGGGAATTTAGTTCACAAAATATAAGCAAAATACTTTGCTTAAGCCTTTCTCAATCATCAATATATCCCATCGTTGACAGGTCCTATCTACAGTAACTTGACCGAATCTGCATTTACAGAGTCAACTCACTTACTAAAATTCTTCCTGGAGCTCCCAAGCAACTCAAGGTGTGTGTGTATATATATATATATATATATATATATATATACTGTAAAAATAGGTGGGGGTAATCTCTAGGGATGTGTGTTTCGGAATTTCGGAATTTTCACGAAATTTCCCGATTCGTGTTTTCGGATGCGGCCGATTTTCCGAAAATTTTTAGATCCGAAAATGGCAGATCCGAAAAGTTTTCCGAGCCGAAACGAAATATTTTCGGAATTTTCGAATGGACTTGAAATGTGTCAAATCGAAATTTATTGCTTTGAAACGAGGAGAACAGACGTTCCAAAAAAACCAAAAATTTCCGAAATCACAAAAAGTCGATACAAAAAACGAGCAAAGTGACACGAAAATACGAAAAATGGTCGATATTCCGAAAACATATACAATTCCGAAAAATGAAAATGTCCGAAATCACGATAAGTCGATACAAAAAAACGAGCAAAGTGACACGAAAATACGAAAAATGGTCGATATTCCGAAAAAAAAATGTACACGAAAAACGAGTCGAGCCGAACCGAATCGAAACAGAAAACGGTCGAAACGAGCCGAATTCGTAAAGTTTAAACATCCAAAAAATCGAACCGAATTGAACCGAAAAAAAAATCGGTGCACAAGCCTAGTAATCTCACGCCCAGGGAAAAAATGATTATTATGACTATTTTTTTTCATATCCTAATAAACAATAGTTGTAGCTCACTTAAAGGAAGACGCTATAAAAGGGAACCATATTTTTTTAATACTGTGTTCCTTTAAATGAACTACAACTATTGTTGTAACCCTGTGGGGGGGTTATCCACTAAGTGCCTCTGTTGCAAGAAAAATCTGTATTGCAGTACAGTTAGCTGGTTTATTTTTTTTTGCAACGCTGGCACTGAGTGGATAATCCCCTAGCATTTGTGAGCACCACAGCAATGAAACTCACAGTTTTGCGGAGTATGTATGAGCTCCGCCTCCACAGCTATAAAACTCACAGTAATGTGCAGTGTGTATGAGCTCCACAGCAATTACACTCACAGTAATGCACAGTGTGTATGAGCTTTACAGCAATAAAACTCACTACCGCCTTACAGTGCCAGCTCCTCTGATCACACCGCTTGCCTGAAAATCCGCAGCTCTGGCAGATGTGTGTAAACATGCTGCAACCCCCCCTCCCATGCTGTTCAAAGTTTAAGCGGCTGCAGAGAGAGGGGGAGCAGCCCTCCCTTGTCACTTACTGGGGGAGGGGGGTTATCAGTCCTACATACACTCCTACTTACACTCCTGACAATCGGAAGCGCTCAGGAGCAACATGAGCTGCCGAGCGCTTCCGATTCTCTGCCTGCCACTGCAGGAGAAGGGAGCAGCATCATGCTCTCTCCTGTTAGTTCTGGCTGGTGGTGAGGTGCTGGTACTCAGTGGTGAGGTGCCGGTACTGAGTACCCCTGAGTACCCCCTGAAAAAAAGCCCTGTATATACATACACATTTAAGTTATGATGGAGGGCAAAAAGTGAGATTAAAATCCTCCGCACAGCAAATAATAAAGTTTATAATTGTAGAAGACATTTACACATCCCAGCAATTCCGAGAACTGCTTTGCCCACAGACCTAAGAGTGGTTTTAACTTGTTGCATAACCTGACCTTTGCTAGAAAGCCATCTAGTATGGTATTGCACTGGCAACAAGGAGGGTTCTGTGTTAAAACAGACCCAGGTGCAAAAAAGTGAGAAATCTGAGACTTAATTTGCACGTCCTACCCAGAGTTCCTTGCCTCATATGGGGAATGTAGCACAGGGGCTATGTGGGTTCTACAATTATAATTATAATGCTACAATTATACATTTTATTATATATATATATATATATATATATACAGTCAGGTCCAGAAATATTGGGACATCGACACAATTCTAACATCTTTGGCTCTATACACCACCACAATGGAGTTGGAATGAAACAAACACAATGTGCTTTAACTTCAGACTGTCAGCTTTAATTTGAGTGTGTGTACATCCAACTCAAGTGAACGGTGTAGGACTTACAGCAGTTTGCATATGTGCCTCCCACTTGTTAAGGTGTGTGATATTCCCTCATTACCCCAATTACAATGTGCAGATAAAAGGCCCAGAGTTCATTTCAAGTGTGCTATTTGCATTTGGAATCTGTTGCTGTCAGCTCTCAAGATGAGATCCAAAGAGCTGTCACTATCAGTGAAGCAAGCCATCATTAGGCTGAAGAAACAAACCAAACCCATCAGAGAGATAGTAAGAACATTAGGTGTGGCCAAAACAACTGTTTGGAACATTCTCAAAAAGAAGGAACGCACCGGTGAGCTCAGCAACACCAAATGACCCGGGAGACCATGGAAAACAACTGTGGTGGTTGACCGAAGAATTCTTTCCCTGGTGAAGAAAACACCCTTCAGAACAGTTGGCCAGATCAAGAACACTCTCCATGAGGTAGTTGCATGTGTGTCAAAGTCAACAATCAAGAGAAGATTTCACCAGAGTGAATACACCACAATATGTAAACATAGAAACATAGAAACATAGAAAAATGTCGGCAGATAAGAACCTTTCGGCCCATCTAGTCTGCCCAATTACATGGATACTTTACCTGGAATTATCTTTTGTTTAGGATAGCCTTATGCCTATCCCATGCTTGCTTAAATTCAATTACTGTTTTGGCCTCTACCACTTCTACTGGAAGACTGTTCCATGTATCCACCACCCTCTCAGTAAAATAATGCTTCCTGATGTTACTTTTAAACCTTTGCCCCTCTAATCTAAGACTATGTCCTCTTGTTTTGCTATTTTGTTTCCTTTTAAATATACTCCCTTCCTCTACCTTGTGGATTCCCTTTACGTATTTAAATGTTTCTATCATATCTCCTCTGTCTCGTCTTTTTTCCAAGCTGTACATGTTAAGATCATTAAGCCTTTCCTGGTAACTTTTCTCCTTCAAGCCGTACACCATTTTAGTAGCCCTTCTCTGAACTCTCTCTAAGATGTCTATATCCTTCTGGAGATACGGTCTCCAGTACTGCACACAGTACTCCAAGTGAGGTCTCACCAGTGCTCTGTACAGTGGCATGAGCACTTCCCTTTTCCTACTGCTAATACCTCTCCCTACACAACCAAGCATTCTGCTAGCATTTCCTGCTGCTCTATTACATTGACTACTTACCCTTAGATCCTCTGAAATAATGACCCCTAAATCCCTTTCCTCAGATGTTGAGGTTAGGACTGTATCAAATATTTTATATTCAGCCCTTGGGTTTTTACGTCCCAGGTGCATTATCTTGCACTTATCCACATTAAAACTCAATTGCCACAACTCCGACCATTTTTTTAGTTTACCTAAATCATTTGTCATTTGGCTGATCCCTCCAGGAACGTCAACCCTGTTGCAAATCTTTGTGTCATCAGCAAAAAGACATACTGTTCCATTAATACCTTCTGCAATATCACTAATAAAAATATTAAAGAGAATGGTTCCAAGTACTGACCCCTGAGGTACCCCACTGGTAACAAGACCTTGCGCCGAATAAACTCCATTTACCACAACCCTCTGTTGTCTGTCACTCAGCCACTGCCTAATCCAGTCAACAATATTGGAATCCAAGCTCAAAGATTGCAATTTATTGATAAGCCTTCTATGCGGAACAGTATCAAAAGCCTTACTGAAATCTAAATAAGCAATGTCTACTGCACCACCTGTGTCTATTATTTTTGTTACCCAATCAAAAAAATCAATAAGATTAGTTTGGCATGATCTCCCTGAGGTAAACCCATGTTGTTTCTGATCCTGTAATCTATGTGTTTTTAGATGTTCAACAATCCTTTCCTTTAACATGGTTTCCATTAATTTTCCCACTACTGACGTAAGACTAACTGGCCTATAGTTCCCCGATTCCTCCCTACTACCCTTCTTGTAAATGGGCACAACATTTGCTAATTTCCAGTCTTCTGGGACAACTCCCGTTAACAAGGATTGGTTAAATAAATCTGTTAATGGTTTTGCTATTACATCACTGAGCTCTTTTAATAATTTAGGGTGGATCCCATCAGGCCCCGTTGACTTATTTGTCTTTACTTTAGACAGCTGCTGTAGAACCTCCTCCTCTGTAAACTGATATGTAAATGTCTCTTTAGTGTTCTCTCCTAACTGAGGTCCCTTTCCTTCCTTTTCTTCTGCAAAGACTGAACAAAAATATTCATTGAGGCAGTCAGCGAGACTTTTATCCTCTTCTACATACCTTCCTTCCTTTGTTTTTAATCTAACTAATCCTTGTTTTACTTTTCTTTTCTCGTTTATGTATCTAAAAAATGTTTTGTCCCCCTTTTTTACTGACTGAGCTATTTTCTCTTCTGCGTGTGCTTTGGAAGCTCTTATAAATTGCATTGCCTCTTTCTGCCTAATTTTATAGGTTTGCCTATCTTCTTCACTCTGAGTTGTTTTATAATTATTGAATGCTATCTTTTTGTTCTTCACTATTTTGGCCACTTCTGCAGAGTACCACAGTGGTTTCTTCCCTTTTTTGTTTTTGCTAACAAGCTGAATGCAATTTCCTGTGGCATTCAATAATGCTTCCTTTAAATAATCCCATATCTCCTGGACTCCCTTTAACCACTTCAATGCGGAGGACGCGCTGAGCGCGTCCTCCCATTGGGGTCAGCGTTCGGCCGGGTTCCGGCCGATCGCTGGCCCCTCCGGTGCGGGCTGACATCCTCGATGTCAGCCGCGCATCCGGAACCACAGCCGCTGGTATTAGGTGTCATCGCGGCAGCGCGATGACACCTAATTCAGGAGCCCCCCCCGCATGTGCGGAGGAGGCGCCTGAAAGGGAGGGGGGGAGGTCCTTCGGACCTCTCTCCCTCCCGATCGGTGGCCTGCCCTTCCAAATGGTGCCTGGCATTAACCCCTGGGGAGCTGGATCACGAATCGGCGCTGAAAAGCGTCGGTTCGCGATCCTTTCCCGGAGCTGGCCAACATCTTGGATGTCGGCCAAGCCTCCGTGAACTCCCCCTGAGGACTGGCGTCATCGTGTGTAGCACGATGACGCCAGTCCTGGACTTAACCCCTAACTGCCACCAACGGTGGAGATAGGGAGTTCCAATGAACTCCCTATCTCCCGATCCGTGGCAGCTAGGGGTTAAAGCTTGGTATGGTTGGATCGGCCAGAGCATGGCCGTTCCAACGATACCAAACATGAAAGTGAAAAAGTTTGTCAAAAAAAAAATGAAAAAAAAAAAAAATTATAAAAAAAAATAAACACTTTTTTTTTCTTTTTTTTGGTTTGTTAATGCAGCAATTTTGTTCCCATTTCAATTATAATGTGAACAATGATGCTGCACTAACGATTTTTGTATGCTTTGCGTTTGTTAAAAATAGTGTAATTTTCCCCAAAAAAAAATGTAACGAGACCCCATCTCTAATTTTTTTAACAAGCGCACCCCATACAAAATATAACCGCAATTGCTCGCATGTTAAAATGTGAAAAACAACACTTTACACATTTTAAATTATTGAAAATACATATTTTATTGCATTTTTTGTTATAATATACAGACATGACATAACGTATACATATAATAATGACATATTATGAATCTACCGAGTCTGACGGAAAGAACGATATATAATATGTCTGGGTCATATACTAAAATAAGCCTTCAAAACACGTTTAAACATGATGAGCAAAACCGGTAAAAATGACCTCAGCACAGGGGCGGGAAAAGCCTCCGCAGCGAAAGGGTTAAACTCCTCCAGTCTGATAATGACTCCTTCACACAAAATCTCATTTTAGAAAAATCTGTTTTTTTAAAGTATAAAACTTTCGTTCTTGTGTGGTGCGGCTCCATCCCTGTTGTTATATTAAACCATACTGACTGGTGATCACTAGATCCCAAATTTTCACCTACAACAACGTCCGATACCAAACCTCCATTTGTGAGTATTAAATCCAATATGGCCTCTTTACGGGTCGGCTCCTCAACTACTTGTGTTAGAGATAATCCCAGTAGGGAGTTTAGAATATTTGTACTCCTGGTGCACCCAGCTGTTTTGGTTTTCCAGTTCACATCAGGAAGATTAAAGTCCCCCATGATAATAACCTCCCCCTTCATTGCCATTTTGGCTATTTCCTCAACCAGCAGATTATCTAGTTCTTCTGCTTGTCCAGGGGGTCTATAGATCACACCTACATGAGCTACTGTATGATTGCCAAATGTTAGCGTAACCCAAACTGACTCTATGTTCACCTCGCTCACTTTTATTTGGTTCGTTTTTATGTTGTTTTTCACATACAGGGCCACTCCTCCTCCTTTCCTACCTTCTCTGTCTTTTCTATATAAAGAGTACCCCGGTATTGTTATGTCCCAGTTATTTCTCTCACTGAACCATGTCTCAGTAACCGCCACTAAATCTACTTTTTCAGCTGCCATCATTGCCTCTAGTTCATTGATTTTATTGACTAAACTGCGAGCATTTGTAGACACGACTCTGAGCTTGTCATTTTTTACCTCGCATGTTGCTTGCACCCTCCGATTTAGTTTTGGGGGACAATCGGGCAGATTGTTTTTTACCCTTTTGTCCCCCCCTCCTAGTTTAAATATTTCTTTGCGAAACCTTTGAACTTCTCACTGAGAACATATGTTCCCCTATGAGTAAGATGCAAACCATCTTTTTTATACAGTTCCTTTCTGCTCCAATTAGAGCCATCATGGGACACAAAGCCAAATCCTTGCTCCCGACACCATTCCCGAAGCCACAAATTGAATTCCCTATTGCGCATCTGCCTATCTTGAATGTTATGCACAGGCAAAACTTCAGAGAATGACACAGTGGACGCAATCTGCTGTATTTCACCTCCAAGAACACAAAAATCTTCCTTAATCTCAGAAACCTCATTGCTAGCCAAGACATTTGTCCCTAGATGGACTAGAACGTCCACTTCCCCTTGTTGCTTTGCTTGTTTGACAATATTGAGAATACGTCTCTTGTCTCTATGAGCAGTAGCCCCAGGAAGACATCTCACCAAACCACTACTCTCCAGCTCAACACCTCTTATGATAGAATCACCCAGCAACAATTGCCTTTTATCAAGTCCCACCTTTTCATTTTTGTCCTTGGTTGCAGTGCTGCATACCTTAGGCATAGTGGATGGTGGTTCCTCAACTATGGTGTCTGAGCCTACATCCATCTTACCACTACACTCTGAAAGTGCCTCAAAAGAATTAAGAAGAGCCACAGATTGTGGGACATGCCTTCTATCCACAACTCTAAGTCTACCAGATCCTACAGTAGTCCATCTGCCGCTCCTAGGAGGCCTCTGTGGCAGTGGCTTAGTAACAGTCATAGCCTGAGTTTCTCTAACAGATAATTTACAAATCTCAGACTTCAAACAGGCAATTTCCTGCTGCAATAAAGAGAGCTGCCTACATATCAGGCACACTCCAAACCTCCAAAAATTGGATCTAAAAACAAATGCATGACAGCTCTTACACTGGACCAAGCCTGCCATTATAAAAGAATGTTTTAAAACCAGCAAATCTTACCTTTTTGTAGGTTTTCTACCTCCTGTCTAACCTCAGACTACCTCCAGAGTATCTCCAGAAGATCTCCTGTAAGTGCTCACTTTGAAGACTTCACTTAGAAGGCTTCCCAAGCTCAATTAGACCAAGCTAATATCGCCAACCTTTATATATTCACCTAAGTACACCTCCCCCAGCAAGGAGTGGACAAGCTAAACCTAAAGCAAATACCACCCAATTGATTCCAATTGTATGCTAATCAGTATGAAAATGAGTCACCAGCCTAACCTAATTTACTCACCAGACCTAACTTAAAACCTTAAGATGAATAGAAAAGATCTGTTTGAAACAAAAATCAAAATCACTCACCAGAAGATCTCCTGTAAGTGCTCACTTTGAAGACTTCACTTAGAAGGCTTCCAAGCTCAATTAGACCAAGCTAATATCCCCAACCTTTATATATTCACCTAAGTACACCTCCCCCAGCAAGGAGTGGACAAGCTAAACCTGAAGCAAATACCACCCAATTGATTCCAATTGTATGCTAATCAGTATGAAAATGAGTCACCAGCCTAACCTAATTTACTCACCAGACCTAACTTAAAACCTTAAGATGAATAGAAAAGATCTGTTTGAAACAAAAATCAAAATCACTCACCAGAAGATCTCCTGTAAGTGCTCACTTTGAAGACTTCACTTAGAAGGCTTCCCAAGCTCAATTAGACCAAGCTAATATCCCCAACCTTTATATATTCACCTAAGTACACCTCCCCCAGCAAGGAGTGGACAAACTAAACCTGAAGCAAATACCACCCAATTGATTCCAATTGTATGCTAATCAGTATGAAAATGAGTCACCAGCCTAACCTAATTTACTCACCAGACCTAACTTAAAACCTTAAGATGAATAGAAAAGATCTGTTTGAAACAAAAATCAAAATCACTCACCAGAAGATCTCCTGTAAGTGCTCACTTTGAAGACTTCACTTAGAAGGCTTCCCAAGCTCAATTAGACCAAGCTAATATCCCCAACCTTTATATATTCACCTAAGTACACCTCCCCCAGCAAGGAGTGGACAAGCTAAACCTGAAGCAAATACCACCCAATTGATTCCAATTGTATGCTAATCAGTATGAAAATGAGTCACCAGCCTAACCTAATTTACTCACCAGACCTAACTTAAAACCTTAAGATGAATAGAAAAGATCTGTTTGAAACAAAAATCAAAATCACTCACCAGAAGATCTCCTGTAAGTGCTCACTTTGAAGACTTCACTTAGAAGGCTTCCCAAGCTCAATTAGACCAAGCTAATATCCCCAACCTTTATATATTCACCTAAGTACACCTCCCCCAGCAAGGAGTGGACAAGCTAAACCTGAAGCAAATACCACCCAATTGATTCCAATTGTATGCTAATCAGTATGAAAATGAGTCACCAGCCTAACCTAATTTACTCACCAGACCTAACTTAAAACCTTAAGATGAATAGAAAAGATCTGTTTGAAACAAAAATCAAAATCACTCACCAGAAGATCTCCTGTAAGTGCTCACTTTGAAGACTTCACTTAGAAGGCTTCCCAAGCTCAATTAAACTATTGGTGAGCCTCAAAAACAGGAAGTCCAGATTAGATTTTGCCAAACAACACCTAACAAAGCCTTCACAGTTCTGGAACAAGATCCTATGGACAGATGAGACCAAGATCAACTTGTACCAGAGTGATGGGAAGAGAAGAGTATGGAGAAGGAAAGGAACTGCTCATGATCCTAAGCATGCCACCTCATCAGTGAAGCATGGTGGTGGTAGTGTCATGGCGTGGGCATGTATGGCTGCCAATGGAACAGGTTCTCTTGTATTTATTGATGATGTGACTGCTGACAAAAGCAGCAGGATGAATTCTGAAGTGTTTCGGGCAATATTATCTGCTCACTTTCAGCCAAATGCTGCAGAACTAAATATATATATACAGTTCTGTTCAAAATGATTCAACCCCCACTGAAATTGAGTGTTTTGGCCAGTTTGACATTGATTTTGATCATTCAGTCATCTTGCTTACAATTAAATCAAAGAGGCACGTGTAGGTCAGACAAATATAACATAACATTTATAATGAAATAACCACAAATGTCTTTTCTGTGCTCACATCATTATCAGTTTTATTCAACCCCCAAGTGACATTCAATCTTAGTACTTAGTACAACATCCTTTTAAAGTTATAACAGCTTTTAAACGTGAAGCATAGCTTGACACAAGTGTCTTGCAGCGATCTACGGGTATCTTCGCCCATTCGTCATGGGCAAAAGCCTCCAGTTCAGTCACATTCTTAGGCTTGCGCGCTGCAACTGCTTTCTTTAAGTCCCACCAGAGGTTCTCAATCGGATTTAAGTCAGGTGACTGCGATGGCCACTCCAAAATGTTTCAGCCTTTAATCTGCAACCATGCTCTAGTGGACTTGGAGGTATGCTTGGGATCATTGTCCTGTTGAAAGGTCCAACGTCTCCCAAGCCTCAGGTTTGTGACGGACTGCATCACATTATCATCCAATATCTCCTGGTACTGAAGAGAATTCATGGTACCTTGCACACGCTGAAGCTTCCCTGTACCTGCAGAAGCAAAACAGCTCCAAAGCATGATTGACCCCCCCCCCGCCATGCTTCACAGTAGGCAAGGTGTTCTTTTCTTCATAGTCCTTGTTCTTCCTCCTCCAAACATAGCGTTGATCCATGGGCCAAAACAGTTCTAATTTTGTTTCATCAGTCCACAGAACACTATACCAAAACTTCTGTGGTTTGTCCACATGACTTTTGGCATACTGCAGTCGACTCTTCTTATTCTTTGGAGACAGCAAGGGGGTGCGCCTGGGAGTTCTGGCATGGAGGCCTTCATTACGCAGTGTGCGCCGTATTGTCTGAGCTGAAACTTCAGTACCCACATCTGACAAATCTTTTCTCAGTTCCTCAGCAGTCACACGGGGACTTTTCTCCACTCTACGCTTCAGGTAGCACACAGCAGTCGAAGTCAGCATCTTCTTTCTGCCACGACCAGGTAGCGTTTCAACAGTGCCCTTTGCCTTGAATTTGCGAATGATGCTTCCTATGGTCTCTCTTGGTATGTTTAACATCTTTGCAATCTTCTTCTAGCCATTGCCCTTCCTGTGAAGAGTAATCACCTCTTCTCTTGTCTTCCTGGACCATTCTCTTGACTTCACTATGTTTGTAACCACACCAGTAAATGTCTAGAAGGAGCTGAGTATCACAGTCATTTTAAAGCTGCCTAATTGGTGCTTATTATGCTTTATTGCTGCTCCGTGACATCCACAGGTGTTTTCAATACCTGATTGAAAACACTTGAATGAACCTCTGTTCTTCAGAGTGGTAGTCTTTAAGGGGTTGAATAATTGTGTCAATGAAGAATTCACAAAAGAAACATTTACTACTGTATTACAAAACCAATTGATGTCATTTTAGTTGCATATGGTTCTTTAAAAAGTCCTTGTAGGATTTCATTCTGAATACAATTACAAATGTACACTAAATTCCCTAAAACCCTTTACAGCATTGGGGGTTGAATAATTTTGAACACAACTGTATATATATATGCATAAAAACAAGCAGTGACTTATTGCTCTGTATAATACTTAAAACGAGACGTTTGTCATTTGATTTGACCTTCTTATTCAAGACTGTTGTAAAATTATATGAATAAATATAATATATATATACAACATTTTTCCCATTCGCATTGACCTCACAGGTCACTCTGTATTGTATTTATTACTCCCATTCAACAAATAATTTTTATGAAACAAAAATCCAGAATGTGTATGCTGAACATCTTCCTAAAGCAAACAAAAAAATGTCCAGCTAATTTAAGATTCAGAACATGTAAGACTGTGTTGATATAAAGCACAAGAGGCATAATAAATCAAAGATCGCTCTTTTGATTCACTAATATCAGGACCATGGACAGTGACCAGGACATTCAGGGCCATATCTATTAGTGGCCATCAGAAGTAAACTGTTAAACAGCCATAAAATAAGATGTAAAGGTATTCTGTCACAGAGACTTTCCACAGTCACTACTGAAATATGTCAACTTATTGATAATTCAGGGTTGCTGTAACTAACATGAGAATGCATTAGTTAAAGTGAAATGGTCATGAAAGTGGTTGGGTTGTACTGAGGCCTACCCGCTCTCCATAGTAACCTGTCACAGTGGGTATACCAGGAGGTGAGGGTATGAGCCCAGGATTCAGTGACACAACAGACAGACAACTATATAGGGTTAAAATGGGCTTTATTGGGTAACGTATATACAAATATGGCAGTGGAGTGAAGATGAAGTCTCTGCTCAGCCTTGTGGTGTCCTCACCTCCTGTCTGTATACTTGTTGTCTATATTGAGCCAGTGGTGTCTCCAGCATTTTGGGCTTTTAATCTCCAATATGGGCCCCACCTTGGCTCACGCTGGAAGCCGCCATGACAGCAACACACCAGGAATTTACGAGAGATTAGAGAAAGCAGACAGGACAGGAAAAGGGTAGAGATGTGTGTTCATTTCGTTCTGAATCAAGATTCCGACAACGTTTTCCCGATTCATATTTCAGAAGTGCTTCCGAAAACCAAATCGGATACGTCCAAAAACGAAACCAAAACGAATCGATTTGGACTGAAACGAAAACCAAATGGTATAAAACAAATTGATTTTGTTTTTACTGATCAATTCGTTACACCATTTCACTTAAACTCGGCACCGGGTCCCTGCCCATTGGCTGTGGTGCTGAATCTGTTGTATTCAGCACCACAGCCTATGGACAGAGTCATGGTGCCGTTCAGTGTGATTCAGCGGCAGTGAAATCCCCATAGGGAAGCAATGGTTAATCTGTTCAGAGAACTCCGAACTGCAGAGAAATGTCAGTTAAATGCCATGATTTCCAGTGGTTCGTTCAATAGGTTTAATCAGGTGCATTCCATAGGTTTTAATGTAAAAAATATTCCCCCTTTTTATAAAATATTTATTTAACCATTTATTATTTTCACTTGCAGGAAAACATCTATTTATTTTTTAGGCATTTTTCAGGATTTTTTTGGGCGAAATTTTTGGATTCCTAAATTATTTTAAAACAACAAGGCTTTTTTCCCTGAACACAGCATTTTTCTTCTTTCTTTCAGTCTGGCTGCGTTTGGAGGCGGCTGTCTAAGGCTAGGGTCAGACGAACGCATTTTTCACGTCGTCCGTGAAAAAGTGCGTTCGAACGAATGGACGTATTTTTTTCATGGAATACGCGATAGCGGTCATACGATGCGCATTTTCGTCCGTGATTTTGTACAGATCATCATCAATAAAACACTTTTTGCGTCTGGACGTTATGTTGGCCAGACATTAGCAGTGTCTGACGTCTCCTAATCACGCACACACGCCGCTAGCGGATGCAGCGCACTCTGTACGTCAGTACTAGCGGTATCACGTTCTCGAAAGAATGCGTTTGTTTGCCGCTTGCATTGCGCAGCCGCACTTTTGTGCAGCCATACTTCGTATATTGCCCATCATTGGCTGTCATTTGCTGCTACTACGGCTGTGATAAAGTGCGGCCGCACATGGGTTTGCACTGCATTCATCTGACCCTAGCCTAAGGTGTTGAAACCTATTCAGTACCAAGGACAGCAGCTATTCTTGGTGCTGAAACCTATTCAGCACCATGGATAGCAGCTCCGCGGGGCTTCGGAGCACCGCGGGGGCTGCTGTCCTTGGAACTGAATAGGTTTACCTAAACTGTAAAAATATACAGAAATGTATTTTCTGCATATGTCCATTTTAGTTAAGCCCTATTTAACGGAGAGGGCTCCTCCTGCTTGCCAAAAAGTGCTTCTACATGTACACTATAGCCTGGTCTCTGTGTTTCCTTGAAGAAAAAACAGAACGCAAAGCAATTTCAGCACATCAGTGTCACAGAATCCATTGATCCCTACACGCAGACACTGACAGACTTTAGGATAGCCGGATTGTTAAACACAAGACATACACACAGAATAAGCGAAGTCAGAACAAGCCAAAGTTAGGAACCAGAGCAGATAATCAGAGAAGGCCAGGAGTCAGAAACAGAACGGATAATCAAACAGAGACTAGAGTCAGTACACAAGAAAATAAAGGAGAACAAGGGTTAACACTAGAAAGTAGTGTTAGTAGCACTGATCAGGTTAAACCACGACAGGGCAGTGAGCATAACTCACTGCTTGGTATTTAAATACGGCAGGAGTCACTTCATGATGTCGCGCCCTGCCCGTGTCACTGAAGCACGGCCACAATCACTGGCCAAATCACTCTGTGGCCAGCTAGTGAGGACGATGCTGCCAGCCGCCGGGCATCCAAGGGGACATCTGGGGGAGCCGTGAAAATCAGTTGTCATGTAATGCTCTAGAATAGGAACAGATGGAATATATAACGCAGGGCACCTGCAGGTGCTTTTGATGATTGAATATATTCTTTCAAGGTAGTAATGAGGTCAGTTATTGTCATGTATTCCCCACGGGTGTATGAAACCGGTCTCTGTATGCAAAGTCACCCATAACCTTTCCGATCCTTAGAGTGGTCAGTTTGGATATATATATATATTTATATATATATATGAGTCACAGACAGGAATAGTATATAGAATCGCTCTATTGCCAGAGCCAGGGGTCAATTACCAGAATTTCAATTATACAGAGCCAGGGGTCAGATACCAGAATCGTTAGTTGCCAAAGTCAGGGGTCAAACACCAGAATCATTAGTTGCCAAAGCCAGGGGTCAAACACCTGAATCGTTAATTGCCAAAGGGGGGGGGTCAAAACACCAGAATTGTCGATTGCCAAGGCAGGGGTCAAAACACCAGAATTGTCGATTGCCAGAACCAGGCGTCTAAACACCAGAATTGTCGATTGCCAGAACTAGGGGTCATACACAGAGATAGATACAAATATATTAGGAATGCAAGGTAGCAGTGTAGGAATGAAGAAACATGTTATTGTGCTGATCTGGGCTAACTGAAGGGTTTTTAAACCCGATGGCACCGCATCATTTTTCTGTGCCCTGCCCCTCTGGCCGTCACATGACCGGCACCGGCGTGCATTTCATTCGGCGCTCGGCCAGCGAACAGCGTGGAAGACGCTGCCGGAGGTACGTGACAGTTCTACTGTGTAGAAAATAAGTATTTGGTTTTATTTGCCAAAATGCTTATTTTATCAGGCTGGATTTATTAATTATTCAATTATATAACTCTTAATTAATTCAGTCACTAACCAAATTTTGCTATTCCCACCAAAAAAAACATTGCACGTGTCCGTCCCGGTCATAATCAGGAGTCTGTTAAAATGCTCATCCAAGCTCTTATTATCTCCCGCCTTGACTACTATAACCTCTTTCTCTCTGGTCCAATGTATCCTTCCTGGTAAAATACTTTATAAATAAATTAATTAAAGCTTAATATAAAAAGCAGGGGAATCACAATTTATGAAACTATAGAATTACACTAAAAGGACAATTTATGAAACTCTGTAATTACCCTATGTGCTTTATTCCTGTTCTACACTAAAATGACAATTAATGGGAATAATCTGAATATATATATTCTTTTACAGTGAAAATCTTACCATACGACATCATCGCAGTGGAATTAAATATAGTCATTCAACATCTGACTTGCAAGTTTTTGTCTTCTAACTAATTGCCCTTCACTTACAGCCTAAAACGGCACAAAAGAGGACTAAAATGGCATATTAGCACGTGCTATGCCATGTATTAAAAAGTGCATTGTTTTCTGGTATTTGAGGAGAAAAGGATATTATTTGGCAGCATGTGGGGAAGCTGCGTTTGTTCCAGCTAATGATTGTTGTGTGAATTGAGCTGTAAGAAGCCCTAGTCATTGACCATCACTGATTGCTGCTACTGACAGGTGCTAATGTAACAAGGGCAGGACACAGCTGTTTGAACAGGGTTCCCATTATCCTTTCTGGGTATTGATTCACCCTGTGGGATGTTTCCTTTCTGGCTGTGTTAATTTTCGAAGCACATTTGCATCACTCTGTGTTGAGATCGATAGCCAGAGGTGCTCAGTATACATTTAACCGTATTCATTATTTTTCTGAAATCTGCATAGATATTTTCGTATTTGGGAGAGGAGGGAAAAGCAGATTAACCCTTTGATCGCAAGTGGGTCGTGCTCGTTACATATGGGTTTTATGTTGCCTTTATTTCCGTGCCGTTTGTCATCTGTACAGTTGCGTTGCAAATGTCGTTTGTTGGTGTTTTCTTCTTTTTTATTAGATGCATGTATCTTTCTGCTTGAAGGGGAAATCAATTAATTCATTACAGCAGTTCCAATGGGACCCCCTTCATGATTAGTTTACTAATCCCCCCCCCCGGCAACATAAAAATGTTGCATACTAAGACCCAGGAACTATTTATGTCTGATAAATAAATCTTATAAACCCTATGGCAACTGAACAGGAAATAATAGGTATAAAACCAGAATAAAGGTGTGATTTGTTATTATATTCATGAGTAAGGCATCAGACTCTACATTGTGCTCATTCAGCGCTGTGCTGCAAATACAAGGGGGTGCAGATAAATATTGAGCCTTATCCAGAAACAATTGCCACACTATTCTACATATTCCCCCGAGAAGTCAATGCACTTGCGACATCTGTCCGGCAGCCTCTTAGGTCCCTGCAAATAAAATTCTTCTGACTGCTGGTGTAACCGCTCATTTGCAGCATTAGCTGCCTCCACTCCCAAATCGTTGTCTCATTAGGCTGGGGTCAGACGAGTGTTTTTAAGAGAGGAAGGAACGTCCGTGAGAGTGGATGTTCCTTCCACTCTTACGCCCGTCTGGCCACCTCACTGAGCACAGTTAGTGCGCTCAGCGCTGCACGGCTCGTTTCTCCTATGGAGGATCTCGCTTTGCCGCCCCGTCGAATGCGCATCGTAGCGCTTCGACGGGGAGGCTTTCAGCACAGCCGCAGCACAGCCGTTGTAGGTACTCTATTACATTCTTTGCGCGCAGTGTTAAATGTTAACGTGCGTAAATTAATGGTGGTATCACAATCCGAGTGCATTTTTTCATTCGTCAAAAAATATTGCGCTTAAAAAAGACACGCAAAAACGCGCGCACATTAACGCTGCGCGCAGAAATCGGTGGGCGGACTGTTTTTTACCGCGATTCAGCCAATCTGAATTAAGAACCACAATTGTCTCCCGTTATGTTTTTGCACCTGTCAAAATCAATCTGTGTATATGTGCTGCAGCAATAATAAAAACACTCACAACCTCTCAATTTTATTGTTTGGGTATGCGTAGAATGTGTAACTATACTTTGCTGTATTTTTTTTTTTTGGGCTGGTGTATTTGGGTTCGGCCAGGACGTTCAGATTTGCCATTACCACCAGCTTTTCAATGACGTTAAAATTATGCGCACAAACGCTGTTCGTTAAAATTTGCTCTACGATTGTAATACCATCCGCGTACCAGCGCACAAAAGCATTTGCGCTCA
The DNA here is from genome assembly GCA_009667805.1 of Leptobrachium leishanense. Taxonomy (NCBI): domain Eukaryota; kingdom Metazoa; phylum Chordata; class Amphibia; order Anura; family Megophryidae; genus Leptobrachium; species Leptobrachium leishanense. The sequence goes on along the minus strand of CM019066.1, from coordinate 3,572,963 downwards.
CAATGTTAAGTATGGGATGTGTGCACGAACTTGCGCACACGCAGGGTCACTCGCGTTAGACGTTAACGCGCATTTTGTGCGCGAACGTTGTAATACGACGTTCATCGCAAAGGGTTTTGCCCCTCGCGTTAATGCGTTTTTGCACACGCGCAAAATTGTGCGCGAAGAGTGTAATAGTGCCCATAGCAGGTGCAATTTGTGTGAACGCTACAGCGTGTGGCCGGCCCCTCGAAGTTTCACAATGCTGCGACAGACGCCAGGAGGCTCGGCAGTACGGGCACACATAGTGCGCTCGTCTGACACGCTCCTTAGGTATTTTTTGAGATTGGGGAATAGATGATAGTCAGAAGGAGCCAGGTCAGGTGATTAGGGTGGATGGGGCATCACTTGAAAGCCTAAGGAAGTCAGTTTTGCCATAGTTTCACCTGTCGTGCGTGATGAGGCATCTCCTCTCTTGTTCGGTTGTCAAACGTTCAGGATCCATTTGCTGCAAGCTTTCTTATTTCCAAGTCGCTGTGGATAATCACACCGACTCTCTCACGTGATATTCCCAGATATGTAGCAATAATTTTGGCTGACATTCGGCACTCCTCCATGATAATGTCATGGCTGGGTTTCTCACTTTCAACACCGAAGTGGGCAGTTTTAAAATTGACCTCCCACCATTTAACTGTTGCATATGAACAGGGCCGGCGCTGCCGCTAGGCGAGCTAGGCAGCCGCCTAGAGCGCATGCCCGCCCGCCTAGGGCACAGCGCCGGGTCCAAAAATAAATAAATTTGGGTGTGTGTCCCGCCGCGGTGCAGCCCGCGGGAGCGGCCGGGGGCCCAGGGCACCGCAATCAACTCGCAGGCCGCGGTGGGCCATGCGACTGACACGTGCGGTGTGAGTGTGACCCACCCAGCAGGCTCCGCCTCTGCCGCACGCAAGATGCAACACTTCAGCGGCGCCTGCGGCTGCACGTGTTGGGGCTAGCGGCAGCATGCGCGCCCCCATGTCAGGCACCGCTGGAAGGAGGAGGCGGAGACTCGAGGGCCGAGGCGGAGAGTTGCGCCGGAGACCGGAGTCGACAGGAAGCTGCTCTCCTCAGCTCCTGGAGAGTCCACATGACGGACTAAGGCCTCACGCCACTTGAGCGTTCGGGTTCCGCCAGCCGCACGGCCGGAATAGTGCGAGGCAGCCCAGGCTGGCAGAAGGCCTCAAAGAACTGGTGCAACTGGAGCACACACTGAGCTCCGCTGGTGCCAATGAGTGGGGTCGGGGTGACAGGTGCACTCTGATGACGTCTCAGAGTGCACCGGCGACAACGCCCAATCTCCCTGTCAGGACTGGAGGAGCTGAGCGCCAGAGGAGCAAGACCCCCTCCGACACAGACCAGGATCCAGACCACCAGGGAGACATGCCTCCCTCACTCCCACTGGACCACCATTGATTTGGCCCCCTCCCTGCACAAAACGGTAAGCAGGAGAGGGGCCAATAGTTTATTATTTATTTTTAAGGAGGGGGGGTGATTGAAAAGAAGGATAGGGTGATTAAGAAGGAGGGGGTGATTAAGAAGAAGGGGGTGATTAAGAAGGAGGGGGAGTGAAAAGAAGGAGGGGTGTTTGAAAAGAAGGGGGGAATGAAAAGAAGGTGGGGGTGATTGAAAAGAAGGATGGGGTGATTAAGAATGGGGTGATTGAAAAGAAGGGGGAGTGAAAAGGAGGGGGTGATTGAAAAGAAGGGGGAATGAAAAGAAGGAGGGGGTGATTGAAAAGAAGGGGGAATGAAAAGGAGGGGTGATTAAGAAGGAGGGGGTGATTGAAAAGAAGGGGGAATGTAAAGAAGGAGGGGTGAATGAAAAGGAGGGGATGAATGAAAAGGAGGGGGAGTGCATGAAAAGAAGGGGGTGCATGAAAAGAAGGGGAATGGAATGAAAAGAGGGGATGAAATCCATTGTAATGAGAAGAGGGTGTGAAACTGCACATTATGAGGGTGCTACAGAGCTCCACAGTAATGTGTGTTGTCTATAGGGGTGTTACAGAGCTCCACAGTAATGTGCAGTGTTTATGAGGGTGTTACAGAGCTCCACAGTAATGTGCAGTGTTTATTAGGGTGTTACAGAGCTCCACAGTAATGTGCATGTTTATGAGGGTGTTACAGAGCTCCACAGTAATGTGCATTGTTTATGAGGGAGTTACAGAGCTCCACAGTAATGTGCATTGTGTATGAGGGTGTTACAGAGCTCCACAGTAATGTGCGGTGTTTATGAAGTGTTACAGAGCTCCACAGTAATGTGCAGTGTTTTTGTTAGGGGGGGCGCAAGTAGCTAGTCTTGCCTAGGGCGCAAACTATTCTAGCACCGGCCCTGCATATGAAGGGCCACTGTCACCCAAAGTTTGTGACATTTCATCATGGATCTGCTTCACACCTTTCCCATGGAGAAACAGGAACTTGATTATGGTCCTATGCTCTTCCACATTGAACTTTTTTGGAGATGCTGCCATGTTCACTTTGGACTGAAAAAAGAAAGATAAAATCATAGGTAATTGCTTTTTGCACCATTGAATATAGACAAATAGGCCAGTACACCCTGCAATTTACAGCTTCCTAGCTCAATTTTTTCTGGGCTCAATACTTATCAGAACCCCCTCGGCAATGCTACAGCTTGGACGTCTTAAAAAATCCTAAAGATATGTTACATGAAGCTGACTTTTTATTTGCATTACCACTATAATGCTTTATTTTACAAAGGATGTTTATATGCAATTTTGCATTGTCATACACTGAAAGGAACCAAAACCCCTATTTTTGCACACCTTTTTTATGTGATATTAGAGTTCACCTGGGCAGATGCGAAATTCACAGTGAGACCTCACTCATGTCACTCTGAATTACTGTAAATAAGCTACAATTAGCAGCCCCCACCCTCACTGTAACAAAATGTTCAATAAACTTTACTGCTGCATTACAGTAGCCAGAGAGAGGGCAGAATACAGAGAGAGCTTTGGGTCACTCACTGCTGTACAGGAATAAGATACACAAGGTGTTAATGTAATTTCCATACACAGGCATTATGCCACATAAGGCTAAGGTCAGACGAAAGCAGTTTTAACGTGCGTTTAGCCACACAAAATCACGGCCGTGCTAGCAGCAAATGACGTCCAATGCCGGGTAACATACGAAGAACGGCCGCACGAAAATTCATCCGCGCAACGCAAGTGGCAAACGAACGCATTTTTTCTAGAACGTCAAACCGCTACTACTGACGTACAGAGTGCGCTGCATCCGCATAGCGGCATGTTTGCGTGATTGGGAGATGTCAGACGCTGCACACGTCCGGCCAACATAACGTCCAGACGCAAAAAGGGTTTTATTGATGATCCGTCCAAAATCACGGACGAAAATGCGCATCATATGACCGCTATCGCGTATTCCGTGAAAAAATACGTCCATTCATTCGAACGCACTTTTTCACGGACAACGTGAAAAATGCGTTAGTCTGACCCTAGCCTTAGTGTTATGATTTTTTTTTCAACAAACTGCATTTGCTAGTAAAAGGGTTAATTAGGGTTTTTTGATTGGGTTACTGTTGACTGAAAAGAAATTAGTAGCTTTTAATTTCCTGTAGGAATATATATATATATAGTGATTCAAATACATATCTTAGTCAATATGTCCGTCAGTTTAAAATCTTTCTAGCCATACATCCTCTCAAAGCTAGCCAAAAATAATTTTAATTAAAAGCAGACATACTGTATAGAGAGGATCTTTTGTTTTACCGTTACCAGGCTAGAAAAAGAGCGCAAAAACTATGTAAGCCAGAATATAGAAAAAAAGCGTCTTTATGCTATCAATATGAACCATATATTGTAATAAGAAGTGCTTGTGGGGTTGACCGACCCGTGTTGGTCAACTCTGACGTGGTAATATATTTCTATACTGATTGGCTGTTACATCACATTTTTGCTTGCGTGGCAGAAATGAACCATGTCTGTTGGAACACTCTCATTGGTTATAATGTGTAAGAGGTTTAATAAAAAATCTGGCTGAACAAAGACAATTAGATATACTGAAGGCAACACATTCTCTGTGACTGACTTCAATTGTCTCCTCTATAGCGTAGCGCTACTGCTTGCGCCTTTCTTGATTATATGAAAGAAATATGACAGAAGTTTTCTGGGATATATGCTCTGGTAACTATGAATAGGAATATTGATTTGGTTTGATATTCAATAAATTATTTAACATTCACTGTGTCACTAGGCTGGTCAACACATTTATAAAAGGTCTAAGCCACCCAAGGCATTACTTGCCAGTGCAACAGTTTTACATAAAAATGTGTAGATTTTAGTTTACTTTAGATATTACTGCTATAATTGTATCATGTTGATAGGTTTGGATATCTCAGTGACTGTATATCTGTATCGTGCATGTGCCACTTGCCACTTGTGTCTGGTACTTTCCAGTATCTGATATGCACTGGGCACATAGGCTGTGTCTGTTACATCCAAGGAACTATTGCTTTGGACCTTCATCAATGAGGCCTTCAGCCATAACCTGGTAACAAAACATTCAAGAATGTGCATGGCTGATGTATAAGGTATAGGATGTATATGTATAAGGCACTTCCATGGTGTGAAAAGCTGTATATGTCACATAGGACTATGGGGACATGATGGCTAAATTAGTCACTGTAACTATTTAACCCCTTCACTACCGAGATCAAGATATCTCGGGCTTCAAAGGCACCTCCCAGGGCCCCTATATTGAGATATCTTGATCTACTGTTCAGCAGCCCGAAAAAAAAATTAAATTTTTTTGCAATTGGGCTGCAGAAGGTGCCCCCAATGTTTTAGCCCTGTGGGCATAATGCCCAAAGAGCTAAAACTATAAAATCAGCTGATGATTGCTCTGAAATATCAGGCTTTCAGCAGCCGATGCAGGTAGAAAAAAAAAATAGACCTGCAGCTCAAACCTCTGTAACTCAGTTTGGCAGTAGATGGTGCCATCTACTGGCCAAATCGGATATTTACAGTAATAACTATTTCTTACTGTATAATTAAAAATGATTTTACAAAAAAAAATCACTGGTTTCTGACACTGTTTTTTTGGGAAATCATTTGGTAGTGAAGGGGTTAAACTAATAATTTATGTATAGATTTTCTTCATTGAGATGAATTTTATTAATCTTTTATGGTTTGTACCTTTTAATATCTATCACCTGCTATTGTTCCTTGGCCTCTTCCCCAAATGCTTCATCTAATTGTGTTGGGGACAGTTGGGGTCGCTAGGCCTATTTTGGACATAACTCTGGAGCTGGTGCCCCGTTAGCCTTTTGTTGACCCAGCCCAGTTTTTATTAACACTTCTTAATATTCAAACCAATCAAAAAGTAAACAGTACATATTTATACACTGCTATAACTTGTATGATATACAATAAACAATGGCATTATCTTTGTATTTTTTTTATTTTATTGATAAACAAAATTGAACTTAAAAAAAACAATATTTTTGTGAGAAATAAAGTCACCAGAACCTTACAGTAAACCCACGAAAAGTCCAATTTAGAAATCCCTCATCATTAACCCTCTTCTCTAACAAGTCATTTTTCATTATGTTTCAGTAAGAAATATTTATTAATATTCCCATTGTATTTTTAATGTTGCCATCTGCAGGCCGAAAGGAGTTACTACAGTTCGGGTCTCCATGCATGATCAGATGGAGAGATGTCTGTCAGACATATTCCTAGCCGATTTTAAAAAGTGTTAGCATCTTGATCATCGTAACCAGGGTATCTATCCTTTGGAGGCACTTTCTGGAGCATAAATGCAAATGAAAATAGCTTGCAAGAAACGGATTTCATTTGTAATGATACAGCATTATTCCAAATTGTGTTTTCACGTTCTCGGGCTCCTGTGTCTGCTACTGCTGATCGTGCATATATATGATCACAGTATTGAATACTTTTCGTTCTCTTCAATTCGGTGCAATTTGGCGATCCCATTTCGGCGTCCCTGCGGTGTATTCAGCAAGCACCACAGGGCCGCTGTAATACAGGAAAAGTTGCCGCAAACCCGACGAACACTCACTGCAAAACGAGGGCGAACGCACACCAAAACCTGCAAAAACATCTGGATTAACCCACCGAAGACTCTGGAGAAACCCGAGCAGCTGCCTATCACAGCACAGAGCAGCCGCCGGAAAAACCCGACACCACAGACGAAGGAGGTGAAGAAAAAAATAAACGTTTGCTTGAATGTTTGAAAAGTGAAACGCTGTTTGCAAAGAAACTACTGAGCGAAAATGTCTGAAATTTACATATGAGGTCCAGGGAATGATAATAAAGAGGGCTGTTACAGAAAAAAGAAAAAAACGTTTAAAAAAACGGAATTTCTTTTTGCAAAAAAATCCCAAAAAATGTTTAAAGGATCCTAAAAAATCTATAAATAAAGAGACTTTTTACTGCAAAATATTATAATTAATGGTTTATTAGATTTTGAAATAAAACGGGAATATTTTTAACATTGAAGGCTATGGGATTCGCCTGAATAAACCTTTCGAATGAAGCAACCGAATGGCAGGGAATGTCGGCAACTTTTCACTGCTGGGTTTGTGTTCTCTGAATAGACGAAGCATTGCTTCTCTATGGGGTTTTCACTGCCCTCAAACAGGCACCGAACAGGCACCGTATGTGCAGGCATTTTGCCAGGATTTGCCGAATTGCCTGCGCTCTGAATAGCCGAATGGCCAGGAAATGTAACCGAATGCTGAATTTCTGCATTCGGTTACCTTTCGGCCCCAATTCGGAGCTCTTTGAATAACCCTGCAAGTGATTTTAATGTTCACTGTAGGCAACTCTTTTTTGAGAGGCATAGGGCTCCCTCTGCTGGCAAAAACGTGCTACTAAATTTACATTAAAGCTCATGCACCATGGTTTTCGTGCAAGAAAAATGCAGCTTTTCAGATTTATTTATTTATAAAGGATTTTACCAGGAAGGATACATTGAGATTTCTCTCGTTTTCAAGTATGTCCTGGGTTCAAGAACATTGAAGTGTTACAGTTACAGAAATACAAAGTAATACAATGCAAGATATTAAAAAACAACACAAATATACAGATTAACAGAAAATAAATATGTAGGAAATATAGTCACTAGGTTACATGTTTACAGGTGCATTCTGTATTGAGGTACAGATAAATGTATTTAAATCTCAGGAGAAGGTTCTGGAGCCCATTTGCAATAAACAACATTTCTTTCCATTACTCCAGAATCAGGCCAGACCGAGAATACTCCATATTAGCCCACCAGCAGGTGCTTTCAAAGTTCGAGTAGTGAAGGGATTAATAAATTCTACAAAACATATTTCTCAATGAATCCATGTTTCAGATTTCTATTTAATAGGTACAGTTGTGTTCAAAATTATTCAACCCCCACTGAAATTGAGTGTTTTGGCCAGTTTGACATTGATTTTGATCAGTCAGTCATCTTGCTTACAATTAAATCAAAGAGGCACGTGTAGGTCAGACAAATATAACATAACATTTATAATGAAATAACCACAAATGTCTTTTCTGTGCTCACATCATTATCAGTTTTATTCAACCCCCAAGTGACATTCAATCTTAGTACTTAGTACAACATCCTTTTACAGTTATAACAGCTTTTAAACGTGAAGCATAGCTTGACACAAGTGTCTTGCAGCGATCTACAGGTATCTTCGCCCATTCGTCATGGGCAAAAGCCTCCAGTTCAGTCACATTCTTAGGCTTGCGCACTGCAACTGCTTTCTTTAAGTCCCACCAGAGGTTCTCAATCGGATTTAAGTCAGGTGACTGCAATGGCCACTCCAAAATGTTCCAGCCTTTAATCTGCAACCATGCTGTAGTGGACTTGGAGGTATGCTTGGGATCATTGTCCTGTTGAAAGGTCCAACGTCTCCCAAGCCTCAGGTTTGTGACGGACTGCATCACATTGTCATTCAATATCTCCTGGTACTGAAGAGAATTCATGGTACCCTGCACACGCTGAAGCTTCCCTGTACCTGCAGAAGCAAAACAGCCCCAAAGCATGATTGACCCCCCCGCCATGCTTCACAGTAGGCAAGGTGTTCTTTTCTTCATAGGCCTTGTTCTTCCTCCTCCAAACATAGCGTTGATCCATGGGCCCAAACAGTTCTAATTTTGTTTCATCAGTCCACAGAACACTATCCCAAAACTTCTGTGGTTTGTCCACATGACCTTTGGCATACTGCAGTCGACTCTTCTTATTCTTTGGAGACAGCAAGGGGGTTCTGGCATGGAGGCCTTCATTACGCGTGTGCGCCGTATTGTCTGAGCTGAAACTTCAGTACCCACATCTGACAAATCTTTTCTCAGTTCCTCAGCAGTCACACAGGGACTTTTCTCCACTCTACGCTTCCTGTAGCGCACAGCAGTCGAAGTCAGCATCTTCTTTCTGCCACGACCAGGTAGCGTTTCAACGGTGCCCTTTGCCTTGAATTTGCGAATGATGCTTCCTATGGTCTCTCTTGGTATGTTTAACATCTTTGCAATCTTCTTATAGCCATTGCCCTTCCTGTGAAGAGTAATCACCGCTTCTCTTGTCTTCCTGGACCATTCTCTTGACTTCACCATGTTTGTAACCACACCAGTAAATGTCTAGAAGGAGCTGAGTATCATAGTCATTTTAAAGCTGCCTAATTGGTGCTTATTATGCTTTATTGCTGCTCCGTGACATCCACAGGTGTTTTCAATACCTGATTGAAAACACTTGAATGAACCTCTGTTCTTCAGAGTGGTAGTCTTTAAGGGGTTGAATAATTGTGTCAATGAAGAATTCACAAAAGAAACATTTACTACTGTATTACAAAACCAATTGATGTCATTTTAGTTGCATATGGTTCTTTAAAAAGTCCTTGTAGGATTTCATTCTGAATACAATTACAAATGTACACTAAATTCCCTAAAACCCTTTACAGCATTGGGGGTTGAATAATTTTGAACACAACTGTATATAGTGCAATGTCTTAATCCCTATAGTGAAGTACATACATTTGCTCTAAAAAGGTACTTTTTGACACTAGTAATGGATTTTGTATCTCAAAATGATCTTATTCTCAGTTTCACACAGTACAACATTATATAAAATATCAGCAACATGAGGGGATTTCTATACGCATAATTATTTAAAACAAAGCAGAGAGTTTTAAATGATGTTTTATGAAACAAAAGTAGAATAGCTGATGGATTTCATGAATTTTGCTTTTGAAGAGAAAGAAATATGAAATTTTTTTGACAGCTTTTTTTTTACCTGTTAACAGTTTTGTGTAGTAAAGGAGAATTGTTTCACGTGATCATCAAACACATCTGCTTGAGCACAATTATGCAAAGAACCGACAATTTAAAAAAAGAACACATGGGGAGGGCAGAGCTAGCCGCCGATGAGAGGTCGCATACTGCCGGGCTCCGCTGCTGTTTGATAGTTTTTGCTGATTTTCGCTACCTCTCTGCTCGGCATCGGCCCTCTGCGCGGTCCGTGGACCGCGACTGGACTTGTGGAGTGCACCTTAGGGCTTACCGGGCACTTGTTGGTACTTTTTCCAAGCCTGAGTGACCCAGTGCCTGTGGGTGTGGCCTAGCCTGTTCAACCATCTTGGATGCATAGTGTTTCCTGCCTTCAGCTGCAAGTGCCTCTTTCAGCCTGCGTTTCTGTCTCCCAGCTGCGTGATAGTTAAGAAGATCCTCAGGCGGCTAGGCCAAGTGGAGTGCGCCTGCCAGCGGGGCATTCATGAATCCATGGGCAGGGGGCATGTTTCCCGGGTCTGCTCCTTCACCCTCCCGCCAGGCTATTGCTCCTCAGGTGAAGGAGACTACTACTGGCTGAATGGGAGTAAGGATGGCCTGCAATTATTTACCTGTGAAAGGTCCGAAGACTGCTGGCACCGCTGCAAAGAAGCGGGCCCAAGCGAAGCGCAGGTCCTTGGCTGGTGTGCTTCAGGGAGTCCGACCAGGGCCGCTAGATGCTCCTGCTGTGTTGTGGGGGGGAGTTCCAAGGAGGACCGATTGCCCTCAGATATGGACGTTCCTCCATCAGCTACCTGCAGCCCTATGCCTTCATTGGTACAGAAGGATCCAACTCAACCTGTCTCAACCTGCCAGACCCGTGAAGTCACCAGTGGCTGTATCACCCTCCATGTGTGTCTGTGCCTCCAACCCTCGAGACATTGATGGTGATGACGCTCTCCCCTTCACGAAGGGAGACATTCGCAGGTTTATGGATGAGGTGAGGTCTGTGTGGCGGGCCGAAGTGTCGAGGATGCAGGCTGAGGTGGTGCCCACTGAAGTGCTGGTGATGCTTTGCTGTCTGGTTGCCCTCCTCTCCCGCTCCGTGTAGACCCTCAAAGCTAGACACCGCATGAGTATTGTCCGAATCCAGGTGCCGAGTCATGGAGTTGTCTTCTGGTTCACCGGCGGTGTTTGTCTCGGTATTCCGTATCAAAGCTGTGACTGCCCCTTTGGATGCCCCGAGGGACGTCATCGTGATTGCTGTGGATGTCGTTATGCAGGTGAAGCTCTTGTCAACCCCAGGAGCACAGGCGGCTGTGCGTTTCGAGGAGGCAACGCTGCGTCTGTACAGAGACTTGCCTTTAGTGACCCTGCTGGCACGTTGCGGATTTCGGGAGGTGATGGCCTTCCTTCATTCTAGGGGGGTCTGGTACTGGTGGGGGATGATGGGCTCCTTGAAGGTGACCCACCGGAAAGGGGCCTTACACCATCGATGACCCCACTGATGCATGGTCTATGCTGTTTGGAGTGGGCCTATCCCGGGATGAGGCGGAGGACTGTCCAGGTTGAGGAACTTTTCCTCCCCCCTCCTGTGTGACGTGGACACTCCTGCCTTGTGGCCTGTTTTTTCTTTTACTGAGCATGGCGGAGGTGCTCACCCTATTTTCTGGCTGGACATGGACTGAGATAGACTGTCCAGCTTCATTTGTTTTATTTTTGGTTCCTGTTCCCCTCCTTTTTGATGAGATCCACCCCAAACTGTCTTTTCCTTTTTTACTCCCTCTCCCCTTCCATCTCCTGCGAACAAATACTTTTTATTTCTTGTTTCTTTTTGAGGCTTCAGGTACATGCTTTCCTCTTTTTTGTAATACCTTTTGCCTTTCCAGGATATTTCTGATGTGTTTTGATTTTGGTTGTGTTTCATTGAGTGTTTTTGTGGTGGCCCTGCGAGGCCACTGGTTGGTCAATTTGTGACTTCTCTACATCTTTATAAAGAAAGAATTAAAAAAAATGAACACATTTACAAAACAAGATTCTATGTGAATTTGAACCCTCGTTCCTGTACACGTAAAGCAGGGGTGTCAAACTCCAGCCCCTCGGATGTTGATGTCTACAATTCCCAGAATTCTTTGAATGCAATATACAGTCAAAGAATAACAGGAGTAGTAGTTCAGAAACATCTGAGGGAGGTCAGAGATTGAGTTCCTTGATGCACCGGATAAGCCCAGGCTGTTTGAGATGACTTCTGACAGAAGAAACATTTTTTCCATACGTGCGGGAGATGGTTATAAATATATATAACTAGGGAGTGGGTCGCTATGTAGTGGGCTAGTGGCCTCTATTTCCTCTGTCCTCCTCTCCCAGATTTAACGGTTTACCTCCATTAACTTTCCTTGCCATCCTCTCCCCCCCAAGGGATGAGATATTGCATTTGTCTTTACGACCCATGGGCTATCCACCTACTGATACTATGTCACAGAATGAGTTAATCTGGTTGCTACAGGATAAGACTAGCCAGAGCTCTGACAAGTTTACCAGTTCTTCAGTCTTTTATGGAATCTTACCCTTAGCATTAGGTGAATCATCATAACTAAGGTGAATGTTGCGCTACCAGGCATATGCGATTGTGTATCTGGTTTTACGTTGACCTTGAAAACTCATCAAAATTAGCAAGGCTTGCTCTAAAAGTCAACTAAGAGTAGATCCAAAGTGGGTTTAACCCCTTCTGCAGCACAGGATAAAGCAGCCTGAGATTGTATTAACACGATCTGTGGCTATGCTACATCACTGCAAGTGAAATTTGTCTTTTGCAAACTGATATCTTTTGCATTTGGGCTCCAGGACTTACCCGTAAAGTTTCAGCACTGTGGGCATAATGACAAGGAAACCAGCTGGGAAATGTCCCTAACTGACAGCTTCCCAGCTGATCCTGCACAGAGCTCTAAACTGCAGCACCTCCTTTTTCCCAGCAGATGGCGACATCTGCCTGCCAAAAAGGTTATTACAGTAAGGAATACATTGGGAAAATTCCAAAATATATCTTACTGTATAATTCATTAAAAATTATTTTCCCCCAAAAAACATCCACTGGTTCCTGACAGTTTTTTTTGGAAAATCACTTGTATTGAGGGGTTAAAAAAAGGTTGAATTTTTTTATATCATAATTGGAAAATGTTTCTAAACAGTGGAGGGATGTAAAAATTAAATATACAGTAAGTATTGTAAACGACATGGGCTAAATTACAATCTTCGCGTTAAAACGCTCGCGCAACGAGTGAATTTGTGCGCCAAGCGTTAAACGTTTACGCGCGTAAATCACCGTTGAAATTACAATCCTCACGCGTTTTTTCATCCGTCGCTCAATAACGCGTGTAAACTGGACGTGCACAAATGCTCGCGCAGTACCGTTGCGCGCAGAAATCAGTGTGCGGACTGTTTTTTCACGCGATTCAGCCAATCAGAATTAAGAACCACAATTATCTCACGTTAAGTTTTTGAGCCTGTCAAAGTCAATATGCGCATATATGCTGCAGCAATAATAAATGTACACACAACTTCTCAAATTTATTGGTTTGGGTATGTGTAGAATGTGTAACTATTCTTTGCTGCGTACCTTTTTTTGGGCTGCTGTGTTTGGTTTCGGCCAGTTTGATAGAATTTGCCATTAACACCAGTTTTTAGGAGTTGCTAAAATTATGCGCGCAAAGGCTGTGCGTTACAAACTACGCATAGATTGTAATACCATCCGCGTACCAGCGCACATTCGCATTTGCGCTCACAATGTTAAGTATAGGACGCGCGGTGTACAGTAAGCTCGCGCAGCGTTCGCACAGGTTCACCCGCGGTAGACAATTACATGCGTTTGTTGCGCTGACAACGTAATACGGCATTCGGCGCAAAGGGTTTTACCCCTCGCGTTAATGTTTTTTTGCGCCGGAGCAAACGTTTGCGTGAAGATTGTAATTTAGCCCATGTTTTTTCCCCCTCTTTGCAAGCGTCACGACAAAGACATTTAATATAATGAACACCACCAGAACAACAGAATAAGGTCAAAATAGAAGGAACTTTATTTTTTGACCATGCGCGCTGCAAAACTTTAATGGAATTTTCCGTCGAGTCACACCGGCACAAGACTGCAGCCTCGCGACAAAGATTTATAGACGGAATAGAAGCTCAGCGATGAAAAAAGTTGAAAATGTGAGAGTTGCTTTGTTGTTCTGGATAGAGCGCACTGCGATAGCGATCTTTACTGTTGATTTAAATGAATGTTTATTGCTGGCTAAAATGCCGCGTGCAGTGTGACACAATTTTAATTTTTTTTTTTTTTTTTGAAAAGAAATTTTTTATAGCGATAATAAATAAAAGTTAAATCTTACACATGGCAGCACAGCTTAATAATTGCTGTTTTGGAGCACTTGTTCTGCAGTTATTTAGCTCAGCATATCATCTCCAGCTGCAGCTCATTTTTTGCCAAATATAGAGAAATTAAGATAAACTTATTGGCAACCCCCATGTACCATTCTTCTTTTTGAGATTTAGCTTGTTTTTTTTTTATCCTTCAGAAAGTATTTTATCGTTATAGTATTAAAATGCATTTGTATAATTATATGGTCATTACACAAGAATGACTGAAAAATGGGCTAGGAAGACCTTCAGCGTGTTATTTCTGTGCAGCCCCTCACATGGATTTCACTCAGATAAGATTTTAGTAGGGAATGGGATGTGCGTTTCGGGTTTCGGAATTTTCACGAAATTTCCCGATTCGTGCAAAATTTTCAGATCCGAAAACGGCAGATCCAAACAAATTTTCGTGCCAAAACGAAAACTTTTCGAATGGACTAGAAATGTGTAAAATCGAAATTCATTTTCGTTCCATTCGTGATTTCGGCTCCATTCCTGATTTCGGTTCCATTTCAGTAATGTCGGACATCGTATTTATATCGCTGATTCTGTAATTAAATTTTGTATCATTCCCATCTCAATGTTTCCTTCCTGGAAAACCAGAGAAATCTCAATGTATCCTTCTTGTAAAACATGAGAAATCTCAATATATCCTTCTTGTAAAACATGAGAAATCTCATGCTATGGGATTCACCTGTTTAACCCTTTCCATGCGAGGACACGCTCAGCGCGTCCTGCCGCATGTACACTGAGCGTGTCCTCCCTTTCCAGCGGCGATCAGCTGGGATTCCGACCGATCGCGGCGGCCCCACGGTGCAGGCTGACATCCTCGATGTCAGCCCAGCCTCTGGGACCCAGGTGGGCACGATTGACATCATCGCGCCAGCGCAATGACATCTATTACAGGCACGCCCCCACTCACCAGTGCGGGGAAGGTACCTGAAGGGGAGGGGAGGGGGTGGGGTCCTTTGGACCTCTCTCCCTCCCTATCCGTGCAGGCCAGAAGCTAAAGGAAGGCACCGCTTTGAACGGCACAGCCTGCCCTTCCAAGTGGTGGCTGTCTTTAACCCCTAGGGGGCTGGATCGCGATATATGGTGCCAACAGGCACTGGATCGCGATATGGCGCCAACAGGCGCCGTATCGTGGTCCCCTCCTGGTGCTGGCCGACATCTTGGATGTCGGCCAATCTTCCGGAATATCCCCCTGACGACTGGCGTCATCGTGCATAGCATGTTCTGGAATTAACCCTTAGCTGCCACCTATGGTGGAGATAGGGGGTTCCAATGAACCCCCTATCTCCCGATCCATGGCAGCTAGGGTTAATATTTGGTATCATTGGAACGGCCAGAGCATGGCCTTTCCAATGATACCAAACATGACCATGTAAAGTGTAAAAAAGAAATTTAATTTTTAAAAAAAAAAAAAAATTAAAATAGAAAATAGAAAATTAAAATTTTTATTTATTTATTTTTTATTAATGCAGCAATATTGTTCTCATTTCAATTATAATGTGAACAATGATGCTGCACT
Source organism: Leptobrachium leishanense (assembly GCA_009667805.1). Classification (NCBI taxonomy): domain Eukaryota; kingdom Metazoa; phylum Chordata; class Amphibia; order Anura; family Megophryidae; genus Leptobrachium; species Leptobrachium leishanense. The sequence continues at coordinate 3,557,763 of CM019066.1, read as the reverse complement.
AATGATTTTTTCTATGGGATGTTTGCTAAAAACACGCAATTTCCCCCCAAAAAAATTTAACGAGTCCCCATTTCTAATTTTCTTAACAAGCGCACCCCATAGAAAATATAACTGCAAAGGCTCGCATGATAAAATGTGAAAAATAAAACACTTTACACAATGTAGATGATTTAAAATTCAATTTGTATTGCATTTTTTGTTATATTCAGGCAGGACATGACGTATACATATAACAATGATATATTATGAATCTGCCGAGTCTGCCGGAATGAACGATATATAATATGTCTCGGTTGTCTAATAAAATGTGACTTCAAATCGCGTTTAAACATGATGAGCGGAACCGGTAAAAAGCTCAGCACAGAGGTGTGAAATGGCTCAGCAGCGAAAGGGTTAAACCTGTAGTACTGAAGCGCGAAATACAGGGCATTTTGCCAACATATCGGTGCAGTTTGGTGTTCTCTGAATAGATTAGCCATTACTTCTCTGTGGGAGAATATCGCTGCTAGTGATGAGCCGAACACCCCCGTGTTCGGTTCGCATTCGAACTCGAACAAATTCAAAAGTTCGAGTTCGAACACAAACCGAAGTCAAGGCAAGTCAATGGGACTCGAAAGTTTGATTTTTAGAGTGCCCTCCAAGAGGGCATATATGCAAGATATTTGCCATAAAAGGTGTATGGGGGTCCGGGTAGTGCCCTGGGGGACAGGAAACAAGGACAAAAAGTTAAAAAAAGTTTTTAAAGGAACAGTGAGTTTTCCGTGAAATAAGGGTTAAGAATAAAAATGAAAAATTCCTTCAAATATCGTGCCTAGGAGGTCCCCTGTCAGGTCCCACGGCGACGCCGTGGCAAAAAGTCCAAGTCATGAGACCAACCCTGGTGGCAAGCTCCTGTACAGCAGTATGCCTTAGCCCAGCTTTTGTATACTGCACCAGGTGAATGTAATGAGCACTGGCTGGGTTCCTTAAAAGAACCACTCCCACATCCAGCCAGTGCTCTGTCATTAATGTTGGATTCCTTGTGAAAGAAAGGTGCCTGATTTATCCCAAGAGCCAAGTGACCAGCCTTGCCGTTTATTCTTACTCACGTGTACCGGACCCCTGGCTATTCCTCTGGACTTCGCTTCTCTTACTCCTTGCCGGTACAGTCTCAAGACCCCTTCTACATTACCCATCCCAAGACTTTACATAATCTACGTTTGTTTTCCAAGGACTTATTATTTATACAGATTCCTGCCTTTTTATTTGTATCCAGTTATTCAATATAAGTTTCTGCTATTTTCACCAAGCCTTTTGTTGTTGCCTTATTTACTGCATCCTGGGTTCATATTCACGTCACCGGTGTCCCAAGAACCCGGTCCCTGACATCCCCATAACCTGCCCGTAAAGTGGCGGATTTGTAGGATGTATAGAAACATTTAAAAACAAAAAAATGACATTCAAATGACGGTAAATGTTTTTCCTTTAATCTATTCATAAACAACTGCTTGGGGCGGCAGCCTGTATGAAAAGAGGAGACATTTTAGGACACGCAGAACAAATTTAGTGATTTTTTGGCTAAATTATGGTGAAACTTATGCAGGCTTTGAATGAAAGTAACAATAGGTGCTTTAAAATTGGGCCTTTAGTATCGGCAACAGTGCCGTCACACCGTAACCCCTCTGTTGTATTGTGGAAGAGTGCAGGGTTGGACCCTGCGGTCCAATATTAAAATGATAGGAATCTGGTATAGGCGTCAGTGGCAGTCCACAATAAATATTATGCCTTTGGTGGCAGCAAATGCCTTCACACCGCAAGTAACCCCTCTGTGGTATTGTGGAAGAGTGCAGGGTTGGACCCCCAGTGGTGTATTTAGGTTTTGTGCTGCCCTAGGCCTGACTAAACTCGTGCACCCCCCAATTTAAATTTGAGGCACCCCTTCCTGTCAAGGGCACACCTCTTCCTGGTTAATCCCCACCCTTCCTCTTTAAGCTCCACCTTTTCTTCTTAGAGCTCCGCCTTTTCCTCTCTTTATATTAAAAGTGGATACCAAGTGCCTACTTGTATATTTTGTATACCATTTCAAATGTATCTATTGAGATAAATAAAATTATGAAATGTTTAAATTCAAGCATGTTTACAAAGAACAGCCACGCATGTCAAGTATACTGGATCACAGCCGCTCTAATTGGTTGAACAATAAAATCCACAGAAACGTGCACTGCATATGAGCGTATCACAGAGCTGCACAGCAATAAAACCCACAGAAATGGGCACTGTGTATGAGCATATCAGAGCTGCACAGCATTAAAACCCACAGAAATGTGCACTGTGTATGAGCATATCACAGAACTGCACAGCAATAAAACTCACAGTAATGGGCAGTGTGTATGAGCTTATCCCAGAGCTTCAGGGCAATAAAACTCACAGTAATATGCAGTGTGTATCACAGAATCCACAGCAATAAAACTCCCAGCAATGCAATGTGCGGAGTGTGTGTCAGCATATCAGAATCCACAGCAATAAAACTCCCAGCAATGCGATGTGCGGTGTGTGTATGAGTGCATCAGAATCCACTGCAATAAAACTCCCAGCAATGCAATGTGCGGTGTGTATGAGTGCATCTGAATTCACAGCAATAAAACTCCCAGCAATGCAATGTGCGGAGTGTGTATCAGAATCCACAGCAATAAAACTCCCAGCAATACAATGTGCGGTGTGTATGAGTGCATCAGAATCCACTGCAATAAAACTCCCAGCAAACCGAGGGTATATGAGCACACAGCAATTATTTATTCTATATTTACCGGCCTCCGTCCGCGGTAGGGCTGTGTGCAGAGTCAGCAGGGACTGTGTACGGACTCAGCAGGAGGTCCCTCCAGGCCACGTTAGGATCGCAGCTGTGCCTGTGCGTGGAGCCATCTTGTCAGCAGTGGGGTGCCACTGCCAGAGGGTGCACCGTGGCTTTGATTCCCTTCTCGGTGGGTGTTCAGTCCAGAATAGAGTGAGAGTCTGTGTTAACGAAAGGGCGGGCAGCTGCGTGTGTGCGTGTCACGTGGTTCAGCGTGGTTTCTGACATATACGTATATATCAACACGCAGACCTATATATACGTATATATCAACATGCAGATATATATGTACACCCACCCACAGACCTCAGACCCATATAAACACATACGCACATGTGGACAATCTCAACTAAATGCATTACACACACATTTTGGCAACTAATTGCCCCCCCCCCCCATTTGGCTGATCCCTCCAGAAGAAATATTGAACCCAACAGAGCAGAGAATATATATATTATTCTCTGCTCTATCGGGTTCAACATTTCTTCTGGAGGGATCAGCCAAATGGGGGGGGGGCAATTAGTTGCCAAAATGTGTGTGTAATACAAGTCTCGATATATATATTTATAAGAGTATAGATATATATCTTATCTATATATATATATATATATATATATCATACCTGCCCTTACCTTCCCCTATAAATTTGCTAAAAATATACACACAAAAAAAAAACACTGCCTGAGACCCCGCGCAGCCCACATGCCACCCCCCTCTACCTGTCTATTTGTATCTAATATATATAATTAAATACATTCAGCCAGATAGAGAAAAAAAAAATTAATTTTATGTTCCCGGGGACATTTAAAAATGTCCTCGGATTTTATGTTTTTTAGAAATGTGTCACCTTACCTTAGCCTGGTAGTCAGTGGGGGCTCCCTGGATCCTGGTTGTGGGGGGGTCTGCCGTGGCCGCAGGTGCAGTGGCTCCCTCCCTGCGCTGCCTGTCTCTGCCACATGCACCCGGGTGGCTAGCCCGCACAGTTGCAGCTCTGTCATCCGGCGGCCGCATGCTCCTCAAGGGGATCCTTGGGAGGCCCCGGCAATTTATTTTTTTTCGAACTTTTGGCGAACGTCCCAAAAAGTTTGAAGTTCGCGAACTGTCGACCAGCCAATGTTCGATGCGAACTCCGAACAGATCTAACCGAACAGCTCATCCCTAATCGCTGCCACTGACAGTCGCTGAATTGTGTTGCATTTGTGGAATAAAGAGACGGAGCTTGTTCTAGTGCAACACATTTATTTTGTGATTTTGCATTCTAAAACAGAAATAACTCAGGTTTTTAATCCGGGGGCGCTGATTCTCTCCACTGCATTCAATGGCTACTTCAAAATTACTAAACCACTGAGACATCCACATGGCACCAATTTCAGTCCCTGTGACTGAGAACACCGCGATCGCCACCTGCTGGTCGGAGGTTAAGGCAACAGCAACAAAGCTATGGACAATACAGTTATGGGCTTGTCAATAATGACAAAAAAAATCAAATAAAAAAATTCTTATTACTTTATTCTGCATACTGTGTTTCTTTGAGTGCAATGAATTTAATACAAAGAGTGTCACAACTGTGGTGAACTGCACAGTATTTTAATGTCATTTCACCAGTATTTGACAGCTTAGGCTAGGGTCAGACAAAAGCATTTTTCATGTCTACTGTCAAAAAGTGTGTCGATGCGTCCGAACGCATTTTTTCACGGAAGACGCGATAGCGGTCATACGATGAACAATTTCGGCCAGGATTTTTTACGGATCCAAACCAGGAAACTTTGGGTGTCTGGACGTTATTCTGGCCGGACATGAGCAGCGTCTGACGTCTCCTAATCACGCACACACACCGCTATGCGGACGCAGCGCACTCTGTACGTCAGTACTAGTGGTTCTACGTTCTCTAAAAATGCATTCCTTTGCCACTTGCGTTGCGTGGCCGAACTTTCGTGCAGTCATACTTCGTATATTGGCCGTCATTGGACGTCATTTGCTGCTACTACGGCCGTAATAAAGTACGGCTGCACGCGCGTTCTCACTACGTTCGTCTGACCCCAGCCTTAGTGAACAGACGAACTGCCACGAAATCGCACCTTATGATGAAATTCACCATTCTGTGCAATACGGTGGCAAGGTTGTCACTTATTGAATAGTCCTTTAAATCTGATTCCCAAGAGTTAGTGTTCCCCAATGCGACATATGAATGCTATATGCACAAGCTGTTTACACAGGGCCATATTCAGTGCCGGATTAAGATCTCTATGGGCCTGGAGCTGAATATTTTGGTGGTCTTTTTTTGGAATTTAGTGAAATGACAACATATTTTAGGCTATTTAATATTGCATATATATGTATATCTAACCAGGCAGATACTGTAGGAGTAAATTTATTCATATTTCAATCATCACAGCATGTAAATTAATTTTTTCATATTTTATCATTCAAACCTCTGGTTATATATTCTATAGGGAATTCTTGTTAAAAAAATTAAATGGGAACATGTAACTGCATTTTTCTGAGAAAATATACAATTTTAACACAAAAATTTGAGATTTCCCATGTGCTTTGGATAATGGTGTTTTATGAATAATATGACTATGTATAAAACACTGACCTTGCTTCTAGCGTAGGAAAGGAGAAGGTGAGTAATGGCAGTGGTATTGCTAATTTTATACGTGACAAATGGACAATACCATCGCTTTGGGGGCGAAAAATAAATAAAAAGTTTTTTTGTTTTCTTTCTTATTCTTTTAGATTTTAGATTGTCATGTTTGGCCAGACTCTGTCCTGTTACACCTCAGTTGACATTGCAAGGTATAAAGATTAGTGGCGCAGGGTTTCAAAGCCCCCCCCCCCGTGCACTTTGCTGCAGTGTGGCGGTTTAGGTTCTTGATGTAACAGTTCGTAATAATGGATTGTACCATCACCTCCACACTTGTTAGTGACATGAAAAATGAGATGGTGAGATACTGCAGCATCATTGTTCCCTTTATAATTGAAAAATATTGCTGTGTTAGAAAGAAAAATAAAAAATAAAGAAATATTTATTATATTATTTTATTTTTATTGTTAAATAAAACCTGGTCCTGTTTGGTAACATTGGAAAGATAATGCTCTGACCTTTACGGTGATACCTTATATGACCCTGTAGCTGCTATGGCGGTGGAGATATAGTGGTCCAAATGCCCATCAATGCAGACAAATTTATCCTTTCTGTGGGCCTATTCTGGGGCATGGGCCTGGAGCTGCTGCTCCATCTGCCCCTATGTTAATCCGGCCCTGGCCATATTACATACTTGGTGCTAACTTAACCAGAGCTGTTGTAAACTTCCCAGAGCCATTATAGCCTATGGAGGTTTTCAGTTTACAACAGCTCTGGTTAAGTTAGCACCAAGTATGTAATATGGCCCTGTGTGGGTTAGTGTTGGTTTTTTTTTTTAGGAAGGATACATTGAGATTTCTCTCGTGTTTGTGTTCTAATTACATATTTTTTTGGGCTATCAGGGAATCGTTTGCTTCACTGACATCGAACAAACTCCAGATCAATGCTATCATCTTACTGATCACTTTTTTAATGATCTTAGAGGGCTCTGTAAGGTGAAGATACGTTTTTTTTTTAAATGATTGTTTAAACATTTTATTATGTCATTACCAATTTACCATTTTGTTGCAGATACCAGTTTTTTTCAGCATTTAAGTTCATATATTAAGTATTATGCACGTGTCAGACGAATGCAGTGATCACGTCCGTGTCGCCGCACAGTTTAACATCCGTCGTAGCATAGAATCATGATCAATAGAGACCATAGGCGTGTGCACCCTAATGCCGGCCCCCGGCACACCCCGCAGAACACTTTGGGTCCCGGCTGGCTGCATCCCATGGATAGCTTTCATTGCCGCAGGCCTGGCGGCAGCCTCTGCTTCCCTGGTGGTCCGGTGGCTGTGGGGTGCTGCATTGTGATCTGAGCTTCGCGCACAGACCGCAGAGCACGTCCCACAGTGAGTGACTGGCCACGAGCACCGGCGATCGCTGATGACCTGTCACCTGACCGCCGGCGCTCAATGACTGTGTCAGAGCGCCGGCGGTCAGGTGACATGTCACCTCCAGCGTTCGTGTCCAGTCACTCGCTCACTGTGGGACGTGCTCTGCGGTCTGTGCGCGAAGCACAGATCACAATGCAGCACCCCACAGCCACCGGACCACCAGGGAAGCAGAGGCTGCCGCCAGGCCTGCGGGGGTGAAGGGTCCCGTTCTGGCAGATATCCATGCGATGCGGCCGGGGCAAATATATCCGTGTATGAGCTGTTGGGGGCAAATATATCCGTGTATGAGCTGTTGGGGGCAAATATATCCGTGTATGAGCTGTTGGGGCAAATATACATGTATGAGCTGTTGGGGGCAAATATATCCGTGTATGAGCTGCTGGGGGCAAATATATCCATGTATGAGCTGTTGGGGAAAATATACATGTATGAGCTGCTAAGGGGCAAATATATCCATGTATGAGCTGCTGGGTCAAATGTATCTGTGTAGACATGTGCACAGCACAAAATTTCGTTTTGAACTAATGGATTAGTCCTAAAATGCAATTTATTTAGTTACTAAAGAAATTCGTTTTCAGTTCTTTAGTATGAAAACTAATTTCATTCATCTGAAAACCAATGGATACAATTACTATTGTAGTGGCTCCTCAGAGGGCTGAGATCGCTGCTTGTTACAGTATCTCTCACTCTCAGCACAATGTGGGCCATATTACACAGTTGGTGCTAACTTAACCAGAGCTGTTGTAAACTTCCCTGAGCCATTATAGCCTATGGAGGTTTTCAGTTTACAACAGCTCTGGTTAAGTTAGCACCAAAATTGTAATACTGCCCCGTGTCAGGCAAAGCTGTTACAGTAACTGACTGCTGCTCATCACAGCGCTCAGAGTTTCAGTAAAACTAGTAAATAATATTTTTATATATAAGAGGTTAGAACAATATTATTTCCTTGTTTTATTGAAACTCTGAGTGCTGTTACAGTCAGTTACTGTAACAACTGAGCCTGATACATTGTACTGAGAGATAATGTAACAAGCAGCCGATCTCAGTGCTCACAGCCACTGGATTTAAAGGGCTGAAAAAAAAGGATCCTCTCTGTATAATGTTTAGAACCTCCTCCTGCATTAATTAATACCCCTCTCTGTATAATGTATACAACATCCACCTGCATTAATTAATACCCCTCTCTGTATAATATATAGAACATCCTCCTGAATTAATTAATGTCCCTCTCTATATAGAACATGCTCCTCAATTTATACCTTTCTCTGTATAATGTATATAACATCCTCCTGCATTAATACCCCTCTCTGTATAATGTATAGAACATCCTCCTGCATTAATTAATGCCCCTCTCTGTATAGAACATCCTACTGCATTGGCATGTGGAGGGTGCAGAACTTCGGATGTTGCGCTCTTCATTGCTGGTCTCCTTCACTCAATGTAATATCACAAAAAGGACTGAAACTAAAATGTAGTGCATTTTATTTTAGTTTCTTTCGTTTTTTGTACTGAGCAGTTTCGTTTCTCTTGAGTCATACTAAAACTAAATTATCCCAAAATTCTGACTAAATCGTTTTAGTACTAAAACGAATGCACATGTCTAGTATGAGCTGCTTGTCACGGTTCCCGGATCCCACCACGCAGTACTTAACCCCCAACACTCCACAAAACTCAGAAGCTACCAACAGTGTAGCTGTGAATGATCCCTATCTGTCTGGTCCTTAGAATTGGCCAGGTAAACTAGCTAGACAGAAAAGGGTTAACAATACGGAGAGGAGTCAGCCGAGCCAGAATAAGGAATACAGAGTTCAGAATGGTCAAATGGAATAGCCGGGTCGGTATCAGAGCAGTAGCGTAGTACAAGAAAATAGTCTAGGGCAACAGAAGGCAGAATGGTCAGAACACAAGCAGAGGTCAATAACAGGTTAAATCAATTTAGCAGTCAGGTACAAGGAGCTCAGGTATGGATAACCACAATCTGGCAACTTCTGAAACTATACTGAGGGTTTTTAAAGACCTTCACCAGACCACGCCCCCCACTCAAGCCACACCTCATGCAATCACCTCCCTGCCTGTCTCCATTTAAACCGGGCAGTGGTCAGCGAGCAGCATCAGACTTGCTGTCCTCAAGCACACAGGTAGGGCTGGAAGCCCCCAACGTTACAGTACCCCCTCTCCACGGGAGGCCACCGGACGACCAACAGGACGAGCGGCAATACGACCACCAGGGCGATCGGGGTGCGAGGCATGGAACGCCCTGACCAACGTAGAGGCAGACATGTCGGAAGCTGGAATCCAGGACCGGTCTTCCGGGCCATAGCCCACCCAATCGACCAAGTACTGCAGAACACCCCTGCACAACCTAGAATCCAAAACCCTCCTAACCTCATACTCTGATTCACCATCAACCTGAACAGGTGGAGGAGGAGGAACGACCCGCGTTTACCTGTTACACAACAAAGGTTTCAGTAGGGAGGTGTGGAAGACGTTGTGCATGCGAAGATGTTTAGGAAGGGCAAGAGCATAAGCCACAGGATTAATGCGGCGAATGATCTTATATGGACCTATAAACTGAGGTGCCATTTTCATAGAAGGCACCCGCAACTTCACGTTCCTAGTGGACAACCAAACTCTATCCCCCACGTTATAGGAGGGAGCTTGTAACCTATGCCTGTCAGCCTTGCGTTTCTGGACAGCAACATTGCGCTCCATATTTACGCGAATCTGTCTCCAAATCTCTTGTAGTTGAGTGAGATGGTCATCGAGAGCCGGGATGGCCTGTTCATTAAACTGAAGCGGTAGAGCCGGAGGGAAAAAACCATAGATAGCAGAAAAAGGAGAGTGGCCAGTGGTCTCATTAACGGCGTTATTACGTGCATACTCAGCCCAGGGCAACAACTCCGACCAATTGTCTTGTTGTTGTGTGGTAAAGCAACGTATGTACTGCTCGAGACCCTGATTTGCCCTCTCTGCTGCCCCATTGGTTTGTGGATGGTATGCTGAAGAGAAGGCCAATCGCACCCCCATCTCCGCACAGAAAACCCTCCAGAAACGAGAGACGAACTGAGCTCCTCTGTCAGAGACTATTTCAGACGGAACCCCATGTATTCGTACAATCTCTCTAGCAAAGACAACCGCCAGTTCTTTGGCTGTAGGAAGCTTAGGTAAAGGGACAAAATTAGCCATTTTGGAGAAGCGGTCTACAACTGTCAGAACCACAGTATGACCTTTGGACTTCGGCAAGTCCACAATAAAATCCATAGATAGATGAGACCAAGGCCTCTTAGGCGTGGGTAAAGGCTGCAATAGACCGACAGGCAAGGTTTTACTGGTTTTGCTTCTGGCACAGATTTGACAAGCCAAAACAAACAGGCGTACGTCCTGTCACATGGTGGGCCACCAGAACTGTCTGGAAATACTGGTAAGAGTCTTAGTAATACCAGGATGACCTGCTGGTTTAGAATCATGAAACATTATGAGTAATTCTTGTCTTTCCTTTTCAGGTACAAACAACATATCTGGAGGCTTGTCAGGTGCAGCCCCCACTTGAGCTGCCTGGAGACGTTCCAGGAAAGGCGAGGAGACAGACAAGACTGTGGAAGCCACAATACGTTCAGGAGGAACTATAGGATTGTGGTCTTGTGTATTAGATTCATATGGGTCATATTGACGAGATAAGGTATCAGCCTTTACATTGCGGTCACCTGGTCTGTAAGTCAATACAAAATTAAACCGGGACAGTAGCAATGACCAGCTGGCCTGTCTCGAGTTCAACCGTTTAGCATCCCCGATGTACGTAAGGTTCTTAAGATCAGTGATTATCAACAAAGGATCAAGAGTACCTTCCAACAAATGTCTCCACTCTGACAGGGCAGACACAATAGCAAGCAATTCTCTGTTGCCAATATCATAATTGCATTCTGCTGGTGATAATTTTCTTGAAAAGAACCCACAAGGATGTAGTGGTCTCCCTGGAGATTCTCTTTGAGACAGGACAGCCCCAATGCCTATCTCAGAAGCATCAACCTCAAGAATAAACGGAATCCTGGGATCAGGATGCCGTAACACGGGAGCGGAAGTAAAAGCCTGTTTGAGGGCTTCGAATGCTTGTTTAGATTGAGAAGACCAGATCTGGTTCTTCAGACCTTTACGTGTCATATTAATGATAGGAGAGGCTATAGCGGAATAATTCTTGATAAATCTCCTATAATAGTTAGAAAACCCCAGAAACCTCTGTATGGCTTTGAGACCTTGAGGAAGAGGCCATTCTGAGATGGCCGTGAGTTTAGAAGGATCCATCTCAAAACCCTCTGGAGTGATAATATACCCAAGGAATTTCACAGTAGTAATGTCGAATAAACACTTCCCTAGTTTGCAATAAAGACCATTGCCCAGTAATTTAGCTAATACCTGTCTGACATGTGCATGGTGGGTTTTCAGATCGGGAGAGTAAATCAATATATCGTCTAGGTATACTATAACAAAGGTTTGCAAGAAATCTCTGAGCACATCATTAATAAAATCCTGGAATACCGCTGGAGCATTACAAAGACCGAAAGGCATGACCAAGTATTCATAATGCCCACTCCTGGTGTTAAATGCTGTTCTCCACTCATGCCCCTCTTTTATGCGTATCAAATTGTAAGCTCCTCTTAAATCAAGTTTAGTGTATACTGCTGAACCCCTTAACCTGTCGAACAGTTCCGATATGAGAGGGATAGGGTACACGTTCTTAATGGTGATCTTGTTAAGCCCCCTATAATCAATACACGGGCGTAGATCTCCCTCTTTTTTCGACACAAAAAAGAATCCAGCCCCTGCTGGAGAAGAGGAACGTCGGATAAAACCTCTCTCCAAATTCTCCTTGATATACTCCTCCATAATTTGGTTCTCCTTTATGGAAAGAGGGTATACTTTGCCTCGGGGAGGCATGGTACCTGGATGAATATCAAATAGCACAATCATATGGTCTATGTGGAGGTAGTTTGTCTGCCTCTCTTTTATCAAATAAAGCCCTGAGGTCTGCATATTGTTCAGGAACTTCAGTAGACAATGGAGGGGCTGTGGGTGTGTTCAGGGCACCGACATGCTGAATGGGTATTAAACAAGTCCCAAAACATGCAGAACTCCAAGACAGTATCTCTCCTTTAACCCAATCAATAACGGGATTGTGTTCCACCAACCAGGGGAAACCAAGTACAACAGGATTGGAAGGTGAGTGGATAACTTGGAATATGATCTTTTCTTTATGCAAGAGACCAGTAGTAAGAACTACTGTAACCGTATCGTGAGTAATCCTAGGGCAGGATAACGGCCTGCCATCTATGGCTTCTACGGCTAAGGGTGTCTCTCTTACAACCAGAGGTAGAGAAATGGAAGAAGCGTAGTTAACATCAATAAAGTTACCAGCAGCCCCAGAATCCACAAAAGCGGTATTATGTGTGGTCTTGGTCTCCCAAGCCAAGGATACTGGTAACATAAGTTTAGTGTCTTTGATAGGAGACATGCATGTCACACCCAAGGCCTGTCTCCTCAGCTGCCTTAGGTGCGGTAGTTTTCCGGCTTATCATGCATCTTAGGGCGAGTAGGACATTGAAATCGTACATGTCCCTCCAAACCACAATACAGGCACAATCCCTCACAAAAACGCCTTGTTCTCTCCTCCTCTGTAAGCCTAGTACGGCCTAGTTGCATAGGCTCTGAGGGAGGAGATAACTCTCTGGGTGGTGCTTGAAAGACAGGGGCCAACCTAGGTAACGGTCTCTTGGGTCTCTCTCTTGGAGTCCTTCTATCCCTTATCTGATTATCCAGATCTATACAGTAATCAATGAGTTCACACAATACCTCAGGTAGTTTACGTGGAGCTAATTCATGCATCAACGACTCTGATAACCCCTCCATAAACGCCAGAACCAGTGTCTCATTTGTCCAGTTCACATCAGAAACTAAGGTTTTAAATTCTATGGCATAATCAGACACAGTCCTGTTCCCTTGACGTATGCGGAACAAGGATTTGCCAGCTATCGTGGCCTTTCTGGTAGGATTAAATGTACGTTGTAACTCGGCTATGAATTCTTTATAATCCCGTACAATAGGTCTTTCTGCCTCCCATAAAGGAGTCGCCCATGTCAACGCTCTGCCAGACAGATGGTTAATAATAAACCCCACTTTGGCAATGTCAGAGAAAAACATTTGTGGATTTAATTTAAAATGAATATCCACATAGACCAAAAATCCCCGGCACTCAGAGGGAGTACCGTCAAACCTCATAGGAGCGGTCATGTGTACCTGGGATGTCTGAACGACAGGGGGCACAGGTATAGCAGGCGGGGGTGCAACCCCAACTGGTTCCAGGTGTGCAGTACGATTCAGGATAGTTTGTAAGGCAATGGCAAACTGATCCATCCTATGATCCTGCTCATCCTGTCTGGATACAAAGGTAGCCAAGTGCTGTGTTAAATCTGCGGGATCCATATTGGCCAGATCGTAATGTCACGGTTCCCGGATCCCACCACGCAGTACTTAACCCCCAACACTCCACAAAACTCAGAAGCTACCAACAGTGTAGCTGTGAATGATCCCTATCTGTCTGGTCCTTAGAATTGGCCAGGTAAACTAGCTAGACAGAAAAGGGTTAACAATACGGAGAGGAGTCAGCCGAGCCAGAAAGAATCAGGAATACAGAGTTCAGAATGGTCAAATGGAATAGCCGGGTCGGTATCAGAGCAGTAGCGTAGTACAAGAAAATAGTCTAGGGCAACAGAAGGCAGAATGGTCAGAACACAAGCAGAGGTCAATAACAGGTTAAATCAATTTAGCAGTCAGGTACAAGGAGCTCAGGTATGGATAACCACGATCTGGCAACTTCTGAAACTATACTGAGGGTTTTTAAAGACCTTCACCAGACCACGCCCCCCACTCAAGCCACACCTCATGCAATCACCTCCCTGCCTGTCTCCATTTAAACCGGGCAGTGGTCAGCGAGCAGCATCAGACTTGTTGTCCTCAAGCACACAGGTAGGGCTGGAAGCCCCCAACGTTACACTGCTGGGGCAAATGTATCCATGTATGAGCTGCTGGGGGCAAATGTATCCGTGTATGAGCTGCTGGGGGCAAATATATCCGTGTATGAGCTGCTGGGGGCAAATATAGCCCTGTATGAGCTGCTGGAGGCAAATATAGCCCTGTATGAGCTGCTAGGGGCAAATATATCCATGTATGAGCTGCTTGGGGCAAATATATCCGTGTATGAGCTACTGGGGGGCAAATATATCCGTGTATGAGCTGCTGGGGGTAAATATATCCGTGTATGAGCTGCAGGGGCAAATATTTCCGTGTATGAGCTGCAGGGGGCAAATATAGCCATGTATGAGCTGCAGGGGTAAATATAGCCCTGTATGAGCTGCTTGGGGAAAATATAGCCATGTATGAGCTGCTTGGGGAAAATATATCCATGTATGAGCATTGGGGCAAATATAGCCATATATGAGCTGCTTGGGGCAAATATATTCATGTATGAGCTGCTGGAGCAAATATAGCCATGTATGTGCAGTTGGGGGCAAATATAGCCATGTATGAGCTGCTGGGGGCAAATATATCCAAGTATGAGCTGCAGGGGGAAAATATATCCATGTATGAGCTGCTGGGGGCAAATATATCCGTGCCTGCAAAAAGAAAGGAAAGCAGGAGAGGGGGCAACTTTTGTATTTAAACTGGGGGTTTTATTGCTTTGATACGCTCATACACTGCACATTACTGGGGTTTTATTGCTGTGGACTTTTTACTGCTGTGCAGCTCTGTGATATGCTCATAAACACCACACATTACTGTGAGTTTTATTGCTGTGGATTCTGTAATAAGCTCATACACACCGCACTTTGCTGGGGGTTTTATTGCTGTGGTTTCTGTGATACGCTCATACACACCACACATTGCTGGGAGATTTATTGCTGTGGATTCTGTGGTATGCTCATATACGCTGCAGCTTACTGTGAGTTTTATTGCTGTGGATTTTGTCATACGTTCATACACACCGCACATGGCTGGGGGTTTTATTGCTGTGGATTCTGTGTTGACTGCACTGTATGGCTGTGTGTGTAAATGCATGTATTTGTCTTTAAACAGTTTTTTTTCACTGTGCTGTGCATAAAATTCGGCACCTGTGTCCTTCTCTCAACCCGACATTGACCCTTGCCCTGCATCCAAAAGGCTGGTATTGCTCCTAGAATTGCTGCTATATCTTCTGCCTGCACTCCACAAAGTAAGAATAGTGAATAAAGCATCGTGAGATACAGGTAGGAGACTAAATATTGGTGCTTGGCAGCAGAAGGTTAACCTCCCTGGCAGTCTGATTTTGTAATTTTTATGTCAAAATCGGTGCATTTATTCAGCCCCCTGGTGGTTTTCCCGAGTGTGGCTCGGGGTTAAATTTCAATGCTGAAAGCAGTAACCCCGAGCCACACCTGGGCTGTTACATACCTGTCCCAGCACTCCCTCGCTATCCTCCCGCAGTCACCTCCGGCCGATCGCGGCGTCCTGGTTCCTGTTGCGAGTGGCTGATTCCCTGCACTTTGGGGGCCCTGCGGTGAATGGTGAATTCACCACAGGGTGGGGCAATTTGATTCCCCGAAGTGCGGGGAACAACAGTCAGCGACATTTTGGTGCTCTGTGAATGACCCCTATAGTAATGATATATATTGGCTGAATGCGTGAGTGTGTGTCTGTGTATGTTAGCATAAGGGTGCGTGAATATATGTGTGTGTTTGAACTTTTGGGTGCACACCCTAATACAATAGGCTGCGCACGCCTATAATAGAGACCCAGGCATGAAGTACGTGCACACCGAACTAGGTTTGCACAATGCACGTGGCAAATGGACGCAAGTTAGGCAAGAATGTAAAACTGCTAGACGGACGTGCAGAGTGTGCCACGTCCGCGTACTGTTCTGTGTGCGTGATGACACGTAGTCAGACGGAGTGCATTTGCGACGTCCAGCACCTTGACGCGCAAAATGGCTTTTCATATCCTTTTCAAATTTGTATTATTTTTCAGATTAATTTGTTTCCCATATTTCCCTTTTTTTCCTACGTCCGTCAAGAAAAACGGACTCTGTGGTGTCTACAGTATCTTCCGTCAGTACGTCCATACCGTTATGCACAGACGCAGAGTGTGCTCAGAATGCGCTCGCCTGACATCAGCCTTAGGCAAGAACGTAAAACCTCTACGACGGACGCGCAGAGTACGCCACGTCCGCATAGCGTTCTATGTGTGTAATGACACAAAGTCATACGGAGCGCATTTGCGACGTCCAGCAACTTGACGCACAAAATGGCTTTTGATATTATTTTTCAATTTGTATCATTTTTCATATTATTTTTGTTTCCCATAATTCCCTTTTTTTCTTACATCCGTCAAGAAAAACGGATCGTGTGGTGTCTGTCCGTTATGCACGCAGAGTGCGTTCAGACTGCGTTCGTCTGACATTAGCTACTGAACATGGGTTACATACGGTATGTGCTTGTACCATCTGAGCAAACCACATTTAAATGAACCTGGTGATGAAGGGGTCAGCCCATTGCTTACATTTAAAATAGAGATACCCGTGCCAGCATAGCATTTCACTGTGAACATGTTTGATTTTATGCTGGATCACACATCGAGCATGCATTCCCAGCTTCACTCTTTTACCAAAGTACACACGCCCAGCACAGCTCTGCCAGGCTGCCATCGCTTTAGAGAACAAAGGAATGCCCAGCGATGTAGGATCGTGCACAGTGAAAAGTGCTCTCCATGGTTTGCAGCATTTACCTAATGCAGAAGAGAAAAAAGAGGCGTTATTAAGAAATCACTGAAATTTCATTGGCTTCTCATTTGGCGCACTTCAATGCGCCTTGGCGATTCCAGTCCACCGACTCTGCGGTGACACGGACGTGATCACTGCATTCGTCTGACGCAGGCCTTAGGTCTTGAAGCTTTCTTGGTAAATAATTAGGAGGCAATAACAATCTTGATGAACCGGGAACAGTCATGGTACAGCAGGGAGTAGTACAAAATATTAAGACAAGTATTAAATATAGCAAATTTCCATCAGTTTCATATCTATTCCTTTTCTAAACATTCCAATTTCATATTTATTTATTTATAAAGGATTTTACCAGGAAGGATACATTGAGATTTCTCTCGTTTTCAAGTATGTCCTGGGTTCAAGAACTTTGAAATGTTACAGTCGTTACAGAAATACAGAGTAGTAAAATGCAAGATATTAACACAAAAGCAAATATACAGATTAACAGAAAATAAATATGTAGGAAATAAAGTCATTATGTTACATGTTTACAGGTGCATTCTGTATATAGTCACTATGTTACATGTTTACAGGTGCATTCTGTATATAGTCACTATGTTACATGTTTACAGGTGCATTCTGTATCGAGGTATGTTAATAGGGATCTCTTAAGGGACTTTAGACTGGGGGAAGTTTTGATGGCGTCTGGGAGGTTATTCCATATTTGCGGTGCTCTGTAGGAAAATGAGGATCGAGCCACTTTCTTTTTGTATTGTGGTATTGCAAGTAAGGTGCTGGTCCTGGATCGGAGGTTATAGGATGAGGGAACTGCTGGGGGAAGCAGCCTATTCGGGTAGGGTGGTAGCTTACCAGAAAAGCTTATATACCAGGTTGGAAAGGTGAAGGGTGCGTCTAGATTCCAGCGATGGTGAAGGGGCGTGGCCTGACCGCCAACTGACATGGCCGCACACTGAGTGAGCTCCGTCTCAACCCCGGCGAAAAACATAGCACAGACCCAGCGCAGATCGCCATGGTCAAGGGCAAAAAGACCCCCCAGACCCCTGGAACAGCGACAGCTCACACGGACTCACCGTCACCCGGGATCCGCCCGTACTTTGCCCCGCAGCACGAGGAGGATGGAGCCCAACCGCCAAACAAAGTGGCGCTGACCCCCGCATGCGGCCCGCCATCGCCTGCACCCTCGTCCGCCGGCACGTGGGATGCACCGGAGGACATACGCCAGCTCCTACGCTCGCTGCCCACGAAAGATGACCTGACAGCGGCCACAACATCACTCCACCAGTCCCTGGCGGCGGACATTGAACGGCTCAGGGGAGACCTAGGAGGCCTACAGCACCGCGTGGAACAGGTAGAGAAGGGGCAGAAAGAGAGATCAGACCAGGTAGAAGCCACCACAGGTCACATTGCTCAGCACCATCACCTTCTCACCTCCCTCACCCGCCACATAGAAGACCTTGAAAACAGAGGCCGCAGGCAGAATATTAGAGTAAGGGGTCTCCCTGAGGGTGAGAAAACGGCGGAGGACTTACATCATGCATTACTGCGTTTATTCAACAAGGTACTCGGACGCCTGCCAGACACCCCAATAGATATCGAACGCTTTCACAGAGCTCTCAGGCCCAGGGGACCCCCGGAAGCACCTCCAAGGGACGTAATCTGCTTTCTCCTACACTTCAGTCTAAAAGAGGACATTATGAGACTAGCAAGGGACACTCCGAGACTGGTGCTGGATGGTGCCCCGATTTCCCTGTTTAATGATGTCTCCCCGATTACCCTGCAATCAAGACGAGCACTGCGGCCCCTCACGCTGGCTCTACAACAAGAAGGGCTACAGTACAGATGGCTGCATCCTTTTGGCCTGCAGATCAGAATGCAGCAAGGCCCGGTGACTGTTAGGTCGGGGGAGGACCTGGATGGACTCCTTCGCACGCTACGATTGCCAGAAGACACACAGATAACATGGCCGGACCCGATGGCCGTTTAGACCACTGAACAACTCCCGCCACAGCGCCCAGCCTGAAGGAGGCGCCCACGAGGCTCTCGGCCCTCCACGCGGGGCAACACCCCGTCCAGCTCCCAGGAACTTTAACACATTTTACATTGCTCCCTCCATACCGATGTTTGCTTCCTAGAGCCTGACAGGCTGACTTACGAGACAACGCATGCCTCTCCAAAGGTTGACACAAACTTATACCGGTGGTCCAGGCAGAATACCACACCGAGACTGGGTCTGTTTGTTTGACTCTCATACTTGGCCCTAACGGCCTCGTCATGGGGTGGGCACACACACCCATTTATTTTTCTCACTCGTTAATCGTTTACTTCCTATTGCTTGACGGTCGGTCACGTTTCCCTACCGAGTAGTAACGCGCCCTACAGTGGGCACTTTTTGTGTGACAGAGTCCGACTTGCTCCAATAGGGGTAATACGACCGAAATTCGTCACACTCGTTACGATTACTCTGTCTAGTGGTTATCTTTCCTTACGAACTTCATTGTAATTGTATTGCATATTCATCTAAGTTTATTTTTCTTTGTCAATTCACGCAGGTTCGGTGGTATTTACACCACTGTCGCACTCCTCACGTAAGACCCCGGGTATCTTGCCTGCTGTGTGTCATGACGTATGTTCCTGATTCTCTGAAGGTACTATCCTTGAACGTGGGAGGTTTGAACGTTCCGGCAAAACGCCACATCGCATTACGGGAATTCCGCACTCAGAAGGTATCCATTGCACTCTTACAAGAAACACACCTTACAGGGCCCCGAGCACCGTCGCTCCGCAACCGTGACTATCCCACAGGGTTCTATAGCAACTACACGCTAGGCAAGATGCGTGGCACAGCCATCTTACTGGCCAGGTCCGTCCATTCACCCTCAGGGATTCTAAATGCGACACAGACAGTCGTTATACCTTGGTGAAAGGGAACATAGGCGATCAATTGTACACTTTTGTTTCGGTATACCTGCCTAACAAACGTCAACACAGAGCGTTTAGGGAAATCCTCTGAGGGGTGGGGGCTTTCGCGGACGGGATCCTTATTGTGGGCGGGGACATTAATATGGTCTTGGATCCCAAGATGGACACATCCAGGGGGACCTCAAGCCTGGCCCAGTCAGTGCTCCGCCAGACTAGGCTCCTCTTGCATGAGCACAGGCTGGTGGACAGCTGGAGAGCCCAACACCCGACGGATAGGGACTACACCTATTACAGTGTGCTCCACCGACGCTACACCCGATTGGACTATATATTTATCCCATTTCAACATGCACACCTAATACGCAACTCGACCATTGGCACCACGACCTGGACAGACCACTCACCAGTCATAGTGACGTTGGCGACGGCCTTATACAGATCCAAATCCCTGCATTGGCGTCTCAATGAAACCCTCCTAGTGGACGCTGAGGTACTAAAAGGCCTGACAGACACACTAGAGCACTACTTTGAGGATAATGTACGCCCGGACACTCCCTCCCCGCTGGTTTGGGAAGCGAACAAGGCGGTGGCGAGGGGCTACCTGATAACACAAGGGGCGAGACTTAAGCAGGCACGAACACGTCAGTTTGAGGAGCTAAACGCACGCATCACTACATTGGAACAGACCCATAAAGCCCACCTCCTGGATGCGACATACACAGAACTAATGAAGCTTAAAGCAGAGCTACACACACTCCTTAACATTAGCGCCCTTTAAAAGATACGTATGTCATGGAACGGACATAGGGGCTCTGACCAGCGAGCCCCAGAACTAACAGCCTGGGACATTTCAAAGACCTTTTTCTTTATTTGAGACTCTTTCGGTTTTGCGTGTTGAAATGAACAGTTATACCTTTTCTAGATGTGGTTTTATTGGTGTGATGTATTACCATGTATTCTGTATTGTATGAGTGTGGATTCAGATGGGTAATTGTATGATGCATTTAAAGGTATTATATTTCCCCTTGGTTGCTAGGAGTGAAAGGCTGTGTTGAAATTCAATTGTATGCTAATTTCTGTGTACATTAGCTCTGTGTGTGTGTAATCTGATGATGCAAGCATGCCATTGTATGCAAATTGAGTTCCCATTCAAGCCTGGGCATGTCTCCTTTGTGTGTGAGATGTTTAAATGCGTGTCCCATTTGAGTAAAGAGTCAGTTCAACTGCGTTTGACTTGAAGCATACAGCCCCTTTTGGTGTCGTCATTTCATAGCTAAAATCACAGTGCAGGAGACACTCTGCGGTCTCCTAGCTTCCCACTACGCAGAACGGGTCAACTGAATCCGGCAGCACCATCTCGCCAAGTAACGCCAGGGTCATCTCAGGCCGCTCGAGACGCCGAGTGCCGTGACACTCGTTAGTCGGGCCTGACGCCATCAAGAGGGGGTCAGATTGGAGCACACCCGCAGACGGATAACACCTCATTCCGTCACACTGGTGGCAAGCGGTGAGGATAGCTCTCTGCACCCCCAGAAGACCCTCATCATGGCAGCATATGCCAATTATAAACGGGACACACTGCGGGGCATGCTGGAGGACCGTGGAGGAACCGTGGGCTCAAAGAGCAAGGATGCCCTGGTCGAAGAATTGGCGGCCCTGGATCAGCAGACCAGGGACCTGCCCGCAACCTCACCACCGATCGTAGCTCAGGCGTCCAGCCCTGAAAACTCCTTACAGAGGAAGGTACAGCAGCGGGCAGCGGCTTGCGGAGCCGCGCCGACAGAAGCCACCTTCCAGAACTTCGTCCGGGACATCACCCATGAAGAAGAGCAGGAGCGGGTGCGCCAACATGAGATACGGCTGGCGGAAATCCAGTACCAACAGGGAGGAAACCCCAACTGGGAAAGACCAATGGCACGGAAGGTGCCCTTCCAGGCCTTCAAGAGCTTCAACGAGGCAGAGGAGGAAATAGAAAGTTTCCTCCAGGACTTTGAACGCTCGTGCCAACTACACGAGGTTCAACGGGCCGCTTGGGTTGGGATCCTAGCGTGTAAACTAACAGGGCGGGCTGCGGAGGCCTACAGGACTGTCCCAGACGAAGAAGCCCGGGACTACGAACAGGTGAAACAAACCCTGCTGGCCCGTTTTGCCATCACCCCCGAAGCCAGCCGGATGAAATTCCGAAATTCCCGACGGCCCCACGGTACTACCCATGTGGAGTGGGCGCACCGGCTGCAACGGGACATGAAGACCTGGTTCGCCGGAAGCAAGGCTCGAACCCTCGAAGAAGTCACTCAGCTGTTCCTTCTCGAGCAGTTTTTCGACCACACCGCCCCAGCCGTGCGGGAGTGGGTGAGGGACAAGAAGCCCCAGACGGTGCAGCAAGCGGCCACCTGGGCCGATGAGTATACGGACACGCGCACGTCCCACGGGGGGGGGAACGACCTCCACCCTCCCGATCCACCCTACCACCTCCCCGTGCCACACCCCAACCTCCCCGCCGGAGCCAACAACACGCTGGCCCGCACCGGGCCCCTTCCACGGCTACCATCCGTTGTTATGGGTGGGGCCAGATGGGCCACTACCGCCAGAACTGCCCCAACCAGCCGCCCCTTCTGCGGGGCCCCATCCGAGCCCCACCCGCGGCTCATTGTTACCAGGAGGAATCCTCATACTGGGACCCACAGGAGGAATGGGGGATGCTGCATGAGGCCGATCCCGTGCAGGCTGCATCCGCCGACAACCGCCAACACCACAGACAGGCGGTATGGATTAACGGGCGGGCCACCGAACGTCTCCGCGACTCCGGCGCTGCCATCACGCTTGTCCGGCCTCACCTGATTCCCCGAAAGGACCGGCTGGACCGCACCGTCGCTGTTCGCGTAGCCGGAAGCAAGGTGCTCCGACTTGCTACCGCCCGAGTCCATTTGGATTGGGGGTCGGGGGAGGGATCCGTGCGGGTGGGGTTACTCGACCAACTTCCGGCAGAAATCCTCCTGGGGAACGACCTGGGACGCTTGGTATCAGCCTACGCCACGGACGCGGCCGCCCCAGTGACCACCCGGCAACAAAGCCACTGGATCGACCAAGGCACTCCGGTCGGGACCCAGGTGAGACCATCCAGACCTCTCCGACCTCCCAAACCCCCCAAGCCTCCCAGACCTTTCCTCCCCCGACCGGACGAACCCACATCTCCTACCCCAGACCACCCCCTCATGTGGAGCTCTCCAGCCACCCTCCGGCACCAGACCCAGACTGACCCCACCCTAGAAAGGTACTGCGACCGGGCCGGCCAGGGTCCCGGCGACGGACGGGACGACAGCATTGAGTGGGAAGATGGGCTACTGTATCGGTACACCAATAGGGGAGACGCTCAGAAACCACGGGCTCCCCACAAACAGCTAGTAGTACCGCAGGCCCCCAGAAAGGAACTCCTGAGACTGGCCCACGACATTCCCCTCACCGGCCATCTAGGAATGGCCAAGACCCGACACCGGTTAACCCGATCATTCTTCTGGCCTCGCCTTAGTGAGGATGCCCGGGAGTACTGCCGCACCTGCCCGACCTGCCAGAAAACGGGGAAAACTGGGGACCACCCGAAAGCCCCCCTTCACCCCATGCCCATCATTCAAGAACCCTTTAGTCGGGTGGCGGTAGACATAATTGGTCCCTTACCCCGCCCTAGCGCCACCGGGAAGAGATATATTCTCACCGTGGTGGACAACGCCACCCGATACCCCGAGGCGGTGGCCCTGTCTAACATTCAGGCAGACACCGTCGCCGATGGCCTCCTACAGGTGTTCTCTAGGGTAGGATTTCCTCAGGAAATCTTGTCTGATCAGGGCTCCCAATTCACCGCTGAGCTAACCCAACAGCTCTCGCGTCTGTGCGGGGTTAAGGCGCTTCACAGCACCCCATACCACCCGCAGACGAACGGGCTGTGCGAGCGGTTTAGTGGGACCCTGAAACAGCTCATCCGCGCTTACACCCAAGAGAGGAAAGACTGGGAGAAATACCTACCCCACCTGTTATTTGCCTACCGGGAGGTCCCCCAAGAGTCGACCGGGTTCTCCCCCTTCGAACTCCTGTACGGGCGACGGGTGCGAGGTGCCCTAGACTTAGTCCGGGTGCAGTGGGAGAGGGGACAGGAAGCCGAAGGGCTCCCCGCCATGAGTTACGTCCTGGAGCTCCGAGAGCACTTGACCGAACTCACGGCGATGGTTCAGGGGAACATGCAGGCAGCCCAGGCCCAGCAGAAGGCATGGTACGACCGCTCTGCCCGCAGCCGCTCGTTTCTCGTGGGGCAGAAGGTCCTGGTGTTGAAACCACAGCAGCAGAACAAGCTGCAGGCGTCCTGGCAGGGCCCCTATCGGGTGGTCACCCAAGTGGGAGAGACCACCTACGTAGTTGTCAGCTGTACCAACACCAGGATCCAGCGGACGTTCCATGTCAATATGCTGAAGGCTTACCACGAGCGCCCCGAGACGGTATCTGCCATCTGCACTCCTGCGACCGAGGAGGCAGAACAGTTCCCCCTGGTAGACCTCCCCGGGATAGACGGTCGGCCCTCAGGGGTGGAACAAGTGCAGCTAGGGGAAGGGTTGGGTCCCCATAAGCAGGAGCAGGCCAGGCAGCTGCTCCAAGAGCACCAGGAGCTCTTCTCCGCACTCCCTGGCTACACCAGCCGGGCCGTGCACCAGGTGGAAACCCCCGGCCAGCGTCCCTTTCGGCAACCGGCATACAGACTCCCGGAGGCAGTACGCGAATCCATGCGGGCTTAAATCCGGGAGATGCTGGAGCTGGGAGTTATCGAGCCCTCTGCCAGTCCATGGGCCTCGCCCGTAGTCCTGGTCCCCAAAAAGGATGGTACCACCCAGTTTTGTGTCGACTACCGGAGGCTCAATGACTGCACTGTCACGGATGCTTACCCCATGCCCCGAGTCGACGAGCTGTTGGATCAGATCTCCCAGGGCCATTTCTTGACCACGGTAGATCTGTGCAAGGGGTACTGGCAGATTCCCCTTGCAGAGGAGGCGACCCCGAAGTCGGCCTTCATCACCCCGTTCAGCCTGTACCAGTTTCAGGTCATGCCGTTCGGGATGAAGAACAACCCGGCCACTTTTCAGCGGTTGATCGATCGCCTCCTCGATGGCCTCCAGGAATTCGCTTGCGCGTACCTGGACGACATCGCCATCTACAGCCAGACTTGGGAGGAACACCTTCACCATCTGGGGGTGGTATTCGCTCGGATAAGGGACGCCAACCTGACCCTTAAACCCGCGAAGTATAGGATAGGGATGTCCAAGGTACAGTACCTCGGCCACCGGGTGGGTCGTGGAACCCAGCGTCCAGAACCGGCCAAGATAGAAGCCATTCTGGAGTGGCCCACCCCCATCACCAAGACTCAGGTCCTTGCTTTCTTGGGCACGGCAGGGTACTACCGGAAATTTGTTCCCAACTATAGCGTCCTCACCAAACCCCTGACCGACCTGACTAAGAAAACCCTGCCCCGCTAAGTCCTGTGGTCCCCGGAGTGCGAAACCGCCTTCCAACAACTGAAGACCGCCCTAACCCAAGCACCCCTCTTGGCAGCTCCCAATTATAACAAACGCTTCATTGTCCATACAGACGCATCGATGTTCGGACTGGGAGCCGTACTAAGCCAAGTGGGGGACAATGGGGGGGATCATCCGGTGGCTTACATCAGCCACAAACTCCTACCCCGGGAGGTGGGATACGCAGCGGTCGAGAAAGAATGTCTGGCCTTGGTTTGGGCCCTGCGAAAGTTTCAGCCGTATGTGTACGGGCGGTCCTTCACCGTAATGACGGATCACAACCCCCTGGTGTGGCTCAACCGGGTGGCGGGGGAGAACGGCCGCCTGTTGTGGTGGAGCCTGGCCCTCCAACCTTTTAACTTTTCTATCCAATACCGGCCCGGGCCACAGAACGGGAATGCCGACGGTCTATCCCGGCAATCGGCCCGGGAACCCGGAGATCCAAGCTCCCCGACTTCCCCTATTTGACCCGTGTGGGTCCAACCGGGTCCGTTGGACTCGTTTGAAAGGGGGAGGAATGTCATGGAACGGACATAGGGGCTCTGACCAGCGAGCCCCAGAACTAACAGCCTGGGACATTTCAAAGACCTTTTTCTTTATTTGAGACTCTTTCGGTTTTGCGTGTTGAAATGAACAGTTATACCTTTTCTAGATGTGGTTTTATTGGTGTGATGTATTACCATGTATTCTGTATTGTATGAGTGTGGATGCAGATGGGTAATTGTGTGATGCATTTAAAGGTATTATATTTCCCCTTGGTTGCTAGGAGTGAAAGGCTGTGTTGAAATTCAATTGTATGCTAATTTCTGTGTACATTAGCTCTGTGTGTGTGTGTGTAATCTGATGATGCAAGCATGCCATTGTATGCAAATTGAGTTCCCATTCAAGCCTGGGCATGTCTCCTTTGTGTGTGAGATGTTTAAATGCCTGTCCCATTTGAGTAAAGAGTCAGTTCAACTGCGTTTGACTTGAAGCATACAGCCCCGTTTGGTGTCGTCATTTCATAGCTAAAATCACAGTGCAGGAGACACTCTGCGGTCTCCTAGCTTCCCACTATGCAGAACGGGTCAACTGAATCCGGCAGCACCATCTCGCCAAGTAACGCCAGGGTCATCTCAGGCCGCTCGAGACGCCGAGTGCCGTGACACTCGTTAGTCGGGCCTGACGCCATCAAGAGGGGGTCAGATTGGAGCACACCTGCAGATGGATAACACCTCATTCCGTCACAACGTAGGACTAAACAACTCTACTTTGAACACGGCAATAAATGCGGTAGGCTCCTGGCCCACTCCCTTCGCAGGCAACGGAATGCCTCCTATATATCTAAAATACGCGCCGGTGCACAGGCCCCATCTTCTCTCCCGCAGGACATCATGACACTCTTTCAAAAACACTTTCAAGACACGTACAACCTCCCCACACAAACGGACACGCAGAACGCGAACACCATTGAGGCTTACCTTCGGCAACATCTCCGCATCACCCTGTCGAGCGACGCTCGCCAATCCCTAGACAGACCCATAACTGGAGAGGAACTAGAGGAGGCAATTAAATTAACACCCTCGGGCAAGTCTCCCGGCCCTGATGGACTCTCCCTCCAGTATTATAAATCCCTGCGTGGACTCTTGGCCCAACACTGGTTGCTCGCCTTTAATTCACTCACGGAAGACACACACTTACAGGCATCGGCATTGACAGCAAACATCACACTTATCCCGAAACCAGGAAAAGACCCCGAGCTCTGCAGCAGCTATAGGCCGATTTCCCTCCTTAACCAGGACCTCAAGCTGTTTGCGAAAGTACTGGCCAACCGCTTGAAAGCACACATCCTAACGCTGGTCCATTCAGACCAGACGGGCTTTATACCCGGGAGGGAGGGTAGGGCGAACACGGTGCGAGCGATAGACCTCATTCACGCAGCCTCCACTGGGGACCGTGAACCGACCTTACTGCTGCCACGGACGCAGATAAGGCGTTTGACCGGGTCACACACTTTGCGTTTCATGGGCGTGGGCACGAACATGCTGACCTGGATCAATGCCCTCTACACTAACCCCACGGCCAGGATCAACATTAGTGGCGCATTGTCAGCCCCCTTCCCGATCACAAACGGCACGAGACAGGGCTGCCCCTTGTCTCCACTCCTGTTCGCATTGACACTGGAGCCGTTTTTGCAGGCAGTCCGTTCGGACATTGACCTGCATGGCTTGGAGGTTGGGAACAGAGAGCACCGGGTGGCGGCATATGCAGATGATATGTTGTTTTTTCTCCGCCAACCGAGGATCTCCCTTC
Source organism: Leptobrachium leishanense (assembly GCA_009667805.1). Classification (NCBI taxonomy): domain Eukaryota; kingdom Metazoa; phylum Chordata; class Amphibia; order Anura; family Megophryidae; genus Leptobrachium; species Leptobrachium leishanense. The sequence continues at coordinate 3,530,333 of CM019066.1, read as the reverse complement.
CGAAACTACTACAACTCTTTGCCCAATATGGTGTCTTAAGTAACTTAAAAATAAACATGAACAAATCTGAAATCCTGCCCCTCCATGTCCCCCCGGATATGAAGGAGTCTCTGGTGACGGTCTTCCCCTTCCGCTGGTGCACTACGGGACTGAAATACTTAGGCATTATGCTAAAACCAGACTGCGCGACACTGTACGCAGCTAACTACCGACCGCTCCTGGCGAACCTGACTAACGACCTCCTAACCTGGTCATACCGTCATATATCGTGGATTGGCCGCACCGGAGTAATTAAAATGAACATACTGCCGCGCATTCTATATCTTTTTCAGACCATTCCAATACTCCTACCGCGCGTCTTTTTCGCACAACTAACACGCACGCTCACTAGATACATATGGGACTCTAAAAAACCTAGAATCGCTATGGCGCTACTCACCACGCCTAAATGCACTGGTGGGGCGGCGGTACCACACTTTTGGCATTATTATGGCGCGGCCCACCTGCAGCGCATACTGGAGTGGTTGACCGGCACACAAGATAAACAATGGATGGGAATTGAGCAGGCTAGTGCGAACTGCCCTCTGTCTGACCTCCCCTGACTCCCAGCCTCCATTTTACACAAAGAGACAAAAACACACCCTCTGAACAACGCTACACTACGCACTTGGAGAAGCCTCAATACTAAACTTGGCCTCGCACCGTTCCCATCCCCGCTGTTACCGCTACAACGGCTTCCGGAATTCTCCCGATCCTTACAGCTGACAGGCCTTGCAGACCCCCCGCCACGCCCCCGCCATTTTCTAGCTGCTGGACTACCTGTCGCATGTGGCCTGCTGCCCCTCTTCCGGCCGGATTCCTTTTTGACTAGGTTCCACCACCACAGATTGATTCAACGACTACGCTCGCTCTCCACGCTTGACTCATACACGAGGACACTCACGCCGTTCGAGACAATAGTGGAACGGGGCAGGTTACCCTCCCATTGCCTCTCAGCGATGTACGATCTTATACAGTCCAGCGTTGTCTGTTCGTCCGTGGCTCGTACCGGCTGGGAGAGGGAATTAGGCATACAATTTGAAGATCATCAATGGAGGTCGATTTGCTCGTTGGCCCACACTAGCTCGATGTCCACTAGGGTACAGGAAGCCAATTACAAGCTACTAAACAGATGGCATAGGACACCCAACACACTCAGACACATGCCGGGAGGGGATGGGGCATCCTGCTGGCGTTGCAAAGCTCCCGCCGCCAATCCACTACATATTTGGTGGTCATGCCCGACCCTGCAACACTTTTGGCACACTATCCATGCCCAGGTTAGTGAGGTTATGGAACCTCAACCCCCCTTCTCTCCGGAATTTTATTTATTGAGCCACACTGACATGGTCCCAGAGGTATTTAGGAAAACGGTGGCTGTCCGCCTGTTACAGGCAGCAAGGTTGACGATACCTCAGTACTGGAAACGCGCCGAATCCCCTCCGCTTATGCTCTGGCTCCACGAGGTGGAGTCTATCCGTGCCTCTGAGGAAAGGTTGGCCTACACCAAGGGGAGGGCCGCTGAAAATGCACTGAAATGGTATTACTGGCTAATGACATGTCTACCGAGAATGAGTCGTTGTGCACAGACTCCGGGTTCTTAACCCAATATATAAAACTGCGACACCCTGAAACCTAATGTGAATAAGTTGCCACACGGATCTAATCCCTCCCACTGTATAACTTTATTTTTTCCTTTTATGTATTGACTACCTGAAAGACATGATATGACTAACTAATTTGTCAACCTTGATTAAGCTACAATATAGTAGCTACGTTGAACTGTACTATTTCATCTGAATTACAATAAACTTGAATATGTTAAAAAAATAGATTCCAGCGATGGCCAGTTTAGTTCTTTTAACATGTCACAATGGTGGGTCATGTAGTAACATATAATTCTCTATACTATAATAATTGCTTAATCATTAACGTTCATATATGGAGTCATATTTCAACAACTGCCCTGCATCAGATTTGGTATAATAATTGTTGCTTTACTAAATGACTGTGGGCCATATTACATACTTGGTGCTTACTTAACCAGAGCTGTTATAAAACTTAAAACCTCCATAGGCTATAATGGCTCTGGGAAGTTTACAACAGCTCTGGTTAAGTTAGCAGTAGCACCATGTATGTAATATGGCCCCTTGTGTGGTGTAAAAATCAGAGACACAGGGTTCCAAAGGGCCCCTTCATCCCTCGCAGCAGTGCAGCTGTTTAGGTTTTTGATGAACGTATGTGCCATTGTGCTATCACCTCCACACTTGCTGACATTGTGGGAAATGAGAAGGTGAGTTAGTGCAGCATAATTATTCACGTTATTATTGAAAAGTGAACAATAGTGCTGCATAAGGAAAAAGGGAAAGAAAACTATTTTTTTATTTATTTTTATATTAGTTTTACAACTAACCTGAACATGTGTAGTATCCCTGGAACAGCCATGCTATGGCCTTTCCAACGATACCATGCATGACTGTGTATACTGCATGGATCAGGAGATACGGTACCTCAAAAGACCCCTGTACTTCTATCACACTGATTTCCCTAATTGGCTGGGGGTAGTCTCTTTCTGACGTCATAGCGCCCATACGAGATAAAGGCATTGGGAGGGGAGAGGTCCCAGAGGCAGGGCTGATATCTAAGATGCCAGCCTGCCCTGGGAGGTAACCGTGGTTGGCCGAAATAACGACTGATTACAGCTGTGGAATGAGGATACACTCAGTGCATTGTCCACATGCTGGAAGCGGCCATGACGACGAGCTGAGTGCACCCTCCTCAGCCAAGTGGTTAATAGTGGTTTAGTTTTACATATTAAGATTTTATTAGGATATTAACTACATAATCTTTATATATTTATATATATATATATATACAGTTAATTACAATACTATATGTCAATATATGTAAGTATTCTTGATTTTTCTTCTTTTTGGCAAAATACTTATTTTCACATGTGTATATTCTGTAAAATGCAAAGGAAACTTTATTTGTTTTTCAATTCTACTCGAAATGCCTGATCTTAATGATGTCGAATTAACATTTAATAGATAAATCGGGCACGTCTTTACCCCTCCTAGACAAAACTTGCCTGAAAACTAATGCAGTTGGCGCCAGTAAGATTTATGACGAGCCACTGTTCTGGTTCATGCAGTGTTTAATCAAGGAGTTAAAATATCACAGTGTAAGAATCTGCTTTACGAGCGCACACAAACATAAAACCGCCATTAAAACCTTGGCATCTGCGTTAGGCGTCAAATATTACCTTAACATGCTTGAGAAACACGTGTAGGAATATTCGAGATCGAGCATAAGATGCCATCAGATGCTTCCTCTTGGCCGGTACGGCCGATCCTTAGACCTCTCCTAATGGATGGAGGCGAGAGGGGGGTTAATTTTTTTTTTTTAAGATAGGTGGTAAATGCGTGTCAGAGCTCAGTGTATTTGGATAAGAAAAGCAAGTATGTGGATGAATAAGCTTGAAGAATCACACCTGGAATAAAAGACAGCCTATGTGCCATAAGAGCGGCTCCACTAAGTCTAGCCAACATCTGGAATGAATATCTAGAGACAAAGTCCAGCTCTGACTGGCGCTCCTTACTACCTTTGTACTTTCGATGCAATTTGAAAAGCAAAACAGACATCAAGTATATATTTATATAGCTGTCTTCAAGCTGCATTTTCTGCCCCATCTGCTGGACATGACAACTTTCGAGTGTTTTCCTGCAGAAAAGGGACAGTCCCTTTATTCTTAACCCTTCGAGTGCCATGGACTCCAACATGAAGCAAACTAACATTAATTAACCCAGTACATACTTGAAAACGAGAGAAATCTCAATGTATCCTTCCCGGTAAAATCCTTTATAAATAAATAACATTTATTTGAACCGTAGTTATTCTTAAATATGGAATAGAAAATGCAATTCTGCATATACTGTATATAGCTCTCCTAAGATTTCAGAAAAGGACTAAACTAGAAAGGTGCAATTTGTTATTTCTAAATTTCATTCAATTGTTCTGTCTTTACAGATGTATTGTTGGGTGAAAAGTTCCAGACTCCAGCTGGTGTTCTTTAAAACGTCTCATAGGCTCAGCATTACTTAGAGACAGAAAGAGTCTTTGTGCCAAATACAGATAATGTGATAAAATAATAAAATGTTCAGATCTCCTGCTTATGGGGGTTTGTATTGATCATAATGAGATTATTAGCAATGCAGCTTCCAGAGAATACCAATCGACTATAAATATAATATCTATATGTGGCATAATGCCTGCATAGCGAAATTACAGTAACACCTTGTATCTGTACTATACAGGGATTTTTGTCCCCTGAACCTTATCCCTCTACAGCAGTGTTTCCCAAACCTCTCCTCGGGATCTCAACTAGGGATGAGCGTTCGGTTCGATTCAAACGTGAGTTCGAATCGAACATCGGCCGTTCGAGTGTTCGGCGAACATTATGGGATGTTCGCGGTTTGTTTGACCGCGGACATTCCATAATAAAAATGCGTCCACAGGTCTCCTAAATGTACCGGCGGCTGCCAGTATATTTAGGAGACCTGTGGCTGTGGCCACCGGCCCCCGTATCTCACCTGTCCTGCAGCTGTCCCGGCCTTGTGTTCCCCGGTCCATCAGCTCCTCTGGTCTGTCTGGCCGCAGCTCCTCTCTGCCCCACGTCTTCATGCTGATTGGGCAAAGTCCTGCGCCTGACCTGGACTTTGCCCAATCAGGGCTCTAATTCAATATTGAGCCCTGATTGGGCAAAGTCCAGGTCAGGTGCAGGACTTTGCCCAATCAGAGCTCAGCATGAAGATGAGCTTTAACCAAGCTATGATTGGTTAAAGTCTTGCACCGACTTTAACCAATCAGAGCTTGGTTAAAGCTCTGCACCATGCCTCATCTTCATGCTGAGCTCTGATTGGTCAAAGTCTTGCACCTGACCTGGACTTTGCCCAATTAGGGCTCAATATTGAATTAGAGCTCGGATTGAGCAAAGTCCAGGTCAGGCGCAGGACTTTGCCCAATCAGATCATTCAGCGTGAAGACGTGGGGCAGAGAGGAGCCACGGCCAGACAGACTGGAGGAGCTGATGGACCGGGGACCAGGAGGCCGGGACAGCTGCAGGACAGGTGAGTTACGGGGACTGGGGGCCGCAGCCAGGTCTCCTAAATGTACCGGCAGCCGACGGTACATTTAGGAGAACTGTGAACACATTTTGCGTGTTCGGTCCCCATTGATTAACCCTTTCGCTGCTGAGGCTTTTCCCGCCCCTGTGCTGAGGTCATTTTTACCTGTTTTGCGCATCATGTTTAAACATGTTTTGAAGGCTTATTTTAGTATATGACCCAGACATATTATATATCGTTCTTTCCGTCAGACTCAGTAGATTCATAATATGTCATTATTATATGTATACGTTATGTCATGTCTGTATATTATAACAAAAAATGCAATAAAATATGTATTTTCAATAATTTACAATGTGTAAAGTGTTTTTTTTCACATTTTAACATGCGAGCAATTGCGGTTATATTTTGTATGGGGTGCGCTTGTTAAAAAAATTAGAGATGGGGTCTCGTTACATTTTTTTTGGGGAAAATTACACTATTTTTAACAAACGCACCGCATACAAAAATCGTTAGTGCAGCATCATTGTTCACATTATAATTGAAATGGAACAATATTGCTGCATTAACAACCAAAAAAAATAAAAAAAAGTGTTTATTTTTTTTTTTTATAATTTTTTTTTTATTTTTTTTTATTTTTATTTTTCATTTAGTTTTTTTTTTTTACAACTTTTTTCACTGTAGTGTTTGGTATCGTTGGAACGGCCATGCTCTGGCCGATCCAACCATACCAAAATTTAACCCCTAACTGCCACGGATCGGGAGATAGGGAGTTCATTGGAACTCCCTATCTCCACCGTTGGTGGCAGTTAAGGGTTAACTCTAGGACTGGCGTCATCGTGCTACGCACGATGACGCCAGTCCTCAGGGGGAGTTCCCGGAGGCTTGGCCGACATCCAAGATGTCGGCCAGCTCCGGGAAAGGATCGCGAACCGGCGCTTTTCAGCGCCGATTCGCGATCCAGCTCCCCAGGGGTTAATGCCAGGCATCATTTGGAGGGCAGGCTGTGCCCTTCCAAATGATGCCTGGGTTAACCCCTGCAGAGTTGCCGATCGGGAGGGAGAGAGGTCCGAAGGACCTCCCCCCTCCCTTTCAGGCGCCTCCTCCGCACATGCGGGGGGGGCGCCTGAATTTGGTGTCATCGCGCTGCCGCGATGACACCAAATTCCGGCGGCTGCTGTTCCGGATGCCGGGCTGACATCCAGGATGTCAGCCCGCACCGGAGGGGCCAGCGATCGGCCGGAACCCGGCCGAACGCTGACCCCAATGGGAGGACGCGCTCAGCGCGTCCTCCGCACAGCAGCGGGAATGCTGAGGACGCGCTGAGTGCGTCCTCAGCATCCAAGTGGTTAACATGGCGTCCGAGTTCGTATTCGAACATTTCGAACATTTCGGCCGTTCGTCTGTTCGGATACGAACCGAACACAGGGGTGTTCGGCTCATCCCTAATCTCAACCAGGCCATATTTCGCAGATCACCTTTGGGAAAAGCAGACTGAATCCTGCAATCACTGAGCAGCAAATCATGTCACCTGTGCAGTGCTTCAGATATCTGGAAAACCTGGCGACGCGGAGGGTCCTGAGGACAGGTTTGGTAAACACTGCTGTACAGTATTGAGTAACCCCAGAGCTCTCCCTGTATTCTGCCCTGTCCCTTATCATTGTAATGCAGCAGCCAAGTTTAAACCAAAAATATTGTCATTTGTGTATTCAGACCCATATACCCGCACTAAGCAAAAACAGGTTGTTTACCTAAATGGTCATTAAGGCTAATGTCAGAAGAGCGCATTCAGAGCGCACTGTACGTCCGTGCACAACTGACGTACTTTCTGACTGATGATACTGTAGACACCACATGGTCCGGTTTTTTTTGACTGATGTAGAAGGGAAATAAAATTAATATGTAAAATGAAAAAAATTGATACATGATATGAAAAACCATTTTGTCCTTCAAAAATGCTGGACGTCAAAAATGCAGTCCGTCTAACCACGTTCCATCACTCACACACAAAGCTACGCGGACATGGCTCACTCTGTGTGTCCGTCCTAGCGGTTTGACATTCTTGCCTAAATTGCGTCCGGTGCCACGTGCATTGTGCGTGCGCACTTCTGTGCGGACGTACTTCATGTGTGTGCGTCTCTATTGATCATAATTTTATGCTACGACGGACGTTAAAATGTGCGGCAACACGGACGTGATCACTAACTTTTTCAGTTGGCGAAAGCTCTTGGTAATTAGCGTTAGGACCTTGTGATCCTAACACTAGTTAATCTCTGCTTGCACTTTGCACTCCATGTTAAGTATAGGGAGCGTAAAGTACAATAAGCAAGCGCAAAAGAGTGTGAATACCGAATCGCTAACTTGCTTTTTAACCCTTTAGTGATCCGGAGGTGATCTAAGCGGAGCATTATCACCTCCTTCAACCTAACGCTAATGTGAGTGCTAGTGTTAGCTTGTAGGAGGTGATAGGACCCTGTATTTAGAAACATAGAAAAATGTAGGCAGATAAGAACCTTTCGGCCCATCTAGTCTGCCCAATTACATGGATACTTTACCTGGATTTATCTTTTGTTTAGGATAGCCTTATGCCTATCCCATGCCTGCTTAAATTCAATTACTGTTTTGGCCTCTACCACTTCTACTGGAAGACTGTTCCATGTATCCACCACCCTCTCAGTAAAATAATGCTTCCTGATGTTACTTTTAAACCTTTGCCCCTCTAATCTAAGACTATGTCCTCTTGTTTTGCTACTTTGTTTCCTTTTAAATATACTCCCTTCCTCTACCTTGTGGATTCCCTTTACGTATTTAAATGTTTCTATCATATCTCCTCTGTCTCGTCTTTTTTCCAAGCTGTACATGTTAAGATCATTAAGCCTTTCCTGGTAACTTTTCTCCTTCAAGCCGTACACCATTTTAGTAGCCCTTCTCTGAACTCTCTCTAAGATGTCTATATCCTTCTGGTAGGCTTGTGCACCGATTTTTTTTTCGGTTCGATTCGGTTCGATTTTTCGGATTTTTAAACTTTTCGATTCGGCCCGTTTCGACCGATTTCGGTTTCGATTCGATTCGGTTCGGCCCGTTTTTCGGGTACATTTTTTTTTCGGAATTTCGACCATTTTTCGTATTTTCGTGTCACTGTGCTCGGTTTTTATATCGACTTTTCGTAATTTCGGAAAATTTTCGTTTTTCGGAATTGCAATTTTTTCGGAATATCGACCATTTTTCGTATTTTCCGTGTCATTTTGCCCGTTTTTTGTATCGACTTTTCGTTTTTTCGAAAAATTTTCGTTTTTCTTAAAATTTTCGTTTTTACAAAATTTTCGTTTTTCGGAAAATTTTGGTTTTTCCGAAAATTTTCGTTTTTCGGAAAATTTTCGTTTTTCGGAAAATCTGTTCTCCTCGTTTGACACATTTCAAGTCCATTCGAAAAATCCGAAAATATTTCGTTTCGGCTCAGAAAACATTTCGGATCTGAAATTTTCGGATCTAAAATTTTTCGGAAATTCGGCCGCATCCGAAAACACGAATCGGGAAATTTCGTGAAAATTCCGAAATTCCGAAACCCGAAACGCACATCCCTACCTTCTGGAGATACGGTCTCCAGTACTGCACACAGTACTCCAAGTGAGGACTCACCAGTGCTCTGTACAGTGGCATGAGCACTTCCCTTTTCCTACTGCTAATACCTCTCCCTACACAACCAAGCATTCTGCCAGCATTTCCTGCTGCTCTATTACATTGACTACTTACCCTTAGATCCTCTGAAATAATAACCCCTAAATCCCAACCCTCAGATGTTGAGGTTAGGACTGTATCAAATATTCTATATTCAGCCCTTGGGTTTTTACGTCCCAGGTGCATTATCTTGCACTTATCCACATTAAAACTCAATTGCCACAGCTCCGACCATTTTTTTAGTTTACCTAAATCATTTGTCATTTGGCTGATCCCTTGTTTGTGACACTATTAAGGTTATTCAAAGAGACCTGATCTGGCCCTGAAATGTAACCGGACACTGAAATTCAGCGAACGGTTACATTTCCTGGCCATTCGGCTATTCTGAGAGCAGGCAGTTCGCCAAATGTTGGCGAATTGCCTGCACATACGGTGCCTGTTCGAGGGCAGTGAAATCCCCATAGAGAAGCAATGCTTTGTATATTCAGAGAACACCGAACAGCAGGGAAAAATTGCCAAAGTGCCCTGCTGTTCTCTGGTTTCATTCGACAGGTTTATTCAGAAGAATCCCATAGGCTTCAATGTTAAAAATATTCCCGTTTCAATTCAGTATCTAATAAACCGTTAATTATAATATTCTGCAGTAAAATCGTTTTTTAAATCGTTTTTTCTTTTTTCTGTAAAAGACCTTTTTATTATCATTCATTGGATCTTATATGTAAATTCTAGGCATTTTCGTTCAGTAGTTTTTTGCAAACAGCGTTTAAAATTTCAAACTTTCAAGCGAACGGTCTTTTTTTTTTTCAACCCATTCGTCTGCCGTGTTGGCTTTTTCCGGTGGCTGCTCTACGCTGTGATCGCCAGCTGCTCGAATTTTTCCGGAGTGTTCGGCTTGGTTTTTGCTGCGGTTTCTGCAGGTTTTCGGTGAGTGTTTGGTGAGTTTTCCCTGCACTACGGGGGGCCATGCGGTGCTTGCTGAAGACACCGCAGGCTCAGCGAACTAGAATCGTCGAATCGCCACGAAGTGCAGGGAACGAAAAGTCACCGATCCTGTTGTGACTTTTTGGATCTCTCTGAATAACCCTGTCTATCTACAGTATATCTTTTTGCATTTCTAAACCATGGCTTAAATATGGCTCTTGATTATAAACATTTATAGGTTCAGTTTCCCTCCAAAAATACTCCAAAATCCAAAAATGTTTAGAATGTCTACATGACGCCACAAATGGAAACTTTCACCCCTGACCTCATGTGACGGGGCAAAAATATTATATAAAATGCCCTTCTGACTGTGTATATATGGGGTATGTAAACATATATGAATTTCTATTTAGACTCAGGTTCTATCCCAAACATAACTCATTATTACATGCAAACAGTCCAACATCTCCTAAAAATCCAAAATACTTCTTATTCCAAGCATTTTGGACAAGGATGCTCAACTTGTGTATATAGATGTGTCCAGTGAAAGCTTTCCATTTGTGCAATTCATATTGGGTCATGTTAGTGGTCAATGCACCTGCCGATACAGTTCCAGGATGAATCCCTATAACCCCTTAAGGACGCAGGGGTGGCGCCCTTGAGGGGTCGCTTTCACCGGCGAGGCGTACAGGTACGGCTCGCCGACAGGTGCCGTCGCGCGGCACTGATTCCGAGCCATCCCCGCAGCTGGCGTGCAGAGCGCGTCATTGGCTGCAGGGGGACGGCCTGAAATGTGCAGCCAATGACGCGCAGGCTGCAGGGGAGTCAATGTGCGCAGGCTGCGGGGAGGGGCTGAGGCGGCCCCATTGAAGACAGCGAAGCGTACATGTACTCCCTGCGTCTTCAAAGCACGCCCGCCGCCAGGATGTCATGGAACATCCTGCGGCTTTAAGGGGTTAAGTTAAATTCTGAGTGGGTGATTCCACTTGCTGTCTACCCCTATATCCCGCATATCTTCATATCTCTGGCCATTATTGAAGTTGGTCAAAATTAGCAGAAGAGAAGCTCTTAAGATCAGAGCTGGATCTTACTGGAAAATCCTAACTTTCTGTCATGTGCAAGGGGTTTGATTAAATAGGCAGTCCAGACAGGATTCCTTCTTTATTCATTCAATAAATGTGATACATTCTGATTCATGTAGAACTCAATGGTTTCCTTATAGATCCTAAACAAAAGGAAATGAATGAGATTTTTAGGTAACGTACCTCCTCTTATGTTGAACACATCCCATCACAGCAAGTGCTGAAAGCAGCTGCTAGGTGGCAGCACAGCCATGAAAACAGTCCAGCCATGATAATAGCAAACTCACAGAACCAAATGACTTACTCACTAGAAGAGCATAAGCATTACTTCCAACAAGATGGTGCGACATGTCACTCATCATGTGTGTCAATGATGACTGACAGAATTTTTTTGAGGGCTCTGTCATTTCCTGTGGTCATCCCAATCTCCATATCTTCCCAGCCCAGACTTCTATATGAGGGGCTATCTGAAGGAATGAGTGCACCATAACAAGCCGCACATGATTAACGCCTTAGCAGAAAACAGTAGGAATGAGATAAAAAAGTTGATGATGCAATTGAGATGCTATAGCAACAACTTGCAGCATCACATTAACATGTGATGTGACTAGCAGAAAACGGCAGCCACATCCAGCATGTGCTGTGATAGGATGTGCTCAACATAAGAGGAGGTATGTTTCCTGAAACTCTCATTAATTTCCATTTATTCATATAAGTTCTAGAACATAAACATTGAACTTGGCTCTATATGAATCACTCTGTATAAGGCTCATATATGTAAAATTGCCCCTTGTATTGTATGTTCTGGACAACTAATTCCATAGGTAGAATAGGAGGATTTTACTGCATTTGGAATCCAAAGTTTAAAATGGTCAAATGGAGCGTCACTCATTATTTTTATCATTTATATTTTAGTAAAAGTTATAATTATAGTAGGTATAATGATTGAATTGGGATGCAGCGGTTTCCAGGACAGGTGGCATGTCCGCCTAGGCTGCATCTCCTCGGATGAGGCGTGCACCATGACTTACTTGTTGGTGCACAAAGACACTTCGGCATTGAAATGTGCTGAAAATGCTTACAAAATACTCACCATTTTGTACTGGATGCCGGAATGAATACATAGAGTACTGCCAAGTTGTGACTCTTCCTGTTGGCATTGTAGGACGACTCTGGGTAGTTTTCTTCATGTTTGGTGGATGTTCCCTTATCCATCCTTTTTGGAAATTGGTGCATGATACGATTCACTCCGTTACTGATTCAGATTTCCAGTTTGCTGCCTCTATTTACCTCCTACTGCAATAGCCGGCGTCTGTTAAGATTATGCGTAAGTTGGTGGAGATGAGACTCATATTTGCAGCTCTTGAATCCTCTTCATTGGGGGAAGCAGGCGGTTCCCTCTTGGTGTGCGTGGGTCTGTGAAGTGGAGGCTTTGAGGGCCATGGATAGGCTAGTAGCTGTGGAGAGGGACCAATTGGAGGCTTTTTGTCAGCCATGGTTTTATTGGGATGATTACTTGGCAGGGGGTTTAAGGGTTACAAGCATTTCTACTAACGACTGAGACTCCTGCTTCTGTGTGGGGTGGCGGGTATGTACTGATACACCTACTGAAGAAGTGATATACTCGCGAAACGCGTTTGGGTGTGTAGCTTGTCCATTTTATTTTATTTTTTATGTAATAAATCAGCCTTTAGTATACAATTTGTATCCTGGTTTCTGTCCGAAACAAAAAAGGATTTCACTGGCTGTGCAGGAGATCCGGTGCTCCCTCTAATGTCACTGGTTGCTGTTTACATCTAGTGTCTGATTTAGGCTAGGGTCAAACGAAAGCATTTTTATACGCGAACGTAAAAAAGTGCGTCCGAACGAAGTGACGTATTTTTTCACGGAGTGCGCGAAAACGGTCATACGATGCGCATTTTCGGGCGTGATTTTTTACGGATCTGCAATTAAACGCGTAATCTAATTTACCAAATCAATAGGTGAATCAAAAATTAAGGTGAAGGGGTATAAAAAGCCATTTCGTGGATGGTGGCGTTTCACCAAGATGGATGCACTGCAAGTGTTTGTGTTTGCTGCAACGGGCTACCTGTACCTCCAGCACAAAAGACAACGGCGAACATGGGTTCATCCCATCAACGCTGCCAGACACACTCATGGCCACTTTGTGACGCTGTACAGGCCACTGCGAGAGAGGGACCCCGTGAAGTTTTTCAACTACATGCGGATGTCCATCCCCTCATTCGATGAACTGTTGTCACAGTTACGGGAGCCGCTGACCAAGAGGGACACCAACATGAGGGATGCCATACCACCGGAGGAGATGCTGGTCATCACTTTGCGGTAAGTACTTCCAAACACCAGCATGCATGACTTCGCTGCCAGTCAGCAGACATGTGCTCGGTGTGCAGAGCCCCTATTGTCGGTCTGTAGTGACATGTACACAAACACATTCATACCCACCCACACGCAGGCATCACATTCCAAGACACGTCCAAAAAACCTCTGACACTGACAAGAATGTATGTAAATAGAAATATATTGTAATAAACAAGAAAATAAATGAATTACATATTTGTAACATATATACAAAAGAAAATAACATGAAGGACAAAACATAACAGTGACAACAGGAACAGCATGTCAACCAAAAACATAAAACAGACAAGACACCTCACAAATCCTGGTACAGAGGAGCATCTGGCTCATGAGGACCATGTGTGGATCCGCGGCGGTAGCCAGACTCTGGGGGAGGCCCAGCAACATGGGACATGGGTGGGTGGGTGGGTGGCGCCTGGCTGTGGCTGGCATCACCAGTGGCCTGATGGCGTTGTGGCACCGCACCATAGTAGACCGCAGCCTGTTCTGGACGGGACAGGATCTCATGGATGAGGTCCAGGGATCTGCGGCGGTACTCCACCTTCTGCGCCGGGGTCATCTGGTCCAGCAGGGATTGACAGGAATGGACAAAGGACATGTCCTCACTGTCAGTGATGGTGCAGCGTGGAGGTTGTGGATTGTGCGACCCCATGAACCTGACCATGGCCTGCTCGAAGTCGCTAGGCGGTCCCCTCCTCCTGTTGTGAGCCGGTCTGGTGCTGTCTCTCGGTGCTGCAGCTGGCACCGGTCCGGTCTCCACCTCCCCCTCCACCTGCGAGTCCGTGCCACCCTTGTCAACCTCCTCCTGCCAGCTGCCAGAACCCCCTGCCAGCAGGTGTTGCTCCTGTGACCCAGAGGTAGATGGCTGGTCAATGCTGCTCGCAGTTTGCCTTGGCTCCTGGGTCCTCCTGAGGAACGACAATTGTTCGGCGTATAGATAGCTGTGCACCTTCCTCCTTGCCCCAGCTCCAGAGCGCGCAGCTGCCGCTTCCTTCTTCAGGACCCGGGTGTAGTTGTCCCTGATAGTGCGCCACTTGTTGCTAATTTCATGTGCTGCAAAACATAATGAGAGTGACATTAGGTTCGGTTCATATGATGTGATCATAACACACATTTACTTCATATTTTCCAGGTATCTTGCTAGTGGATGCAGTTTGAAGGATCTGCATTACAACTTCCGCATTGGCAGATCAACAGCTGGTGAGATCGTCCGCAAGGTGTGCCAAACAATATGGGAAACCATGAAGAAGCAATGTTTACCAACACCCACGGACGAGGCATGGGTAGCAATTGCAGCAGGATTTTGGGGGAGAGCCAACTTCCCCAATTGCCTTGGAGCCGTGGATGGCAAACATGTCCGCATAGTGAAGCCACTGCACAGTGGCTCACTGTATCAAAATTATAAACATTTCTTTTCCATTGGCCTACTGGCGGTGGCAGATGCCAACTATAATTTTGTGTATGTGGATGTCGGATCATACGGCAAAGACTCTGACTCCACACTGTTCAGGAACTCTACACTGTGGGATGAGCTCGAGAGTGGGACCCTGAACATACCCAGGCCCGCACCATTGCCTGGCAGTGACGTGGTAGTCCCCTATGCCTTCGTGGGTGACGAAGCATTCGGCCTATCCACACATCTCCTACGGCCCTACTCAGGGACACACCTGACTGTGAGGAAGCGGGTGTTTAATTACAGGCTGTCGCGGGCGAGACGGTATGTGGAGTGTAGCTTTGGCATACTGACCAACAAGTGGAGGATTTTTCATAGACAGCTTGATGTAAATGTGGACTTCTGTGTGGATATAGTGAAATGCTGTTGCATCCTACATAATTATGTTCGTTACGGGTCTGGATGAATATGCAAACCATGACATAATAGCTGTGAATAGACACAGCAACAGGTTTCGCGATGCTCTGGCTAATTATTTTACTAGCGATGCAGGGCAGGTGCCCTGGCAGCTGGGGAGCATTTAACATGTGACGGCACCTATTATGTTTGCCTTTACTTTTATTGTACATGCAATTTACATGTGATTATGAATTAAATAATCATGTACTCACTCTGTAGCTTCTGCTCTCTGTCAGACCACGTATCATACTCCAGGTACACCTCCCTCGAGACTGCAACCCATGCGCTGGCCTTTCTCAGTTTGTCCTTGTAGAGGTCACAAGCCGTGTCCCAAATCTCGGGATGCTCCGCCACTGCCGCTATCAGACGCTCCACATCAATATCCACACCAGCCATCTTCTGCAATTGCCAGGTACAACAACAGCCACCACAGGACACTTTTTTCGTCTGGACGTTATATAGGCCGCACATGTGCAGCATCTGACGTCTCCTAATCACGCAAACACGCCGCTATGCCGCAGCTGCGCAATCTGTACGCCCGTACTAGCGGTTCGGCGTGCTCGAAAAAATGCGTTCGTTTTCCACTTGCGTTGCGCGGCCGGACTTTCGTGCGACCGTACTTCGTATATTGGCCGTCATTGCCCGTCATTTGCTGCTAGTGCGGCCGTGATTATGTGCGCCAGAACGCGCGTTTAAAGTGCGCTGGTCTGACCCCAGCCTTAGACACCACCAAATTTGAGTGGATTTCCATTTCATCTTCATACCATCTGTGTGGAACTCAGTTGGTTGCGCTATGGTATCTTTCTGTTTTATTTGAGGCATACAAATGTTCTCCAATGGGAGAAGAAAGTAAGAAATGGATCACTGTTGAAGGTAGCGCTGATTCTACCATACACTCCTTTTTTTTCCTATGTACTGAGACTTGGCTCTGCCCCTGGTCCCCTCCAGACCACATTTTCCCCTGACTTTTGATCTGTGTATGCTCATGTCGCTGGACTTCCTTTCTTTTTTACCAGATTTTCCCTCTCTTCTGTTTTTCTGTCCTACCTGTGCCCCCTTTTTCCCTCCCTGCCCCCTTTTTTTTGTTTGCCGTTGTTGTCGTTCAAATACGCACGTTTGTTGGGCTGACATTTTAATACGACATTCAGCGCAAAGGGTTTTACCCCTCGCATTAATGCATTTTTGCGCCGGCGCAAACGTTTGCGCGAAGAATTGTAATAGGGCCCCCAGAGTGGAGGTGAGACCTCTAGTTTGAAGCACTTTCCTAACATCAAGAGAAGTCAGGGGTGAGAAGCCTCTGGTCATGGTGGATACAGTGCCCCATTAACAGGGTGAAAACTGGGGGCCCTATTCCAAGGATGGTGGAAAGCCTAACCAGTGCTTTTGTAAATGTAACAACTCCATAGACTATAATGGCTCTGGCAAGATTACAACAGCTCTGGGTAAGTTAAAAGCAACCGTGGAGTAGGGCCTTGGGTGAGTATTTGCATAGGAGTCCACCAGGCTATTACACATGCAATGTCTGTCACGTGGCTCTTTTAGTGCTACTTTTCCTTGGTCCCATATGGTGATTTTGTAAACCTCGTTGTTTTATTATGGAGTCACACAGTCATAAAGCATCTATGTTAAAAAAGGAAACTGGCTTTAGGATGAAGCCAGGCACACAGTGGTGACTAAATCCACCTGTGACCTGATCTGCCTGATCAACCCGAGCACCTGCTATTGCTCCCTTTCCAATGACGATGCTGGAAGATGATCAACTCCAAGGCGCCGGTGCACTCTAGTACTGTATTGCGTTACTCGCGTGGAGCATCTGAAGAGAATAGACTCCTAAGTTGTTGATTTGATTACTATTTGCACGCTTGGCTATCCTGCCGCTCTCCATCTAACAGAGGATAATAGGTCTGCGTTGGCTTCAGGGGCCTCCATACCTAAATAGATTTTTATACTGTCAAGAGTAGGAAAAATGATTTTACACATCGCAATCTGCATATAAATCAGAGAACGATATCAAGGCAAAATTACTATTAATTTATATTTAAATTAAAAGTTGAAATTGAAACTTACTTAAAATGCATTTTTTTTGGCGTATGATTAAATGCATTTCTCATTGAAGTACTTACACGTGGCATTTTCTAATTATCTTTTTTTTCAATTATTCTGTCAAGGGAACAAGATGAAACTTAACTGTCAAGAACCGAGAACGTACCTAACTTGTATAATCTGCAAATTAAAATGATAGTACAGCAAGATAATTGCATGTAGAAACATTCCGAGATTCCTCCACAGATAATAATGCATTGATATGCTATGAAAGCAGGTGCTGCAACAAAGTTGCCAGGGGGGAAAGTGATCTGACCTTAAACAGACAACAGCCATAGAAAGTGCATATACGAACAACAAAACACTGCGCCTCCAAGGATCCTCTTATCATAAGTGTCTCATTTTTCTTTTTTTCTTCCTTTCTTCCTTTTGTCGTGTAAGAATGTTTCGCTGTTGTATTCATTGTAATATAACAAACAGAAAAGACGTGTATATTTTATTTATTTATTTATTTATTTATTTATAAAGGATTTTACCAGGAAGGATACATTGATATTTCTCTCGTTTTCAAGTATGTCCTGGGATGTTACGAGTAAAGCCCGAAGTGCGGTTAATCCTAGGATTACCCGGGTAATCCTGACATTAACCAAAACCGCTGGGTAAGGCTGGGGTCAGACCAGCGCACTTTTATCGTGCGTTCTGGCGCACATAATTACGGCCGCACTAGCAGCAAATGACGGGCAATGACGGCCAATATACGAAGTATGGTTGCACGAAAGTCCGGCCGCGCAACGCAAGTGGAAAATGAACGCATTTTTTCGAGAACGCCGAACCGCTAGTACGGACGTACAGAGTGCGCAGCTGCGGCATAGCGGCGTGTTTGCGTGATTAGGAGACGTCAGACGCTGCACATGTGCGGCCTATATAACGTCCAGACGAAAAAAGTGTCCTGTGGTGGCTGTTGTGGTACCTGGCAATTGCAGAAGATGGCTGGTCTGGATATTGATGTGGAGCGTTTGATAGCGGCAGTGGCGGAGCATCCAGAGATTTGGGACACGGCTTGTGACCTGTACAAGGACAAACCGAGAAAGGCCAGTGCATGGGTTGCAGTCTCGAGGGTGGTGTACCTGGAGTATGATACGTGGTCTGACAGAGAGCAGAAGCTACAGAGTGAGTACATTATTATTTAATCCATAATCACATGTAAATTGCATGTACAATAAAAGTAAAGGCAAACATAATAGGTGCCGTCACATGTTAAATGCTCCCCAGCTGCCAGGGCACCTGCCCTGCATCGCTAGTAAAATAATTAGACAGAGCATCGCGAAACCTGTTGCTGTGTCTATTCACAGCTATTATGTCATGGTTTGCATATTCATCCAGACCCACAACTGTGAGGGTATCAGCGAAATTAAAACCATCCCTCGCACGAAATTATTTATGTAGGATGCAACAGCATTTCACTATATCACCACAGAAATCCACATTTACATCAAGCGGTCTATGAAAAATCCTCCACTTGTTGGTCAGTATGCCAAAGCTACACTCCACATACCGTGTCGCCCGCGACAGCCTGTAATTAAACACCCGCTTCCTCACAGTCAGGTGTGTCCCTGAGTAGGGCCGTAGGAGATGTGTGGATAGGCCGAATGCTTCGTCACCCACGAAGGCATAGGGGACTGCCACGTCACTGCCAGGCAATGGTGCGGGTCTGGGTATGTGCAGGGTCCCACTCTCGAGCTCATCCCACAGTGTAGAGTTCCTGAACAATGTGGAGTCAGAGTCTTTGCCGTATGATCCGACATCCACATACACAAAATCATAGTTGGCATCTGACACCGCCAGTAGGCCAATGGAAAAGAAATGTTTATAATTTTGATACAGTGAGCCACTGTGCAGTGGCTTCACTATGCGGACATGTTTGCCATCCACGGCTCCAAGGCAATTGGGAAAGTTGGCTCTCCCCCAAAATCCTGCTGCAATTGCTACCCATGCCTCGTCCGTGGGTGTTGGTAAACATTGCTTCTTCATGGTTTCCCATATTGTTTGGCACACCTTGCGGACGATCTCACCAGCTGTTGATCTGCCAACACGGAAGTTGTAATGCAGATCCACTAGCAAGATACCTGGGAAATATGAATTAAATCTGTGTTATGATCACATCATATGAACCGACCCTAATGTCACTCTCATTATGTTTTGCAGCACATGAACTTAGCAACAAGTGGCGCACTATCAGAGACAACTACACCCGGGTCCTGAAAAAGGAAGCGGCAGCTGCGCGCTCTTGAGCTGGGGCAAGGAGGAAGGTGCACAGTTATCTTTATGCCAAACAATTGTCGTTCCTCAGGAGGACCCAGGAGCCAAGGCAAACTGCGAGCAGCATTGACCAGCCATCTACCTCTGGGTCACAGGAGCAACACCTGCCGGCAGGGGGTTCTGGCAGCTGGCAGGAGGAGGTTGACCAGGGTGGCACGGACTCGCAGGTGGAGGGGGAGGTGGAGACCGGACCGGTGCCAGCTGCAGCACCGAGAGACAGCACCAGACCGGCTCACAACAGGAGGAGGGGACCGCCTAGCGACTTCGAGCAGGCCATGGTCAGGTTCATGGGGTCGCACAATCCACAACCTCCACGCTGCACCATCACTGACAGTGAGGACATGTCCTTTTATCCATTCCTGTCAATCCCTGCTGGACCAGATGACCCCGGCGCAGAAGGTGGAGTACCGCCGCAGATCCCTGGACCTCATCCATGAGATCCTGTCCCGTCCAGAACAGGCTGCGGTCTACTATGGTGCGGTGCCACAAGGCCACCATGCCACTGGTTATGCCAGCCACAGCCAGGCGCCACCCACCCACCCACCCATGTCCCATGTTGCTGGGCCTCCCCCAGAGTCTGGGTACCGCCGCGGATCCACACATGGTCCTCATGAGCCAGATGCTCCTCTGTACCAGGATTTGTGAGGTGTCTTGTATGTTTTTGGTTGACATGCTGTTCCTGTTGTCACTGTTATGTTTTGTCCTTCATGTTATTTTCTTTTGTATATATGTTACAAATATGTTATTCATTTATTTTCTTGTTTATTACAATATATTTCTATTTACATACATTCTTGTCAGTGTCAGAGGTTTTTTGGACGTGTCTTGGAATGTGATGCCTGCGTGTGGGTGGGTATGAATGTGTTTGCGTACATGTCACTACAGACCGACAATAGGGGCTCTGCACACCGAACACATGTCTGCTGACTGGCAGCGAAGTCATGCATACAGGTGTTTGGAAGTACTTACCGCAAAGTGATGACCAGCATCTCCTCCGGTGGTATGGCATCCCTCATGTTGGTGTCCCTCTTGGTCAGCGGCTCCCGTAACTGTGACAACAGTTCATCGAATGAGGGGATGGACATCCGCATGTAGTTGAAAAACTTCAAGGGGTCCCTCTCTCGCAGTGGCCTGTACAGCATCACAAAGGGCCATGAGTGTGTCTGGCAGCGTTGATGGGATGAACCCATGTTCGCCGTTGTCTTTTGTGCTGGAGGTACAGGTAGCCCGTTGCAGCAAACACAAACACTTGCAGTGCATCCATCTTGGTGAAACGCCACCATCCACGAAATGGCTTTTTATACCCCTTCACCTTAATTTTTGATTCACCTATTGATTTGGTAAATTAGATTACGCGTTTAATTGCAGATCCGTAAAAAATCACGCATGAAAATGCGCATCGTATGACCGTTTTCGCGAATTCCGTGAAAAAATACGTCAATGCGTTCGGACGCACTTTTTTACGTTCGCGTGTAAAAATGCTTTCGTTTGACCCTAGCCTAAAGCTGCAAAAAAATGAAAATTTCGGACTTTACCCGGGTAATTTTAGGACTAACCAATCGCCCTTGGGTAACAGTCTGGAAGAGCTGAAAAATTCGCACTTTACCCGGATAATGTGCAAGACTGAAGCTTCACCCGGGTATTCTGAGGCCTATCCACAGCTTCACCCGGGTAATCTGAGGCCTATCCACAGCTTCACCTGGGTAATCTGAGGCCTATCCACAGCTTCACCCGGGTAATCTGAGGCCTATCCACAGCTTCACCTGGGTAATCTGAGGCCTATCCACAGCTTCACCTGGGTAATCTGAGGCCTATCCACAGCTTCACCTGGGTAATCTGAGGACTATCCACAGCTTCATCTGGGTAATCTGAGGACTATCCACAGCTTCACCTGGGTAATCTGCAGAGCATCCAACCCCGCTTGGGTAACTCTATGGATATTATCAATGAAAATGGCAAAAGACAAACATTAAAATGTATTAATGATATAACGAAAATACAGAGTGACAGGATATGTTTCTGAAATGAATGGTAATGAGTTACATGATCTTTATTATGTGTCATATGTGCTTATACATATATCATTTATAAAACATAATAAACCATCAGGTTACTCTTTATATAATATCTTTATCTTCATAGATACATTTTCAGACAATTAATGCACAGAGTTACACGACAGTTATTTAGTGGGGTTTGTGACTGTGGATACAATTTCATTAAAAATAACAAAAAAACACAATTTTCTTCTCAGCCAGATAAAAGTTTGCAGCTTTACCCGGGTAATCCTCGGAATTCAGTCGCCTGTAACCTGCTGAAAATTGAAGGAAACGCAGTACCCAGAGTCGTTTGGATACTTTGCAGATTACCCGGATAAAGTGCGATGTTTCGTTGCACATCACACTTTATCCAGCAACACTAAGGTAATGTGCGAATTACTCGGTTAAAACAGTGCAGAAAACCGGATTACCCAGAGGCCTCTGGATACCTTGCAGATTACCCGGGTAAAGTCCGAACTTCGGACTTTTGCTAATGACGCCTGGGTAATGTCAGGATTAGCCGGGTAATCCTAGGATTAACCGCACTTTGGGCTTTAACCGTAACATATATATTTATATAGTGAAGGGCAATAAAATATTTTAAAAAGAGAGTTTTATTTTATGGAAATAAAATATAAAATCTGTATGTGCGCCAAAATATTCCTTGAAGGACAGGTAGGGGCATAACTTTGCAATGGTATTAGTATTATTTAGAGGGGTTATTCAGAGAGCACCGAAATGTCGGCGACATTTCGGTGCTCTCTCATTCCCCGCACTTCCATGCACTTTGGGGAATCAAAGTTCCCCACCCTGCTGTGAATTCGGCATTCATCGCAGGGTCCCTGAAATGCAGGGAAAACCTGTCAAAAACCTGTTGGAAGCCTGCTGAACAACCACTGAAAAACTGCCGAACACCAGCTGAAAACCCACCAGAACCGCCACAAAATACACGCTGAACACGTCAGAAAAATCGGAAAAGCCGTCAAACACAGCACACAGCAGCCGCTGGAAAAAGCCGACAAACTGACGAGCAGGGAAAAATAAAAAAAAAGATTTGAAAGTGTGAAGATTGAAACGCTGTTTTCAAAAAGGAAATGAACAAAAATGTCTGGAATTTACACATAAGATCCTATGAATGATAATAAAAAGGTCTGTTTCAGAAAAAAAAAACCACTTTTAAAAAAAAATTGGAAAAAATATTGACGAAAAAATCCTGAAAAATGTCTAAAAGAACCTGAAAAAATCTATAAAGAGACTTTTTGCTGCAGAATAAAATAATAAACGGTTTATTAGATATTGAATTAAAACGGGAATATTTTTAACATTGAAATCTAAGAGATTCGCCTGAATAAACCTGTCTAATGAAACCATCGAACAGCAGGGCAGTTCGGCAACTTTTCTCTGCTGTTCGGTGTCTTTGAACAGATTAACCATTGCTTCTCTATGGGGGATTTCACTGCCGTCGAACAGGCACCGTACTTGCTGACAGTTTGCCAAAATTTGGCGAATTGCCTGCTCTCTGAATAGCCGAATGGCCCAGAAAAGGCATCGTGCAGGGAAATTCCCTGTTTGGTGACATTTCGGAGCCAGATCGGCTCTCTCTGAATATCCCTGTAGGTGATCTTATGAAAGACAGATGCACATACAACCAACAAGTTTGAAAGGGAACCAGATTCCTTTTCAAGTACTGCTCCATGTGTTTGCTTAAATTAAGATTAACCCCTTCAATACTAAAGGGGTTGATCAGAAAGCACCAAAATTTCAACAAAATTTCGGTGCACTTTAGCAATTTTAGTTTGCCGACCCTGCGGTGAATTCAGCATTCACCGCAGGGTCCCTGAAGTGCCCCGAACGGGACCACCAAACGCTGCCGATCGGACCTCCAAAAGCCACCTCTGAACGGACCACGAGCGCCGCTAAAGACAGCCAACGATCTGCTGAAAGCTACCAAAAAAAGCTGATCAGCCACCAAATGGGTACAAAAAAACCAAAAAAGAACTCTGCTATTTAGAAAAAGTTGTTTAAAGCAATAAAAATGCATTTTATTGTGTTTTAAACAACTTTTTTTTTAAAATAGCAGTGTTCTTTTTTGTTTTTTTTAATAAAAAAGGTCCTATAGAAATAATAAATCTGTCTGTTACAGAATTTAAAAAAAAGCCAATAAAAAAAGGGAATCAAATATTTCATTGAAACAAAACCCTAAAAATAAAGTTAAAAAAAGCTTGCTGCTGCAACTGAAAAGAATAAAAAAATTATAAAAATGCAAAGATTTTTATATTGAATCCTATGGGGTTCGCCTGTTTAAATCTGTCAAACCTAATCACTGGAAATTTGGGCTTTTCGCCAACATTTTGGTGCAGTTCAGCTTTCTCTGAATAGAATAACTATTACTTCTCGATGGGGGATTTCACAGCTGCCGAAGGTCTCCGAATTGTGGTGACCACAGGCAAACTGCGCTGTATTTTTCTGTCAATTTGCCAATATTTGGTAAATTGACAACTTTGTGAATAGACGACCTGCCGGAAAATTGCCACCGTTCGGTGAAATTCACAGTTCGGTGCAATTTGGGGCAAGTTCGGCTCTTATTGAATAACCCTTTAAGTGATTTTTTTTTTATCATACCACTAGCAGAACCCAGTGATTTATGTTAAAGGATACTATATAAATATAGAGTTTCCAAATTTTTTGGCCTTGTAGCGCTCACTCCCGGAGGAGCCGCTGAAAATGAACCATGGGTCAGTCTCCCCGCACTAGGGAATAAATATACTCCAGCACCGTTGTGGATTTTATAAATTATATAGTTTACTGAAGTAAAAGGCATATAATGAGACACGGTGTTCGTAGATATATTTACAGTATTTCGTATCGCGGTAAACGCGCAGCGGAAAAAAAAAATGCGAGACTTCGTGTTTCTGAAAAATGCGCGACCGAGCAGAAAAATACAATGCTTCGTAATTACGAGAAACGCGCAGCGGAAAGAGAATACAATATTTCGTAATTCGAGAAACGCGCAGAGGAAAACAAAATAAGATGCGAATCTTTGCCCCTTTTTCGGATACTAGGGAGTGAGTCCCGAACAGGTTAAGTCCCGAACTGTGAGTGTATGTGTGTGTTATGGTACCCGGGTACTATTCAACTGGCCAGTGAATCTCTTAAACGATGTCTTCGACTAGACAAGTTGGGGCCCTGTGGGTTTCAGAAATACACAACAGCGTGCTTGCTTGAGCTTTGTAAAACACGGCCTTGGAGGCCTCTCACCCATCCGTTCGATCACCAAGGCTCCGCTGACCCAGGACGTCTCTCCGCTTGTTTCCTCGCTGGGATACCGGCTACTGGATCGGTGGTCAGGCTTTCTGTGCTCCGGCCCGGACTTGTCCAGCTACCGCCTGCTCTCCCATCCAATGGACTTGCGGTACTCCTTACTCGAGGTCCTCAGCTTGTCTGGATAGCAGCTTGGGGGATGTCTGTCGATAAGTAAGGCTCCTTCTGGCAAGGCAGGATAACCCCACTAAGATCCTGATAGGCCACACTTGCGCTCCGGCCTAATTACGGTTCCGCTCTGCAGCACTGTGTCCTCTCTCATGCACTCCCTGGCGCGCTCTGCCAGCTATCTCCACGAGGCTCAGGATGTACAGCGTCCTGTGTCCCACCCACTTCCTGTCTGTTTGCAAAGCATGCCGGGAAACGTAGTCCCAATGTTCAGTGTCTCTTATCGCGCTTGTTGTCTCCCTCCGGTGGCCAAAAATAGGTACTGCCACAATAAGGTTTTAAACACAGCGCTACAGCCTTAATTAGGAAGATGCTGCTGACAGCCTCTGTCCAATTTTTTTTAAATTTTAGTTTTTTCTAGGTGATTTTACACACTTTTTCTACCTCGCCGCTCAGCTTCTCCTCTTCAGCTCAGGGACTCCCGAACCCAGAAGTCCCTGCAACAATCTAACATGGCTCGAGGTCCTGTGCAGCTAGCGTAGCGTAGGAACTGCAAATTGCCTGCTGCTATGGGACTTGCACACTTTACGAACGCAAGTTCTGTAGAGCGTGCACAGAACCATGGACTGGAGCTGCGTGCATGTTCAGATCCGATCCGTCGGCTGCCTCTCTGAGACTGCTCACATACGTGGGCGGTCGGCGTTGGACCTCGGCCAGAGAGGTGAGTATAGGGAGGGAGGTTAAAGGACCATGACATACATAGTATATCCTTGGTCCTTAAGGAGAATTTTCCCCAGGACGTACTATGTACGTCAGTGGTCCTTAAGGGGTTACAAGACAAGCTTTTGAGAGTGTACTCTCTTATTCAGGTCTTCTTGACGCTATATATATATAGCCTGGGGCTACGTACACATACAGAACAATGTAAATCACCATGCAGTGAGTTCTGCAGAGGAAGTGAGTGGAACAGGCAGACAAAAAATTCAGACAAAATTCTAGGATTTACAAAAATGGAGGAAAGAGACAAAAAAAGAAACAGTGTCTCGGCGTCATGGGGTGATGGTACATTCAGACAGGTTTTATGGCGTTTTAAACGATAAGTGAAAATGAATAAAATACGTTTTTTTTTTTTCTTTTACAGTGTTATTCAAAGAGCTCCGAATTGCTTGAGAAAGGTAACCGAACGCTGAAAATCAGCGTTCGGTTACCTTTCCTGGCCATTCGGCTATCCAGAGAGCAGGCAATTCGCCAAATCCTAGCGAATTGCCTGTACATATGGTGCCTGTTCGAGGGCAGTGAAATCCCCATGAAAAAGGACTGCTTCGTCTATTCAGAGAACACAAACCAGCAGTGAAAGGTTCCCGAAATGCCCAGCCATTCGGTGGTTTAACCCTTTCGCTGCTGAGGCT
The DNA here is from genome assembly GCA_009667805.1 of Leptobrachium leishanense. NCBI lineage: Eukaryota > Metazoa > Chordata > Amphibia > Anura > Megophryidae > Leptobrachium > Leptobrachium leishanense. Next base: position 3,504,017 of record CM019066.1, on the reverse strand, counting down.
TTTCACACCTCTGTGCTGAGGTCATATTTACCGGTTTTGCTCATCATGTTTAAACGTGTTTTGAAAGCTTATTTTAGTATATGACCCAGACATATTATATATAGTTCTTTCCGTCAGACTCGGCAGATTCATAATATGTCATTATTTATATGTATACGTCATGACCTGTCTGTATATTATAACAAAAAATGCAATAAAATATGAATTTTCAATAATTTACAACGTATAAAGTTGTTTTTTTTCACATTTTAACATGCAAGCAATTGCGGTTATATTTTGTATGGGGTGCGCTTGTTAAAAAAATTAGAAATGGGGTCTCGTTACATTTTTTTTGGGGGGGAAATTACGCGATTTTTAACAAACGCACCGCATACAAAAATCGTTAGTGCAGCATCATTGTTCACATTATAATTGAAATGGGAACAATATTGCTGCATTAACAAACCAAAAAAAAAAAACGTGTTTATTTTTTTTTTATAATTTTTTTTTAAATATTTTTTTATTTTTATTTTTAATTTTTATTTTTAAAAAAAAACTTTTTTCACAGTCGTGTTTGGTATCGTTGGAACGGCCATGCTCTGGCCGATCCAACAGTACCAAACTTTAACCCCTAGCTGCCACGTATCGGGAGATAGGGGGTTCATTGGAACCCCCTATCTCCACCGTTGGTGGCAGCTAGGGGTTAACTCCAGGACTGGCGTCATTGTGCCAAGATGTCGGCCAGCTTCGGGAAAGGATCACGAACCGGCGCTTTTCAGCGCCGATTTGTGATCCGGCTCCCCAGGGGTTAATGACAGCCACCGTTTGGAAGGGCAGGCTGTGCCCTTCCAAGCGGTGCCTGTATTAACCCCCTGCTCCCCGGCGATCGGGAGGGAGAGAGGTCCGAAGGACTTCCCCCCCATCCCTTTCAGGCGCCTCCTCCGCACATGCGGGGGGCGCCTGAATTAGATGTCATCGCGTTGCCGCGATGACATCTAATGTCCCCGCCGGGCTCCCGAGTGCTGGGCTGACATCCAAGATGTCAGCCCGCACCGGGGGGGGGGGTGCAGCAATCCGCCGGAATCCGGCGGATTGCTGCCTCCTGTGCTCGGACGCGCTGAGCGCATCCGTAGCACAGGAGAACCACTTGGCTGGACGCGCTGAGCGCGTCCATAGCAGCCAAGTGGTTAATTCGGCAAATTTATTCAGGAGAATCCCATAGACTTCAATGTTAAAAATATTCCCGTTTTAATTCAATATCTAATAAACCGTTCATTATAAAATTCTGCAGTAAAGAGTCTCTTTATTTATAGATTTTTTTGGATATTTTAAGCATTTTTCTGAATTTTTTTTTTTTTTTTTAAAAGTCCGAATTATTTTTTTTAAGTTTTCTTCTTTTTTCTGTAACAGCACTCTTTATAATCATTCCCTGGACCTCATATGTAAATTTCAGACATTTTCGCTCAGTAGTTTTTTTGCAAACAGTGTTTCACTTTTCAATCATTCATACAAACTGTTTTCCTAATTTATTCACTGCCTCTTCTGCTGTGTCGAAGGCTGCGATCGGCTATTGTTCGGGTTTTTCTTAACGGCAGGTTAATCCAGATGTTTTTGCGGGTTTTCGACGTGCATTCGCTGGGTTTTGCGGTTAGTTTTTGTCAGGTTTGCGGCAGCTTTTCCCTGCAATTCGGGGACCCTGTGGTGCTTGCTGAATACACCGCAGGGTCACCGAAATGGGATCGGCAAAAAGAACTGAATTGAAGAGAACGAAAAGTCACCGAACATGCGGTGACTTTTCGAATCTCTTTGAATAACCCTGTTAGTTTTCATCAAACATCAACTTCAAAATATGGACAAGGACAACAGCTCTGACAAAAGTCCATAATGCATGTATATTGAATAGCAGGAAATTAGATCTTCTCCAGACTCCATGTTGAGGCATATTGGTGTATTTAACCCCTTAGCTGGTGTGATTATGCAAGAATGCTATTGTCTGTCAATTGTCTGGTTCATGTGTATCCTGTTATCTGTTGCTGAGGATTAACCTGGGAGCCTACCCTTGTTTTAGGAATGTGTTGTTATCTGTTTATATTTGAATAGTTTGTAAATCTGCTGTCTATAATCTGTTATCATCCTGATTACCATTGTCCTGTTACATAATGTTTAATTTAACTGTCTACCTAATTTAATTAGGTTACACATTCCAAGAAGTAAATGTTTGTGCAATTATCTGTTTCAGGCTGATTAGGTCACCCAACAGTTTCTAGGGGGGGGGGGTTGTGTATGTAAATGGCCCATGTGTGACCATATACAGTAAATGTATGTGAGTGTCCCTGATTAAAAGAGTTCCATTCTGACCCTGAAAGACCTCAGATCTACAGCCTCGTTTTATTTCTGGGGGATGCTAGCAGGCTCTCTATGTGTCCCGGTCCTTAAGCTGCATCTGAGGACTAGAGGAAGACACGGGAGTCTGCCTGGGTAGAACACGGGGGGTTGTTGTGTATTGATTATGGTTATACTTCCTGTTTCCTGCTCTGACCTGGAGGCAGTTCTATAATCCAACGTGATTCCTCACACAAGCAGCTTGCAGTGTCTTCATTTCTATACATGAAACAGGGGTCTTGCAAGGAAGTGGCATTGACCCGATCAGGGTACAGAGATCTGTCACAATGTTTAAATGCAGTTTGAAGTCATTTTTTTTTTAGGACCCAGACAAATTATATATCCTTTCTTTCAGCAGACTCAGGAGATTCAAAATATATCATTTTATGGGTATATGTCAGAACACTAGAACATATGTACGCAGACGACACTGTAATCTATACCAGCAAACCAAATCTCCCGCAGCTGGAGGCCGTGCTGCAAGAACAGTTCACAGAGGTAGAAAGTGGATCAAACACAACAAACTTTTTTAAATACTGACAAAACTGTAACGATGCTCTTTGGAACAGCACCTAAACTACATAAATTGCAAAATCCCATCTGTGTTGGGACAAAATCAAATGGCACACTGACCACAGTCACTTCTCTCAAATATCTAGGTATGTGGTTGGACCCTAATCTATCCTTTGGCCCCCACATCGAAAAACTCTCATCTAAACTTTACCCCAAACTAGGTGCCCTGTACAGAAACAAATCCTGCCTGAGCCCCGCGGTAAGAAAGCAGATTGTACAACAAATGCCGGCTATTGAATACGGAGATGTAGTGTATGCAGCTGCCCCCGCAAACACACCTTCAGAAACTTACTACATTGTATAACTCATTCTGCCGCTTTGCGCTACAATGTAACTACATGACCCACCATTGTGACATGTTAAAAGAGCTAAACTGGCCGTCACTGGAGTCTAAACGCACCCTTCAACTTTCCAACCTGGTGTTTAAGAGCTTTTCTGGGAAGCTACCACCCTACTTGAATAGGCTGCTTCCCCCAGCAGCTCCCTCATCCTATAACCTCTGATCCAGGACCAGCACCTTACTTACAATACCACAATACAAAAAGACAGTGGCTCGGTCCTCATTTTCCAACAGAGCACCGCAAATATGGAATAACCTCCCAGACGCCATCAAAATCTTCCCCCAGTCTAAAGTCACTCAAGAGCTCCCTATTAACATACCTCAATACAGACTGCACCTGTAAACATGTAACATAATGACTATATACAGAATGCACCTGTAAACATGTAACATGATGACTATTTCCTACATATTTATTTTCTGATAATCTGTATATTTGTGGGGTTTTTTTTAATATCTTGCATTTTATTACTTTGTATTTCTGTAACTGTAACACTTCAATGTTCTTGAACCCAGGACATACTTGAAAACGAGAGAAATCTCAATGTATCCTTCTTGGTAAAATCCTTTATAAATATAAATATATATAGGGCCCTATTACATTCTTCGCACATACATTTGCGCCTGCGCAAAAACCCATTAACACGAGGGGCAAAACCCTTTGCGCTGAACGTTGTATTACAATACCAGCGCAACAAACGCACGTATTCGACTACCGCGGGTGAACCTGTGCGAACACTGCGCGCGCTTACTGTTCTTTGCGCGTCCTATACTTAACATTGTGAGCGCAAATGCGTATGTACGCTGGAACGCGGATGGTATTACAATCTATGCGCAGTTTGTAACGCACAGCCTTTGCGCGCATAATTTTAGCAACTCCTAAAAGCTGGTGTTAAAGGCAAATTCTATCAACCTGGCTGAAACCAAATACACCAGCCCAAAAAGATATACGCAGCAAAGTATAGTTACATATTCTACTCATACCAAACCAATACATTTGAGAAGTTGTGTGTGCATTTTTTATTGATGCAGCATATATGCGCAGATTGACTTTGACAGGCGCAAAAACTTAACGTGAGTCAATTGTGGTACTTAATTCTGATTGGCTGAATCACGTGGAAAAAACAGTACGCACACTGATTTCTGCGCGCAATGTTGCTGCGCGCGAGTTTTTGCGCATCTGTTTTATGCGCGTTATTTTTTGACGGATGAAAAAATGCGCGAGGATTGTAATACCAGCGTTGATTTACGCGTGTTAACGTTTAACGCTTCGCGCAAAAATTCACACATTGCGCGTGTGTTTTTGCGTGAATTATGTAGCAGGGCCCATAATGTAAAAAAAGTGTAAATTTCCCTTCGGATTTCCATAGATTGCAGCGTGTAAATTTATTATCCCACATTTTATCATCCAAACCTTTGTGGTTATATATTCTATGGGTTAGTCTATATGAAAAAAAAAATCGTAAATGAAGAACCTGTTACTCTTTTCTCTCTCCAAAAAATGCATTTTTTACCAAAACTGTGGTTGAAGCCCCAGATCGGTGCCGAGCTGGGGCAAAGCAACAATGTGTGTGGAGCGTCCTCCGCACACTGGAGTGAAACAGGAGGATGCTCCCTGCACGTCCTTCGTGTTCAAGAGGTTAAAGAGAGATTTTGGGAAAATTGACATTTATCGTTACTGGCATTTTGTATGTAACACTGAATATTCAAAACAATCGTACTTTTTCTAATCTTTTTTTTTATTTGGGAAATGCTAAAATGCTGCGAGATTATTTCACATTATCTGGTTTTCTTCTTTTTTTAGAAGAACGGTTCATTTTCAATTTCGCAAATTGCCGACGATAAATTATCTCGAGTGAGAAAAACCTGGTTAGAGAAAATCATCACATCTGCGTCCCATTTCATTACGCATTAAAATCTCAGACATTTTTAGCATTTTCTCGTTCCCCCCAACATTTACTTAACTTTGAGCATTCCACCCGAAGATCCTTCAAAACTTTTGCTGAGCAGCGAGGAGAGAAATCTGCTTCAACCTGGTTACTTTTTGATAAGGTTTTCTCTTCTAGTACATATCTCATTCGTAATGAAGTCAAATTCCCAAAAGCCGCAATCAGTATTAATGAGTATTAAGTTTTAAAGTATCAATAAAGATTCTCCAGGTGTACATCCAAAATTACCATTGAGTGGAGAGTGATTTTAACCAACAGCCAGCTGTTGTCTGCTACAGACTGGGAATGAAGCCAGCATGAGAAAAATAGGTGTATGCTGGAACAAATAAAGTCTTATATGTTGTAGATAATTGTGGTGGGCACGGTACTGCAGTGCCACTTCATCAACCAATTGAAATCAAATTGACCTAACACGTTTAATAAGAATTCAGACATGTCTATTTTTATGGTTTTGGGTTTTTTCTTCGTTCAGCAGGTGGTTTTAAATTGCTTAGAGCTAGGTCTGATAAAGCAGGCCTATACCTTCAACCCCTTCTCTACCAAGTGATTTTCCTGAAAAAAAAACACAGCCAGGAACCAGTGTTCTTTTGGAAAATCTTAAGCAGGACTATACTAAAATGCTCATCCAAGCACTTATTATGTCCCACCTTGACTACTGTAACCTACTTCTCTCTGGCCTTAAGAGATCACAGATTCTCCCTCTGTAGTCTGTAATGAGCGCCTGTGCCAGGCTCATGCACCTCACCTCCCACACCTCTCACTCCTCACCCCTTTGTCAATCTCTACACTGGCTCCCGGTTTCCTTTAGAATCCATTTCAAAATACTAGTGCTCACATACAAAGCTCTCCATATCCGCGCCCCTGCCTACATCTCCTCCCTTATTAGCAGGTACATCCCATCCCGACCACTTCGCTCTGCCAATGATCTGATGCTAACAGTTGTAGCCGCACCCCCAACTCCCGCCTTCAGGACTTCTCCCGAGCTGCCCCCTTTCTATGGAACGCCCTCCCCCACAACATAAGACTCTTCACGTCTCTCCATTCCTTCAAGAAATCTCTGAAAACACATTAATTTAGAGAAGCCTATCGGCTCACACCATGATCCCCCCACTGTACATCTCTTGCTCCATCTTCCTAATCAGCCCACATGTGCCACGCTACTACACGTCTACTGTATCCTCACCTACTGTGTCACCCCTCTCCTCTTAGATTGTAAACTCTCGAGCAGGGTCCTTCCCTCCTACTGTTCTGTGTGTGTAACGTGTATGTATATTTGTTATTCTGTCTCTCCCATTAAAAAGAGCTACGGAATCTGTTGCCACTTTATAAATGCTTGTAACTGTAACTGTAAAATAATTGTTAATGAATTATACAGTAAAAAATATTTTGGAATGTTCCCAAAGCATTTCTTACTGTAATAACCTATTCGGCAGGCAGATATTCCCATCTAGTGGCCAAAAGGAGTTACTGCAGCTCTGAAGTTCTTACGGGATCAGATGGGAAGATGTCAATAAGAGACATTCTCCAGCTGGTTTTAAAAAGTTTTATCACCCCAACCATCATGTCCACATTGCTAAAATGTTGCTAAAATGTTGGGGGCATGTTCTGCAGCCCAGTTGCAAACAAAATTATTTTTGCAGCAAATTTAATTTGCCGTGATACAACATAGATCCAGATGGATTTGACACAATGTCAGGCTGCTGCGTCTCCTGGTGCTATACATGTAAACAAAATCAAGGTAGTGAAGGGGTTAAAAAACCTAGAAATGTTCTAAATTTTTCTTACCTTTTATATTAATAGCACTTTGAACACCATAAATTAGCTTTTGGTCTATCTTCTGAGTTACTTGGGTTTTACATTTTATGTGCTCTATTACATTCTTCGCGCAAACGTTAACGTGTGTGCAAAAACGCATTAACGCGAATGGAAAAACCCTTTGCGCTGAACATCGTATTACAATGTCTGCAGAAAAAATGTGCATTAACGTCTACCGCGGGTGAACCTGAGCGAACGCTGCGTGAGCGTAATGTACGTTGCGCGTCCTATACTTAACATTGTGAGAGCAAATGCGTTTGTGCGCTGGTATGCGGATGGTATTACAATCTATGCGCAGTTTTTAACGCACAGCGTTTGCGCACATAATTTTAACGTCTTTGAAAAGCTGGTGTTAATGGCAAATCAGAACGTCCTGGCTGAAACCAAATACACCAGCCCAAAAAAAAAAAAAGCAGCAAAGTATAGTTACACATTCTACACATACCCAAACAATAAAATATGAGAAGTTGTGCGTGTTTTTTCTTGATGGAGCATATATGCGCAGATTGACTTTGACAGGTGCAAAAACATAACATGAGACAAAAGGTTCTTAATTCTGATTGGCTGAATCTTGTGAAAAAACAGTCCGCACACCGATTTCTGCGCGCAACGGTAATGCGAGAACGTTTTTGCGCGTCTTTTTTACGCACGTTATTTTTTGGCGGATGAAATAATGTGCGAGGATTGTAATATCAGCGTTAATTTACACGTGTTAATGTTTAACGCTTCGTGCAAAAATTCACGCGTTTGCCGTGCATTTTTGCGTTAAGAATGTAATAAATAAATAGGGCTCTAGGTCTTGGATTTATTTGAATAAAAATCACCATAACACAAAAAAAGAGAGAAACTTTGCATTCTACTGTTTATTTACCCATTGTAGATTAGATTTTAGAGAATGATGGTCCTTTGGAAAAGAAATGATAAGAGGAAATTGGATTATATTCAATAATCGATACATTCATACATTCAGATACATTCAGAATAAAGCAGAGAAGGGTTAGGGAGATAGGGATGAGCTGTTTGGTTCGATCTGATCTGTTCGGAGTTCGCATCGAACATCGGCCGTTCGACAGTTAGCGAACTTCTAACTTTTTGGGACGTTCGCCAAAAGTTCTAAAATTTTAATTTTTTGAAAAAACGTATAAAAAATGGTTAAAAAATACTAAAAAATCTAGAAATAAAGAGACTCTTTACTGCAGAATATTATAAGCGACGGTTTATTAGATATTGAATTAAAACGGGAATATTTTTAACATTGAAGCCTATGGGATAAAACATTCTTGTTACTAAAACATCAGGCAGACATGGCCCTCTAATCAGGCACTGTAGAGGGCAGCCTGCAGGGGCCTCCCAAGGATCCCCTTGAGGAGCATGCGGCCGTCGGATGACATAGCTGCGACTGTGCGGGCTAGCCACCCGAGTGCATGTGGCAGAGACAGGCAGCGCAGGGAGGGTGCCACTGCACCTGCGGCCACGGCAGACCCCCCCCCCACAACCAGGATCCAGGGAGCCCCCACTAACCACCAGGCTAAGGTAAGGCGACACATTTCTAAAAAAAATAAAATCCGAAGACATTTTGAAATGTCCCCGGGAACATAAAATAAAACTTTTTTTTTCTTTCTCTACCTGGCTGAATGTATTTAATTATATATATTCAGCCAGGTAGAGGGGGGTGGCATGTGGGCTACGCGGGGTCTCAGGCAGTGGTTTGTTTTATGTGTGTGTATATTTTTAGGGACATGTGCATTCGTTTTAGTACTAAAACGATTTAGTCCGAATTTTGGGATAATTTAGTTTTCGTATGACTCAAGAGAAACGAAACTGCTCAGTACAAAAAACGAAAGAAACTAAAATAAAATGCACTACATTTTAGTGTCAGTTCTTTTTGTGATATTACATTGATAAGTGAAGGAGACCAGCAATGAAGAGCGCAACATCCGAAGTTCTGCACCCTCCACATGCCAATGCAGTAGGATTTTCTATACAGAGAGGGGCATTAATTAATGCAGGAGGATGTTCTATACATTATACAGAGAGGGGTATTCATGCAGGAGGATGTTATATACATTTTACAGAGAAAGGTATAAATTGAGGAGGATGTTCTATACAGAGAGGGACATTAATTAATTCAGGAGGATGTTCTATATAATATACTGAGAGGGGTATTAATTAATGCAGGTGGATGTTGTATACATTATACAGAGAGGGGTATTAATTAATGCAGGAGGATGTTCTAAACATTATACAGAGAGGATCCTTTTTTTCTCAGCCCTTTAAATCCAGTGGCTGTGAGCGCGGAGATCGGCTGCTTGTTACCTTATCTCTCAGTACAATGTATCAGGCTCAGCTGTTACAGTAACTGACTAACAGCACTCAGAGATTCAGTAAAACAAGGAAATAATATTGTTCTAACCTCTTATATATAAAAATATTATTTACTAGTTTTACTGAAACTCTGAGCGCTGTGATGAGCAGCAGTCAGTTACTGTAACAGCTTTGCCTGACACGGGGCAGTATTACAATGTTGGTACTAACTTAACCAGAGCTGTTGTAAACTGAAAACCTCCATAGGCTACAATAGCTCTGGGAAGTTTACAACAGCTCTGGTTAAGTTAGCACCAACTATATAATATGGCCCACATTGTGCTGAGAGTGAGAGATACTGTAACAAGCAGCGATCTCAGCACTCTGAGGAGCCACTACAATAGTAATTGTATCTACTGGTTTTCGGATGAATGAAATTAGTTTTCATACTAAACAACTGAAAACGAATTTCTTTAGCAACTAATTAAATTGCATTTTAGGACTAATCCATCAGTTCAAAACGAAATTTTGTGCTGTGCACATGTCTAATTTTTAGCAAATTTATAGGGGAAGGTAAGGGCAGGTATGATATATATATAGATAAGATATATATCTATATTCTAATAAATATATATATCCAGACTTGTATTACACACACATTTTGGCAACTAATTGCCCCCCCCATTTGGCTGATCCCTCCAGAAGAAATGTGGAACCCGATAGAACAGAGAGTAACATATATATTCTTTGCTCTGTCGGTTTCAACATTTCTTCTGGAGGGATCAGCCAAATGGGGGGGGGCGCATTTAGTTGAGATTGTCCACATGCCACCCCCCATGTGCGAATGTGTATATATGGGTCTGAGGTCTGTGGGTGGGTGTATATATATATATCTGCATGTTGATATATACGTACAGTATATATAGGTCTGAGTGTTGATATATACATATATGTCTGTGTGTGGTATCAATGCATCCCTACTCTATACACAGCGCTCCGTGTCTCTATAATATATATGATCAGGGGTTACCTTTTTTTATTTTTTATACTATACCTATTAAATTAACAGTAATTTTTGATGTATTTTATTGAGTATAAACATTTTTTGCCTATATAACATGTGCTTTGTGAAAATAAAACGGTTTTGTGTGTACATTTTAATTTAGTTAGTGGATTCCTGTCCAGTGCGGTGAGAACTTAGCAAACGTAATGTAGTGTAGACACGCTGCGAGGCGGAGCGGAGTGAAGTCAAGCCTGCAAAATGTTTGCTTCTCTTTGCTTCGCTACGCTGTGCATCGCTACACGCTCAGTGTGTCTCAGCCTTTATTCCCGCATCACTAGCTTACCGAATCAGTTTGTATACTTGTTACTGACCCTGCATGTTCTGAGGACACGATCTGTTGCCGACTTTGCCTGCCATTTGACTATTCTCTCTGTGTATTCCCTGCCTGTTCTGTTTGCTTCTTGTTGCTACTGGTGTGCGCCAATTCTCACCATATACAGTAGCGCAGTACAAGTGCCTAAACATTGCTGACCTGGTTTTGTTATAGCTGCTGATGTAACTGAATAGATCGGGGATCTCTTCTGCATTACCAAAACCTCCACCACTGCACTCTTCCACAATACCACAGAGGGGTTACTTACGGTGTGAATGCACAATATTTGGGTGCACTGCCACTGATGCCTATACCAGATTCATATCATTTTAATATTGGACCGCAGGGTCCAACCCTGCACTTTTCCATAATACCACAGAGGGGTTACTTACGGTGTGAAGGCACTTGCTGCCACCAAAGGCACAATATTTGGGTGCACTGCCACTGATGCCTATACCAGATTCATATCATTTTATTATTTGACTGCAGGGTCCAACCCTGCACTCTTCCACAATACAACAGAGGGGTTACGGTGTGACGGCACTGTTGCCGACACTAAAGGCCCAATTTTAAAGTACCTATTGTTACTTTCATCCAAAGCCTGAATAAGTTTCACCATAATTTAGCAAAAAAATCACTAAACTTGTTCTGAGTGTCCTAAAATGTCTCCTCTTTTCATACAGACTGCGGCCCCAAGCAGTTGTTTATGAATAGATTAAAGGAAAAACATTTACCGTCATTTGAAATGTCATTTTTTTGTTTTTAAATGTTTCTATACATCCTACAAATCTGCCACTTCACGGGCCGGTTATGGGGACCTCCTAGGCACGATATTTGAATGAATTTTTCGTTTTTATTCTTAACCTTTATTTCATGGAAAACTCACTGTTCCTTTAAAAAAAATTTTTTTACTTTTTGTCCTTGTTTTCTGTCCCCCAGGGCACTACCCGGACCCTCATACACCTTTTATGGCAAATATCTTGCATATATGCGCACTTGGAGGGCACTCTAAAATTCGAACTTTCGAGTCCCATTGACTTGCATTGAGTTCGGTTCGTGTTCGAGTTCGAACTCGAACTTTTGAAATTGTTCGAGTTCGAATGCGAACCGAACACTGGGGTGTTCGGCTTATCACTAGTTATCGAGAAGTTTTTATCTCAAAAAAATATAAAGACCCAATAAGAATTCTGCAGTGACTGATATATGAGAGATTCCCTCTATAGAAAGTATTGACGGAAAATCTCTCAGTTGAGTCTCGAGTCTAAGGTGGGGCTTACAGTAGCCAAACTTATATAGTAAGAATAAAAACTGTATTTTGCAATAAACAAAATTCACTGTATCTCTAAAAAATTCTTGCAAACCGTTACATCCGCAGATATAAATCCCTTCACTACCAGGAATGGGTTTACTTGACAATCAAAAGCTTCTGCATGAACCCAACATCTTGTAAACTCGATCTGGTCATATTCTGGAGTAAGTTTGAAAAAAGGGTTTTTACTTTGCTGTAATTGGTGTGTCCAATAAATCTGTCTGAAAAGAAGGTTGGGTGCTCAGTCCGGTTTTTCTTCTGTTCTTTGGACGTCTTTGAGGTGGTCGCTCCGTGAATTGTGATGGCACATGCCTAACTTTGCCTGTTGGAATTGCTGCTCTACTCTGTGAAATTGTATGTACTACTAACATATACAAGAGAGTGTCGATACACTGCAGATTCAACAGACGCTCTTAAAGCAGAATCTATGGATCCATGAGACTCTTTGCCACCATCATCTGGGAACGTTCGAGTTTTAGGATCGTTGGATGCTGCACTGGTGAGTTCCCATAAATATCATAATGCCTCCCACTTGCCAATCAGTAGTGACCCAACATTTTTTCAAAATCATTCCTGCTCCCCAGTTTGCTTGATAACTCTGGTTTTCTGAAGAGCAGGTTTGTAGTCCTTCTCCCCCACTCTCCAGTTCTCACTCCTCTGCTGGATTCTGTATGGTAGGCTTGTGCAGCCATATTGTAGGGAATATTCACTGTTACATTTATTATTTATAAACTATAGCAATCACCAGCTGTTAAATTTCATGTTCTTTAAAGGCGGTCATGGGGACCTGAAAGGTCGACAAGCAGGAGCAGTTTCACTGAGCAGTCTCACCACTTTGTTTAAACCTATGTTCTGTTGACCTTCCCTTCTCCTCTGGCAGATATTGGGGTTACTAAACCTTTGGACCAGCCTACTGGCATCAACGTTAGCTACCACTTCCTGATCTGGATTAACTATAATGGATTTCCATCTCTCCCCATGACATTGACGTTAGGGCGCTGCACTACCAGCTGCTGATTGTGTCTTTACTCTGGCCTATATTCCTGTTTCACAAAACAGCTCTGACCATCGGCGTGTCCAGAATGGTTTGTGTGCTTGTTTGTTGAATTGCCATTGCTTCCAGGTATTTTGTTTCCCATGTACACTTTATCATTGGTTTCCCGTTTGGTTCAAGATACTGAAAAGTAACAGTTTGTGATTATTTACAGTCTACCAGCAATAAATGTAAAACATGTGCATGTCCTAAATTTGGGCTACACCTGCCTGAGGCATTGCTCGTCACAGACGTTTGACCATGGCTTTACTTTATGGTACCTGAGTGATCCTTTGGCTTTGTTGTCCCATATTTGTGGTCTACTTCCTCCTCGTCTACATCCATTAATATTCGAGACCTCCCTTCCTCTGTGTAAGAGAGCTTGAAGGTTTTGCCCTATATCTCGTGTTTGGGTTCCAGCATACAAGTAAGCTACAACCTATATGTGGCATCACAGAATTGCTCGTCCATGTGAAGTCACTTTCGATCCCACCCAATAGTTGCCTTGGTCTACCAGTGTTGTAAATAAAATAAAAAAATGAACAATTTATGGAACATTCGCTGAGAAGTTAAACTCTAAACATTTTATTTTTGTTTTTTCAGCGCAGCTGCGCACATAAACTACAAAGGACAGGTGTGCCTATGAGTTCAATCGTCTGTATTGTTTTATAACAAGACCTTCTCATTTTCCGTACGGCAAAACCCCCTCTTCCCGCTCGTCCATTAAAAGCAATTTAGCAGGATCATCAGAGCTTGAAAGGGCAGATCAAACAGCTCTCCAAATCCCAGCTGTGCGTTCCCGAATACAGCCCGAGCACCAACCGCAGCACTCTCGCCTAATGCGCTCATCCCCGAGACACGACGCTCGACTGCAAACCCCTTTGTTGAACGTTGACTAATGATATCTCATCAAAAACCTGCAATTTCTTCATTTGAATGTGTCGGATGCTGGAAATGAACACAGCTCATTGTTTAATGCGGAAAAATGTTTATTTCCCAGTCATTACGTGAGATTAGGTGTGTACCTGTTAGGTGCAAAGAATGGAAGACGGAGCAGGTGTTTATCGACTTGTTAGGAAGAAATGACGTTAAACGGAAGACAGAAGCAGAGCTTGCTATTTCTACGTGTTGTATGCCGCGCGTGCAGGCAGCAGAAGAAGTGAATCTGAGCTTGGGGAAGGCTTGCTTCAGTCTCTTGATGAGATGATTAAGCTGCCCGAATGTAACCCAGCCCGTGCCTTCTGTAGATTAAGTGGAGGCGCTTAGTCTTTTATTGATGGCAGAGTGGAGTTTATATGACAAATGAAGAGTGATCATATGCTGAACACATCTACTACTATCAAGACCGTGCAAGACGTGCTCTTTTGTATATTTCGGGCTCTATTACATTCTTCGCGCAAAAACGAACGCAGAACGCGTGAATTTTTGCGCGCAGAATTAACGCGCGTAAAACAACGCTGGTCTTACAATCCTCGAGCATTTTTTCATCTGTCAAAAAAAAAACACGCGTAAAATGGACGCGCAAAAACGCTGCACGCAGAAATCAGTGTGCGGACTGTTTTTTCACTTGATTCAGCCAATCAGAATTAAGAACCACAATTATCTCCCGTTCAGTTTTTGCGCCTGTCAAAATCAATCTGGGCATATACTGTATGCTGCATCAATAAAACAAAAACGCACAACTTCTCAATTTTATTGCTTGAGTATGCGTAGAATGTGTAACTATACATTGTTGTATTTTTTATTTTCGGGCTGGTGTATTTGGGTTTGGCCAGGACGTTCTGATTTGCGGTTACCACCAGCTTTTCAAACACGTTAAAATTATGCTCGCAAACGCTGTGCGTTAAATTTTGTGCATAGATTCTAATACCATCCGCATACCAGCGCACAACTCATTTGCACTCACAATGTTAAGTATAGGAAACGCGCAGTACAGCTGCTCACGCAGTGATCGCGCAGGTTCATCCGTGCTAGATATTAACGTGCATTTTTTGCACAGACATTATAATAAGACGTTCAGCGCAAAGGGTTTTGCCCCTCGCGTTAATGCGTTTTTGCGCACGCGTTAACGTTTGCACGAAGAATGTAATAGGGCCCTTCATGTATAGTGATGAGTAACTGTTGTATGTATACGTCTGTTATAGCAAACTGGCATTGTGTGACAAATCTAATGGATACAGCAGTTGAATGGTTACTGATAAAAAGAAGAAAGGTCTCATAAAGATTTTTCTATGAATTCGGTCACTGCCGTAACCTAACGTTATGCAATTGCTATTGTGTACATTTACAGTCAGGTCCAGAAATATTGGGACATTGACACAATTCTGACATCTTTGGCTCTATACACCACCACAATGGAGTTGGAATGAAACAAACACAATGTGCTTTAACTGCAGACTGTCAGCTTTAATTTGAGGGTATGTACATCCAACTCAGGTGAACGGTGTAGGACTTACAGCAGTTTGCAGATGTGCCTCCCACTTGTTAAGGGACCAAAGGTAATGGGACAGAATAATAATCATAGATCAAACTTTCCCTTCTTAACCCCTTAAGGACCGAGGACGTACCATGTACGTCATTGCAGCGGGTCTCTCTTAGACCCGCTGACGTACATGGTACGTCCTGCCGTTTTTTGAGCGCTGGAAGTGATCGGATCGCTTCCAGCAGCTCAAACGCCATTGCAGGCTGCCTGGGAGTCCAGGCAGCCGTGCAATGGCGTTTAGAAGTGCCGGGGCACCATGTGATCGCTCCCCGGGAGCGATCAACATCCGGTTTCACCGGAGAGGTGCCCGGCACTTCTAGAGAGCGCTGGAAGCGATCAGATCGCTTCCAGCTGCTCTGAGTATATTACAAGGATGCCTCGACATCGAGGCATCCTTGCAATATGCTTACCTGCCGCCGGTCCGTCCGTGATCGCTCCCCCCGAGCGATCACTTCCGGTAGCGGCAGGAAGTACTGAGTGCCACGAGGTATCGTGGCACTCAGTACAAAAACGATCACATCAGTGATCAGGTGCTCTGCTGGGTGCCTCGAGGGATCAAGGCACCCAGCAGAGTAAAAAAAAGTGTAAAAAAAAGTGAAAAAAAAGTAAAATAAAAATAAAAATAAATAAAATAAACTGACGGTTAGGGTTAGGGTTAGGGGTAGGGTTAGGGTTAGGGTTAGGGGTAGGGTTAGGGGTAGGGTTAGGTTAGGGGTAGGGGTAGGGTTAGGGTTAGGGGTAGGGTTAGGTTAGGGGTAGGGGTAGGGTTAGGGGTAGGGTTAGGGGTAGGGGTAGGTTAGGGGTAGGGGTAGGGTTAGGGGTAGGGTTAGGGTTAGGGTTCTAAGGGCAGGGTCATCTTGGGGCTGAGTGGGATGTTCCTAGCCTGCCTCATCAGAGAGGCAGGCTAGCAACATCCAATCAAAAGTTAGAAAAAATCAAAATAAAATTTCTAATTTGTCAGGTCAGGTCAATATTTTGTAAATATTGGCTCTGACCTCTGTGATTCTCCCTCCCTCTCCTCACTTGTGTTTTGGTGAGCGAGAGAGAGAGATCAGATTTGACAGGTTAGAGATTTTAGTGAGATTTAGTGAGATTAGAAAAATTGAGGCAGATTTAGAAAGATTTTAGGGAGATTTAGAAGAATTGAGGCAGGTTTAGAGGGATTTAGAGAGATTTAGGTGTTTATTTGCATTTTCTTGTGAAACCCAACGGTTCTTCTAAGAACCAACAATCCGCTTATATATATATAATAATTATAAAATTTTATAATCTATTATATATAATGTCTGAGAGGGTGTACAGCGCCGAGGAGGCATATGCCATCCTGGCGTCAGAATCTGAGGCATCTGCGTCAGACTCAGACCCTCATTTCGACCCCGCTAACTGCTCAGAGACGTCGCTAGATACATTATCTACGCTGGCTGATGTATCTAGTGATGTTTCTGATGCAGATCCTGGGTCACCACCTGCCAGCAGGAGACGCACAGCTCCAGCTGAGGAGTGGGTAGTGCCTCATCGCCAGAGGCCATATATCCCTCCTTTCACGGCAAATCCTGGCATCAATATTGATGTTGCAGGATTTACCGCCACACAGTTTTTGCAGGTGTTTATGGGGTATGATTTGTTGGGCCACATCGTGGCCCAATCAAATCTGTATGCCCATCAGCATTGTGCTGCGAAGCCAGACTCCTACTTGGCAAGGCAGCAATGGACCCCGCTAGATGTGCCAGAATTTCTGAAATTCTGGGCACTTACTATGCTGAGGGCATCATAAAGAAGCCCTCAATTCGCTCCTACTGGAGCAGTAGCCCCATCTGCTCTACCCCCATTTACCCCCAATCAATGTCACGTAGAAGGTATGAAAACATTTTGCGTTTCATGCACTTCAGTGACAACAGCCTGTGCCCCCCTAGAGAGCATCCCCAGTTTGACAGGCACCAGACTTTTACATTTTATTCGTACATTTTTATGTTCTACAATTGGTGCTGTATTTTGCCAAAATCTTTGCACACCTATGCATGGGGGGCATGGGTGTACTCAGGAGATTTTGCAGAAAACAACCTGGAGAGTTTTCATGCAGTAACAAACAACAGTGTCTCCTAAATCACAGTCCAAAACTACTGTGGGCGTAAAAATCTGAAAATTGAAAAATTACCGCCACACACCTTCTCTAATGTTTTGGGCTAAAACCGTTGCATCCATGGCATCAAAGCACTCCATATGCAATACCTTAGGGTGTCAACATAACAAATATAAACAATTTTCTGGCAATAATTCAAACTGGGGTATGCGGTAGACCCAAAACCTAAGATAGGCCTAGCTGAAGAAATAATCTCAATTTCAACTCCAATGACAAAGTCATAAAAATTGTATTTGAACCTTCCCAAAATCCTGGCAAACCTATGCATGGGGGGCATGGGTGTACTCAGGAGATCTTGCAGAAAACAACCTGGAGAGTTTTCATGCAGTAACAAACAACAGTGTCTCCTAAATCACAGTCCAAAACTACTGTGGGCGTAAAAATCTGAAAATTGAAAAATTACCGCCACACACCTTCTCAAATGTTTTGGGCTAAAACCGTTGCTCCATGGCATCAAAGCACTCCATATGCAATACCTTAGGGTGTCAACATAACAAATATAAACAATTTTCTGGCAATAATTCAAACTGGGGTATGCGGTAGACCCAAAACCAAAGATAGGCCTAGCTGAAGAAATAATCTCAATTTCAACTCCAATGACAAAGTCATAAAAATTGTATTTGAACCTTCCCAAAATCCTGGCAAACCTATGCATGGGGGGCATGGGTGTACTCAGGAGACCTTGCAGAAAACAACCTGGAGAGTTTTCATGCAGTAACAAACAACAGTGTCTCCTAAATCACAGTCCAAAACTGATGTGGGTGTGAAAATGAAAAAGGACCACCAAACTGTATCCAATTTGTTTGGAGCAAACGGATGCATCCATAGCATAAAAACACTCCATTTACAATACTTTGGGTGTTAGCTTACCAAATATATTCACGTTCATACAACTGGGGTATGTAAAAGGCCCCTAAAAAGAAGATAAGCAAAGAAGATACTGTATGTCAAATTAGAAAATTGACAAGCACATCAAAGATTGGCGTAGCACCCAAAAACAACAGAACAAATCTATATATGGGTGGTATCAATTTACTCAGAAGATGTTGCTGAACATATTTTGGGGTGTTTTTTGGCAGTAACCCATAACTGGATTTGACAATTCATGCCTAAAGTACAATGCTGTGTGAAAAAATAACACAAAAAGTGACTACCTGAAAGTTTGACATAGAGCTAGTGCATGGAAAGTGTTAAAATACAATCTTTGAAGCACCCTAGGGTGTGCCCTTTCTAAAAATATATTTGGTTTGATGGGGGTAAATTACTTTGGCCGGCTTCAAAAATGTCCCAAATAGACATGGGTGCATGGATGACGAAATGTGAAATTCAAGTTGGAAAACTGAAATGCGCACCCCCCAAATAAGGCCTATTAGCCCCCAAATGACCCGACATACCTATACATGGGTGGTATCAATTTACTCAGAAGATGTTGCTGAACATATTTTGGGTTTGTTTTTGGCAGTAACCCATAACTGGATTTGACAATTCATGCCTAAAGTACAATGTGTGTGAAAAAATAACACAAAAAGTGACTACCTGAAAGTTGACCATAGAGCTAGTGCATGGAAAGTGTTAAAATACAACTCTTTGAAGCACCCTAGGGTGTGCCCTTTCTAAAAATATATGGTTTGATGGGGGTAAATTACTTTGGCCGGCTTCAAAAATGTCCCAAATAGGACATGGGTGCATGATGACGAAATGTGAAAATTCCAAGTTGGAAAACTGAAATGCGCACCCCCCAAATAAGGCCTATTAGCCCCCAAATGACCCGACATATAATACATGGGTGGTATCAATTTACTCAGAAGATGTTGCTGAACATATTTTGGGGTGTTTTTTGGCAGTAACCCATAACTGGATTTGACAATTCATGCCTAAAGTACAATGTGGTGTGAAAAAATAACACACAAAAGTGACTACCTGAAAGTTTGACATAGAGCTAGTGCATGGAAAGTGTTAAAATACAACTCTTTGAAGCACCCTAGGGGTGCGCCTTTCTAAAAATATATGGTTTGATGTGTGGGTAAATTACTTTGGCCGGCTTCAAAAATGTCCCAATAGGACATGGGTGCATGATGACGAAATGTGAAAATTCCAAGTTGGAAAACTGAAATGCGCACCCCCAAATAAGGCCTATTAGCCCCCAAATGCCGACATACCTATACATGGGTGGTATCAATTTACTCAGAGAATGTTGCTGAAATATTTTGGGGTGTTTTTTGGCAGTAAGACCATAACTGGATTTGACAATTCATGCCT
The DNA here is from genome assembly GCA_009667805.1 of Leptobrachium leishanense. Lineage (NCBI taxonomy): Eukaryota > Metazoa > Chordata > Amphibia > Anura > Megophryidae > Leptobrachium > Leptobrachium leishanense. The sequence goes on along the minus strand of CM019066.1, from coordinate 3,484,076 downwards.
AAAGTACAATGGTGTGTGAAAAAATAACACAAAAAGTGACTACCTGAAAGTTTGACATAGAGCTAGTGCATGGAAAGTGTTTAAAATACAACTCTTTGAAGCACCTAGGGTGTGCCCTTTCTAAAAATATATGGTTTGATGGGGGTAAATTACTTTGGCCGGCTTCAAAAATGTCCCAAATAGGACATGGGTGCATGATGACGAAATGTGAAAATTCCAAGTTGGAAAACTGAAATGCGCACCCCCCAAATAAGGCCTATTAGCCCCCCCGCCCCCAAATGACGACATACCTATCATGGGTGGTATCAATTACTCAGAAGATGTTGCTGAACATATTTTGGGGTGTTTTTTGGCAGTAACCATAACTGGATTTGACAATTCATGCCTAAAGTACAATGTGTGTGAAAAAATAACACAAAAAGTGACTACCTGAAAGTTTGACATAGAGCTAGTGCATGGAAAGTGTTAAAATACAACTCTTTGAAGCACCCAGGGTGTGCCCTTTCTAAAAATATATGGTTTGATGGGGGTAAATTACTTTGGCCGGCTTCAAAAATGTCCCAAATAGGACATGGGTGCATGATGACGAAATGTGAAAATTCCAAGTTGGAAAACTGAAATGCGCACCCCCCAAATAAGGCCTATTAGCCCCCAAATGACCCGACATACCTATACATGGTGGTATCAATTTACTCAGAAGATGTTGCTGAACATATTTTGGGGTGTTTTTTGGCAGTAACCCATAACTGGATTTGACAATTCATGCCTAAAGTACAATGTGTGTGAAAAAATAACACAAAAAGTGACTACCTGAAAGTTTGACATAGAGCTAGTGCATGGAAAGTGTTAAAATACAACTCTTTGAAGCACCCTAGGGTGTGCCCTTTCTAAAAATATATGGTTTGATGTGGGTAAATTACTTTGGCCGGCTTCAAAAATGTCCCAAATAGGACATGGGTGCATGATGACGAAATGTGAAAATTCCAAGTTGGAAAACTGAAATGCGCACCCCCCAAATAAGGCCTATTAGCCCCCAAATGACCCGACATACCTATACATGGGTGGTATCAATTTACTCAGAAGATGTTGCTGAACATATTTTGGGGTGTTTTTTGCAGTAACCCATAACTGGATTTGACAATTCATGCCTAAAGTACAATGTGTGTGAAAAAATAACACAAAAAGTGACTACCTGAAAGTTTGACATAGAGCTAGTGCATGGAAAGTGTTAAAATACAACTCTTTGAAGCACCCTAGGGTGTGCCCTTTCTAAAAATATATGGTTTGATGGGGGTAAATTACTTTGGCCGGCTTCAAAAATGTCCAAATAGGACATGGGTGCATGATGACGAAATGTGAAAATTCCAAGTTGGAAAACTGAAATGCGCACCCCCCAAATAAGGCCTATTAGCCCCCAAATGACCCGACATACCTATACATGGGTGGTATCAATTTACTCAGAAGATGTTGCTGAACATATTTTGGGGTGTTTTTTGGCAGTAACCCATAACTGGATTTGACAATTCATGCCTAAAGTACAATGTGTGTGAAAAAATAACACAAAAAGTGACTACCTGAAAGTTTGACATAGAGCTAGTGCATGGAAAGTGTTAAAATACAACTCTTTGAAGCACCCTAGGGTGTGCCCTTTCTAAAAATATATGGTTTGATGGGGGTAAATTACTTTGGCCGGCTTCAAAAATGTCCCAAATAGGACATGGGTGCATGATGACGAAATGTGAAAATTCCAAGTTGGAAAACTGAAATGCGCACCCCCCAAATAAGGCCTATTAGCCCCCAAATGACCCGACATACCTATACTTGGGTGGTATCAATTTACTCAGAAGATGTTGCTGAACATATTTTGGGGTGTTTTTTGGCAGTAACCCATAACTGGATTTGACAATTCATGCCTAAAGTACAATGTGTGTGAAAAAATAACACAAAAAGTGACTACCTGAAAGTTTGACATAGAGCTAGTGCATGGAAAGTGTTAAAATACAACTCTTTGAAGCACCCTAGGGTGTGCCCTTTCTAAAAATATATGGTTTGATGGGGGTAAATTACTTTGGCCGGCTTCAAAAATGTCCCAAATAGGACATGGGTGCATGATGACGAAATGTGAAAATTCCAAGTTGGAAAACTGAAATGCGCACCCCCCAAATAAGGCCTTTTAGCCCCCAAATGACCCAACATACCTATACTTGGGTGGTATCAATTTACTCAGAAGATGTTGCTGAACATATTTTGGGGGGCTTTTTGGCAGTAAACCTTAAAGTTCACAGTACATGTATTCTTAAATTGTGTTCAAAAAAAAAATCACCAAATTTTTTTTTTCTCAAACTTTGGCATAGATTTGTGGTAAAATGGTTTGCATGGAAAGAGTCAAAATACCCCAAGTTTAATACCTTGATTTGTGTACTTTAAAAAAATATGTATATGTGGAGGGTTATTCAGGAATTAGTGGCAGATATCAGTGTTACAATGTCACTATCACTAGTTTTGAAAATAAACTCTTTGGAAATGGCAAAGTGCTACTTGCACTTATTGTTGCATAAAATAAGGAAAAAAGCGAGGAATATGTAAACATTGGGTATTGCTAAACTCAGTACTAAATTTAGAAACTACTAAGGAATTAATTTTTTTTGACGGTTGTTGATACATAAGAAATTTTGGGGGTCAAAGTTCGAAAAAGTGGTGTTTTTTCAATTTTTGTGTCATATTTCACAATATTTTTTATAGTAAATTATATGAAATGATGAAAAAAATGGTATCTTTATAAAGTCCATTTAGTGACGAGAAAAACAGTGTAAAATATGTGTGGGTTACATAAACGAGTAAGAGGAAAATTTGACGTAAACACTAAGAGCGCAGAAACGTAAAAACAGCAGCGGTCACGAACGGACGGATTCGTGTAAAACCGCCCGGTCACTAAGGGGTTAATACTTGGTTGCAAATCCTTTGCAGTCAATCACAGCCTGAAGTCTGGAACGCATAGACATCACCAGACGCTGGGTTTCATCCCTGGTGATGCTCTGCCAGGCCTCTACTGCAATGGTCTTCAGTTCCTGCTTGTTCTTGGGGCATTTTCCCTTCAGTTTTGTCTTCAGCAAGTGAAATGCATGCTCAATGGGATTCAGGTCAGGTGATTGACTTGGCCATTGCATAACATTCCACTTCTGTCCCATCAAAAACTCTTTGGTTGCTTTTGCAGTATGCTTTGGGTCATTGTCCATCTGCACTGTGAAGCGCCGTCCAATGAGTTCTGCAGCATTTGGCTGAATGTGAGCAGATAATATTGCCCGAAACACTTCGGAATTCATCCCGCTGCTTTTGTCAGCAGTCACTTCATCAATAAATACAAGAGAACCAGTTCCATTGGCAGCCATACATGCCCACGCCATGACACTACCACCACCATGCTTCACTCATGAGGTGGTATGCTTAAGATCATGAGCAGTTCCTTTCCTTCTCCATAGCAACAGATTCCAAATGCAAATAGCACACTTGAAATGAACTCTGGGCCTCTTATCTGCACATTGTAATTGTGGTAATGAGGGAATATCACACACCTGGCCATGGAACAGCTGAGAAGCCAATTGTCCCATTACCTTTGGTCCCTTAACAAGTGGGAGGCACATCTGCAAACTGCTGTAAGTCCTACACCGTTCACCTGAGTGGGATGTACATACCCTCAAATTAAAGCTGACAGTCTGCAGTTAAAGCACATTGTGTTTGTTTCATGCCAACCCCATTGTGGTGGTGTATAGAGCCAAAGATGTCAGAATTGTGTTGATGTCCCAATATTTCTGGACCTGACTGTATTTAATTATTTGTAGTGCATGGAGCAGTTTTCATTGGGCATTCTAGTAAAGATTAATACATACAAAAAGTCGCGCCCATGCCAACCAGGGCAGCTGCAACGACCACGAGTTACAACCCAGTTCATGTATAAAGCATAACAAGAAAAAAGTGTCACCTGCGCTCATTTCTATATAATTCCTCATGACGCAAAACACAATCCAAGGTTTTGGTTTACTTGAATGGCTATTGAAGTTTAAGCTCACCTGCCCCGCCATGGCACCTCTTGGTAACAGGAGTACCTAATGAAAACATAAGCCGCTCCTCTGAGCAACTACATACTCTCTTGCTGCTTCCCCGCTAAGAGGCAGAATGGTGGACCATGAGTGACAACCCAGTTCATGTATAAAGCATAACAAGAATGTATGTATGTATATTTTGGTGTAACACCAGTTAGGTCATTTTTGCAGCTGTTCCTTTTTCCATGTTTTTGTTTTTAACCCCAAAGTGGGAGTATTTAGTGAGTGTATAAATAAAACCCACCATTCTGCCTCTAAGCTGGGAAGCAGCAAGAGAGTATGTAGTTGCTCAGAGGAGCAGCTTATGGTTTCATTAGCTAGGACTCACCTTACCAAGAGGTGCCTTGACAGGGCAGGTAAGCTTTAACTTCAATGGCCATTCAAGTAAACCAAAACCTCTGATTGTGTTTTGTGTCACAAGGAATTATATAGAAATGAGCGTAGGTGACACTTTTTTTTCTTGTTATAGTAAAGATTAATACCCAATATCAGCCCAAAGGTTTTTGTTGAAAAAAATATTATCACAACATTTATTTGAATCACGGGATGGATAGTTAAAGTGGCATTAAACCCTCAGATTTTCTAACATAAAACAGTACTATAATGTGAGCCTTATTGTAATCCATTGTAGTTTTCCTTCTCTTTGCTTCTGTTACTTTTAAATCCTTATCTGTAATCATGTTTGGGAGAACTTCCTGTTTTCAGATGACTCCAGCTTCTCTGAAATCTTACATGGTGTCAGCGATCTCAGCTAAAACTATAAGAGAAAGTCCTGCAGACATCCACATCCCGCCCACTTGTGATTGACAACAGCTGCCTGAATGTGCTGTGTTTTTTTTCCTGTTCTGCAGATTGTCTAATCAGAGCTAGGTATTTTTTTTTCTTTTTTTTAAACAAACTTTATTGCTTTTTTTTTTATCATAAACAACATATTCATTGCATTGTGAACTTGTGTCAATCACAAGTGGGCGGGGATGTAGATGTCTGACTCTGCAGGACTTCCTCTTGTAGTTTTAGCTGAGAACGCTGACACCATGTAAGATTTCAGAGAAGCTGGAGTCACCTGAAAACAGGAAGTTCTCCCAAACATGATTACAGATAAGGATTTAAAAGAAACAGAAGCAAAGAGAAGGAAACTACACTGGATTACAGTATTACAGTAAGGCTCACATTATAGTACTGTTTTATGTTAGAAAATCTAAGGGTTTAATGCCACTTTAAGGACTCCTTGTAGGGTAAAACTGCAAGTATGTATAGAGATTGTAATTCTTATAAAAAATATATCAATATTAATGTAAATTTGTTTATTTTCAATATCTTCTTTTATCTTTTACATAAATATTACTGGGATGAAAAGTTCTAAAGGTTAGATGGTTCCCCTATCTTACAAAATTTCAAATGGGGTCTGCTTTTATCAGCATACAGGCAGAAATTACTTTCGTGTCAAATACAGTAAATAATATGATAAAGATAAATAATAGATCTCCTGCTTATGAAGATTTGTAGTGATCTTAATGAGATTATTAGCAATGCAACGTCGACATAAAATACCAATAGAATATAAAAATAATATCTGTATCTGCCTCCATAATTCCTGTGTATGGAAATTACAGTAACACATTGTATCTGTACTGTAGAGGGAGTTTCAGAAAGTATAACCCTCTGTACAGTAACCCCAGAGCTCTCCCTTAATTTTTCTCTCTCCCTGTTGTAATGCTACAGTAAAATGTGTTGAGCTTTTTGTTACGGTGAGTGTGGGGATTACTCGTTGCAGCTTATTTACAGTAAGACTGGGTTCACACCTGCATGTTTTTTTACACACGCAATATGCACGTTTTTTTACACGCGTATCGCGCAAACGTAAAAAAACGCGCGAACGCGCTTTGCAGCACGTTCACGGCCATAGACTGCGGAGTGAATGCGCTGCAAATACGCCCCAAAGAAGCTCCCATACTTCTTTGGGCGTAGGACGTTTTACAGCGGGTTCCTGCAAAACGCCCAGGTGTGAACGGGTCCCATAGGAAATCATGGGATTTCCGTGTCTCAACGTTTTACAGCGAGCAGGAACGCGCTGTAAAACGCTGAGTTGTGAACCCAGCCTAACACACTGTGACAGGAGTGACCACTCATTGGGAATTTTGTTTACCCACATGGGGACACATTGACCTCGCATTAAAAAGGTATGCAAAAGCGATATATTAGGCCAGTTCTAGGTATTTATTGTATTAAGCTCAAAATTGAGTTTACACATCTTTGTTAGTGAGAGGGTTAAAGTACAATAAAGGATATTAGTCATTGCACTGGCATGTAGGGTCCCTTTGCCACAGCAGACCTTTGATGCAAAAAAAATTCAAATGACGATGACTTCATAACATGTCCTACCCATAATTCCCTGCAGTGCACAGGAAGCATGGCAAAGGATCTCTGTAGGCAAAGCAAGTTTTCGGCTTATATTCTCTCTTGCAGTTTGGGTTTTATTCTCACTTTTTTGGCCTCCTCCTTACACTATGCAAAAAAATGAACAAAACGGTTAAACAATATCAAATAATTACCTGCTCCACTTAATCGTAATCTTGCTGTCACGTGACTTAACAGGAATGCGTGTTAATCACGGTTATCATGACTCTTGGGTTACTTGGTTTAGCGCACGGTTTTTGCTTCCAATTGCAATAAAATAATGTATCTAATGAAAATTTCTAAATATTCAAAATATGCAAATATTGCTTTTTTAAAATATTATGTGACAGAAAGAATCATCTGGGTGATTTTGCACAAAAGATGACACATTTATTGTCAATAAGTGCATGTGCCAATACCACACAAAATAACATGCACAGCTAGAAGCGGCGTTTGCCGTTAATATGTTTAAAAGTCTGTCGTATTGGAATATGGTAGGAAGGGGAGAGAGAGACATAGAGAGAGAGACTGTACAGGATGATAGAAGAGAGCTAAAAGTTTGCATGTTTGAAATAATTTCTTCCATTTTTTAAATACAATTTTATGCTAATGAGTCGCACTTCTCCACACACAAACACAATTCTTTTTACAGGCCAGGCAACATTATCTGGAATTCTGAGATCTGGAGGATTCCGAAATCCAGAAATTTTGTAAGCTTTTGAATTTTAGTTAAACTCCCCTGACTGTTTAGGTCTAGGACTTCCCTTTTATTACCTATGACCCCAACCCAATAAATACACAGACACCGATATCATGGAAATGGCATAGGCCACGCTGCCACAGCTTTATTAAATAACACATAAAACATCTTTTCATAACCATTAATACCATCAGTGTAGTCTTATAATATTTATTCTGACCCCTCTGCCCGAACCTGCAGAGTGCAGTTCCAACACATATAATCCAAGAGCTTGTCGCCTCACCTGACCCCCAATCAGGTGGAGCTCATCTCCCCAATGCCCACCTACCGGCGGTTTATACATAACTTAAGACATCCGCTGGCCCAGAATACCACAACTGTGACTTCATGAGAAAACCCCCACCACCACCACCAAGGTGGGCGGGACATAAATCTTCCTTCCAAGCTGACAGGCACCAAGGAGGTAGGCCACACCCATTACCTCAATATATACCATGCATACAACAACGTTGCACTCACACCACCAATGAGCCAACACTTCATACCTTACTGTACAGCCCAGCAGTCATGCCCCCCTTTCCTTACTATTCCAGGGGTTTCTTTCCTGAAGTTCCAGAGTGTACTGGTCTTCGGCATCGCGACTCCTGGTCCATGCAGAACAGCGCGGCACATGCTGGAAGCCTCTGTGCAGGTCCAGCATGTGACATGCTGCACGACAACATGCTTACTCTGTGCCGCATATCCCTGGAAAAAGGCTGCAGTGCTCTCCCTGCGTGTGTGCATGGTTGGTAGTGCAAGAGGAAGGGGTACCTCTCAGCTGCCGCTTCTCCCTTTCTCTCAGACATCAGATTCCTGGATTCCAAAATCCGTTGATAAGAACCATGAGTGAAATTAATCCCTTTCCTAGTTTGTTAGATTTTAGAAAGGCGGCCATCAGGAATCTTGGGGCCCCTTTCTCAACCACTGGTCAGGTACTTCTTCCACCAGCTGCCAATTTCAATAAACTAATCAATAACAACTAATCAATATTAAAACCTTTCCTCCTTTTCTGCTTACCTCATTTTACAAGGAGTGGGTTAGATCACTGGTGGTCCAGCAAGAGGATAACCTGTGATCCCTGGTGGGAGAGCATTTGGTCTGCACCTATATGTGGTGCAGAACATATTAATCAGTTCCTTAGTGATGCCTTAGAATGCCCTTACCGGCCCAGATGCTGCGGCCCATCCAGAAACGTGGTGGTATCTTGATAGTCCATAGTTAGACAAGCTGCACAGTGTTTAGCAAGAGCCAGGCCCCCTGGATCCATTGGTCCGTTGAACATATCATGAGCTGTCACCCTTCTGATGGAGAGAGTCCCTGGGGTTTAGGAATATTTACAAAACCTCTCAGCTTTACTATCTTCTTAAATTATATGGAGGTTTGTTTTAATGTTTCCTCTCTCATTCTTACACTCTCCCTCTCTGATGCACTATTTATATATACAGGTTGAGTATCCCTTATCTCAAAACGGAGATGCGCCAAAATAAAAAAAATAAAACATTTTGAGCACTGACATGACACCAAAAGAGGAAATTTCCACACTTGACTGTATGTGACAGGAGAAGATTACTGACATTATTATATAAAATTACCTTCAGGCTGTGTGTATATAAGGTGTGCATGAAACATAAATAGACTTGGGTCTCATCCCCAAGATATCTCATTATTATACAGTATGCACATGTTCCATAACAAAATATACAGGGTTATTCAAAGAGCTCCGAATTGCTGGAGAAAGGTAACCGAACGCTGAAATTTATACCCCATAGAGAAGCATTGCTTCGGCTATTCAGAGAGGAAAACTCAGCAGTGAAAAGTTGCCGAAATGCCCTGCCATTCGGTGGTTTTAGGCTAGGGTCAGACGAACGCAGTGCGAACGCGCGTGCAGGCGCACTTAATCACGGCCGTAGTAGCAGCAAATGCCGGGCAATGACGGCCAATATACGAAGTACGGTCGCACAAAAGTCCGGCTGCGCAACGCAAGTGGAAAACGAACGCATTTTGTCGAGAACGTAAAACCTCTAGTACGGTTGTACAGAGTGCGCTGCGTCCGCTAGAGGCGTTTGTGCGTGAATTGGAGATGTCAGACACTGCTAATGTCCGGCCAACATAACGTCCAGATGCACAAAGTGTTTTATTGATGATCCGTACAAAATCACGGATGCAAATGCGCATCGTATGACCGCTATCGCGTACTCCGTGAAAAAATGCGTCCATTCGTTCGAACGCACTTTTTCACAGACAACGCGAAAATGCGTTCGTCTGACCCTAGCCTTATTCGGCAGATTCATTCAGGCAAACCCCATAGGCTTCGATGTTAAAAATATTCCCGTTTTAATTCAATATCTAATAAACCGTTTAATATTTTATTCTGCAGTAAAAAGTCTCTTTATTTTTAGATTTTTTTAGGACCTTTTAGGCATTTTTGGGGATTTTTTTGCAAACATTTTTTTTCGTTTTTCTTTTTTAATTGTTTTTTCTTTTTTCTGTAACAGTCCTTTTTATTATCATTCATTGGATCTTATATGTAAATTTCAGACATTATCGCTCAGTAGTTTGTTTGCAAACAGCGTTTCACTTTTCAAACATTTAAGCGTACTGTTTTTTTTTCACTCCATTCGTCTGCGGTGTCGGGTTTTTCCGGCGGCTGCTCTGCACTCTGATCGGCTCCTGCTCGGGTTTCTCTGGTGTCTTCTGTGGGTTAAGCCAGATGTTTTTGCGGGTTTCAGTGTGCATTCGCCCTCATTTTGCAGTGAGTATTCGGCGGGTTTGCGGCGACTTTTGCCTGCATTACGGCAGCCCTGTGGTGCTTGCTGAATACACTGCAGGGTCGCCGAAATGGGATCGCCAAATCGCACCGAATCGAAGAGAACGAAAAGTCACCGAACGTGCGGTGACTTTTCGATTCTTTTTGAATAACCCTGTATATAATAATAATAAAAAAATAAAAATCGGAAATCCAAAACCTTTCTGGTCCCGAGCATTTTTAATAAGAGATACTCAACCGGTATGTAATATTTTTGTATGAATGCATTTTTAAATTATAAAATGAATGTACCATTGTTGTACCACCATTTGCAATGTTGAGAACAATTACTTTGAAGTATTCTCAATCCTTTTGTTTTTGGAAAATACTGTGACTTATTCCAATTTATCTCTGTAACGTTTGTTGACTGCATGGGAACCGTTTGATTTCACAGCTCTCCTTAGTTTTTAATTTCTAAGAATTAATGTCAAATTAAATCCTAAAATCCTTGAAGTAAAGCAGGGCTAGTAACTTCACATTGCTTGTATGTTGCTACAGGGAATATATTATCTGACAACCTTGTCCAAGTCAAGGATTAAACAATAACCACAACAGCTGTGTTCCCTATCAGGAGCAGCATTTGTTGCAGATGTAATTTAGCATTTTCTTCTATTGTCCTTTGTCTCTCAGAACGCCTTTGTCATTTCATATATTTAATTGACTTTTCATTAATACAAACCATTTATTTAAAAAAAAAAAATAGTCATTCAGCCTTGCGTTGTCCATTCAACCTTGAATGTGGGAGCTAGAGATATTTATTTATTTATCTGTATTTTTTCTATTCATATTTTTCTATCTATTGAATATCTAGCTATCCAGCGATCCGTCCATCTATCTGCATCTATTCATGTCTATCTGAATCTATAAATCTATCTATTTATTTCCTCGAGAAATGTCCCGGATGGGACTGAAACGTCGATCTATGGAATAAAAATTGAAATTTGTGGAACGACAGCCTTCGTGTGCACCGAGGATTTTTTTTGTATGTACACCTTGCAGATGGGTTTGCACCGAAGCAAGTAACTGTATTTATTCATGGAAGATTGAGTGCAGGGTTTCTTGGAACTTACTAATCTATCTATTTATATATATTTAATTTATCCATCTATCTAATCATATCTATCTAGGTCTATTCATGTCTATCTGTATTTAAAATTGTATTATTATTTATTAAGAGCCAACACATTCCACAATGCTGTGCGAAGGTGCAGTGGGTAAAGACAGGATAATTCTACAATACATACAGAAAGCAGGTCAGTATTCCTGCCAACAGATTCAGGAGGACATGAAGGCCCTATTCCCATGGGAGCTTACTATCTACAGTAGATGGGTGAGGTGGAGAGAAACAGGAGCGGGGCTGCAGTGAGGAGTTAATGCAGGGAGAGGTGAGGAGTGTTTTTGGGTCGGTCGGATGTCTAGTTACAGAGTCGGGTGGTAGGCTTCCCTAAACAAAGGGGTCTTTAGGGAGCGTTTAACTGAAGCCAGATTTGGGGACAGTCTGATATTGCGAGGAAGCGCATTCCATAGGGTCGGCGCCGCACGAGAAAAGTCCTGCAGTCTGGCATGTGAAGAGGTAATGATGGAGGATGCCAGGAGCAGGTTATTGTTGGATCTTGGGGGCAAACTGGGGTGTATTTGGTGATTAGTGTGGACAGGTAGTGAGGGGTGGTGTTAGTGAGGGTTTTGTAGGTCAGGGTGAGTAGTGTGAATTTGATTCTGCTGTGGATGGTGAGCCGGTGTAGGAATTCACAGAGAGGAGCGGCAGAGACAGAGCGGCGGGTGAGATAGACAACCTGGGCTGATGTGTTTAGGATGGACTGCAGGGGGAGAGGCGGGAGATAGGAAGGCCAGTCAGGAGGTTGTTGCAGTAGTCCAGGCGGGAGATAACAAGCGAGTGGATAAATTGCTTGGCGGTGTTGACAGTCAGAAATGGACGAATTTTGGCAATATTGGGAGGTGATTGTGGCAAGATGAGGAGAGTGATTGGATGCAGGGGCTGAAAGAAAGACCGGAGTCAAGAGTCACTCCGAGGCAACGGATTGTGCAGAAGGAAGGATAGTGATACCGGCAACAATTATATAAAAGTCTGAAATCGGAGTAGAGCTAGAGGGGGAATTAGAAGGAAAGGCTTGGTCTTGGACATATTGATCATCGGGTAGTGAGAGGCCATCCAGGCTGAGATCCCAGACAGACAGTCACTGACCTGAGAGAGAACGGAGGGGGCGAGATAGGGAGTGGAGAGGTAGATCTGATTGTAATCAGCGTATAGGTGATACTTTAAGCCATAGCTGGTGATGAGTTTATCCAGTGAGGAGGTATAGATGAAGAAGAGCAGAGGACCTAGGACTGAGCCTTGAGGTACGCCGACTGCCAGAGGCATTAAAGAGGAGGATTTGCCAGCAAGGGATACTGAGAAGGATCTATTGGAGAGGTAAGATTTTAGCCAAGAGATGGTAGTATCACTCAACCTATTTATGTATATCTTTCTATATATTTATCTCTACCATTATACATCTATCTGTATTTATCTTTCCACCAATCTAAGTATCAATTTCTCTCTGTATATGCACCAATTTATCTATCTATAAATTATTATTTTTTTGAGAAAGGATTTTACCAGGAAGGATACATTGAGATTTCTCTTGTTTCAAGTATGTCCTGGGCGGCGAGTGTGTACCGTTAGGTGTCTCTCCATGGTTATAGAGCAGTGATGTTACCTCTACTCCACCCAGCCGGCACTCTATCTATAATTGAAATGTAACTGTTGACTTTTTTGACTTTTTCACAATAAATTTTAAATTATAAGAAGTCCCAGGACTGAGGATCTATTTTTTTTCTGCATTGTAACCTATCTATAATCTATCTTTTCATATATCCGTTCATATCTATCAATTTCTATCTCTCTATGTAACTAGTTATCGATATCCAACTATCAATTTTTATCTATCTATAGATTTATCTACCTATATCTAAAGGGGTTATTCAAAGACAGCCGAATTTGCCAATGAATTGCACTGAACGGTGAATATCACTGTACGGTACAATTTCCTGGCAATTCGGCTATTCAGAAAGCTGGCAATTCACCAAATATTTTGGTAAAATTTCTGTGCTTTTTGAATAAGCACTTAATTCTCAAATTCAATTTATCCATATCTAGCTACTAATTTATATATCTATAGCTGTCTACTTATTTATCTATCTCTATACTTATCTAAGTATCAATTTAGTTTTATATTAAAGCCAATTTATCTAATCTATCCATTTCTAACTATCAATAGATTTATCTACAATATATATATATATATATATATAAATTTCTATCTATCTTTTCTATGTATCTTTCCCTAACTATCGTTACTTTATCTTTATTCATCACAATATTTTGAAGCGCTCAGCGGTAGGCTTGCTTGGCATGCGATTGCGATTTTTTCCTATGATAATGCAATGGGATATGGGAACTATCTGTGCAATGAAACTCTGCAGAATGTATGTGACATTCTTAGATACGTGCATCTGTTGAAACCAGTTGTTCTTATTTTTCAGAAGCGTAATCATCATACTGCTCGTGAGCTCAGGATTACCTATACAAAACTGCAACAGATTGGCTGTTTGATAAAATACAGATGGGTTATCAGTATGACCCTGTTTAAAGTATTGACACACAATCTGCAGGCTTAATTCACTCAAAGGCAAATATGAATGCGACAAACATTAATTTAGCTTTGCATTTGGCACTTTATATACTCAGAGGGAAGTAAGACAAATTGTTATGAATTAAGGTAATTTTTTTTTAATTAATATCATTAGCATTTGGTCTAATAAGAAACATTTTCAGGCAGATCATCAGAGGACAAATTGTCTGGAACTCAGTAAAAATTGATGGCACCCTTCGGCCATTGTATATTAGCAAGTCACTGTTACCAGAAGGCATTATATACATTTTTTTTTTTGAGAAAGTATTTTACCAGGAAGGATACATTGAGATTTCTCTCGGTTTCAAGTATGTCCTGGGTGGTGAGTATGTACCGTTAGGTGTCTTGTCCAAGGACACTTACTGGAGAAGTGTGATAAGATGGAAGTCATATCATGGACATGAATAAGGTTGCTAGTTACTTGCTCCATCTAATTGTTGACATATACAAATAGGCACATTATGGGCTCTATTAAATTCTTCGCGCAAACGTTAACGCGTGCGCAAAAACGCATTAACGAGAGGAGAAAAACCATTTACGCAGAACGTTGTATTAAAATGGCCGCGCAAAAAATGCGCGTTAACGTTAAATGCGCGTGGGTGAACCTGCGCGAACCCTTTGCGAGCGTAATGTACTGCGCGCGTCCTATACTTAACATTGTGAGCTCAAATGCGTTTGTGCGCTGGTACGCGAATGGTATTACAATCTATGCGAAATTTTAACGGACAATGTTTGCGCGCATAATTTTAACAGCTGGTGGTAACTGCAAATCTGAACGTCCTGGCCGAAACCAAATACACCAGCCTGAAAAAAAAAATACAGCAAAGTATAGTTACACATTCTACGCATACCCAAACAATAAAATTGAGAAGTCATGCGTGTTTTTATTATTGCTGCAGCATATATACTCAGATTGATTTTGACAGGTGCAAAAAGTGAACGGGAGACAATTGTGGTTCTTAATTCTGATTGGCTGAATCGTGTGAAAAAACAGTCCGCACACCGATTTCTGCGCACAACGTTAATACGCGCATGTTTTTTGCGCGTCTTTTTTTACGCGCGTTATTTTTTAACGGATGAAAAAATGCGAGCGGATTGTAATACCACCGTTATTTTTCGCGCGTTAACGTTTAATGCTTTGCGCAAAAAAATAGCGCTGTGCGCGCGCTTTTGCGTGATAAATTTACAGTAATAGAGCCCTATATATCTATACACATGTATGTTAATATATGTTCACTGTCCAGTATAAGTCAGTTTAACACTGAAAGCATTAACTCGGTAAATAGAAGAATGATTTTGCTTGTCCAAGTATGGCTTTCCCATGTCCCTGCTGGAATTATGCAAAGTGTATGTACACTTTTATTTTTTAACCATGTACTTATGACTGCACATATTGCTCCTGATGAAGTCTTTTGACGAAACGCGTCGAGCTTGAGCAGTCTTATCTTTATTTTTATTTTTATTAATAAAATCCTTTGACTGGAGAAACTTTGGTCTTGACTGATTGTTCCTGAAGTGCACCGGCTGTGGGGGAAATCATACCCCAGGTCCTAGGTACCCATGGAACGGTGATAACGATCTTGTTTTTTGATGTGTGTGAATTGATTCAAATACTATTTGTTCATTTAACATGCACCTCTAAGTGATTTTAATTCGTTGTAGGATTACCCTCTACCTTCTTCTTATTGTATATCTATTTAATAAGTTACAGGTAAGACAATAATAACTCTTAAAAACATATTATTGCTATTATTACTACAATACTAGGTGAATAGATCTCTGCGTTAATAAAGAAATGGACTGAATTAAGAAATATAATCAGTTTGCACTATGATATCAAATACAATGTTTTGGTCCATTTGATAGTTTTTTGGGAAACAAGTCTGACTCTGCAGAAGATAAATTAACAACTTTAGATCCAAACTTGCTAAACTCGTTAAGCGGTTCTTCCAACTCTATAAACGCATCCTTTTTGTGCATTTTACAAGGATAGTAACTCTAAAATGTAACCGATGTCGACTGTAAATTGGACACATTTTGCTTGTCAAAAGCTTGTGAACCCCTTCCCTTTGGGTAATATCCAAACATAAAACCTCTATTATCTTCTGAGTCCATGGGTGAACTTGGCTCATGTTCAACCCGGCATTTCATTCATTAGTTCGATGAATTGAATGCTGTTATGTTGCATTAAAGTAACATCTTTTTTGTCAGTTGATAATTTGGTTAAAATCCACGAGCATGCGATGGAGCACGATCAGTCCTCTAGGGCAGTAAAACACTATATTAAAAATAGATTACTACTTTTATTAATATAATCACCTTCTATGAATATACAATCACACCTAATCAACCAGCCTACAAGATCAGGTTGAATTAATCCCATCCTCCAGCTGTCAGAAACAATTTACGTTGTAGTCGTTTCAGCTGTCTGCAATTTAAATATAGCAAGTGCTTCTCTTTGAAAGTTATAATTATATATAGTAAAAAATATAATAAAATGGAACATGAATTATTCTTTCATTTAAAAAAAAGTAAGACGTACGTGTGTCGAAGAAATTGTTTCTCGGACTGGAGAGAGATCTAAATTTTCTTTCTCCACAGCGAGAACATTAATCTTGCATTAAATCATGTCCGTGTTCAATAGACTATTATTTTAAATGTATTTTTTTTATTAAAATTCACTTGTTCGCTATAAATGACAGCTACCACACATTATCCGGTTTGCCTCTGTGGTGTGTGGATGATGGGTGGGATGTGTCGTCCCCATCCCTCCTATTTACCTTTCCGCTGGGAGCCTGGAGCAAGTGGGAAGGATATGATGCAATGTGTAGTTACGCACTGTATCATCTAAGACAGTGTTTCCCAAACCTGTCCTCGGGACCCTCACCTAGGCCAGATTTTGCAGATCACCTCGGGGAAATACAGACTGAATCCTGCAATCACTGAGAAGCAAATCATATCACCTGTGCTGTTCTTCAGATATCTGGCAAACCTGGCGTGTCAGCGAGTCCTGGGGACAGGTTTGGGAAACACTGCTCTAAAACGTAAGCACCGCATCACTGAAATTCACTCTGTATGCAAGCAGCAGGTCATATAGACCTCTGGTTCAATATTGTTTTAATGCTTACCAGCTCCAAATCCCATTTTTGGGGAGAAAACTACCTGATGTTTTTTTTGAGGGTTATATTTAACCACTTAAGTGTAACCGCTTGAGTGAAGAGGACACCAGGGATATGTGTGCATTCCACCGGGAATATGGATGACTTTTCACATACATCCTCTGCTGTATTTACTTACCTTCTAAATCCCAAAGCAAGTAGTGTCTTTTCTCCTGGCGAAGTAGTATGTAGACTGTCAGCCTTGCTGGCGACATCATCATGACATTATCAATCAAGTACAGGTGACATCAGTAGTCACTCTCAATCCCAGCAAAAGTATGAAGAATATGGAAGCGGTGGGTGGAGGTAGTAATCCCTAGTATCTACGCTCTAGAACTCCAGAACATTTGAAAGATAATCGCCTCCTTCTGATCTTTCCATTGATGCTATTCTTTGGGGTATATCATGGTTGTTGGTTGTGGAATCCTAAGGGGACACTGAACACTGCTGTGAGCACCCTGCTCCCTCCAAGGGAGAGGGAGGGGGTTGAAGGGCTGATTTGATCTGAGTAGAGGGGCTTAGACCCCTCCAGTGTCTGAGCTCTGCCCCAACATTCCAGGGTTTTGGGATCTTTGGGAGCTAGGACCCACCAATGGGTAACAATTCGCTCTGGCATTGAGAGCCATTGAATTGGCTGTAACATACAGCCCTTCTGTGGTAACGTGACACGCTTCCGCTAGCAGCATATTATGCCATGCAGGGCTCTGAGGGATACCAGAACAGGAGGTCTCTAGCTTTTAGGGTTAGGGTTAACCCTAAACCCTAACCAATAGATTCCGGACGATTTTTCTAAGTAATCTTCCCTATAATTCTATCATGCATGCATCAATTTTACTTAACAGATTTTTTCCTTCTAACCCTAACCCTAAACCTCATAACAAACACTAACCCTAAAGCTAGTGTTGTTTTGCACCGTACTCATGTCAAAAATCTTGCCTTGAACAAAGAAATTACGATTTTGCACAGATTTTTCTAAGGAAAAAAACTTTTATTAATGAAGCCAAATTAATACTCCCTTTTATAAAACAGGATATTTTTTTTTAAACCTCAATTCCATCCGCATACAGAAGGTGTTGACATTCCCATAGGAAACCCTACAGAACTGGGGACTCAGGGCTATTAATAACCACTAGTTAGTCAGAGTCCCAGGGATTTGCGACATCCCATTCGATACTCTATCCTGGGTTTTAGCCACCTCTACAGCCCCATCTGGTAGACATTAGACTTGTGCACTGCATTATTTTTATTTATTTTTAGAATCTTTCGTCCCTTTTTTTGTTTCGGGTTATTTTGGGCTATTTTAAACAGGTTTTTTTTTTTTTCAGGTCATTCGATATTTCACCAAGATTCATAATTTTGGATGAAGGCGTAATATCGGACCATCCAATATTGTTTTTGGATCACTTCGGTTTTCAGATCCGATAATTTCGTATCGAATCCGATTCATCTGATTCATTTAACCCAAAAAATCCTGAGAAATGCCAAAAAAATCCTAAAAAATAAACAAAATGGCTTATTGCTGCAAGTGAAAAAAATAAACTATTTAACCCTTTCGCTGCTGAGGCTTTTCCCGCCCCTGTGCTGAGGTCATTTTTACCGGTTTTGCTCATCATGTTTAAACGTGTTTTGAAGGCTTATTTTAGTATATGACCCAGACATATTATATATCGTTCTTTCCGTCAGACTCGGTAGATTCATAATATGTCATTATTATATGTATACGTTATGTCATGTCTGTATATTATAACAAAAAATGCAATAAAATATGTATTTTCAATAATTTACAATGTGTAAAGTGTTTTTTTTCACATTTTAACATGCGACCAATTGCGGTTATATTTTGTATGGGGTGCACTTGTTAAAAAAATTAGAGATGGGGTCTCGTTACATTTTTTTTTGGGGAAAATTACACTATTTTTAACAAACGCACCGCATACAAAAATCGTTAGTGCAGCATCATTGTTCACATTATAATTGAAATGGGAACAATATTGCTGCATTAACAAACCAAAAAAAAGAAGAAAAAAGAGTTTTTTTTTTTTTATAATTTTTTTTTTAATTTTTTTTTATTTTTATTTTTCATTTTTTTTTTTGACAAACTTTTTCACTTTCATGTCTGGTATCGTTGGAACGGCCATGCTCTGGCCGATCCAACCATACCAAACATTAACCCCTAACTGCCACGGATCGGGAGATAGGGAGTTCATTGGAACTCCCTATCTCCACAGTTGGTGGCAGTTAGGGGTTAAGTCCAGGACTGGCGTCATCGTGCTACGCACGATGACGCCAGTCCTCAGGGGGAGTTCCCGGAGGCTTGGCCGACATCCAAGATGTCGGCCAGCTCCGGGAAAGGATCGCGAACCGGCGCTTTTCAGCGCCGATTCGCGATCCAGCTCCCCAGGGGTTAATGCCAGGCACCATTTGGAAGGGCAGGCTGTGCCCTTCCAAATGATGCCTGGGTTAACCCCCGCAGAGCCGCCGATCGGGAGGGAAAGAGGTCCGAAGGACCTCCCCCCCTCCCTTTCAGGCGCCTCCTCCGCACATGCGGGGGGGCGCCTGAATTAGGTGTCATCGCGCTGCCGCGATGACACCTAATTCCGGCGGCTGCGGTCCCGGATGCCGGGCTGACATCGAGGATGTCAGCCCGCACCGGGGGGGCCAGCGATCGGCCGGAACCCGGCCGAACGCTGACCCCAATGGGAGGACGCGCTCAGCGCGTCCTCCGCACAGCAGCGGGAATGCTGAGGACGCGCTGAGCGCGTCCTCAGCATTGAAGTGGTTAAGAAATATTTTATAAAAAACAGGGATTTTTAACATTAAAATCTATAGGCGAATTCTATAAATTGCAATGTTAAAAAAATCCCCATTTTTAATAATTCTAAATGATTTTGTTCCATTTTTTTTTTGCTTTGTGGCTTTTTCATTCCATTTTGTTTTCGTTTTGGAACATCTTGTTCTGTTTTGGGTAATTTTCACTACATTTTTCTCGTTTCAAATTTTTTCGGATCATTTTCAAATAGTTTGAGATAGTTTCGGATCAATTTCAAATCATTTGATATCGTTTCGGATCGTTTTCGACTACGAATCATAATTTTGGTCGATTCGTAATATCGGACGGCCGATATTACAGTGGCAAGAAAAATTCTGTGAACCCTTTGGGATTACGTGGAGTTTTGTATGAATTGGTCATAAAATGTGCTCTGATCTTCATCTAAGTCAAAACAATTTGAAAAACACAGTCTGCTTAAAATAATACAACACAAACATTATAGGTTTTCATGTTTTTATTGAACAGAACATGTAAACATTCACAGGGCAGGGTGGAAAAAGTATGTGACCCTTTGGACTTAATAACTGGTTGACCCTCCTTTGGCAGCAATAACCTCAACCAAACGCTTCCTGTAGTTGCAGATCAGACCTGCACAACGATCTGGAGTTATTTTGGACCACTCCTCTTCACAAAACTGTTTCAGTGTATCAAGATTCTTGGGATGTCTGGTGTGAATTGCTCTCTTAAGGTCATGCCACAGCATTTCAATCGGGTTGAGGTCAGGACTCTGACTGGGCCACTCCAGAAGGCGTATTTTTTTGTTGTTGAAGTCATTCTTTTGTTGAATTACTTGTATGCTTTGGGTCATTGTCCTGTTGCATCACCCATCCTCTGCGGAGCTTCAGTTGGCAGACAGATGGTCTTACGTTTTCCTGCAAAATGTCTTGATAAACTCTGGAATTCATTTTTCCATCATTGACAACAATCCGTCCAGGCCCAAACAGCAAAGCAGCCCCAAACCATGATGCTTCCTCTGTCATGTTTTACAGTGGGGATGAGGTTTTGATGTTGGTGTGCTGTGCCTTTTTTCTCGACACATAGTGTTGTGTGTTTTTTCCAAACAACTCAATTTTGGTTTCATCTGTCCACAGAATATTTTGCCAGTAGTGCTGTGGAACTTCCAGGTGCTCTTTTGCAAACTTCGAATGTGCCGCAATATTCTATTTGGACAGCAATGGCTTCCTCCGTGGTGTCCTCCTATGTACTCCATTCTTGTTTAATGTTTTCCTTATTGTAGATGTGTCAACAAAAATGTTGACTCACAGCAATCCATGACCTCTTCCTTTCAAACTCCTTCAACCTCCTAGCTTTAACTGAAACCTGGCTAACTTCCTCTGACACGACCTCCTTTGCTGCTCTCTCACATGGCGGTCTACACTTGAGCCATATCCCCAGACCGGGTGAGAGAAATGGTGACGGGGTCGGAATCCTGCTCTCTCCCACCTGCACCTACAAGCATCTCCCTCCACCCCCATCCCTCTCCTTCTCCTCCTTCGAGACACACTGCATCCGCCTGTTCTCTCCTCTGGCCCTCAGGATGGCAGTCATCTACCGCCCACCGGGACCAACCTCCCAGTTCTTTGACCACTTTGCCACCTGGCTTTCTCACTTCCTGTCTTCTAATCTTCCATGCCTAATTCTCGGGGACTTCAACATTCCCATTGATGATCGTTCCGCCCCTGCTGCCTCCAAACTTCTTTCACTCACGTCCTCCCTTGGACTCACACAATCCTCCCTCCTCCCTACCCACCGCGATGGTCATGCTATTGACCTTGTCTTTTCCAATCTCTGCTCCATTTCTGAGTTCAACTGTCGCCCTTTCCCCATCTCTGACCACCACCTTCTCTCTTTCAACCTATCTGGACTTCCTAAACACCCTGCTCCCCCACCCCGCACACACACTCGCAGAAATCTACATGCTGTGGATCCCCATCAATTCTCCAATCTACTTCACCACCTCCCTCACACCTCATCCTTCACCTGCCCTGATGCTGCCACTAATCACTATAACACCACATTTATCACTGCTCTAGACACTCTTTCTCCTCTTCGACTCTGTAAGGCCCCACGCCGCCAACTTCAGCCCTGGCACACCCTCCAGACTCGCTACCTGCAAAGATGCTCCCGCACTGCAGAGCGTGCCTGGAGGAAATCCCGCTCTGAAGCTGATTTTGTTCACTTCAAGTTTATTCTCTGGTCATACACCTCTGCCCTCCACTTGGCCAAACAATCCTTCTTCTCATCTCTTATATCTACGCTGTCCTCCAACCCTAAACGGCTCTGGTCCACCTTCAACACCCTCCTCTACCCACCTGCACCTCCCCCCTCAGCTGCCTTCAGCGCTCAAGACCTGGCAGACTACTTCCTCAGTAAAACTCTAACTATCAGAAGCAACATCCCAACACAAGATAGTTATCTGCCACCTCCACTCCCAGAGGTCCCCTCTGCCACCCTCTGCCTCTTCCTCCCAGCCACTGAGGAGGAAGTCAATTCCTTATTGTCCTCCTCACATCTCACCACGTGCCCGCTCGACCCCATTCCCTCACATCTAATTCCTCCCCTCTCCTCCTCCCTCACCCCTGCTCTCACACACATCTTCAACCTATCTCTCTCCACTGGCTCCTTCCCATCCGCCTTCAAACACGCACTAGTTACCCCTTTACTAAAGAAACCATCCCTCGATCCCAACTCCCCATCCAACTACTGCCCTGTATCCCTGCTTCCCTTCACATCAAAGCTCTTAGAAAAACTAGTCTTCAACCACCTCTCCCTCTTCCTGTCCTCCAATTCCCTACTTGACCCCCTGCAATCTGGCTTCCGTCCCCTACACTCAACTGAAACTGCTGTTACCAAAGTCACCAACGACCTCCTAACTGCTAAAAAACACGGCCACTATTCTATTCTCATTCTGCTTGACCTCTCGGCTGCTTTTGACACTGTTGACCACCCCCTCCTACTACAGACCCTCAACTCTCTGGGTCTCGGTGACACTGCACTCGCTTGGGTTGACTCCTATTTATCCAACAGGTCCTTCTGTGTGTCCTTTGCTGGTAACTCCTCCTCTTCATTGCCTCTATCTGTTGGTGTACCTCAAGGCTCTGTCCTTGGTCCTCTGCTCTTTTCCATCTACACCTCCTCCCTGGGCAAAATCATCAACAGCTTTGGCTTTAATTACCACCTCTACGCTGATGACACTCAGATCTACCTCTCTACCCCTGATCTCTCTCCCCCTGTCCTTTCCAAAGTCAGTGACTGCTTATCTGGCATCTCCTCCTGGATGGCCTCCCACCACCTAAAGATCAACATGTCAAAGACTGAGCTCCTACTTATTCCTCCCTCCAATGCCTCCCCACCTCCTGACTTCTCTATCACGGTGGAGGGTATCACCATCTCCCCATCAAACCAAGTGCGCTGTCTTGGAGTTACACTTGACTCTGCTCTTTCCTTCATCCCCCACATCAAGTCTCTTTCCTCCTCCTGCCGATACCAACTGCGTAATATTTCCAGAATTTGGCCATTTCTTACCGCTGTCACCACAAAACAACTCATACACGCCCTGGTAATCTCCCGACTCGACTATTGCAATAATCTCTTATCTGGCAATCCCTCTGTCCCGCCTCTCCCCCCTACAATCCATCCTGAACGCCTCCGCCAGGCTAATTCACCTCACCCGCCACTCTGTCTCTGCCGCTCCCCTCTGTGAGTCCCTTCACTGGCTCCCCATCCACTGCAGAATTAAGTTCAAAATCCTTATCCTTACCTACAAAACCCTCACTAACTCAGCTCCCCACTACCTGTCCTCACTAATCACCAAATACACCCCAGCCCGCTCCCTAAGGTCAAACAGTGACCTGCGCCTAGCTTCTCCTCGCATCACCTCTTTCCATGATAGACTGCAGGATTTCTCACTCGCAGCCCCCACTCTCTGGAACGCTCTCCCTTGTAGTACTGTCAGACTTTCCCCTAACTTCTCTTCCTTCAAACGCTCCCTTAAAACGTTCCTATTTAGGGAAGCCTACCACCCAACTCACTGACGCAACCATCAATCACTCTCACCTTGCAGTCCTCTCCTCCTGTTTCCAACCCCAACCCTCCTAGATTGTGAGTTCCTACGGGAATAGGGCCTCATCTCCTCCTGTACTGTTTGTCAAATGTTGTTCAATGTATTGTATTGTAACCCTGTCTATACTTTGCCTATTGTACAGCGCTGCGGAATATGCTGGCGCTTTATAAATAAAGAATAATAATAATAATGTTAGCATGTGCCATAGATTTCTGTAAGTCTTTAGCTGACACTCTAGGATTTTTCTTTACCTCATTAAGCGTTCTGCGCTGTGCTCTTGCAGTCATCTTTACAGCACGACCACGCCTAGGGAGAGTAGCAACAGTGCTGAACTTTCTCCATTTGTAGACAGTCTGTCTTACCGTGGACACATGTTCATCAAGGCTTTTGGAGATACTTTTGTAACCCTTTCCAGCTTCATGCAAGTCAACAATTCTTGATTGTAGGTCTTCTGAGAGCTCTTTTTTGCGAGGCATGGTTCACATCAGGCAGTGCTTCTTGAAACCAGTAAACCCAAAACTGGTGTGTGTTTTTAAAGGGTAGGACAGCTTTCAGCAGCACATCCAATAATATCACACTGATTGGACTCAAGGTTGGCTCACTCCTGGCTCCAATTAGCTCTTGGAGAAGCCATTACGCTAGGGGTTCACATACTTTTTCCACCCTGCACTGTGAATGTTTACATGTTATGTTCAATAAACACATGAAAACATATAATGTTTGTGTTGTATTATTTTAAGCAGACTGTGTTTTTCAAATTGTTGTGACTTAGATGAAGATCAGAGCACATTTTATGACCAATTCACGCAAAACTCCACGTATTCCCAAAGGGTTCACATACCTTTTCTTGCCACTATACTTTTTCGGAAATGGAAAAAAATAACGAAAATACAAATGGAATATTAAGTTTTGTGGATATGAAATGCACGTCTAGTAGACATTTAGCAACATGGAAGTTATTTTCTACAGATCACACTGTGAAGCCATTACATGATCTCAAACTCTGGCCCCCCAGATGTTTCTGAACTACAATTCTCACAATTCTCTGGCCATCTAGTACACTGAAAGAATTCTGGGCATTGTGGGAAATTATCATCTGGGGAGCCAGAGTTTGATATCCCTGCATTATAGTCATGTGAAAAAAGACGCATGTTGCTTAAAGTGTCTCCGACAATCAGGGGTCAAGTCCTGGGAAAAAAAGTGAGGGAA
The DNA here is from genome assembly GCA_009667805.1 of Leptobrachium leishanense. Classification (NCBI taxonomy): domain Eukaryota; kingdom Metazoa; phylum Chordata; class Amphibia; order Anura; family Megophryidae; genus Leptobrachium; species Leptobrachium leishanense. Next base: position 3,459,082 of record CM019066.1, on the reverse strand, counting down.
CTCACCCACGAATTCCACAACCCCTATTACCTGAAGAAAAAATATATATATCACGAGTATAGCAGTATGTGTGATACCATTTTTATTGGGTTAACAATACATTTAAAAGACAAGCTTTCAAGAGTGTAAACTGGAAACTATACTGATCAGCGAAAGGTATCATTACGTACAGGTATACTCGTGATTTTGGCAACTGGACTAACGCATTTTATATATAATATATATATCACATACATATATATATCTTTCCAGGCACAGACCCCACATAATTATATACACAGGCACAGACCCCCCACAATTACATACACAGGCACTGGACCCCCAGAATAACATACACAACACTGAACCCCCAGAATAATATACACAGCACTGAGCCTCCAGAATAATATACACAGCACTGAGCCCCAGAATAATATACCCAGCACTGGACCCCAAGAATAATATACACAGCACTGGTTATATGGATATATTTGCCCCCAGCACACATGGATAGATTTGCCTCAGCTCATATGGGTACATGTTGCCCCCAGCTCACATGGATATATTTGCCTCAGCTCATATGGGTATATGTTGCCCCAGCTCACATGGATATATTTGCCCCAGCACATATGGATATATATTGCCCCAGCTCACATGGATATATTTTCCCCAGTTCACATGGATATTATTGCCCCAGTTCACATGGATATTATTGACCCCAGCTCATATGGGTATATATTGCCCCAGTTCACATGGATATGTCCCAGCTCTCATGGATATTGCCCCAGCTCTCATGGATATGCCCCAGCTCTCATGGATATGTCCCCTGCTTTCATGGATAATGCCCCAGGTCTCATGGATAATGCCCCAGCTCTCATGGATATGCCACAGGTCTCATGGATATGCCCCAGGTCTCATGGATAATGCTCCAGGTCTCATGGATATGCCCCAGCTCTCATGGATATGTCCCAGTTCTCATGGATAATGACCCAGCTCTCATGGATATGCCCCAGCTCTCTTGGATATGCCCCAGCTCTCATGGATAATGCCCCAGGTCTCATGGATATGCCCCCAGCTCTCATTGATATGCCCCAGGTCTCATGGATATGCCCAAGGTCTCATGGATAATGCCCCAGGTCTCATGGATATGCCCCAGGTCTCATGGATATGCCCCAGCTCTCATGGATATGCCCCAGGTCTCATGGATATGCCCCATCTCTCATGGATATGCCCCAGATCTCATGGATATGCCTCAGGTCTCATGGATATTGCCCCCAGCTCTTATGGATATGCCCCAGCTCTCATGGATATGCCCCCAGCTCTCATGGATATGCCCCAGCTCTCATTGATATGCCCCAGGTCTCATGGATATTGCCCCAGCTCTCATGGATATGCCCCAGGTCTCATGGATATGCCCCCCAGCTCTCATGGATATGCCCCCCAGGTCTCATGGATATGCCCCCAGCTCTCATGGATATGCCCCAGGTCTCATGGATATTTCCCCCAGCTCTCATGGATGTGCCCCAGGTCTCATGGATATGCCCCCCAGGTCTCATGGATATGCCCCAGTTCTCATGGATATTATTGCCCCAGCAGCTCAGCTCACCTCCCTGCCCGAAACGATTGAACAGGCTGCCGCCGCACATTGCCGGCGGCCGCGTGCTTCCTGCTACAACGGCCGCTGACAGGAAGTGCAGCCGCTCGCCTGGGATCTAACAGCCAGCCACGATCTCGCAAGATCGCGGCAGGCTGTTTCATCGATCTCAGGCGAGCGGCTGTACTTCCTGCCACCGGCCGTTGTAGCAGGAAGCACGCGTTCCTGCTGTGGGAGAAGTGCGGGAACACCGTTCCCGCGCCTTCCCGTGCGTTCCCACGAGACTCGAGCCCGACAATTATTCATAAGTGGTGATTATCATATGACAGAATAAAGTACATAAAAATAAATGAATAACAGTGACAAGGTGTGGAATGTGCAGTATATCATGTTACAGATATATTTTTACTGTTCACCTAAAAGTGGAGGCAGCCATGGTGGGTGATTTGTATAGTATTGTATGTTTATTTAAAAATATGATAAAAACTAGAGCAGATAATTGCTCTGAGAATAAAACTCCCTTATTCATGTCACATTAATTTAATTACTGAATATATTATCCTTATCATTTTTTCTAAACTTACATTAACAAACAGAGGTCAGATGAGCACATGAGAATGCGTAAATACCCATGGCAAGGTGATGGCGATTTTTATATTTCATGTACAAAAATAAAACCACAGGCACTTTGTGAGATTGCGTCATGTACTACTGCAGTTATTTTCTTTACTTTGATTTTTATGTGCGGCGTTCACTTACTGATGAGCAAAATAAGATCACAAAAAGGAAGATTACATATGAAAATTGCGTATATACTGTAAATACACTGCTTGGCCAAAAAATAAGTCACACACTCTAATATTTTGCTGTGATTCCGGCACACATTCGCCACAGCATCTTTTTGATAAGCTCATTTAATGTCACAGCATTTATTTCCGTTCAGAGTCGCATTAACTTGTGGCCAAGATCTTGTATTGATGATGGGAGAGTCGGACGCTGCATAAAGTCTTCTCCAGCACATTATCCCAAAGATTCTCAATGGGGTTAAGGTCTGGACTGTGTGGTTCAAGTTTTGATTTCCCTTTTCTGCTTTTGTTTTCTTTTTGGGCATAAGTTCTGATTTAAGGGAAAAAAAGGACTTTTAAAAATGGCGCCTAAGGATTCTGCTTCCTGTTTCCTTTTTTGAGTGGATCAAGGAAGTAAATACATGGCGATTGCAAGAGGTTGGTGTTCACAATTGGGACACAATTAAGAACAGATGGACATCTTCACTGGAGGATATCGATTGGTTGACTGGACTATTAAGGACATTATAAATGTACTTGTTTTTTATTTGTATACATATCCCTGATGAAGTTAGCTTAGACTAACGAAACATGTTGGATGTGTTTTATTTAAATAAACACACTTTTATTTTTTAATATTGCGAATCATGTCCTAATTTATCCTAACGCTGCTGGAGTCCTGACGTCGCTGTATATCCCGCCCAAGGCTGCCTGATCCACCACGAAAGGCTTCTGTATGGTAATTACTGTTGTATGCCAAACCAGCTGTCCCACCAGAGAGAAGGAATTATACCTGCTGCCGGTTGGTGTGGATAAGAAGCTGGTGTGTACTTTTGATGGGCTTGAATACTTTCTGCTTTTTGTCAGTGAGGTTCTAGCAGGGGCCTAAATACTTACCTATAATAACAGTATTATGCAATTGTTATCTCATTTTATTTTTACAGACTTCAATTCTCTCTATTTTACTCTAATATTTTGTTGTGATTCCAGCACACATTCGTCGTGGCATCGTGTCGATAAGCTCATGCAATGTCACAGCATTTATTTGCGTTCAGAGCCCCATTAATTTGTGGCCGAGATCTTGTATTGATGATGGGAGAGTCGGATGCTGCGTAAAGTCTTCTCCAGCACATTATCCCAAAGATTATCAATGGGGTTAAGGTGTGGACTGTGCGGTGGCCAATCCATGTGTGAAAATGATGTCTCATGCTCCCTGAACCACTCTTGCACAATTTGAGTCCGATGAATCCTGGCATTGCCATCTTGGAATATGCCCGCTGTGCCATCAGGGAAGAAAAAACCCATTGATGGAAAAACCTGCTCATCCAGTATATTCAGGGAGTCACATGACCTCATTTTTCGGCAGATAACGATGCTGAACCTAGACCTGACTGACTGAAGCAACCCCAGACCATAACAGGCTTGTACAGGAGGTGGTGACTTTATTTTAGCCAGACAGTGTATAACACTCAAAATTCAGAGCACTCCATCCAAAAATGTAAAAACACCTGACATTTAAACTGGTGAGATTCGGTTACAGTATGTGTTCACATATTGCATAAACCTGACACAACGTCAATGTACTTCACCAGCAGCAGGTCATGTCTCTGCCACCCTAATGCCTGCACTTACAAGATTAATCCACTTACTGGAGAAATGTCGACTCCTATGACTCTATTCAGGACAAGGTTTAAATAGAAGCAGGAATGTGGAGTCTGTAAATAATGTGACAGTCTGGAGTGTAAAACCATGGAGGTGGGTCTCCCACTAGAACAACAAGAAAAAATATTGTGTGTTCAACTCCCATCCCTATCAGGAGAAGATACGCAATAGAGATGTGCATGACTTTTTGTTTTCTTTCGGTTTTTTCTTGGGACTTTTTTTTTATTTCGGGTCATTTTGGGCATTTTTTGTGTTTCGTTCCGTTTTGGAATTTCAGGTCCATTCGGGTTTTCGTATCGATTCGTTTTCCATTTTTATGGGTTATTTAGTTTTTGGATCCCTTACTTTTGAGTTATTTTGTATTGATTTGTATTTTGTTTTTGAGTTATTTCATTTTTTTTATTGCTTATTTCAGAATGGGAAACAGATTTACTACCAATAAAATGAAAGTCTCCTTACTTATTTATTTTTTAGGATTTTATGGGCATTTTTTGGGTTAAAGTTTAGATTTCCTAACTTATTTTAAAGAAATGAGGCTTTTTTCCACCATAGGTTTCAATGTTAAAAAAAATCGAAGTGTTTATTAAATATTTATTAACCACTTCGCTGCTGAGGACGCGCTGAGCGCGTCCTCAGCAGTCCCGCTGGTGTGCTGAGGACGCGCTGAGCGCGTCCTCACATTGGGGTCAGCGTTTGGCCGGGTTCCGGCCGATCGCTGGCCCCTCCGGTGCGGGCTGACATCCTGGATGTCAGCCCGGCATCCGGACCAGCAGCCGCCAGAATTAGGTGTCATCGCGAGGGCGCGATGACACCTAATTCAGGCGCCCCCCCCGCATGTGCGGAGGAGGCGCCTGAAAGGGAGGGGGGAGGTCCTTCGGACCTCTCTCCCTCCCGATCGGCGGCTCTGCGGGGGTTAACCCAGGCATCATTTGGAAGGGCACAGCCTGCCCTTCCAAATGATGCCTGGCATTAACCCCTGGGGAGCTGGATCGCGAATCGGCGCTGAAAAGCGCCGGTTCGCGATCCTTTCCTGGAGCTGGCCGACATCTTGGATGTCGGCCAAGCCTCCGGGAACTCCCCCAGAGGACTGGCGTCATCGTGCATAGCACGATGACGCCAGTCCTAGAGTTAACCCCTAACTGCCACCAACTGTTGAGATAGGGAGTTCCAATGAACTCCCTATCTCCCGATCCGTGGCAGCTAGGGGTTAAATTTTGGTATGGTTGGATCGGCCAGAGCATGGCCGTTCCAACGATACCAAACACTACAGGGAAAAATTTTGTAAAAAAAAAAATGAAAAATAAAAATAAAAAAAATTAAAAAAAAAATTAAACTCTTTTTTTTTTTTTTTTTGGTTTGTTAATGCAGCAATATTGTTCCCATTTCAATTATAATGTGAACAATGATGCTGCACTAACGATTTTTGTATGCGGTGCGTTTGTTAAAAATAGTGTCATTTTCCCCAAAAAAAAATGTAATGAGACCCCATCTCTAATTTTTTTAACAAGCGCACCCCATACAAAATATAACCGCAATTGCTCGCATGTTAAAATGTGGAAAAAACACTTTACACATTGTAAATTATTGAAAATACATATTTTATTGCATTTTTTGTTATAATATACAGACATGACATAACGTATACATATAATAATGACATATTATGAATCTACCGAGTCTGACGGAAAGAACGATATTTAATATGTCTGGGTCATATACTAAAATAAGCCTTCAAAACACGTTTAAACATGATGCGCAAAACAGGTAAAAATGACCTCAGCATAGGGGCGGGAAAAGCCTCAGCAGCGAAAGGGTTAAACCATTTAGTATTTTCACTTGCAGCATATAAGCTATTTTGTTTATTTATTTTTTATGATTTTATAGGATTTGGGTTGATTTTAACCCCTTGCTGACCGCTGATGTACCATGTACGTCCGATCGGGAAGTCTCCCTTAGACCCGCGGGCATACATGGTACGTCAGGGTCGCCTAACCTCCCTCCAGCCCGATACTTACCTCCCTCGGCGGCTCCCACGGCGTTCTTTTAGGCTGGAAGTCTGGATGTCATCTTGGATGTCAGCCAGCCCTCCGAGTCACCCCCCACCAACTGACATCCTCACCATATGTGTGAGGACGTCAGTGGACCAGTTAACCCCCTAGCTGCCAAGTGGAGATAGGGGGATCCTTTGGATCCCTGTATCTCCCGATTTGTGGCAGCTAGAGGGTCATGTTTTATATCATTGGAGAGGCCTGATCATGACCAGGTTTGGTGTAAAAACTAAATTAAAAACATTATATAAAATAATAAAATTATAATATTTTGTTTTTAATTTTTTTTTTTTTTTAAAAAACTTTTTGTCTGGGGGGGTTTACTAAAATAGGACCTAGGCTGACATTAAAAAATTATAAGTATAAAACAGTCAGAATGAGCTCAGCGCACAGAGGTGAAATGGCTCAGCAGTGAAGGGGTTAAAAAGCAAAAACATGTAAAAATTGGGTATTTCTATTCTCGGGACAAAATTCGGAAACTATTTAGCCGTGATCTTTTTTGACGGTTGAAGATTTCAGGGAATAAATTTTTTAAAAAAGTGTTATTTCCATTTTTTCATCATATTTCATATATTTTCTTTATCGTAAATTATATGATATGATGGAAATAATGGTATTTTAAGAAAGTCCATTTAATGGCGGGAAAAACGGTGCATAATATGTGTGGGTTGCATAAACGAGTAAGAGGAAAATTTGACCTAAACACAAACAGCGCAGAAATGTAAAAACAGCAGTGGGCACTAAAGGACGGGTTTTCATAAAACTGCTCGGTCACTAAGGGGTTAAGATTTCATTTATTTTAAATAAATTTAATAACGAGGCGTGTTTTTTCTTTGCTGAACGCAGCTTTACTATTTTCTCAGAATTCGGGATGAAACGTGTTGCACATGTCTAATACGCAATGCTATATGTATGGTATTTCAGAAGCTGAAACATTAACATATGTATAAGAAGATATTTATTGTTTATTCTAACTACTTTTTATTATTCTAACTACTCACCCTGACCTACTAACCCCTCACTAACACCGCCCCTTACTACCTGTCCTCACTAATCACCAACTACACCCCAACACGTCCCCTACGATCCAACAATGACCTGCGCCTGGCAACCTCCATCATTACCTCTTCACATGCCAGATTGCAGGACTTTTCTCGGTCAGCGCCGACCCTATGGAATGCGCTTCCTCGCAATATCAGACTGTCCCCAAATCTGGCTTCATTTAAACGCTCCCTAAAGACCCTTCTGTTTATATTCGACCCTGCTATTAGTTTAAATTTTTTTTTTAAAAAAAAGCATTCTTAAAATGCTCAAATATTTTGGGGGTTTAAAGATACAATACTTGGCTATAGTGAAAATAATATAATAAATAGAACAGCAAACTAAAAACCGTATTTTCCAAGTGTATTAAAAGTAACAATTCTGTAAGTTTGTCCCTGTTGTATGGGAGCAGTGAGGACGTTCGCCAAATGAAGAGAAAGTTACTCATATTTTTTGCTGAACATTTGAAGTGACAGGTTGGAATGCTGTCAAAACACTCATTTTGATGGAATCCAATCACATGAACTGTTCGGATGCAGATACATCCATCATGTTATTGTCACCTGAAAATCATTGGTTTCTTCAATTACCTTTAAAGCTTACCTGTCAACTGCTCAAATTCCCAAGTAACAGGAGGCTGCCATCTTGGCCTGGAACTCACAATTCATTCTTTCAAATTAATATATGCAACAATGACCTGGAATTTTCAGACGGGAGGCGTGAGATTAAAGGGACATTCTGCTCACCCTGACCATTTTATAGTTTAAAAGTGGCCAGGATGTGAGGCCCCCCCTTCTTTACCCAGAGGGTGACGTTGGCACTCTCTCTGCATGCTGACATCACTAATGACCGATCTGGTAACTGGCAGCCGGGAAATTCAAAATGCTGGCTGCTGGTGGCTGGAAAATCCCATTGCACGTTAAGCGTCATACAACATAATGACTCGAATTTACCTTACTTTAACCTCGTCTTATTCCAACCCAGACACAAGGGGCCCTATTACACTCCTCGTGCACTATTTTGCGCATGCGCAAAAGCTTATTAACGCAAGGGGAAAAAGCCTTCGTGCTGAACGTCGTATTACGATGTTGGCGCACAAAATGTTCGCTAACGTCTAACGCGAGTTACCCTGCACGAACCCTGCGTGAGCAAAGGTTCGTGCGCGCATCCCATAATTAACATTGTGAGCGCAAATGCGTTTGTGCTTTTTGCGCTGGTACGCGGATGGTATTACAATCGAAGCGCAAATTTGGACGAACGACGTTTGCGCGTATAATTTTAACGTCTTTGAAAAGCTGGTGTTAATGGCAAATCTGAACGTTCAGGCCGAAACGAAATACACCAGCAAGAAAAAAAAAATACAGCACAGTATAGTTACACATTCTACACATACCCAAACAATAAAATAGAGGTTGTGCATGTTTTTATTATTGCTGCAGCATATATACTCAGATTGATTTTGACAGGTGCAAAAACTGAACGGGAGACAATTGTGGTTCTTAATTCTGAATGGCTGAATCGCGTGAAAAAACAGTCTGCCCACCGATTTCTGCGCGCAACGTTAATTTGCGCTCGTTTTCGCGCGTATTTTTTATGCGCGATATTTTTGGACAGATAAAAAATGTGCTTGGATCATAATACCTGCGTTAATTTACACGCGTTAGCGTTTAACGCTGCGCGCAAAAGAAATTGCGCTGCGCAAGCGTTTTTGCACAAGGAATGTAATAGAGCCCAAGCTCTTTTGCACCATTTGACTCCTTACTGTACATTAACATCACCTATATTTTACACAGGATTCGTTAATATGCAGGTAGCAGATGAAGAAGGATCTATGCCAACCATGCTCATTCTTTATTTGCACCAACTGTTATTCAATGATCAATAAATCCTGGTGTTAAGTGATTTTGTGAAAGTGAAATCACTTAACACATTATTTTAAACCCACTGGAAAATCCTTCACTTACCTCTGATCCCTCGGGGGAAAAGAGTGGTGAGATCCACCAATTCCTCTCTCCCTGGGCAGCTGATCACTGGGAACAAATGGTTTCCATTGTTCTTCAGTGAATCCTTCATCTGTCCCAGCCTGACCCCAATAGCATGAGCTCCTGCAGCTCAAGTGGGATCACATATGGCTCCATGGAGTCATTACCCACTTGAAACATTCGAGATGCCAAAACAGCCTTGTGACAGAACACGCTGTCAATGTGAAACTTGGAGGGGGATGCGCGCTTGCCTCCTGCCCAAAGACTATGGCCCGTGAAAGAGACCATTGGGAAACTGGTGGACCTTTTAAATATATTTGGTTTTCACTGTTTTATATATCTGCCAGTTAACTAAAGATTTCTGATGTCTGTGTGTTATTCCCTTGTATATATATTGTATAGTCTCTTGTTGTGTATTTTGTGTACACTCCCTCAATCCAGCCGGCTGGGTGGAGTAGAGGTAACATCACTGCTCTGCATGGAAAGAGCCTGTGGAGTCATGGGCTCAATCCCAGCGAGCAACCCCTCCAGTAAGCGTCCTTGGCAAGACACCTAACGGTACATACTCGACACCCAGGACATACTTGAAAACGAGAGAAATCTCAATGTATCCTTCCTGGTAAAATCCTTTCACAAAAAAAATCGTCTAACCCTCTCTGTATAGTACGACCTCTGTATAGCGTAGATCTCTCTTTAGTACCTGCTCTCGCTATTGTGCAAGTTCTCTCTGTAAGAAATTCCTTTTGTTTACCCTGCTTTCTCCTTCCGCCCTTCCCCCATTGTTTGAAGGTCCTGGGCCTTATCTGATCTGTGCAAGTATCTGCTTGACTGTAAGCAAATGGAGTTGGTGGTTGAGTGTAACTGATGTTGTCTGTTGGGGGAAGCATGAAGGGGGTTGTACTTGCCTGTGTATCTCTATGCTTGTGTAATAAACAGTCAGTTCTATTCCGACCAAGCTTGAAGTCACGACTCATGATTTGGGGTACCAGGAATCTTCTGCTTGCTGTGCCAAGGAAAGGCTCCAGGTCTGCAGCTAGGGCTTATTTATGGGGGTGCTAGCCAGGCTCTCTACATGCACCGGACCTTAAGCTGCGGCTAAGGTACTAGAGAAAGGTGTGAGAGTCACGAGGAGAAACTGGGTGTCCAGCGAGGAAGCAGCATTTGGCAGATGTGACCCTGTCCGGGCACAGAGATCTGTTACAAGCCTAATAACCACAGCAGAGCTAAGAAACATTCTATTGGTGAAGGACTAAACAGTAGCTCAATGTAAAGATTTTGATACTGTTTTATTTTCCTAGCATATAGGCAGATTTGCAGTCGTTACTGTGCGCTCATCAATATTGTAATGCTTGAAATACAGTGATCTTAATGTCAAGGGTCAGTTGTTCTATTTATATTGTTAATTCAGTGTCGTTCAACTGAAAAGTTTGAGCCATTTAGAGTTACATTTTTGTGTGTATCTGTTTTGAGTTGATCAATTTCTTTTAAGCTCAGCGAATATTATATTTCTACGTTTCTCAACACACATTCGCCAAGAGCAGGTTAATCCCTGTATCATGAGCTGCCACCGGTTTGCTAAGCAGCTTAAAATGACATGTTATAACTTTGACAATGACCTGCTAATGGTTTTACATTTCTCCAAAGTATTATAAGCAATCTCCAGTGCTTTTATCATCTAATGAGATCAATAAATTTAGGAAGCAGTCACAGCGCAGGAAAGCTCTGTGCCAAAACCAAGGACGTTGTAGATGGTTTGTACAATAAATAATAAGACAGAGCGCGTCGGCCAAGAGTTTTATATTTCGGAATATAAAACCATAGCACTTTCTTAGTCAACAGGTAATATTTACTTTGGAATTTAGAATAATCCGAAAGTATATTTACATGTAAAATCACTTTTAATGTATTCTTGCCAAGCATAGAGAATGGAGACACAGTGTAGTATTGTTACAATAAAGTTACAGTGTACCCACGTCTGTTATAGAGAATTTTGCTATGTGTTTTGTCTTAACTTACTTTAACCAGTAATACCTTTAATTTTACAACTTCCAATCAAGATTTGTGAGCTTTTGTAGCTTCTAATTTGACTTCTCTTCTCGTGGAGGCAGCCATGTTTTTTGCTTCCTCTAATTCATGGGAGGGATTAAACATCTAAAGCTGCGTGAGTGACAGATCAGACCGGGATGGCTCAGACAGTAGGGGGCGGAATCAGAGAGCAAGGATGCTTGTAATATTTACTCTTAAAGCTGGCTTCAGACGAGCGCGCTATGTGCGCCCGTACTGACGTGCTTACCGGCGTCCTTTGCAGCGCTTCGGGGCAATGGGGCCGATCACACGCTTGTGAGTGCACGAAATGCACGCGCAATAGGCGTCTGTTATCCAAGCCTCTCCGTCAAAGCGCTAGCACACACCTTGACGGAGCTGCAAAGCGCGATTCTCCATAGGAGGATCGAGCTTTGCAGCGCTGAGCGCACTGAGTGCGCTCAGCGAGGTGGCCAGACGGGCGTCGAGTGGAAGGAACGTCTACTTTCACGGACGTTCCTTCCGCTCTCCAAAGACGCTCGTCTGACACTAGCCTAAAAGCTCAGTGTTTTTTCCCCATCCCACTGCTTAGCTGCACTGCAAACACATACACACACATTTATATACCTCCTTTCCCACTCAATCTATATTTATTTAGCTGACACTTACAGGGGTTATTTAGAAAAAAGTGCCACAAGTACCCGATATTTTTTTTCCAAAAAAATTGTGGATGGAATTAAATGGAACCTTGAGTTAGGATTTGTTTGGTTAATGATACTATATTGTTCTTTTCAATTGATGAATGACAGCCCCATAACATTATTTTCTAAGCATTTTATAGGCTTATAATGTGAGATAAGTAGATAATATCTTCACAAAATTCTAAATATATATATATTTTTGTAACAACACCCAGTTATTAAGTGTCACCAGTCATAGCTTAAGTGTTACCTGGTTGCACTGCCATTTAAATAACAGCCATTGTCAGCTTGAAAAAAAAAAACATATTTATGCGCACAACGTCTCTTTTTGTAATGAAACTATAACATAATCAGTTACCAGTAATTTTTTTTACACATATTATTTCCATTTTCATTTTCCTACTTTCTGTCCTCTAAACACTCATTATAATCCTCAGCGATAACCTTGCAGAGATCCTCAGTTTATTTGTTTTTAATCAAAATATGCAAAGTACGAAAAGTTGATAGCGTGCTACATATATTACACGCGGGACCCGCTTGTCACCATCAGCCATTTTAAAAGAAGAACAATGAGCTAATCTGATCCAGTATCATGAATATTCAGATATTATTTATTCATTTTACATAAACAGTTGTGTGATTGTGTTTTAATTTATTTTAAATTTCATTGTCTTGGATGCATATTAAAAAATACGTCAAACACAATCTTGATTTGTCGGTAGATTTAATATAAAAAGAGGGAGGTAATTTCTAACAGATACGGCAATGAACTTTGTCATTTACTAGAAAATTGTGATTATATAAATACATGCAATCAATTCTACTGTATTATTCCCGCTATTAACCCCTTCACTGCCATGATCATCATACATGATCATTAATAGCAGGCAGTAGCCTGAGGTCATGTTAACACGATCTGAGGCTATGCTGTGTCTGTGCAAATTAAATTTGTTTATTGCCAAATAATTTCATTAGTATTTGGGCTCTAGAACCTACCCATAAAGTTTTAGTATTGTGGACATGATGCCTGAGGTGCTAACACTTTTTAAAATAAGCTTGGATTGTATCATTATTAATATTATTCTTTATTTATATAGTGCCAGCCTATTCCGCAGTGCTGTACAATGGGCACAATATAGACAGGGTTACAATACATTGAACAACATTTGAAAAACCGGTACAGCAGGAAACAAGGGTCCTATTCCTGTGGGAACTCACAATCTAGAAGGGTTGGGGGTTGAAACAGGAGGAGAGGACTGCGTGGTGAGAGTGATGGACTGCAAGGTGAGAGTGATGGCCAACAAGGTAAGAGTGATGGACCGCAAGGTAAGAGTGATGGACCGCAAGGTGATAGTGATGGACCGCAATGTGAGAGTGATGGACCGCAATGTGAGAGTGATGGACCGCAATGTGAGAGTGATGGACCGCAAGGTGAGAGTGATGGACTGCAAGGTGAGAGTGATGGACTGCAAGGTGAGAGTGATGGACTGCAAGGTGAGAGTGATTGATGGTTGCGTCAGTGAGTCGGGTGGTAGGTTTCCCTAAATAGGAATGTCTTTAAGGGAGCATTTGAAGGAAGGGAAAACTAGGGGAAAGTCTGACCATATGAGGGAGAACGTTCCAGAGGATGGGGGCTTCGCGTGAGAAATCCTGCAGTCTATCATGGGAAGAGGTGATGCGGTGGGAAGCTAGGCGCAGGTCACTGTTTGATCTCAGGAAGCGGGCTGGGGTGTATTTGTTGATTAGTGAGGACAGGTAGTGGGGAGCTGAGTTGTAGGTGAGGGTGTATCTGAATGACATCTCTCCAACTAATCCTGCATGGAGCCCAGGATTGCAATAGCTTCTTTTGGCCAGCAGATGGCGACATCAGTCTGCCAAAAAGTTATTCTAGTAAGGAATAGATTGGAAATATTCCCCCACATTTCTTACTGTATAATTAATCAAAAATTATTTTCCAAAAAACACTGATTACTGACACTGTTTTTTCGTAAAAATCACTTATAGTGAAGGGGTTAACTTGCCACAATTCAGCAAACTACAATATAAAAGAAAGCATAACTTCTTTTAGGCATAACGTGCACTGTCAGTAGTCAAGAATATATCTCATTCAATTCCACAACTCCAGACTCTGATTGGATGCTGCCAATATTTCGTAATTTTTTTTCCAGTATTGAGGTGGTCCATCAACAGGTCTGGGAGGAACTAGGATCCAATGTCCTCCCTTGACATTCCTGGAGGGGGCTGGGATAAGGTACCAGGAGGCCATGTGTTTGGAGGTGTGGCCTCCACAAATGTATGTCTTTCGGTCTGTGTAGGGTTTTAAGGTAAGCCTTAAAACTTGGTCTGTTAGGGGGACCCGAGGACCGGGGTTGGGAACCACTGGTCTAACACTACTCCATGGTCAGAGCAACAGGTTTTTCCTAGCTGATGTTGCTTACTGCAAAGCGATTTATATTCTCACTTTATTTCTGTAGGTCAGGTGATGTAATTAGATACATATAAATGTAATTGTCTTTTGCTAATATTTAAAATACAATAATTAAAGTAAGGTGAGGTATTTTTCTCCGAGGATAAAAAAATTTGGAAAAGGGTATTGGGTGATGGGTCAACAACTTTACGAGCAAGTCCACATTTCAGCTCCCAAGAGACACTTTTTCTAGTTAGCCTGAAAAATTGAATTGTTTGCAACGTGAATAAAAGCACATTGTTCCTCTACTTATATCCACTGAGTGATCCCTAGTTTTTCTAACTTTCTATAAACTCTACGGGAGGCACCAAGGCTTTCTCAACATTAGTGAGGTACAGAGTTCGTGCTTCCTATTTCTGTAGAGAAAGATGGAAGAGAGCACACATAAGACATCACCATAAGGCAGGGCTCAAAATTTCAAGTCCCAAGCTACTAACCAGGCCATAAGAGTTACTCGCCACCAGTTGCTGCACCTAACCCCTACCCAGCCCTTAACTCCGCCCCTAAACACACAACCTCTTAAATTATCTTATGAAATTACACTGTTAAAGATTTTATTTAGAATAAAGTTACAAAAACAACATTAATACCCAGACATCAGACCCCAGATACATGTATACCCAGACATCAGACCCCAGTGTGAGCAGAGCGAGGACGCAGGGAAGCTCCTCTCCACCCCCGCTGGAATACGCAGCACAAAATAATTTATTGCACTGTCTGCATGTGCATTTCCACTCGTCCTCGCTTAATTTCCTCTCGCCAAATGCTAGTAGGTGAGTGGAAATTTTGAGCCCTGCCGTAAGGCACATATTCACTTAACCCCTTCACTAACATGACCAAGATACACTTAGGGCTCTATTACCTCCTTTAAGCTAACACTAGTGTCAGCACTAGATTAAAGGAGGTCATACGCTGCGCCCACATCACCTTCGAATCGCTAATGGGTTAAAAAACCCATTAGCGCTTGTTAATTAGTGATTTGTAGCGCGGCTTTACTGTAGTTTGAGCTAACTTGGGGAGCGCAAAGTGAAAGCACAGATTAACTAGCGTTACGATCACTTGGTTCTAATGCTAGTTAATAATGAAAGGGTTAACACCAGTTCAGAGGTGCAGGTAATGGCTTGCGCTGCTGCATAATTCGGTACCTGCATCTGAAACCCCCCCAAACATCACTCACTTCTTATCCCGCAGGGGAACGGCGGCCCGACCTGCTGCTTCTGGTCGCCGGTAGCGGAGAGAGAGACTGGGGGAAGTAAGTCCCCTGTCTCCATCCACGATCACTCCGCCGACCAGCAGGATCTCGCAAGAGGCGAGAACATGCCGGACATTTTTTTATTTTATTTATTTATAAAAGGATTTTACCAGGAAGGATACATTGAGATTTCTCTCGTTTTCAAGTATGTCCTGGGACCAGGCAGCACGGTCCTTCATGGAGTCCTATGGATGCCATGGAGGGAATGCTGGGGATGGCACTGTAGCACTTCCCCCTGCATCTGCGAGTTTAGCGATCGCTAAGTTGCAGGCTGCCAGACTCTACACTTGCCCCGTGATCTGCTAGGGAAACCAGGACGCAAAGGGAAAGCTAATCTTCCCCTTTTGCGTCCCGTTTTTTTTAGCAAGGGGCCACTGATAGTACCCTTAATGTACAATCGCAACATCAGGTAAATTTGATCTGGACAAATGCAAATAATATTGATTATTGCAAACGGGCTGCAGAACGTGCAGCACATCGGACATATCAGTCGATGTACTGTAACGCTCTTAACCCCTGAATCTGCTGAATGGACACTGCAGTCTCTTCAAGCCTCTCAGAGACTTGCGACAGTACCAGGACTAACCAGCAGAGGGAGCCCACTGCACATCAAACAACGCATACAGTCTCTAAATGCACTGTACTGATATCTACTGCGCATTCAGACCAGGGGTGCCCAACCTCAGCCCTCCATGTGTATTGGAACTACATCTCCCACAAGGCCCTGTCAACCTAATGATTAACTGAGTATTGTGGGAGATGTCCATGCAGATTAATGGATATAGGTCTAATATGCGTACATTACAATATTTATTTTTCATTTATTTCCCTTTTAATTGTTAATAATGAATATTTTCCATTGACATATCTACAAAATAATATTTTATCAGTCCCTGTTTTGAATGAGTCCTCTAGTAGGTCATTGAGTCAGTTGACGTCAGTCCCATAAAGATAGTAGCTTTTACTGCAGTGAAACTTCATGAATTGCATGCAGCTGCTCTCGATAACAAAACTATAACACAGCAAATTTAGATAATGGAATTCCAAATCTCTGTTTAGTATTCTGCTAATAAACATTTATTGGACTCATTACAAATATAGACCTTTCACACAAATGGAATTTATTGCAGTCTAAACATTTATTTCAATATATCGGTGAGAAGGAGTTTAAAGTAAATATCACAAACAGAAAGGTGTCACTAAAGAAAAAAAGACGCCATTTAAGCAAATATACTTAAGCAAATCAAGGCTTGTCACAGAAACCGATTGAAAAATGTGGGTAATAATGTTTTCTTTTATGGCTTATAGCTGGAACAAAGGTCTGAGAACAGCTTCTTCTCGTCATTTAAGAAATTACATGTCTAAGGGTAAAATTCTAGAATAAAATAAGTGTGACATTTAATTGTAACTTTGTATCTCCAAACAACAAGAAACCAATGATTTCATCTCTCTCCTTTAGTGCCAAAGTGAACACTGGCAGGTTATCTCAAACAGCACCTCAATTAACCCCTTCACTACTACTACTTCACTAGTGCACTTGATCGTCAAAAGCATCTGCTGGTGCCCCAATATCAAGTATACTCAATGTATCATGCTAGAGCAATGGAAAGGAATTCTGCTTATTGCAAAGGAAATTCGCATGCAAATGGACAGAATGTGCCCCCAAAGTTTTAGAACCTCAGCCATGATAACCGAGGTGCTAAAACAGTTTGGTCAGCCTGGGGTTCTGTAGTTCCCTTCAAGGAAAATGCACCCCAAGTTGTATTATAGAGATGTAATACTGGTTTTCAGCCAGCAGATGGTGCCCTTTGCCTGTCAAATTGTGTATAATGTATTGAAATGTCCTATAGGGATTGCGAAAATTCCCATAAATGTGCTATAGGGATTTCCAAGATTCCAAGAAATGTGCTATAGAGATTGCCAAGATTCCAAGAAATGTGCTACAGAGATTGCCAAGATTCCAAGAAATGTGCTATAGGGATTTCCAAGATTCCAAGAAACGTGCTATAGAGACTTCCAAAATTCCAAAAAATGTGCTATAGGGATTTATGAGATTCCAAGAAATGTGATATAGGGACTTCCAATAAATGTGCTATAGGGACTTCCAATAAATGTGCTATAGGGACTTCCAAGAAATGTGCTATAGGGATTTCCAAGACTCCTAGAAATGTGCTATAGGGATTTCCAAGATTCCAAGAAATGTGCTATAGGGATTTCCAAGATTCCAAGAAATGTGCTATAGAGACTTCCAAAATTCCAAAAAATGTGCTATAGGTATTTCCAAGATTCATAGAAATGTGCTATAGGGATTTCCAAGATTCCAAGAAATGTGCTATAGGGATTTCCAAGATTCCAAGAAATGTGCTACAGGGATTTCCAAGATTCCAAGAAACGTGCTATAGGGATTTCCAAGATTCCAAGAAACTAGGGATGAGCCGGTCACTCCCCGAGTTCGGTTCGAGCCCGAACCCGAACTTCCCATTTGTTCGGGACCGAACCCGAACCCCATGCAAGTCAATGGGGCTGAAAATTCGGTTTTTTAGAGTGCCCTCCAAGAGGGCATATATGCTACATATTTGCCATAAAAGGTGTATGGGGGTCCGGGTAGTGCCCTGGGAGACAGGAAACAAGGACAAAAAGTTTTAAAAAAAACGTTTTTAAAGGGACAGTGAGTTTTCCATGAAATAAGGGTTGAAAATAAAAAACAAAAATTCCTTCAAATATCGTGCCTAGGAGGTCCCCATAACCTGCCCGTGAAGTGGCGGATTTCTAGGATGTATAGAAACACTTAAAAACAAAAAAAATGACGTTTCATATGGCGGTAAATGCTTTTCCTTTAATCTATCCATAAACAACTGCTTGGGGCGGCAGCCTGTATGAATAGACATTTTAGGACGCGCAGAAAAAGTTTAGTGATTTTTTTTGGCTAAATTATTGTGAAAACTTATGCAGGCTTTGGATGAAAGTAACAATAGGTGCTTTAAAATTGGGCTTTTAGCGTCGGCAACAGTGCCGTCACACCGTAACCCCTCTGAGGATATGAATCTGATACAGGCGTCAGTGGCAGTTCACCCAGATATTGTGCCTTTAGTGCCAGGCATGCAAGTACTATCATACAGTAACCCCTCTGTGGTATTGTGGAAGAATGCAGGGGTGGACCATGCGGTCCTATATTAAAAAGATATGAATCTGGGAATGGGCGTCAGTGCACCCATATATTCTGCCTTTGGTGCAAGACTGCCAGGGCAGCAAGTATCATCATACAGTAACCCCTCTGTGTTATTGTGGAAGAGTGCAGGGGTGAACCTTGCGGTCCTATATTAAAAAGATATGCATCTGGTTAAGGCATCAGTGCACCCAGATATTCTGCCTTTGGTGCAAGACTGCCAGGGCAGCAATTATCATTATACAGTAACCCCTCTGTGGTATGGTGGAAGTGTGCAGGGGTGGACCATGTGGTCCTATATTGAAAAGTGTTTTTTTTTATCTGTTAATGGGCGTCAGTGCACCCAGATATTGTGCCTTTAATGCCAGGGCAGCAACTATCATCATACAGTAACCCCTCTGTGATATGGTGGAAGAGTGCAGGGGTGGACCTTGCGGTCCTATATTAAAAAGATATGCATCTGGTTAAGGCGTCAGTGCACCCAGATATTCTGCCTTTGGTGCAAGACTGCCAGGGCAGCAAGTATCATCATAAAGTAACCCCTCTGTGGTATTGTGGAAGAGTGCAGGGGTGGACCATGTGGTCCTATATTGAAAAGTTTTTGATCTGGTAATGGGCGTCAGTGCACCCAGATATTGTGCCTTTGGTGCAAGACTGCCAGGCCAGCAAGTATCATCATACAGTAAGGCTGAGGTCAGATGAATGCAGTGTTAACGTCCGTGTTGCCCGCACATAAGTACGTCCGTGATAGCATACAATTGTGTTAAATGGAGCCCCACACACGAAGTACGTCCGCACAGAAGTGCGGGGGCTGACGGACGCTGCAAACGGACACAGGTTAGGCAAGAACGTAATACTGCTAGAACGGACGTGCAGAGTGCGCCACGTCCACAACGTCCACATAGCTTTGTGTGTGAGTGATGCAACAAGGTCAGACGGACTGCATTTATACAGCCAACATTTTTGACGGACAGAATGTTCTTTCATTGTAATTTATTTTCCATGCTACATCAGTCAAAAAATACGTCAGTGAAAAAAACCGACTGTGTGGCCACTACTTTGTCGTCAGTCAGTAAGTACGTCTGTACTGCACGGATGCACAGTCCGTAGAAAATGCGCTCATCTGACCCTAGCCTAACCCCTCTGTGGTATTGTGGAAGAGTGCAGGGGTGGACCATGTGGTCCTATATTGAAAAGTTTTTTTTTTATCTGTTAATGGGTGTCAGTGCTCCCAGATATTGTGCCTTTAATGCCAGCCCAGCAGGTGCCATCATACAGTAACCCCTCTGTGGTATTGTGGAAGAGTGCAGGGTTGGACCCTGCGGTTCAAAAAAATAAAATGATATAAATCTGGCACAGGTGTCAGTGCAGCCAAATATTGTGCCTTTCATGGCAGCAAGTGCCTTCACACCGTAACCCTTTTGTGGTATTGTGGCTAGGGAAGGCCTCCTCTTCCTCCCGCTGCTCTGCCTCTAGAGCCACATCTATAATTCCCCGCAGAGTGTGCTCCAGCAGGAACACTAAAGGAATTGTGTCACTGATGCATGCACTGTCCCTGCTCACCATCCTCGTTGCCTCCTCAAATGGTGACAGTACAGAGCATGCATCCTTGATCATCAGCCACTGCGGGGGAAAAAAAAACCAAGTTGACCTGAACCTGTCCTTGCGCCATACTCACACAGGTACTCGTTGATGGCCCTCTGCTGCTTATGCAGACGCTGCAGCATTGCTAATAGACATGTGCACAGCACAACATTTCGTTTTGAACTAATGGATTAGTCCTAAAATGCAATTTATTTAGTTGCTAAAGAAATTCGTTTTCAGTTCTTTAGTATGAAAACTAATTTCATTCATCCGAAAACCAGCGGATACAATTACTATTGTAGTGGTGGCTTCTCAGAGGGCTGAGATCGCTGCTCGTTACAGTATCTCTCACTCTCAGCACAATGTGGGCCATATTACTTAGTTGGTGCTAACTAAGGCTAGGGTCAGACTAACGCATTTTTCACGTTGTCCGTGAAAATGTGCGTTCGAAGAATGGACGTATTTTTTCACGGAATACGCGATAGCGGTCATACGATGCGCAGTTTCATCCGTGATGTTGTACGGATCGTCAATAAAACACTTTTTGCGTCTGGACGTTATGTTGGCTGGACATTAGCAGCGTCTGACGTCTCCTAATCACGCACACATGCCGCTAGCGGCCGCAGCGCACTCTGTACGTCAGTACTAGCGGTTTTACGTTCTCGAAAAAATGCGTTAATTTTCCACTTGCGTTGTGCAGCCGGACTTTTGTGCGACCGTACTTCGTATATTGGGCGTCATTGCCCGGCATCTGCTGCTAGTGCGGCCGTGATTAAGTGCGCCAGAACGCGCGTTCGCACTGCCTCAGTCTGACCCTAGCCTTAACCAGAGCTGTTGTAAACTTCCCAGAGCCATTATAGCCTATGGAGGTTTTCAGTTTACAACAGCTCTGGGTAAGTTAGCACCAACATTGTAATACTGCCCCGTGTCAGGCAAAGCTGTTACAGTAACTGACTGCTGCTTATCACAGTGCTCAGAATTTCAGTAAAACTAGTAAATAATATTTTTATATATAAGAGGTTATAACAATAATATTATTTCCTTGTTTTACTGAAACTCTGAGCGCTGTGATGAGCAGTAGTCAGTTACTGTAACAGCTGAGACTGATACATTGTACTGAGAGATAATATAACAAGCAGCCATCTCAGCGCTCACAGCCACTGGATTTAAAGGGCTAAAAAGAAAAAAAAAGGCTCCTCTCTGTATAATGTATACAACATCCACCTGCATTAATTAATACCCCTCTCTGTATCATGTATAGAACATCCTCTGAATTAATTAATGTCCCTCTCTGTATAGAACATCCTCCTGAATTAATTAATGTCCTCTCTGTATAGAACATCCTCCTCATTTATACCTTTCTCTGTATGATGTATATAACATCCTCCTGCAGTAATACCCCTCTCTGTTTAATGTATAGAACATCCTCCTGCATTAATTAATGCCCCTCTCTTTATAGTACATCCTACTGCATTGGCATGTGGAGGGTGCAGAACTTCATTGCTGGTCTCCTTCACTCATCAAAGTAATATCATAAAAAGGACTGAAACTAAAATGTAGTGCATTTTATTTTAGTTTCTTTCATTTTTTGTACTGAGCAGTTTCGTATCTCTTGAATCATACTAAAACTAAATTATCCCAAAATTCAGACTAAATCGTTTTAGTACTAAAACGAATGCACATGTCTAATTGCTAATGTCGAGTTCCACCAGGTGGGCATGTCACAGATCAGACGGTTTGTGGGAAGGTGGAATTCTCTTTGAATTTCTGCCAGGCAAACGCTTGCTGGGAATGACCGTCTGAAGTGGCTGCAGACTTTTCTGGCCTGGATGAAAAGCTCTGGCAGCCCTGGGTACTTGGTTAGGAAACGCTGTACCACCAGATTTAGGATGTGTGCTAGGCATGGTACATGCGTCAATTTACCCTTGCGTAGGGCGGAGAGAAGGTTGCTGCCATTATCGCAGACGATCAATCCCAGCTAAAGCTGGCGTGGTGTTAACCATCTCTGCACCTGCCCCTGCAGAGCTGACAAAATTTCTGACCCGGTGTGGCTCCTGTCCCCTAAACAAACAAGCTCAAGCACAGTATGGCATCTTGTTGCTTGAGCCATTGCGTAGACCCTGTCAGGGGTCGGTTTAACTGCCACTTCGCCAGAGACAGAGAAGGAGGAGGAGGAAGAGGTGGTGGTGGTGGAGCAGACAGACCTCATACAAGCAGCTTTCTGGAGGCATGGTGGATGAACAAGCTCCAGCACAGAGCCCCGTCTTGGATCCCTCCCAGCTGCAATCAGAGTTACCCAGTGTGCCGTGAAGGAACTGTAATGGCCCTGTCCATGCTTGCTGGACCACGTGTCTAAAGTGACATGCACCTTGCTGCTGACTGCCTTTCCCAATGACTGGATAATATTGTCTTCCATGTGCTGGTATAGTGCTGGAATGGCCTTGCGTGGAATGGCCTTGCGTGTGCTGTACCACAGTGGAACCTGCCACTGTGGTACAGCACATTCAGCAAATTCACGGAAGGGAACAGAGTCCACCAGCTGGAAAGGCAGCAGCTGCAATGCGAGTAATTTTGCTAAGCTGGCATTTAGACGCTGTGCTTGGGGATGGTTGGGACTATATTGTTTCTTTCGCTGCAGCAGCTACGGCAACGTAATCTGACTGCGTAAATATTCAGCTACTGGGATGATGTCACATTGTGAGGAAGGACCTGCTGGTACATCCATTACTGTAGCATCATCCCTGTCGGTGGAGGTTGTAGGCAATGACATGGCAGGACATACAGTGTGGGTAGAGACAGATGAGGAGGAGGAGGACCTATGCAAAGTTTTGCGCCAACGGGATGTGTGGCACTTGTTCATATGTCGCCTCAAGCACGTGGTACCCAAGTGTCCGGTGTTTATCCCACGCTTCAGCCTCATCTGACATAGATTACAAATAGCAATGGTGGGGTCTGCTGCACATTTCTTAAAGAACTCCCAGACAGCAGAGTTCCTGCATGTGTTCTTTGAGACAACAGCGCTCTGCACCGGAGCAGCTCTGACATCTGATGCCTTGGACTGGCTAGTGCTACAGTTGGTCACAGAGGATGTTGTGCCTCGTGTTTGCTGTGCCTCCTCCTCCTCCTCCTCCTCACTTGATTCCTCAGTTCGATCTGGCACCCAGGTGGAGTCAGTGACCTCATCATCAATGTCATCTTCACCCCCTATCTCCTCCTCACTGGAGCCAACTTGGCAGTATGCTGCAGCTGCTGGGGCAACATGAGTGCCAGTTATTTGTGTATCATCACTGGCACCCCCTTCCTCTAGGTTGATTATACTCCCTTGCTCAACCTCAGAGATTGAATCAGAGCACTGTACTTGCTGCGCATCCTCAAGCAGCATGTCACTCTCATTGTAGTCAAACAATTCAGCTGACTTCTCCGTGTGTGATAGCGAGGCTACGGCAGGAGTAGCTGTGGACATGGAGGCTGCATTAGATGCTTTGGTAGCTGAGGTGGACTGTAAAGCACTAGAAGCCTGGCTGGCAGAGGACTTGGAGGATGAGGATGGCCTGGCTAGCTAATCCACCAAATCCTCTCTATGTTGCTGCAGGTTAAGAAGATGGCCAGCACCAGTTATAAAGGACAAGCGTGCCCCTGCAGAGGATGCACCACGTCCACCACGACCAGAGGCACAGCCTCCCGACACAGGGGCTGCTTGCCCTCTTATCTGTGTCTGGGAGCGTCTGCCTGTCCTTTTTGTTCTTTCAGACATGGTGAGTGATATATAGATTAATATATACAGAACTCTGATTCAACTCTGGTATAAAGATTTAAAGAACTCTGGTATAACTCAGTGAGACACACTGATAGCTGGCAGCCAGTGACAAGAGACAGATCACCTCAATTCACAAATGTTTTGTAGAAATTAGTGAGCCCCGAAATACAGCGTGGTACTGGATGTGTGACGAGACACATATCACCTTAATTCACAAATGTTTTAAAGAAATTAGTGAGCCCCAAAATAATGCGTGGTACTGTTTGTGTGACAAGACACAGATCACCTTAATTCACAAATGTTTTAAAGAAATTAGTGAGCCCCAAAATAATGCGTGGTACTGTTTATGTGACAAGACACAGATCACCTTAATTCA
Organism: Leptobrachium leishanense; assembly: GCA_009667805.1. NCBI lineage: Eukaryota > Metazoa > Chordata > Amphibia > Anura > Megophryidae > Leptobrachium > Leptobrachium leishanense. Next base: position 3,434,666 of record CM019066.1, on the reverse strand, counting down.
CAAATGTTTTAAAGAAATTAGTGAGCCCCAAAAAAACTTGCTGGCTGTGTGACGAGACACAGATCACCTTAATTCACAAATATTTTAAAGAAATTAGTGAGCCCCAAAATAATGCGTGGTACTGTTTGTGTGACGAGACACAGATCACCTTAATTCACAAATGTTTTGTAGAAATTAGTGAGCCCCAAAATAATGCGTGGTACTGTTTATGTGACAAGACACAGATCACCTTAATTCACAAATGTTTTAAAGAAATTAGTGAGCCCCAAAATAATGCGTGGTACTCTTTGTGTGACAAGACACAGATCACCTTAATTCACAAATGTTTTAAAGAAATTAGTGAGCCCCAAAATAATGCGTGGTACTGTTTATGTGACAAGACACAGATCACCTTAATTCACAAATGTTTTAAAGAAATTAGTGAGCCCCAAAAAAACTTGCTGGCTGTGTGACGAGACACAGATCACCTTAATTCACAAATATTTTAAAGAAATTAGTGAGCCCCAAAATAATGCGTGGTACTGTTTGTGTGACGAGACACAGATCACCTTAATTCACAAATGTTTTGTAGAAATTAGTGAGCCCCAAAATAATGCGTGGTACTGTTTATGTGACAAGACACAGATCACCTTAATTCACAAATGTTTTAAAGAAATTAGTGAGCCCCAAAATAATGCGTGGTACTGTTTGTGTGATAAGACACAGATCACCTTAATTCACAAATGTTTTAAAGAAATTAGTGAGCCCCAAAAAGATTTGCTGGCACAGTGACAAGACCCAGAAGATCACCTCAATTCACAAATGTTTTAAAGTTGTAAACCCCCAAAAAAATTGCTGGCACAGTGACAAGACACACATCACATAAATTCCCTGATATTTGGTAGAAATGAGACCCAAAAAGACTTGCTGGCACAGTGAGAAGACCCAGAAGATCACCTTAATTCACAAATGTTTTAAAGAAAGTTGTAAACCCCCAAAAAATTGCTGGCATAGTGACAAGACACACATCACCTAAATTCCCTGATATTTGGTAGAAATGAGACCCCCCCAGACCCCCCAGGGATTTTGAATAAGATTGAGTCAGCTGATATTTCGAAAACAATATCAGTCGTTAACAAGGAATACACACACACACACATTATATATATATATATATATATATATATATATATTAGTGGCAAGAAAAAGTATGTGAACCCTTTGGGATTACGTGGAGTTTTGCATGAATTGGTCATAAAATGTGCTCTGATCTTCATCTAAGTCACAATTTGAAAAACACAGTCTGCTTAAAATAATACAACACAAACATTATATGTTTTCATGTTTTTTTAACAAAACATGTAAACATTCACAGTGCAGGGTGGAAAAAGGATGTGAACCTTTGGACTTAATAACTGGTTGACCCTCCTTTGGCAGCAATAACCTCAACCAAACGTTTCCTTTAGTTGCAGATCAGACCTGCACAACGATCTGGAGTAATTTTGGACCACTCCTCTTCACAAAACTGTTTCAGTGTAGTAATATTCTTGTGATGTCTGGTGTGAATCACTCTCTTAAGGTCATGCCACAGCATTTCAATCGGGTTGAGGTCAGGACTCTGACTGAGCCACTCCAGAAGGTGTATTTTGTTTTGTTGAAGCCATTCTTTTGTTGAATTACTTGTATGCTTTGGGTCATTGTCCTGTTGCATCACCCATCCTCTGCAGAGCTTCAGTTGGCGGACAGATGGTCTTACGTTTTCCTGCAAAATGTCTTGATAAACTCTGGAATTCATTTTTCCATCAATGACAACAATCCGCCCAGGCCCTGAGGCAGCAAAGCAGCCCCAAACCATGATGCTCCCTCCGCCATGTTTTACAATGGGGATGAGGTTTTGATGTTGTGTGCTGTGCCTTTTTTTTCTCCACACATAGTGTTGTGTGTTTTTTCCAAACAACTCAATTTTGGTTTCATCTGTCCACAGAATATTTTGCCAGTAGTGCTGTGGAACATCCAGTTTGCTCGTTTGCAAACTTCAAACGTGCTGCAATATTCTTTTTGGATAGCAATGGCTTCCTCCGTGGTGTCCTCCCATGTACTCCATTCTTGTTTAATGTTTTAATTATTGTAGATGTGTCAACAAAAATTTTAGCATGTTCCAGAGATTTCTGTAAGTCTTTAGCTGACACTCTAGGATTCTTCTTTACCTCATTAAGCATTCTGCGCTGTGCTCTTGCAGTCATCTTTACAGCACGACCACGCCTAGGGAGAGTAACAACAGTGCTGAACTTTCTCCATTTGTAGACAGTCAATCTTACCGTGGACACATGAACATCAAGGCTTTTGGAGATACTTTTGTAACCCTTTCCAGCTTCATGAAGTCAACAATTCTTGATCGTAGGTCTTCTGAGAGCTCTTTTCTGCGAGGCATGGTTCACATCAGGCAGTGCTTCTTGAAACCAGTAAACCCAAAACTGGTGTGTGTTTTTAAAGGGCAGGACAGCTTTCAGCAACACATCCAATAATATCACACTGCTTGTATTCAAGGTTGCTTCACTCCTGGCTCCAATTAGCTCTTGGAGAAGTCATTAGGCTAGGGGTTCACATACTTTTTCCACCCTGCACTGTGAATGTTTACATGTTCTGTTCAATAAAAACATGAAAACATATAATGTTTGTGTTGTATTATTTTAAGCAGACTGTGTTTTTCAAATTGTTGTGACTTAGATGAAGATCAGAGCACATTTTATGACCAATTCATGCAAAACTCCACGTAATCCCAAAGGGTTCACATACTTTTTCTTGCCACTGTATGTTGTTTTTTAAAAAAAAAAAAAATGGCATTAACCCCTTCTCTGCGAATGACCTGTGGGGAACGTCCTCATTGACTCCCGCTATGCGGATGACGTTCCCCACACGTCATCCGCAAGCGGGAGCCCCGGCAGAGATACTCACCTCTGTCCGGGGTCCTGCGGCATTCTGGCTTCAGCGTCCTCAGATGCTGAAGGTAAGCGCCTCCCGATGTGAATGACGTCATCGCGCATGCTCATTTCCAGGCTACCCCCTGGCAATGCCGGGAGATCGCCTGAAAGGGAGGGGTCGATCCGTTCGGATCCCCCTCCCTCCCGATCAGGAAGGAGCAGCGCCACAAGCCAGGCACCGCTTAAAAGGGGAGAGTCTCCCCTTTTAAGCGGTGCCTGGCTTTAACCCCTCAGACACCGGTTCGTGATTCAGCACCTTGCGGTGCCCAATTGCGGCCTAGCTCCGGTGGGCGTCACCATCTTCGATGGCGGCTCCACCCCCGGGTTCCCCCTCGCTGCCAGACATCATCACGCTATGCATCAGATAGCCGGGGGAACCCCTAGCTGCCTGGGGATTTCCCAAGAAAATCCCCTGGTGGAGATAGGGGGTTCCCATGAGGGGGTTCCCTGAGCATGGCCTTTCGAATGATACCAAACATGACCATGTTCAAAGTAAAAAAAGAAATTTAAAAAATAAATAAAATAAATAAAAACATGTTTTTTTTTGTGTGTTTTTATTAATGCAGCAATATTGTTCACATTTCAATTATAATGTGAACAATGATGCTGCACTAATGATTTTTTTCTATGGGGTGCGTTTGCTAAAAATCACGTAATTCCCCCCCAAAAAATGTAACAAGTCCCCATTTCTAATTTTTGTACAAGCGCACCCCATAGAAAATATAATCTCGAACGCTCATGTGATAAAATGTGGAAAATAAACACTTTACACGCGGCAGATGATTAAAAATTCTAATTTTATTGCATTTTTTGTTATAATATTCAGGCAGGACATGACGTATACATATAAAAATGATATATTCTGAATCTGCCCAGTCTGCCGGAAAGAACGATATATAATATGTCTGGGTCATTTAATAAAATGTGGCTTCAAATAGCGTTTAAACATGATGAGCGAAACCGGTAAACATGAGCTCAGCACACAGTAGTGAAGGGGTTAAATCGAGCCCTAAGTTGTTTCTTTCCTTTCTTTAGCATGCAATTGGATTTAATGACAGTATTTGATGTATTGTGTATAGTGACTGTGTTTTCCTTTAAGTTATATAGGGTTATTCAGAGAAAGGTGAAAATCAGGAGAACTGGCATGAGAAGAGAACAATCTAGACCAAAGCCGATTTGGAAAGTGAGATAAATGGGAGAATGTTTCCGGTTTGGCTATTTTGACATATAGAATTTTCACTTCTCCAGTCATTCTCCTGGGATTCACCTCTCTCTGAATAACCCTGATAGTCTGTGCCAGCCTTCTTTGGTCATTGAGAACATAAAATCCTATAAAATATGCCTACAAAATAACAATTCCTATGGTGAACTTGACATTGCACTGCTTTTTGCTGTAATAATCCCTTGTTATCTGAAAAAGATGCTCTCAGAAAGTAATTTATTTGTTTTGACCTTGAATATGTTTCTGTACAGTCGCCGCACCAGATATTTTATGGAGTAAACAAACCCAATTTTGAAAGCTTTTTATCGCAGCTATTATCCTCCATGTCTTTAATTATTTTTTTCCCCTATCCGACCCCTTTTTGCTACCGTCATGACCTAGCATTGAAGCATATATAAGGCTCAAGCCAATATTTACCAGTCTACATACATCTAAAGCGAAAATAAATGACATTTGTGAGCAAAGAACTGATGCAGGACTCGGCGATATTTCATAGACAGAGCTAACATCTTCTGATAAAATGTAAAAAAAAATAATCAGTGTCCCCTGAAATCTTAAGCGATGCTCAAAGGATTTTATATCAAATGTGAATTCATGAAGGTATGAATCAGAAACCAGAAATGGCATTGAAAATTGTGGTCCGAGAAAAATAAGTCCCGAAGGAGTTTGTCCCATCTAAGTTATACAAGTAAAAAAAAAAATGTAACCGTGAGAATTTGTAAATTGTGTAATCTTCATAAATATACATAAATATTGTTAGAAGGGGCCATATAAACCTTTTATGGTTCTTATCTTTGTTGAACTTAAACACGAGCATTTATCTACAGATCAATATAACAGGCAAACATAGAAACATAGAAACATAGAAACCTTATTCTATTCTGGAGAAACTCTGCCATAAATTGCATGTTGTTCTTTCAGAGGTAATTAGATCACAGTAAGTAGAAATAATATAAAAAAAACTCCATAAACAAGCAAAATAGACAAGTTTATAATATATATATATATATATATAATATATATATATATATATATATTACAGCAGGACAGCAGCACTTAAAACCTTTACTAAGCATAATAGACTTGTGCTTCTCGTGACAAATAGGCATAATACACCAAGAGTAGTGGACTGATCTCCCCTTGACAACCCTCTGGCAAGCAACAACAGCTCCGTGCCACAGGTTGTCACGATACCAGCTTGAGCTCTATGGGTGAACCAATCCGGGCCAGCTCTTACCCCTGTCTGGTCCATCCATTCTTCCTCACTTTCTGCTCCTGGATTTCCCTGTAGCCTGCCAGGTCCCTGACCACCTGGTCATCTCCTTTATAAGACAGTCTCTCCCACACTGCTGTGCTCTGTTATAAGGGTCATTTTGCTGCCTGCTGTTTTGTTTTTCCTGCTGCCTATATTTGCCTCTGCAAATGTTGTTCAGCTTACATTTGCCTCCCTGTTTCCCTAATCTGTTTGTCCCTCAATATACCTTATCCTTGTCATTTGTTTAATTTTTGGTTCTTCCTTTTTACTTTTTTCCCTTCCTTGCTCCTGTGTGGTTTGTTTTGTGTTTTACCCTTGCTGTGCTGATCTTTCTGTGTACCGACTGTGGCTTGTCTGATTACCCTCTTTGGTTCTGACTCCTGGCTTGTCTGATTTCCCTCTCTGGTTCTGAATCCTTGCTTGTCTGATTTCCCTCTCTAAACTTCTGACTCATTGCTTGTCTGATTTCCCTCTCTAAACTTCTGACTCATTGCTTGTCTGATTTCCCTCTCTAAACTTCTGACTCCTGGCTTGTCTGATTTCCCTCTCTGGTTCTGACTCCTGGCTTGTCTGATTTCCCTCTCTGGTTCTGACTCCTGGCTTGTCTGACTTCGGCTTGCTTTTGACTCTGTATGCTAATCTCCACCTTTTGTGTTTCTTTACCCAGCAGTTCTACATTTTACCCTTAGAACAGATACGGCCATCTAAGGACCAGTATTCAGATTAGGGTTCCCTTTGGTGTGCTGTTGGATGTGTATGTGTATTTTTTGCCATTTCCCATTAGCCTTTGCTTTGCCTGTCTTGTCTGTGCTGAGTCCTATCTGTCTGCTACTCAGCCAGTGGCACTCCTGCCGTTTGGGCTCGTAGCTCCTTATATGGGCCACACCTCAGCTTACGCCAAGTGCCCCCATGTCACAGGTGTTCCATAGCAGGTTCTTTTTAACTTTGAATTAATGGGAGCTCCAGAAAGGATTCTGTCCTGAGCGAGTTAATCCCATAAATGCGATCATTAGGTGTTTTACAGTAGGATCTGTGGCGACGGGATACATTGATCCTGTGACAGGCGCATGCAAGATATGATCATATTTTCTGAAGTAAACTCCCATCATTTATTATCTAATTAGGTTGGAAAAAAACATGAATGTCTATAAATTTTGTGAGCTTTGTGATGGAGTTGTTTGTGTAATGGAGTGCTCTCCTCTTGGTGTATTGTGGGAAGAAAAGTAGAAACAAAATTAAAAATTCCGTAAACAAACAAAAGAGATATGTTTACCTACAGAATATAAACATGAACATACACTGTATATATTTAAAAGTAATAAGAGGAGCACACTCTGAAATCTTCTCAAAGCTCTAAGACTTTAGTGATTGTCAGCGATGCAGTCCTCATAGAACTTTGTCAATATACAATGTATTCTTGTGGAACATTATGTTGAATGGGCAGCACCAAAGCCAAAATGTTTGGGGCACTATTCCAAGGTTGTCGTTAAACGTAGATGTTAACTTAATTTTTTCACATCCTATTCCAGCCTTGCCGATAAAGCAGACGCTCTGATCTTAGCGTCTCATGGCATGTGTACTCTTACTGTACTTGGCCTCTCCTATACTTAACACAGGACGCACAAGTCATGTCGAATTGCAAGAATAGTGCGTTGCTCCAAGGATATGAATAATGTTAACATCTAGATACATAACGACACATAAACCCTGGTGTTAACTTTCCTGAGCAAATGAAGAGTATGGAGTTGTTAACCCCTTCACTGCCAAGATGGTTATAACTCGAGACTTCAAAGGCCCCATCAGGTACTGATATCGAGTTATCTCGATCTTCAGCTCTAAAGGACTAAGCAAATTATTATTTTTGTCCTAATTTATATAGTGCTGACAATTTCCGCAGTGCTTTACAATAACCAAAGGGAACGAAATACATATAAACGGACATAAGATGGAAACAAGAGGTATAGAGGGCCCTGCTCATAGTAGCTTACAGTCTAGAGGGATTGGGGTTGAGGAAGACAAGAGGAATTGCACTAGATAGTCGGGTCATTAGTGCCAGTGGTTTGGGAATGGTGGGGCAATAGAAGTGGCTTCAATCAAGTGTGAGTAGGTGAGCAGAGGGATGAGTTGCATCAGTGATGTGGTACGTTAATCTGAAGAGATGGGTTTTGAGGGATTTCTTGAAGGCCTGAAGGTCAGGGGAGAGTTTGATAGGGCGAGGCAAGTCATTCCACAGGACTGGTGCTGCCCTTGAGAAGTCTTGGAGGCGAGAGTTGGCCGTGCGTGTGTAGACCAATGACAGGTGGAGATCACCTGCTGAACGGAGTTGTCTAGATGGGACGTGCTTGCGGAGTAACAAAGACATGTATGGAGGGGTTGAGTTATTGAGTGATTTGAACGTGAGCGTCAGTATTTTAAACTGTATCCTGGACCGTACAGGAAGCCAATGGAGGGACCGGCAGAGGGGGGAAGTATGTGAGGTGCGTCTAGTGAGAAAAATAAGCCTGGCCCCTGTATTCATTACAGATTGCAAAGGGGCGATACGGGAGTTGTAGAGGCCAATAAGGAGCGCGTTGCAGTAGTCAAGTCGTGAAATGACAAGAGCATGAACCAGCACTTTTGCGGTATCTTGTGTCAGAAAGGGGCAGACACGGACAATGTTTTTGAGTTGAAAGTAACAGGATTTGGTCACTGTCTGACCTAACGTTCTCTCCCCACATCCAGAGTCAAAAGTGACCCCAAGGCAGCGAGCTTGGGGTGTACTGTTGGGCTAATGGGCGTTCCATTTACTCATAGAGAGATAGGTGGTATTGGGTTCTTCTTGGAGGAAGGAATGACGAGAATTTCAGTTTTGGCAAGATTGAGTATAAGGAAGTGGGATCCATCCAATTTGAGACAGCGGAGAGACAGTCAGTGACTCGATCCAGGAGACCTGGAGAGAGGTCAGGGGAGGCGAGGTAAATTTGAGTGTCATCAGCATATAGGTGGTACTGGAATCCAAAGGAGCTGATCAGTTTTCCTTGGGAGGCAGTGTAGATTGAAAAAAGTAGAGGGCCCAGTACTGAACCTTGGGGCACCCCAACAGAGACAGGCTGCCGGGAGGAGGTACTTCTGAAATTTATTTGCTGCAAACTAATTTTGTTTGCTTTTGGGCTGCAGAAAATGCCTCCAAAGTTTTAGCCCTGTGGGCATAATGCCCAAGGTGCTAAAACTGTTTATAATCGGCTGATGAATGCCCTATCGAACTTTCAACAGCTGATGCAGGGAACCACGAGCTGCAGCTGAAACTAGTGTAACTCCTTTTGGCCAGTAGATGGCACCATCTCCCTGCCATATATGTTATTACAGTAAGGAATACACTGGGAATATTCCCAAATATTTCTTATTGTATAATTAATTAAAAATGTTTTTTCGAAAAAAAACACTAGTTCTTGACAATGTTTTTTTGGAAAATCACTTGGTAGTGAAGGGGTTAAGGCTCGGGCTATGTTTACATGAAATACAGACACAGGGGTTTAACTAGCAATAGCTGCGCACACATCCACTTTTAGTAGCTCCAGCCGATAATTTCACTGCTCCACACACTTTTGTAACATCTCCAGCCAACTTTAGCGTATTGACACATGTCTCGTTTGGAATAGGATAAGGATGTTATAGGTGAGAAGGTAATGGTTAATGGCTGGCGCTTGATTTTTCCATTACAGTCTGACTTAACGACAACGTTGGAAAAGGGCCCGTGGTATACCTGGATGCAGATCCCTCCTCTCTGTTGTACATGTATGTATAGTTATATATAATAAAAGCAATTAATATACGTATATGTAAATGGTTACATATGTTTATGTTTGCTTATTTTTGTTTGTTCATGTGCATATGTTTTTATTTAATAATTGCATACACTTATAACTTCTTGTTTTATTTTCTTCATCCATTACTGGGGTCACCAGAGAAAAAGTCAGAAGACTTTAATCTATCAATTTAATATCACAGAATATGAAAAAAAAAAACTCTTAATGAAAATGCAATGAAATCGCACAGAAGAAAAGGGCAAGTTTCATTTTCCTGGAGAAATAATCTAATATATTATTTTGCCTCTAGCAACAAGACAAAACATTTTTTTATTCTTCAGTCTCAAAAATGCAATTAATGCCTCTGATCCTCACCTCGGAGTTTCTTAGTAAACTTAGAGGAAGATTATTATTCTTGTTCCTTTGAAGGATGTGAAGTTCTTATTCGGTTGGAAGTTTGTACCTTTTTACCTGTTTTAGTTGGGCATCCTTCTGGTTTAATTCTGGTTTTAAGACTTGATTTATTTTCAATGTGATGGCACTAAAAGGAATTGTAAGAGATGAGAAATGTATGTTTTCTCGACACCAGTTTTAATTAGCGGAAATCATGACTGCTATGCGCCTGCATAACGGATTCTTGTATTTCTGTGTGTGATAAACAAGTATAACTACGGCAGGTCTCAGTTATAAAGTGCCTTATATGTTGTTATGTCCACACGCTGACATACTGAAATATTCATTTTCAAACATGTTGTACACACAGTGCTTGGCCAAAAATAAAGTCACACATTCTAATGTGGTTGGAGTGACTTTTGCTGTGATTATGCTGCATTCATCTTGGCATCGTTTCGATAAGCTCATGCAATGTTGCGGCATTTGTTTCCGTCCAGAGTCACATTAATTTGTGGCCAATATCTTGTATTGATGATGGGAGAGTCGGACGCTGCGTAAAGTCTTCTCCAGCACATTATCCCAAAGATTCTCAATGGGATTAAGGTCTGGACTGTGTGGTGGCCAATCCATGTGTGAAAATGATGTCTCATGCTCCCTGAACCACTCTTGCACAATGTGAGCCTGATGAATCCTGGCATTGCCATCTTGGAATATGCCCGCTGTGCCCTCAGGGGAGAACAAACCCATTGATGGAAAAACCTGCTCATTCAGTATATTCAGGGAGTTACATGACGACATTTTTTGCAGCTGAAAAATATTAATCACCTATTAATCAGGGCCGGATTAACATAGGGGCTGATGGAGCAGCAGCTCCAGGCCCATGTCTCAGAATAGGCCCAGAGAAAGGATAACTATGTCTGCATTTGGACCCCTTTATCCCCAACTCCATAGCAGCTACAGGGTCATGTTAGGTATCACTGGAAAGGCCAGAGCATGACCTTTCCGATGATATAAGATATGACCAGGGTTTTCTTAAATATTTAATTTTATTATTTTTTCTGTCTAACACAACAACATTTTTCACTTTTCAATTACAAAGTGAACACTTATGCTGCACTCACCAACTCACCATCATATTTCTCATGCCACCAACAAGTGTGGAGGTGATGGCACAATCCATTGTTACATCAAAAACCTGTCTCACACTTTGAGAAGCATACTGAAGAAATTACACAAAATCAGCACATGGGAAACTCCCTTTTCCTAGAGGAGGGATTATGATATAGTGTTGCAAGATGCCCGGGTGTTGTGTTCCATTGGTCTTAGGCCCCTCCTGGGACTGTATATATTTAACTCAATAAAGTTGTTCTGTTGTTGATAGCTGCTCAAAAGTCCAAGATCTACAGCGCCATCTTATTTCTGGAGGATGATAGCAAGGCTCTTTACATGTACCCATCCTTAAGCTTCGTCTAAGGACTGGAGAAAGGCACGAGAGTCTGCTGGGGAGGACACAGGGGTACGGCATGGAAGTAGCAATAACAGATGTGACAAAGTCGGGTACTGAGATCTGTTACAGTCTTTGTTTATCATGTTGAAGGTACACTATTGTTTAACATGTCGAAGGTCGAAGGTAAACACTAATTGCATTGTCTCTGTGGTTCTTAAACAAAATATCATGCTCACAAGGGCTGACAGTCTAGCGAGCACGACGTTCACTAGGTAAACCGGGAGCACGTGCAATGTGGTTTCTGTGGTCCGGCCACTCCCTATAACTTAGAAGGGAATAGAAAGTGACAGCTGCTCTGCGTGTTTTTAATATATTTAAAAAATATGCTTTATATTCACTCACAACTTTTAGTGTGAGCCCACAGGCTTGGAATAAACGAGCCATTTTAATATTTCATTCATTTGAGGATGTATAATGTTATCATGTGTAAATTATATAGATCTGGTCTGTCAATTGTAAAACACCAGTTGGTGAAACAACATGAGAATAATAGCACTGCAACTTGTGACGAGCTACCATTTCACCAGCCATAACGGAACGTATATATGCATTTATTCTTGAAAACAGACTTGTATTTCCAAAAATATTTGGGAATAACAGATTAACTGACAAACACAAATGGAGCTGGAAGAGCCTTCAGGACATGTGGCAAATCCAAGGAGGGGATCTGTTCTTAATGAGTGGCCTTATATCCATTATTGCTGTCATAAAACTAATTTTCTCAGAAACAAAGGTCCATTTTGTTCCAGTAAGGACCAAAAGAGCAGATATATATTGTTTCTGAGAAAATTTGTTTTATGACAGCAATAATGGATATAAGGCCACTCATTAAGAACAGATCCCCTCCTTGGATTTGCCACATGTCCTGAAGGCTCTTCCAGCTCCATTTGTGTTTGTCAGTTAATCTGTTATTCCCAAATATTTTTTGAAATACAAGTCTGTTTTCAAGAATAAATGCATATATACGTTCCGTTATGGCTGGTGAAATGGTAGCTCGTCACAAGTTGCAGTGCTATTATTCTCATGTTGTTTCACCAACTGGTGTTTTACAATTGACAGACCAGATCTATATAATTTACACATGATAACATTATACATCCTCAAATGAATGAAATATTAAAATGGTTCGTATATTCCAAGCCTGTGGGCTCACACTAAAAGTTGTGAGTGAATATAAAGCATATTTTTTAAATATATTAAAAACACGCAGAGCAGCTGTCACTTTCTATTCCCTTCTAAGTTATAGGGAGTGGCTGGACCACAGAAACCACATTGCACGTGCTCCCGGTGTACCTAGTGAACGTCGTGCTCGCTAGACTGTCAGCCCTTGTGAGCAAGACATTTTGTTTAAGAACCATAGAGAGACAATGCAATTAGTGTTTTCTTACAAATTGCAAGAATCTGTATAAACTTACCTTTCTTTGAAGTTACATTCTTAAAACAAAACAAGTTTTCATGCACTTTATGAGTAAGAAGAGGTTAACGGCAGATAATATTTAATTTTCAGACTTATCCACTTTTAATTTACCAATTGTTTTCAAACAATAACCTTTCACAATAATTAGCAACAATTTAACCCCTTCTTCTACCAAGCAATTTTTGTTGACTTTCTTTATAATACCATTGATTTAACCCCTTAAGGACGGGAGTAATTTTACAACTTCGGCGCTGTTTCGGAAGTAGAAGTTTGCTGAGCTCATTTTGACCATTTTTAAGTCACGTATTCTTATACCACCCAGACAAATTATATATCGTTCTTTCCGGCAGACTCGGCAGATTAATAATATATCATTATTATATGTATATGTCATGCCCTGCCAAAATGCTATAACAAAAATGTAAAAAAATTTGAATTTTCAATAAAATTTCAATCTTCCACAGTGTGTAAAGTGTTTTTTTTTTTTAATTTTATTATCCGAGGCTCTGCGGTCATATTCTATTGGGTAGATTTGTTAAAAAAATTAGAACGGTGAACCCATTTTTTTTTTGGGGAGAAATTGCGTGATTTTAGCTAAACCCCCAAAAAAAAAAAATCATTAGTGAAGCATCATTGTTCACATTATAATTGAAATGTGAACAATAGTGCTGCATTAAAAAAAACAATTTTTTTTTTATTATTATATTTATTATTTTTTTATTATTTAATTTATTATTTTTTTATTATTTTTATTTTTACTTTTTTTACACTTTTATTTTACTTTTACCATGGTCATGTTTGATATCATTGGAAAGGCCATGCTCTGGCCTTTCCAGCAATATCATACATGACCCCCTAGCTTCCACTGATCAGGAGATAAAGGGGTTCAAAGAACCCCCCTATCTCCTGCAAGGGATTTCCATGGGAAATCCCTTTGCAGCTAGGGGGTTCCCCGGTAAACTGACATCATCGCGCATGGCGCGATGAGTCAGTTGACCGGGGGGGTGACCCAGAGGTGGGGGCTGCCATCCAAGATGGCGGCCTCCACCAGAAATAGGCCGCGATCGGGCACAAATTAGTGCCCGGTCGCGACCTGGCAGCTAAGGGGTTAACCCCCCATACATCACTGGAAAGGTCAGGCTGTGACCCTTCCAGCGATGCTGGCCACAGCCGCCGGGGACCAAGCGATCGGGAGATAGAGGGATCCGAAGGATCCCTCCCTCCCCTCCAGGCGCTTCCCCTGCTCCGGCGGGGGGGGACGCCTGAAACTGACGTCATCGCGCCACCGGCGCGATGACGTCACAACGCCGGAGGAGGGATCACACTGATCTGACTCCGCGGGAGTCAGATCCAGCGTGGGAGCGACCGGAGAAGGTGAGTATCTCCCGGGGGGGGCTCTAAACGCCGAGGACGTACATTTACGTCCTGCGGCGGCAAAGCCCGCCTAATGCAGGGCGTAAATGTACGTCCTGCGGCGTTAAGGGGTTAAAACATGGGATGTGAAGTTGACATTTAAATATTATGGTGAAATAGAAGTTTCGTACAGAAATTGTTATTTTAAGATAGTTAAAAAAATTCAAATAATGTTAACTCCTTAGGGACCGCTGACATACTATGTACGTCCTTCCCACGGGTCTCCCTTAGATCCGCGAACGTACATAGAACGTCATCGGCTCCTAACCTTCCTCCCGTCCAATACTTACCTCCCTTGCTGGATCCCTCACAGATCTGGCAGGGAGGAAGCCTGCCCCCATGTTTTAGAGGGGCTGGCGAGCTCGATGACGTCACCACGCTGCGTGGTGACATCATCAGAAGGCGCCCCCATTGAAATCAATGGGGGCTCATTTGGAGCACTCTATCTCCCCAACCATTGAAGATAGAGCTCTGCAAGTTGCACCGCTGGAAAGGGGAAAGTCTCCCCTTTTCAGCGGTGTGCAGCATTAACTATTTTGCTGCCGGATCGCAATTCGGCGCAAATTTGCACCAAATCGCAATTCAAACCTGGAGGGGGCTGATATTGTTGATGTAAGCCAAGCCTCCAGGTCACCCCCCCACCCACTGACATCCCCGCCATATGTGTGAGGATGTCAGTGGGCCAGTTAACCCCCTAGCTGCCAAAGGGAGATAGGGGGATCCTTTGTATCTCATTATCTCCCGATCCGTGGCAGCTAGAGGGTCATGCTGTACATCATTGGAAAGGCCTGATCATGACTAGGTTCGGTCTAAAAAAAAAGCTAAAAATAAATAAATAAATAAAAAACAATTAAAAAAAGGGTTTTTTTTATTAATTTTTTTTGCCTTGGGGGGGGGTTTAGTTAAATAGGACCTAGGCTGTCATCTAAAAATAATGAGCATAAAACAGTCAGAATGAGCTCAGTGCACATAGGTGAAGGGGTTAAAAGCAAAAACATGTAAAAATTGTGTATTTCTATTCTCGGGACAAAATTCTGAAACTATTTAGAAAAGGTCTTTTTTGGTGGTTGTAGATTTTAGGGATTAAATTACGAAAACGTGTGTTTTTACCATTTTTTTCATCATATTTCATATTTTTTTATAGTAAATTATAGGATATGATGCAAATAATAGTATTTTTAAAAAGTCCATTTAATGGCGGGAAAAACGGTGTATAATATGTGTGGGTTGCATAAACGAGTAAGAGGAAAATATGACCTAAACTCGAACAGCGCAGAAACGTAAAAAACAGCAGCGATCACTAAAGGATGGATTTGTGTAAAATGACCTGGTCACTAAGGGGTAATTTGCTAATTTTTAATCTTTCATGTATTCGTTTCTCCTTTACATAAATATTGTTGAAATGTAAGATTCTGAGCTTTAAATGGTGTCCCTTATCTTTCACAATTTCAAACAGGGTCTGCATTATTATTATACAGGCAGAAATGGCTTTTGTGTTAGATACAGTAACTGTTATAAAGATAAATAATAAAAATGTTCAGATCTCCTGCTTATGGGGGTTTGTAGTGATCATAATGAGATTATTAGCAATGCAGCTTCCAAAATATGCCAATAGAACGTAATATCTGTATGTTACATAATGTCTGTATTTGCAGATTACAGTGACACATTGTATGTGTACTATACAGCTGGTGTACGGCTTGAAGGAGAAAAGTTACCAGGAAAGGCTTAATGATCTTAACATGTACAGCTTGGAAAAAAGACGAGACAGAGGAGATATGATAGAAACATTTAAATACGTAAAGGGAATCCACAATGTAGAGGAAGGGAGTATATTTAAAAGGAAACAAAGTAGCAAAACAAGAGGACATAGTCTTAGATTAGAGGGGTTTAAAAGTAACTTCAGGAAGCATTATTTTACTGAGAGGGTGGTGGATACATGGAACAGTCTTCCAGTAGAAGTGGTAGAGGCCAAAACAGTAATTGAATTTAAGCAAGCATGGGATAGGCATAAAGCTATCCTAAACAAAAGATAAATACAGGTAAAGTATCCATGTAATTGGGCAGACTAGATGGGCCGAAAGGTTCTTATCTGCCGACATTTTTCTATGTTTCTATGTTTCTATGTGTGACCCCAGAGATCTCCCTGTATTCTGCTAGATCCCTAGCAGTTCTAATGCAGCAGACATTTATTTTAACTTTTTGTTACAGTAAGGTTTAGGGCTGCTATTTGCAAATGGTTTTATGCCTCTCCAGGGTGCTTGGAGAGCCATAAAACAAAGGATTTCATTTTTCTACAGGGGAGACGCTAAGTCTGCTTTAAAAAGGTGTAAAATTGTCTTTTTATATGCTAACGTGTGCTTTACAATGCATTACAAAGCAAGAATTGAGATAACTCGATTTAAGGTGTGCAGTGGTAAAGATGACAGGACTACAAGAATAACAATGATGACACATGGCATCGACAGTGAATATTATATATAGTAGATTGACAAAATAGACCCAAACTTAGATTCATCACCATCGGTAACACCTTTCAGTCTTATCTCTTATTGTATGTATATACAGTATATATATACAAATATATATATATATATATATATATAAAATACCCAAGAAGGGCAGCGCTTTCAGTGCGGGTGCATCTCAAGACAGCATAATACAACAAACCAGAGAGAGAGCACACCAAACATGTTCAAACAGTACAGAAGAAACCACAACAGCAGCTAAAATCATTTAAAAACAGGAGATTTAACCAGGTTTAACCCTTTAAATGCCTACAAACAATTCTTAACCCCTTGGGCAAGCACCCCTCCCTGTCACAGGTGCTCCACCCACAGGTTCTATTTAACCTTGATCTGCAGGGAGCTTCAGAAAGGACTGGGTCCTCAACAAGTGAGTTTATCCCATATGAGCAGTCATTAGGTTAGTATGATAGGACCTGCCAAGGGTGGAATACATTGTCGCTGTTGGCAGGCTTACGCAATCCATGGCCATCCATTGCAAACCAAACTTCCACCATTTTCAACACAGCTCAACATTAAAGGGTCAAGATCTATAGTGCATTTGAAGGGGTTAAGAATTGTTTGTAGGCATTTAAAGGGTTAAACCTGGTTAAATCTCCTGTTTTTAAATGATTTTAGCTGCTGTTGTGGTTTCTTCTGTACTGTTTGAACATGTTTGGTGTGCGCTCTTTCTGGTTTGTTGTATCATATTGTCTTGAGATGCACCCGCACTGAAAGCGTAGTTAAGGTTGAGTGCTGCCCTTCTTGGGTATTTTGTATGTAAAGGGCTGACAACCCTTGGGCAAGCACCCCTCCCTGTCACAGGTGCTCCACCCACAGGTTCTATTTAACCTTGATCTGCAGGGAGCTTCAGAAAGGACTGGGTCCTCAACAAGTAAGTTTATCCCATAAGAGCAGTCATTAGGTTAGTATGATAGGACCTGCCAAGGGTGGAATACATTGTCGCTGTTGGCAGGCTTACGCAATTCATGGCCATCCATTGCAAACCAAACTTCCACCATTTTCAACACAGCTCAACATTAAAGGGTCAAGATCTATAAAGCATTTGAAGGGGTTAAGAATTGTTTGTAGGCATTTAAAGGGTTAAACCTGGTTAAATCTCCTGTTTTTAAATGATTTTAGCTGCTGTTGTGGTTTCTTCTGTACTGTTTGAACATGTTTGGTGTGCTCTCTCTCTGGTTTGTTATATATATATATATATATATTAGGGATGTGCATGACTGAAAAATTTGTTTAGTTTAGTTTCGTTTTTAAATAATTTCATTTTCGGAATTTCGTAACTAAATTTGTTTCATATTTCATTACGAATCGATTCGAATTTCATATATCAATTCGATAGTTGATATCAATTCGAATTTTGGATCACTAAATAAAACCCCAATTGATCACATTTTGCTGTTAAAAGACAAGCTAGGATTAAATTAAGCTGTCTCACTGATATACAGGGTTATTCAAAGAGATCCGAATGGCTGCCGAAAGGGAACCAAACGCTGAAATTCAGCATACAGTTACCTTTCCTGGCCATTCGGCTATTCAGAGAGCAGGCAATTCGCCAAATCCTAGCGAATTGCCTGCACATACGGTGCTTGTTCGAAGGCAGTGAATCCCCATAGAGAAGCAATGCTTCGGCTATTCAGAGAGAAAAACCCAGCAGTGAAAAGTTGCCGAATTGCCCTGCCATTCGGTGGTTTAATTCGGCAGGTTTATTCAGGCGAATCCCATAGGCTTCAATGTTAAAAATATTCCCGTTTTAATTCAATATCTAATAAACTGTTCATTATAATATTCTGCAGTAAAGAGTCTCTTTATTTATAGATTTTTTTAGGATCTTTTAAGCATTTTTCTGGATTTTTTCTCAAACATTTTTTCAATGCTTTTTTTTTTCTTAAATTTTTTAAACTTTTTTGCTTTTTTCTGTAACAGCCCTTTTTATTATCATTCCCTGGACCTCATATGTAAATTTCAGACATTTTCGCTCAGTAGTTTCTTTGCAAACAGCGTTTCACTTTTCAAACATTCAAGCGTACTGGGTTTTTTTCTCACTCCATTCGTCTACGGTGTCGGCTTCTACCGGCGGCTGCTCTGCGCTCTGATCAGCTCCTATTCGGGTTTCTCTTGAGCTGGGTTAATCCAGATGTTTTTGCGAGTTTTCGGTGTGCCTTCGCTGGGTTTTGTGGTGAGTTTTCAGTGGGTTTGCGGCGACTTTTCCCTGCAATTCGGGGATCCTGTTGTGCTTGCTGAATACACCGCAGGGTTGCCGAAATGGGATCGCCAAATCGAACCGAATTGAAGAAAATGAAAAGCCACCGAACGTGACTTTTTGATTCTCTTTGAATAACCCTGTTAGTATTTGAGTCAATTTAACAGGGACAGGTGCTTGCCAAACTGTGAAAGGAAATTCATTTGTTTCATAAAGTTGTTTGCTGACTGCATTACTTGTATAGTATGTATTTTAATTTAAGATAAATCCGATAGTTGATATATATCAATTCGGTATCGATTCGATAGTTGATATTGATTTGAATTCCGGAACACAAAAAAAATTATTCAAATTTTTCTTTTATGTTGAGGACACAGTGTAAAACGAAATAAATTTGTTATATACCATTTCGCTTCGTTTTGAATTCGGATCTTATCGATTCGTTATTCGGAAGTACTTCCGAAACACGAATTATCAAATTTCTTTCCGAATTCCAAATTTTTCCGAAACGAAAGCACATCTCTAATATATATATTATTTTTAAAATTATTTTGAATAGTTTTTTCTAAAAGTGTTTAAATGCAATAGCATGCATATTAGCAGCAACACACAGCAATGGGACTAATAAGCATAAAACGGAATGGGAAAAGAAACATAGCGATGCCATGAATAAGGATGTGCACAAAATGAATCTAATGAGGTGGAGGAAGGAATACAAAGATCAAACATCAGCAGAACAAAAGGTCAAATATTGAGCCAAATTGGACAATGATTGAAGGAGGTAAACAGAAAAAGGGGATTATGGAACGCCTTATAAATGATTAATGAGTTTCACCTTCAGGTTTGTCAAGGTCAGAGTCAGCTTTGTATATGAAGGAGGAGGGATAAGAAGAAAAGAAAAAAATAATGATGATGGAGACTAAAAAGCAGACCTACAGAGTGTAGTCAAGAAAAGGTTGGATATGATGTGCTTCCAATATGTCAAAGCAAAGAGTCTCATTTTTATAGAACGTGTTAGGTTGTCTCGGATGGAGCAGCAAGTCTATCCATTTCCATAGCCTCTCTCATTTTCAAAGCCATGGTGTATTCACCTAACATCAGTTGACTTCCAGAGCTCAGCCAGAGCTCTAGGGGCAAAAACATTTACTGTACAGTCTTTGCAGGAAGGAAAAACAGGGGATCAAAGGGGATAGGTTTACTGACAACCAGAAAGACAGAAAGATAAGGCTCTGGACTTCTGTCCATATGGGGGAATTGTGTGGCAAGATTACCAAAAGTGGATGTTGTAGGCTGCTACCTTCCCGAAGGATTTCTAGGATGGATCATCGGGTATTTTTTCATATACTGTGGAGTGACTGAAACCGTCTATGAATTGTGTTTACATGTTTGCTTTTTATGATTTACACAAATAGAGATTGAGGAAATAGTCTCCCCTTATACAATGCCTGGCAAAAAAAGTCACTACTTGCCTCTTGAGCGGCTTACATGATTAGCGTAGCGGGGACGCGTTCTGCTATGCAAATTGCGCAGGCTGTAAAAAGAATGTGTGCACTGCGCGAAGAGGCAGAGGGAGGAGCAGACAGTGGGGGAGCGCGGCGCCGGCGAGTTTATTTTATTATTTTATCGCTTAATGGCAGGTGAGGCTCTGACTTACCTGCCTACCCTGACGGCACGTCCCAGCAACACCGAGTCACCCTTTCTTTTACTTCAGAAGATGAAGAGTCTACCATATGTGAACTCAAGAGAGATGGGATGCAGGGCAAGACAAATTTGTCATTCCATTCTGTCCCCCAAATGAAAATCAACAGAAGAGGAGTTATACAGCAGACGAGAAGCCAGTCTGGGCATGCACAAAAATCAAAGAAAGTCACTTTGAAAAATTAAGGGCCCTATTACATTCTTCGCGCGCAAAAACGCATTAACGCTCGGGGCAAAACCCTTTTGCGCTGAACGTCTAACGCGAGTGACCCTGCGCGAACCCTTTGCGAGCGCAATATAGTGCGTGCATCCTATACTTAAATATAGTTTGTTAGCTGGTACGTGCATGGTATTACAATCTTAGCGCAAAATTTAACTGACAACGTTTGCACGCATAATTTTAACGTCTTTGAAAAGCTGGTGGTAACGGCAAATTGTAACAACCTGACCATATCAAACTGCGGATTCACAACGGAAAATGTAGATGCGCACGTTTATTTTACCAGATCCGTCAAAAATGACGGCCACTACCTTGTGTTCCGTCAGAATGTACGTTTGTTGTACGCAGTCCGCACAAAATAACGGACTCGCGTTAAAAATTACGCGCTCACTCAAAATTATTGCACTCACTGATTTCTGTACGCAACGGTACTTTGCGCGCATTTTTGCGTGTCGTTTTTACGAGTACAATTTCCCGATGGATGAAAAAATGCGTGAGGAATGTAATTCCAGCGGTGATTTCCGTGCGTTAACGTTTAACGCTTCGCGCAAAAAACACGCGTTTAGAGTGCGTTTTTGCATTGAGAATGTAATAGGGCACTAAGAGTTTCCGGTGTTTTTGAACAGGAGGAACATGCAGTTGCTGAATTTGTGTAAGCTTTATGTTGTTTTGCCATTTTATGTCACAATAATTAATAAAATGTGTATGTAGTAAAGTTAATAATTATGAAGCCTGGACACTAATAAGGGAATCTGCCCCTACAATATTATAATGAGTACATTCCCCTCTAAAAGAGAGTAGTTTTGGAAATGACTATGCCCAAGTCTGCATTCTTTCCAAGAATGTGATGTAGCAATGCAGTCTAAGAATATTACACATACAGGAGAAAACGACATCGAGAAAGGATGAAAATAGAACAGCAGTAGTGAATGGAAGGGGACTCTAATAATGCAGATGTCCTGGATGTGGGATAATTGGTGGTGGTGTTTAGCACAAAGTTGTCATTTAATAACAACCCTGATAAAGCTGTCAGTATCGAGGCGAAATGTCTAGAAGGAGTCGAACGTATTCATTTTTAAACGTAACCTTTTTTTTTTACTACTTCAGTCTTATTATAATATTTTCCGGACCTTGATTTTTGCTTGACTTCAATTTGGGAGACTCTCCGATGTATCGAGAGGAGGGAGATTTCAGGTCTCCCCGCGAACTGCAATTTAAGTGAATAAAATAGAGCTAGTTATACTAATGGTTCCGTATAATGTAAGTGCATTTTTGCATCTCATGTGTGCGAGGAGCAATATATATTGGCAACATATTATATGTACACGTTCCTAGGTATTATGCTTAAGAGGGGGACAAGACATTACCCGTGGAGCTCTTACATACCACACAAGGCTGAATGGAAAATGAACTGAGCTATTATCGAGCCAGAACTATGCTTTCAGGCTCTCTCTCATGTGAGTTTGCACCAAAACGTTGCACTACTTGAAATGTAGCCTTTCTCTCTTTTAAATTTTGATGGAATACTAGCCTATGCATGAAGGATTCATAAGGACTTGCAGGGAAAACACAAAATCTGTGGTCATTTTAAAATGTTTATAATTAAACAGGTTGAATTGTGAATTGTATTGGAGAATTTTAGATTTTCGGATTTTTACTCCAATGTATATTTGAAAATAGAGCCACAACCATTTTGCCTATGCCTTAATAGATCTTGTTATTAATTCGTGAGAGTGATCCAATGCGCCATTCACAAGAGGATTTAAAAAAAATAGAAAGCATTAACATCTAAAAAAAGAGAAAAAATTCACACAGCTTTGGCTCCGAGCATCGATAAAAAGTTTTCAAGCAAAAGTGAGTGGGTGTTTGGTGTGAAAATGTTTCGAAAATGCAAACAACAACCCTGTTGTGAACCAAACAGCTGTGCTCAAAACACAGGTGTGCAAAGACAACAAGTACAATTCATTCCTTTATGCAGCTCATTGGCCAGGCTTCTCGATCCACAGCTGACCATAGAAAGCCTCGGCAATGGTGGCTCCAGTCTTCACAGTCCACCATAACAACCGGCTTTTAATATGACGCTTTTTACTTTTACTGCTTTCAGATTGAATTGAAATTCTAAAGATACATCTGCTTCTCCGAGATACAAAATAAATATATATATTTTGCTAATTGTATTTACTCCTACCAAAGCACTTCATGGAGGGTTTCACCAAAATTAGAAGAAAACTCAAGAACCTTGGTGTCCCTATGAGACAAGATAGAGTAGGGAGTGGATCTTGCTCTCCTCTTCACCGAGGATTTTGAGGTAAGACTTTTTCGTTTTTGGTGGCTTCATTCATGCATTTTTATTCTGGTGTAAAAATATTTTGCAATCGGAAAATCACTCAGGAGGTTATTCAGTGAGTGGCGGTGTTTGTGGTTCTTTTGACGCAACGCCGGCATTTCACAAATGTAAAATCCAATGAGCAACAGGAGTAGCTTACTGAGCAACCCCAATTAATGTCCCATTTTGACTGTCAATAATGGTTTTAATAACACGTGAAAGGTAATCTCTTGTGTTTTACACCGCTGCCAATATGTTTCTGCATCCTACACAAAGTATGAGAAGAGTACAATTTTCTCTAAAAGCCATTTAAAGTTTGGTGGCGAGTGAAGGTACAGCTCGAATGGCAATACGTAGCAGGCAATAATCTTTACAGCAATTATAGGGCATCCTAAACTATAAAGTGAGCCTGGTATCAACACGTTTCCTATGATGTCTTATAATGGGATGGAATGCTGTCACATTGTAAGATCTGAAAAGGCTGCTGTAATCAGAGCAAGATTAAATAGTATTTGGCATATTTGATGCAGTGAGCTTAATGTCATAACACGCCTCGTAGCTCAACGGCACCTCCTGAGGCCCATCTCCGCAGCCGCTGTGACCGTCATTGGCGGTAAGGGGAACGGTTTTAATTTAGCCATCCCACATCTGCCAATGTTGCGTGTTAGACAGGGAGTGGGGTGAGAGGCTGGTCATAGAAGCCAGCGGGCCATGCTATACCATCTCGCGGCATTCGGTTCCACCTGCTGCAAGGGCGGCATAGCACGCCCTGCGGCGGGAAAGAATTAAGTGTTGTCTCTCCTTGCACCCATTAAAGGAGTCTTATTGCATCCTACAGTATGACCAGAATTTCTTTTCTTTACTACTAACAGTTGGGGGACTGATAGCCGTGCCTTGTCGTGTGTAATTTGTGGTAATGGATACCTGGTAGTACTTCCACCAGGAAACACCAGAGCTATGTTAAGAAGCAACCCCTATATCAGGTATCGTACCGGGGTGGTACTGGGGTGGCAGGGATCTGAGCTCTGGATGCGGTGATCCAAATCCAGGGATGTGCAGTGAGCAGTGAGTTGCAGGAAAAAATGGTTTGTAGCAGAGGGGCAGGACACGTAGGGGACTGACAATGGAGGATGATTGAACTGACCAGAACACAGGAGCCTTGGCCACGCTGAATACAGTGGGCAGTGGAGACACGGAAGGGCTCGGAAACACGGTAAGCTTCACAGTAATTCAGAAGAGCTACAGCAGACAGGTCCTCTCTCTCTGAGATTGCAGACAATGCTGAAGTAAAGAGGAGAGGGGAGTGACCCTTTATTCTAGTAAATCAGGTGGTTTAGGGTTTCACTGCGAGTGTTTTAACTTTTAACCAGTTATGTGCAGAAATCCCAGTGCTGGTTCTGAGATGAGCAGATACACAACACTTGAAGGGGCTGCCAAGGCACTGTTTAGGAACCTGACATCCTAGTATTAAATAAATATCCCCCACTTAACACTATATTAAATTAAATGCTAAACCTCAACTACCCCCTTCCAGGCTAAAACTAAAGCATGACTCCTTAAATTAATTAAATGAATTAATACAACAACTCTTAGAAATTCTTACTTACCATAAAGCAATCAGCATCACCTGGGTGGGTCTTTCCACACCTGGGTCTTTTTCAGCAATGATGCTGACATGCCCAGGTCTATTTAACCCCATAGTGACTGGGCAGTTTTACGTTTGTCTGTCCGAAGGTGCCCGCTGCTGTTTTTATGTTTCTGCGCTGTTTGTGTTTAGGTCTAATTTTTCTCTCACTCGTTTATGTAACCCACACATATTATATACCGTTTTCCCTGCCATTAAATGGAGTTTCTAATGATACCATTATTTCCATCATTTCATATAAATTACTATAAAAACTTATGAAATATGGAGAAAAAAATGCAAAAAAACACTTTTTCGAACTTTTCCCCAAAATCCCCAAAATCCTCAACTGCAAAAAACACCCCAACTAAATAGTTTTGAAATTTTAGAAATACCCTGAAATGATAAATACTCAACTTATACATGATTTTGTTTTTAACCCCCTTCATTGCTGAGCCATTTCTTCTCTGTGCCTGGAGCTCATTTTGACCGTTTTATGCTCATCACGTTTAAACATTAATTGTAGTCCTATTTTATTATACCCAGACAAATTGTTTTTAAATGTTTTTTTTTCTTTTACACCTAATCTAGTCCTGTTTAATATCATTGGAAAGGCCACGACCAGGCCTTTCCAAAGATATCAAACATGACCCTCTAGCTGCCACGGATCGGGAGATATGGGGATCCAAATGATCCTCCTAGCTGGCAGCCAGGGGGTTAACTGGCCAACTGAAATCCTTGCACACATAACAATGGTGTCAGTGGGTGGGGGGGTGATCGGAGGCTCGGCTGTCATCCAAAATGTCAGCCACTTCCGGGTTTGAATTGCAAACAGGCAACGATTGCCGCTGAAACGGGAAATGACACCTAAGGGGTTAAAAAGAAAGTACCGCTCAAAAGGGCAGACTCTGACCTTTCCAGCGGTGCCATTCTTTTGTTTCTAGCCCTAGCCGTTCCGGAGGGAGAGGCATCCAAAAACCTTGCCTTTCAGGTTCCCCCTGCAAGTGCAGGGGATGCCTGAAAGTGATGTCATCTCGTGCGGCGATGATGTCACTGTGATGGCTGGGGCCCATAAAATTGCTGGGCTGGCTTCAAGGAAGCCAGACCGATGTGGGACCCCGGCCAGAGAGGTGAGTATAGGGAGGGAGGAGGGTGTTAAAGGACCATCACGTACATCATATGTCCTTTTTCCTAAAGGGGAATTTTCCCCAGGACGTACTATGTACGTCAGTGGTAATTAAGGGGTTAACAAAGTATACTATCAAAGAATGATGGAAAATAATGCTTGAATGCCTTAAAATTTATTGTAGAATGAAGTAAAAAAAATACACTGAATGAAAACCTATTGCGCACAAATTGCAAATAAATATTTCTGTAATCTTGCATTTTTCTGTGAAACACTACTTTAAAATAACATTAAAAACTAAATAATAAATATCGTCATTATTTCAAGGCTCTGCCGTGGCTCGACCTGCCTATAAAATGATTGAATTTCAGAAATCCTTGAATGCCGATTTTTAGGCTTATTTTTTTGAAGTATTAAATAAATATTTCCCGCTGAATCGCTGGTTAGTCGTACGAGTATTTTATCATCTGAAGCCACCAACTCCCACCAAGTGAATTTTTTTTTCTTCTTTATTTTTTTTTTCTCCAACCAGCTCGCCTTTTGAAATCATTTATACGACAGTCTTTAGTGAACAGGCCCCCCTTGCCTATGAATGCACGAGCGCGGCACGCCATGGTTCCTTTGCAGGTGGACTGGGTTGCATAACAGTTCCTTGTAGTTTCAATCACATAAATGATTCAGGAAAGAGCACATATCTTCCTCTTTTTTTTTTTTTTTCTAGAATACCCCATTTATTTTCTAATTCATCTCATTTCTGTAACAGCTGTGCTAAGGGGCTGCTATTTTAGTTTTAGTTCAGTGCAGTTGCTATTTCTTCCTTTTGGCTTTTCTTCCTGCTCTGATAAATAACAAACCACAGCTGGTGCTGCTATTTCTTGTTTTTTTATTTATTTATTTATTTTTATTCAAATTTTTTTTTTTTTTATTCTGTTCATTTGCAGAGCTTCGTTCAATAGGTAGAACAATGATTTAACCAGGAGACTCTTGTTAGGAAAGCAAGAAAAAAAAAATAGTGAAAACGGCATTTTTTTAATGTAACGTTTGCCTTAAAGCAAAAAATTGCATTGTATGTTGTCCTCGTGATTAAACTGTACAAAGGACTGATTTTATTAGGGCCAGAGCTGGTCATTGGTGAGAAAAAAGGGCATTCAAGCAACGAAATTCAGGATCTAAGTGAATGTTTTCTAAGATGGTAGAAATTATTATTATTATTATTATTAATTCGTACAGAATATTTCATCCTATACACATGTAAATGGATAGACCACCGAACGAAGCCTCTAACCACCGAGCGCAGCCGCTAACCGCAGAACTCATCAATACAGAGGGGGGAAAAAAAACATAATTTAGGCTGGGGTCAGACCAGCGCATTTTTAACGTGCGTTCTGGCGCACTTAATTACGGCCGCACTAGCAGCAAATGACGGGCAATGACGGCCAATATACGAAGTACGGTCGCACGAACGTCCGGCCGCGCAACGCAAGTGGAAAATGAACGCATTTTTTCGAGAACGCAGAACCGCTAGTACGGACGTACAGAGTGCGCTGCGCCCGCTAGCGGTGTGTGTGTGTGATTTGGAGACGTCAGACCCTGCTCGTGTCCGGCCAACATAACGTCCAGACACCCAAAGTTTCCTGGTTTGGATCCGTAAAAAATCACGCCCGAAAATGCGCATCGTATGACCGTTTTCTCGAATTCCGTGAAAAAATCCGTCAATGCGTTCGGACGCACTTTTTTACATTCGCGAGTAAAAATGCTTTCGTTTGACCCTAGCCTAAAACAAAAAGCATAAAAATGCACGGAGATAATAAAAAAAAAGGACGATAAAAAATAATAAAAGTCTGTTACAGAATAAAAATAAAACGCCATTTGAAAAAAATATTTACTGAATAAATACAGAAAAATGCCTAAAAAAAATATAAAAAATAAATAAAGTATTTTTGCTGCAAATGAAAAGAATAAATGGTTGAACAAAAAAAAATATTTTCTTTTTGTATTGTGGCACTGAAGTAAGGTACAGGTCCTGGATCAGAGGTTATAGGATGAGGGAACTGCTGGGTGGAGTAGAGGTAACATCACTGCTCTGTGACTGTGGAGACAGTGGAGACACAGGCTCGATCCTGGCCAGAGCACCTCTCCAGTAAGTGTCCTTGGGCAAGACACCCAACGGTACATACTCGCCACCCAGGACATACTGAAAAAAAGAGAAATCTCAATGTATCCTTCCTGGTAAAATGCTTTCTCAAAAAAAAAAAAGTATTTTTTTTTTTACGTTGCATCCTATGAGATTCGCCTGTTTAAACCTGTTGAAATTAAGCACCGAAAATCTGAGCATTTCTCCAACATTATCTCAAATAGATTAACCATTACTTCTCTATGGGACGTTTTCACTGCAGCCGAAGGTCGCCAAATTGCAGTGATCGGAGGCAAATTGCACCGTATTTAGCTGGCAATTCACCAATAGTGAAATTGCCATCGTAAGGTGAAATTCACCATTCGGTGCAATTCGACTCTTATTGAATAACCCCTATAGTTGAACAACTCCGAACATCGGTACCATCATTATTCTTCTGCAAAAAGAGTGATCTGCTGTTCTCCATTCAGTGTTGTTCCACTTGATGTTGGATGATTTTAACGGTGATCGTCACTGACGTCCTAGAGGAACAATCCTGAAAATAATGGCAAAAACAAGGCTAGACAATAAAACACCAGCTGGAACTACAGTGACATCCACGATAAACACGTTTCAGCAGAAACTACAGGTGGAAAGTCCCCATAAAAACTATGCTAAAAACTAGGTTAGACAACTTCTGCAGGAACTATGGTGGAGTGAAAAGTGAAGACTAGGGAAAACTATGGCTGATGATCCATAGAGAAATCACATGGTTTTGCTGGTCTTACCCCATAATTCCCTAAATTGAAGGTCCTGTTCTTTCAATGAAAGACTGCGGGTATTGATTAACCCTATATTTTTTTAGGTTGAAACTGTAAGTCTTGATTGTAGATGGAGTTTGACAGGTGCAGCGATAAGGAAGTGATAATAGAGGATCTGTTCTACATGCTGTATCAGAATAGACCGGACCTCTGAAGAAAGCTGTGTCTGTTTCCGTATCATTTTTTCAGAATTTCACAGTTTACATCATCACTCATAAACTTGCATTCTGACCAAAAACTGCTACTACAGTTACGTTAGAGCTTCATGGTTCCGTGAAGGAAACAACAAACTCCTACAGATCTATTCAATAAAAGGTGAAAAATGCTCCCATTTATCTAACTTTCCAAATCGGCTATTTGGTCTAGAGATTGTTCCCTTCTCCTGCCAATTCTCCAGACTTCACCCTTTACTGAATAGACCCTCAAGTGATTCAAATCCCTTCATCCCAAGCATTGGCTGTTATGTCTGATGTATTAAAATTCCTGGGTCAGGTTTTGCTTCCCATTTGCAAATGAATATTCTTTGCAGTGCACAAAAACAGTTTAGGAGTGTCCTGAGAACGGGCATCAGCATAAGTAACATGCCCTAAGGTGGGTCCGTCCCCAATCTGATCTCAAGATTTTAGCTCAATGGTAACATTACAGAGAAGACCCAGAAAGGGCGGCCAGAACTGAAATGCCAAGGAAGCCATTTTTATACAAAGGATGCAGCAACTCTTGACAATTGTTTTGGCCTTGTTAGGCCTTGTCAGGAGGATATAGTTGAAATCCCTCTAGGCACCTCAAACAAGGGCTTCATGTCTGAACTACCCCATATACATCTAGTGAGCAAAAACTGAGTTTACGAGAGTCCTGGGAATGGGCATCAGCAAAAGCAACCTGTCCTATGGCAGATCCTCACTCAGGTCACCTGACAAGACTTACCATGGCCAAACTGAAGAACGGGGATGCAGTTTCTTTCCTTCCGAGAATGTTGCCTTGACATTTCAGCTCTGGGCGCTCTTTCTGGGTGATAGCAGACCAATTTGCATTTTATTATTTTTATTATCATCATTTATATAGCGCCAAAGTTTCCGCAGCGCTTTACAATAACCAAAGAGAACAAGATACAGATAAATGAACATGGGATAGGAAAAAAAGGTGTAGAGGGCCCTGTTTATAGGAGCTTACAGTCTAGAGGGATTGGGGTTGAGGAAGACCAGGGGAGTTTTACTGTATTTCAGGGTGATTTGTGCCAACAGTTTGGGAATGGTGGGGCAGTGGTAGTGGCTTCAATCATGAGTGAGTAGGTGAGCAGGGAGATGAGTTGCATCAGTGATGTGGTACGCTGATCTGAAGACTGAGATGAGTTTTAAGTGTTTTCTTGAAGGCCTGAAGATTAGGGGAGAGTTTAATATGGCGAGGTAAGTCATTCCACGGGACCAGAGCTTCCCTTGAGAAGTCTTGGAGGCGAAAGTTTGCAGTGCGGGTGTAGAAAGAGGACAGGCAGAGGTCTCGCACCGACTGGAGTTGTCTAGAAGGGACGTGCTTGCAGAGTAGTGAAGACATGTAATGGGGGTTGAGTTATTGAGCGATTTAAAACCAAGTGTCAGTATTTTAAACTGTATCCTGAAATGTACAGGATTGCCAATGGAGGGACTGGCAGAGTGGGGAGGTACGCAAGGTGCGTCTGGTGAGAAAAATAACCCTGGCACCTGCATTCATTACAGATTGCAAAGGGGCAATACATACATTGGGGAGGCCAATAAGGAGTGAGTTGCAGTGATCAAGCCGCCAAATGACAAGCGCATGAACCAGCA
This sequence comes from Leptobrachium leishanense, assembly GCA_009667805.1. Taxonomy (NCBI): domain Eukaryota; kingdom Metazoa; phylum Chordata; class Amphibia; order Anura; family Megophryidae; genus Leptobrachium; species Leptobrachium leishanense. Next base: position 3,404,262 of record CM019066.1, on the reverse strand, counting down.
CATTTGCGGTATCTTGCTTCAAAAAGGGGCAGATACTAGCAATGTTCTTGAGTTGATAGTAACAGGATATTCGTCACAGTCTGGAAGTGGGGAGAGAATGTTAGGTCAGAATCAAAAGTGACACCAAGGCAGCGAGCTTGGGGTGTTGGGCTAATGAGCGTTCCATTTACTCATAGAGAGATAGGTGGTATTGGGGTTTTCTTGGAAGGAAGAACAGAGAGAATTGTTGGCAAGATTGAGTTTAACCCCTTAGTGACCGGGCAGTTTTACACAAATCCGTCTTTTAGTGACCGCTGCTGTTTTTACGTTTCTGCGCTGTTAGTGTTTAGGTCAAATTTTCCTCTTACTCGTTTATTCAACCCACACATATTATACACCCTTTTTCCCGCCATTAAATGGACTTTCTAGAAATACCATTATTTCCATCATATCGAATAATTTACTATAAAAAAAAATATGAAATATGAGGAAAAAAATGGTAAAAACACACTTTTTTGTAATTTAATCCCCAAAATCTACAACCACCCAAAACGACCCCAGCTAAATAGGTTTAAAATGTTGTCCCGAGACTAGAAATAACCAATTTTTACATGCGTTTGCTTTTTAACCCCTTCACTGCTGAGACAGTTCACCTATGTGCGCTGCGCTCATTCTGACCATTTTGTGCTATTTATTTTAAGATGACAGCCTAGGTCCTATTTAATTAAACTCCCCCCAGAAAAAAAAAACTTTTAAAAAAAAAACATTTTTTTATTTTATTTAATTTTTTTATTATTTTTTTTTATTTAATTTTTTTTTAAAAAACAAAATTTAAAACCAAACCTGGTCATGTTTGGTATCATTTGAAAGGCCATAGCTGCCATGGATCGGGAGATAAAGGGATCCTTAGGATCCCCTTATCTCTACATGGCAGCTAGAGGGTTAACTGGCCCACTGACATCCTCACACATATGGTGAGGTTGTCAGTGGGTGGGGGGGGACCTGGAGGCTTGGCTGACATCCAAGATGTCAGCCCCCCTCCAGGTTTGAATCGCGTTTTGGCGCCAATTGGCTCCACAACGTGATCCGGCGGCGAAATGGTCTCCAGCGGTGCAAACGGCATCTCCCTAGCTTCAATGGTTGGGGAGATAGAGGGCTCCGAAGGAGCCCCCCCCTCCCCTCCATTGAAAAGCATGGGGACGCCTGCTGATGACGTCACCACGCAGCGTGGCGACGTCATCAGCCTCGCCTGCCCGGCTTCCTCCCTGCCAGATCGCCGTGGGATCCGGCGAGGGAGGTGAGTATCGGGCGGGAGGGGGATTAGGCGCCGCTGACGTACCCTGTACGTCCGCGGGTCTAAGGGAGACCCGAGTACAGGACGTACAGGGTACGTCAGAGGTCCTTAAGGGGTTAAGGAAGCGGGAAGACATCCAATTCAAGACGGCAGAGACACAGTCCATGACTCGATCCAGGAAAGCAAGAGAGAGATCAGGGGAGGAGAGGTATATTTGAGTGTCATCAACGTATAGGTGGTACTGGAATCCAAAGGAGCTGATCAGTTTACCTAGAGAGGCAGTGTAGATTGAAAAAATAAGAGGGCCCAGTACTGAACCTGGGGCATCCCAATTGAGACAGGCTGTCTGGAGAAGGTACTTCCAGAAAATGAGACACTAAACGATCCTTGGGACAGGTAGGAAAAGAACCATGAAAGAAGAATACCTTGAAGGCCTATATCACCAAGGTTTTGAAGGAGTTTGCTGTAATGGCACCATCAAACTAAACCTTTATGAGACCTGAGCGGAGACCCAACACTGGGTAGGACACTAGCTCTGTTGCCCGTTTTCAGCAATCTCATGCAATCGGGTTTTGATGAACATTATTTGCAATAAACAGAATTATTTAGCATTGCTCCAGATTATAGTCGATCTCGGGCACCTGCAGGTGCTTTTGAAAACTGACTGCACTCAATAATGGTAGTGAATGGGTTAACCAACAAGTCACATTAAATAGAATTGTTGTGGATACTCGATCATAGTAAGGATATGCGTACGTAGCACATTATATAGAATTATTATCATAATTATTGCTTTTGTATTTTATTGTATTGTGCCAACATATTATGCAGAGAAGTTCAGTACTTGTGATTAACTGAGAAACTGTATTGGTCACAAAAGAAAATTATGCCCTGATACCTAACAAACTTACAATCTAAAGCAGTGTTTCCCAATGCTGGTCCTCAGGCCCCCCAAAAGGCCAGGTTTTGAAGGATTCCCCTGGGGAAATGCAGACTGAATCCTGCAATCACTGGGCAGCAAATCATATCACCTGTTCTGTGCTTCAGATATCTGCAAACCCGGCTTGTTATGGGACCTGAGAAACTGAGTTAAGAAGCACCGATCTGAAGCATTTTAATTTAGAATCTTGCTTAGAATCATTCTGAACAAATGTAATCTGTGTAAAACTGCAAATACCAAAGTAGATGGTGGAGGATGGACGAGAAGCATCGCAAAAATGGGAGAAGGGCTACAGAAACGGCTAAGACAAATAGAGACCGTTTGTCTGTTTCAGTTGACTTTCCAATATGAAACCTTAGAAAGCTGTCTGCTAATGCCATATTCAAACGTTGCTTCAGTGCTTTTGGAGGGTAAGCAGAGCAGACTTGTTCCATGGTGGAAAGAATCGTTGGAGGATGTGAGTCTGTTTGGCGGTCATGTAGCCTACAAAGACAACGGTTACTTCCGTGAGAGCACATATTCCGTTTACAACGTTTTAATTCCCAACTTGAAACTGAACAGAAGTAGTAAGAGCCGTGTCTAGAATTGTTATGGTTGAGCTTGAAAGGAAAGACAAAAAGATGAAGCTAATCAAAGTTTGTAACGTTATAAAACAGCTGATCAGAATGTAAAATGGCTTTATTCTGAATATACGCAGTCGGCAGCGCGGTAGAATCATGGAAACCAGCAGAGTTTACATATGTCAGGTTGACATCTAACAGGAACAAACAGATTGAAAGGAAGACAGAGTTTGACCATATGCAGACATGACTGTAAAGAAATGATTTCTCCTGAGTTGGTCTTAGGTTACCTGCATTTTAATGTCAGCATGTGCGAGCTTCAACATGGTCGGTGCACTTTATTCTTCTTAAAGCGAACCTGTCGTTTGCCTTCAGTCACTGCACATTAAAATTTTCCCAATGTGCCCCTATATTGATGCAATAAAGTTAGAAATAGCCACAAGACATCGGATCGGAGGAAATAAAACAAAGACGTTACTCGGCATAACATGCCAGGTCCTTCCTATTACAAATATAGGGTAAGAAGGCCAGGATTTGCAGGTTAAAATACTATAATAGCAGCTAGACATGTGCATTTTGCTTCGTTCCGAAAACAAATTCAGACAAAAATAACCGTTCGTGATTTTTTTTTTCCAAAATACAAAAAAAAAAATAGAAAGTCAGAATTAACGAATCGGCCAAAAATACGAATCTCGGTAGCATAACGAAAACCCCGAAATTAAATATCGGAATGAAAAATGATATGTAAATGATCAGAAAAGGAAGAAAAACACGGAACGAAAATGACCCAAACCAAAAAAAAAACAACGAAAATGAGCCGAAATGAGAAAAAAAAACAGAACAAAATGATCTGAAACGGAAATTAAAAAAAAGAAAGGAAGGAAAATGACCTAAAACAAAAAAACGAAAGGATTCAAAATGAAAAAAAAAAAAAAACAGGCATTTTGTTTCCATTGAAACCTTCGGGATTTGCCTGATCAATCCTGTCAAATGAATCACCGAAGATCAGGGTTAGAAATTCTAACCCTAATCTCTAACCGTAGCTTCTAACAGGAATTTCTAAACCTGATTTTCGGTGGTTCATTCGACAGGTTTAATCAGGCGAATCCTATAGGTTTCAAATGAAAAAAACAAAAACAGTTTTTATTAAATATTTATTCAACCATGTATGTTTATGCTTTTCATTTGCAGCAAAAAAAATCTCTTTATTTTTTTTGGAGTTTTTAAGTTTCTTTTCTGGATTTGTTGGTTGAATTCTAGGTTTCCTAATTTATTTTAAAGCAATGAGGCTTTTTCTTCTTTGCTGAATGCAGCTGTGTTATTTTCTGAATGCTTAAAAAAATCCTAAAAAATAAAGAGAGTTTTTGCTGCAAGTGAAAAAAATAAACGGTTAAATAAATATTTAATAAAAATGGGGAATATTTTTTACAATGGAACCTTCTGGGATTATTTTGTATGGCTGGTATATTCATTTTATTGTAGTAGTAGTAGTAGTAGTAATCTTTTTCACATTCCGAAATAACTAATAAAAAAATTAAATGACTCATAAAAACGAAATACGAATCAACGCAAAATACAAAAATACTCATAACAATGAAGTGATCCGAAATACAAAACACTGGCCGTCAGAAAATATGAAATAACTCATAAAAACGTAATATGAATCAACCCAAAACATGAAATAACTCATAAAAATATAAAATGAAGTGATCTGAAAAACGAAAAACAGCCGTCCAAAATTTCGGATCGGTCTGAAAATACGAATCATGGTAATACACTGAACAATGCAAAATGAAAAAAAAACCACAAAAAAAACCAGAATTATCCGAAATGATTGGAAACTAGAAAAAAAAAACAGAACAAAAAAATTCAAAATGAAAAAAACCACAAAAAAACCAGAATTATCCGAAATGATTGGAAACTAGAAAAAAAAAACAGAACAAAAAAATTCAAAATGAAAAAAAACAAAAAACGGCCGTGCACATGTCTAAGAGCAGCCGATGATACCTACCTTCATCATGCTACTTAACCATTGTCCCGGCTACTGCCTTTTGGGACCCCGCAGCGCTGTCCCACTGCTCACTGGCCAGCCGCCGATTGACGTAGTCAGTGATCACAATCACGCTCAGTGATGCGGGCCTGGTGTGACGACGCAACGCTCGCCAGATTCAATAACCAAGCAGTGAGATATGCTCACTGCCCGGTCATGGTTCATACTCGGTCAGTGCGATTCTTGTTCATTCATTCCTCATGTTCTGTGTATTGACATTGGCTTTGTCCCTGACTACTCTCTGCTGTTAACCCTTGCTCCCCTAGTTCTGTGTACCAGCTCCTGGCTCTGTCTGATAACTCTCTCTCTTTCTGACCCCTGTCTCTGTGATATTCCACTCTGGTTCTGACTCCTGGCTTTGTATGATTATCCATTCTGGTTCTGACCCCTGAATTTGTTTCATTTTCTGCTCTGGTTCCCAACTTTGGTTTATTCAGACTGTTCTATTTGTCTGCCCTGTGTTCAGCAATCCAGCTATTCTAAAGACAGGCAGTGTAGGACAGGTAGGCAGTATCTGTGTGCAGGGATCAAGGAGTTACGTGACAACCCTTTACAGGTCGGGCACCACCTACCCAGAATTTCAAAGTCTGGAAGACTCTGTACCCCGGAATTTTCACAGCCATCCAAATTTTAGTGTTAGGGGCACTCTGTACCGTCACTTCCACTTGCCCAACCTGTACTACCTTATCTCTTACTTCCTACAACACACTCAACCTTATACTAACTAACCTCTCACTACTTAATCCTCTACTGCCTAACCAGTCTCTACTTAATCCTCTATTGCCTAACCAGTCACTACTTAATCCTCTACTGCCTAACCAGTCTCTACTTAATCCTCTACTGTCTAACCAGTCTCTACTTAATCCTCTATTGCCTAACCAGTCACTACCTAATCCTCTACTACCTATGCACCCTACCTACAAGTCCTACACTCCCTAACCATCACTAATTAACCCTACGCTACCTAAATTCTGCTACTTAACTACCCTGGCGGTTTTCCCGAGTGTGACTCAGGGTTAAATTCCAATGCTGAAAGTTGTAACCAAGCCACACTCGGGCTGGATACATACCTGTACCTGAGCTCCCTTGCTGACCTCCCGCAATCACATTCTCCTCCGTCCGATCGTGGTGTCCTGCTTCCTGGTTCCCTTCTCACGAGACGGGAACCAGGAAGCAGGACGCTGCGATCGGCCGAAGGTGACTGTGGGGGACAGCGTGGGAACACAGGGACAGGTATGTATCAAGCCCGAGTGTGCCTCGGGCTTACCGCTTTCAGCATTGAAATTTAACCCCGAGCCCCACTTGGAAACCACCAGGGGGTTGAATAAATGCACCGATTTTGACATAAAATATGTCAGAATCGGACCGCCAGGGAGGATAACACCAGGTTCTTTTCAGATTGGTCAGTTGTGTACACATGGCCACAGTACATCAAACCAATCAGAGAAGAAGTAAAAATATTGCTCTTGTTGCCAAATGGGTTTTGGGCACATTGGAGAACTTTTTATATTTTGCAAAACATTTATTTTTCCTGCACAAAACATTTTGTACTGGAAAAGGGCTCCCTGTGGTGCCATTTTGGATGCTAGCTAGCCGCACCTCCTCCCTCCTTCCTATGACTGTAATGGGTGATATACCATGGCTACATTGAACAGGTACTGAATGTAGGGATATCTTCACTGTGACGAAGCTGCGAATGCCTGAGATAAGTACAGTCCTCAATCTTTTTCATTACTTAGAAAAAGTAAAAAAATCATAAAATCTATTTGTAAAAATGGAATACACAACAGAATTTTTGGAAAATTGGTGAAAAATTTCTACCTACTTTGCTACTTTTATATTTCTGACCTTTTTATCGTTAAAGAGACTATGGTATTTTTTCAGTTAACCTATGACTTATATTCATTGGTTAACACATAATACAATGAATTAGATGTTTTTCTTTTTTAATTTTCTTATTTTCCTTATGGTTGTCAAGTCACCGTTTCATAAACGAAGCGCACGCATGACCATTCATTTGCAAAAGGGCAAGATACAAAACTTAATATACAACCCAGTAAGGCAGCTGTAAAGGCAAGTTTTCCCACTCGTTGCCAAAAGTTCCAGGAGCCATCAGCTGTCAATGGAAAATGATTTATTTTATGCCAAGGCATTTGAATTCACACCAAGGATAGATCCAAAAGTAGCATCGGGCAGAAATGTTACCTTAAATGTAACTATAGTAACAGGAAAAGCAAACACAAAATGAGGAAAGAAGAGATTAACGAGATTAGAAGAAAAAATGGAATTTATGGAAAAAAATCACAAAAAAATTTAACTTTCTGGCCCATGTGAGCTTAATGGAAAATCAGTAGCTTAGTGTCTATTAGAGCTATTTTGAACTGTAATTTGCAATTTCTTGCAGACTTAATTTTTTTTAAAAAATTGACAAATATTCATGGTTATTTATAACCATTTCAGGTCCTGATCATGTAAGACAATGGTTCCCAAAATGGGTCCTCAAGCACAGGTGATCTCATTTGCTACTCAGTGATTGCGGGATTCAGTTTGCATTTCCCCGAGTTAATAAAATCTGGCCTGTTATGGGAACTTGAGAACCAGGGTTGAGAACCACTGACGAAGAGATTATAAAGCCAATATATCAAAATGATATTCACATTGCCTTACAGAGATACACAAGGTACCATGTTCAGTCACTGGAATATGAATGTAGACCTGTTGACCTGAGTTTTCTTCTCCCATACAGGAGTCAATGCCCAGAAATCTGTCGATCAGCTTCCGCTTGTTATTTATCCAGGATTTAGATCAGGAATACACAGTTGCACATCCTTGACTTTCATTGGCTCTTGTGGCATTTGATGGGTTCCTGTTGAGGTGCAGGAGAGACAGAGGAAACATGGCTACTATCTGCTCTGCTGCCTGTATTCCCTCCACAGCTAGGGAAAGAGAAACCAACATCCTTGTTCGGTTCCCTGTCTCTGTTATTTGTCTACGTTTGGCTCTCGCTTCTCCTCCACCATATCTTATATGACTACCCGTTTATGTGTTACTGCCCTTTGCATGTTTACTCACTTATGAGTATCACTCGTGTCCTAAACCTCAGCTTGTGATCCTGGATATTCGTTGGGTTATCATTATTGTCAACCGACCATCAAAGGATCAGGTCTAACATGGGTTACCTATATGTAATGTCTTATCTTATATCTACTACAGTTACTCAATGTTATAGTGCGGAATCTGGAGCTGATTGATTTTTAAGATTTTTAGTCATTTACATACATTCAGTTTGAGAAGAACATGTACTAAAACCGGTTAAAGAGCACCTGTAGGGGCCAGGGGTATAGTGTCTCGGATATTCAATTAGGGGTCGCGTTGGAGTTAAAGATCATTGCAGTGTCTCAGCCTTTGATAAGATATCACAACCACTACTTACTCAAGTTACACATTAGGGGTTTTTCAGAGAGTGCCAAATTGGCTCCAAAATTACACCGAACAGTGAATTTCTCCATACGGTGCAATTTCGGAGCCATGTGGCTATTCAAAAGCTGGCAATTCGCCAAATATTGGTGAAATGCCAGCAAAATACGTTGCCTGTTCGACGGCAGTGAATTCCCCATAGAGAAGCAATGGCTAATCTATTCAGAAACACTGAACAGCAGAGAAATGTGAGTGAAATGCCCTGATGTCCGATGGCAAGTTTAGTCAGGCGAATCCCGTAGGTTTCAATGTAAAAATATTCCTGTTTTTATTCAATATCTATTAAACAGTTTATTATTTTAATCTGCAGTAAAAAAAAAAAAATTTTGGGCATTTTTTGGGATTTTAACGGCAAATACAATTTAGATTTTTTTTTTCTTCTTTTTTTTTTCTGTAACAGACCTTTTTATTATTATTCATAGCACCTAATATATTAATGCCAGGCTTTTTCATGCAGTGTTTTTTTCTGCAAACAGCTTTTAAAAGTTTCAGTGATTTTTTTTTTTTTTTTTTACCTCGTTCTTTGGCTTGCTGGCTTTTTCCGTCAGCTGGTCGCTGCTCTGTTCGGAGGATCATCGGCTTTTTTCCGATGCGGTCGGCAGTTTTTAGGTGGAGCGTCAGATGGGTTCGGCTTTTTTTTGGGCGGTTTATCGGACCACTCTGATTTTTTTCACAGCGGTTTTTGAGTTTGAATCGGACGTTTTTTGGATGCATTCGGTGGCTTTCCCCTGAACTTCGCGGATCCTGCGGAGAATGCTGAATTCACCGTAGGGTTAGGGAATTTGATTCCCCGACAGTGCAGGGAATGACCCTGTATGATTTCCACTCTGATCAGAGCTGAGAAGTGAATGACAGCTAAACTTTAAGAGATATATTCAATTTTTTTCAATTAAATGTGTCGGTAAAAAATTGTTTATGCACAAAATCAGTGGGCAATACCGGGAACTCAACGGTATAAAAATGTATTTAATTTTGGAACCGCCTCAGGGGCACAAAATTCAAGCAACTTTTCGGCAGGATCCCTCAATCATGCATTTAAAAAATCGCTAACATGCATTTGGAGGAGATCGCTGTCAAATAAATCTAACTTCCAGGGAGAATAACAGGTACACTTTAAACTTGGGACCATGCTGTGCCTAAATTAAAGCAAGAGAGGGGGAAATGTTATATTTTTAACCACTTCGCTGCTGAGGACGCGCTCAGCGCGTCCTCAGCAGTCCCGCTGGTGTGCTGAGGACGCGCTGAGCGCGTCCTCACATTGGGGTCAGCGTTCGGCCGGGTTCCGGCCGATCTCTGGCCCCTCCGGTGCGGGCTGACATCCTGGATGTCAGCCCGGCATCCGGACCAGCAGCCGCCAGAATTAGGTGTCATCGCGGGGGCGCGATGACACCTAATTCAGGCGCCCCCCCCCGCATGTGCAGAGGAGGCGCCTGAAAGGGAGGGGGGGAGGTCCTTCGGACCTCTCTCCCTCCCGATCGGCGGCTCTGCGGGGGTTAACCCAGGCATCATTTGGAAGGGCACAGCCTGCCCTTCCAAATGATGCCTGGCATTAACCCCTGGGGAGCTGGATCGCGAATCGGCGCTGAAAAGCGCCGGTTCGCGATCCTTTCCCGGAGCTGGCCGACATCTTGGATGTCGGCCAAGCCTCCGGGAACTCCCCCAGAGGACTGGCGTCATCGTGCGTAGCACGATGACGCCAGTCCTAGAGTTAACCCCTAACTGCCACCAACTGTGGAGATAGGGAGTTCCAATGAACTCCCTATCTCCCGATCCGTGGCAGCTAGGGGTTAAATTTTGGTATGGTTGGATCGGCCAGAGCATGGCCGTTCCAACGATACCAAACACTACAGTGAAAAATGTTGTAAAAAATAAATAAATGAAAAATAAAAATAAAAAAAAATTAAAAAATTTTTTTTTTAAAAAAAATGAAACACTTTTTTTTTATTTTTTTTGGTTTGTTAATGCAGCAATATTGTTCCCATTTCAATTATAATGTGAACAATGATGCTGCACTAACGATTTTTGTATGCGGTGCGTTTGTTAAAAATAGTGTCATTTTCCCCAAAAAAAAATGTAATGAGACCCCATCTCTAATTTTTTTAACAAGCGCACCCCATACAAAATATAACCGCAATTGCTCGCATGTTAAAATGTGGAAAAAAACACTTTACACATTGTAAATTATTGAAAATACATATTTTATTGCATTTTTTGTTATAATATACAGACATGACATAACGTATACATATAATAATGACATATTATGAATCTACCGAGTCTGACGGAAAGAACGATATATAATATGTCTGGGTCATATACTAAAATAAGCCTTCAAAACACGTTTAAACATGATGAGCAAAACAGGTAAAAATGACCTCAGCATAGGGGCGGGAAAAGCCTCAGCAGCGAAAGGGTTAATAAATGCCTTCTATTCTTCCATCAGACCAAAAAATCGTTCTGAAAATAAATGTGTTTCCTCACAAAGCCCAACATGCTGACACAGGATAAGCAGAATCGACCATACACTTTTCAAAGAAGAATAAAAAATGGGAAGCGCAACACATAACTCGCGTTGCTTAATAGTGATACCACTGGAGTGACCATAAATTTATAGAAAAAAAGGCAGAAGGAAACTGTTGCACCTGCAAAACTCCGGAGGTCTCTCAAGGCTATTTTTTTAAAAAAAAATCTTTCTTTCTAGTGAACCCTATTCGGTTTTCGATCAGGCACACGCGCCATCATTCAGTTTGTACTAGCACACATTTTCTCCTCACCCTCCTACCCATAAGCCCTTATCCCACCTCCCCCATCTTCTTCGTGTCTATTTTCTTAACAGCACACCTCTTCTGCGTTTAAGAAAAAAAATGTGTGTGATATCCAGGGCCCTATTCCAACGGAGCCGTTATAAGTTACAGTATTTATGGTTCGGCTCATTAATGAAAACGCTAAACAAGAAAACAAAAAATGAGGGACCCCTGACTAAGGGATACACCTCAAAGAATAGGAGTGCCGGAGAAAAAAATCAGTAAATACTTTATTGGTATAAATAAGAGACATTCATCGTGAACACAGTACCGGCTGGGTGGAGTAGAGGTAACATCACTGCTCTGTGTGGAGACAGCCTGTGGAGTCATGGGTTTGATCCCGACAAGAGCACCTCTCCAGTAAGTGTCCTTGGGCAAGACACCTAACGGTACATACTCGCCACCCAGGACATACTTGAAAACGAGAGAAATCTCAATGTATCCTTCCTGGTAAAATACTTTCTCCAAAAAAAAAAAAAAACACCAGAAAGTTTTAGAATGAAAAGGACAAAAGACACATGGGAAAATTCTTGATCAATCTTGATAGGAGACATAGGTCTTTATATTAACCTCATTCAAAAAGTGTCTAAGGAACAACATATGCCATCACAGAAGCACGCCAATAATACAAAAGCCTTTGCCATAATTGCTGCTATGCCACCGCATTCACAGGCGTGCATCAAGTGATCCAAAGCACGAGAAAATACACCAAGACTGACCCTTATAGTCTCAAGATTTATGCACTTTCCCTACAAGAATACAAAAGACCCACACATAATTAAAAACAGGAATAGCTCCCGCTCGACACGCGTTTCACTGGCTTGCTGCCGGCTTCAACAGGAGCAAAATTGTGACTGAAAAAAATCCTACTGATGTTCCTCCTATATAGGCAAATCCAAAGTCTCTCCTCCAATGAGCTTCTAAATATCCCGTAACATAGCAGCTCCTTCAGAATAAGCCCAGTAATAGGGAGCACCTAATGGTTATTGGCTCACACCCCATTTTTCATTAATGTCTCCCCATTACTGGCCCAAGCGGAATACAGTCACCTTTCTTCTTGTATTCAGTGCACTGCATGGAGATGTGGTCTCACGTTTGCAATTATATTGGAGGGAGCCATGATCAAGAAGATCGGTGATATATTAGGGCAATATTGGTATTGGTAAGATGGTGGCAAAACAAATTAGAAATCCCCAACACTACACAGATATGCAAAAGTACAAAAAGCTCTGTTAGTACATAGTATATACACAATACATTTTATAATATCACGGTGCTCCTTGACAAAGGGCTGGAATGCCAAAACAATGTGACTTTATTGCCCACGTCCGCTATCCCCGTTGCTGAGGTTATTGACTGTTAAATAGTTGTTGACGATATGATGCAATAATAGGTGAATGTACATATATATATTTTCATATGGTTTTTAATGCTATTGTTTTTCCCACGTATCAGTAAATTTACATTATAGAATTCATTGGGCCCATCACCTGGTGTGAGCTAGCCCTAACGTCATCATGTTTTTGCGTTCGCGCCAAGTTAAATGACTCTAGCGCCTGACCAACAGATTGTTTGCCTCCTGCAAGAAACGGGAATAATCACTTGGCGCGTGGTAATTTGCGATTTGTAGCGCAAGCTTTCTGTACTTTCTGCATCCTATACTTAACATGGGCAGCGCTAGAGAGCACTTGTGCTATTGTAGCCAACAGATCACTTGGTGTCTGCGCTCATTTTTAGATGAACGCTAATCGCAAAATTTTACCTACTGCTCAACCCTGGTGCTAACTCCAAACACACACAAAAAGCAATTCCTCCCCCAAAATTAACAAGCAATTGAAAGGAATGCAGCACAGCTGTTCTCTTAGACCCATACACCATAGTAATCTGGTCAGCAATGTCGCTGCTGTTGCAGTAGGCTCTATTATGATATAGATGTATCCTTTATCCGCATATATCCTAATTCTAATATATTGGCTAATTTTAAACATTTTATGCTGGGGTTATTCATAGTATGGAAGCGGTTGATTATTAGGGTGACCATGTGGATCATGTTTAAAAGGCCACATGGATAAGTCTTGCCCTGAAACATGTATTATTTATATGCTGCAGCAGAGAAATTATTGTCGGTCACCTGGCCTTCCTAATGGATCTATTAAATGCATTGTGTAATGATTCTACATGCTGTTGGATGTCATTTATCATGCAATGCGCATCAGCCTTAATTAATATATGTGTGCATATACTCATGGATGGTACGGCCACCTTGGAGGATTTTAATAATGTGGGGTATGAGGGCTCTTCGCTGGATGTGTTCATACTTATACTTGCTTGTGAGGGCAGAGGATAGGTATGGCCCGGCACTCTGCAGTGGAAATAAACAATTATATCCTGTACACAACCGTATTAACACTGGGTCTCAGTGTTTCCCTAGTGTGTGCTAATAAAACATGTACACGGACTACCGTGGACAAGGTGATCTGTTGGTGAGTCGTCAGGAGCTACGTTTTAGCGACCGGCACTAGATTTTTCCATTAGTGATGGTGTTTTAGCTCACAACAGGTGATAGGGCCCTTTGTGTATATAACATATACTGAAAATTATATTATATTTTTGCATATCTTTGTGTTGTTGGGGGTTTCTATATTGTTATGTTGGTTTATATACTTGAAAGAATACTACCCTGACCACTTTGCATAGGTAATGTCATTTTTTAATGCTCTGCCTGTATCTGGTTTTCATTTGACTTAATTGGTAAGTCTTTGGTTTATTTGCTGCTGGAAAGTAAGGGGAAAGGAATTTTTAAATAATTTTTGTAACAAACATTCCATACCCTAATTCTATGTTTTGGTGACAACTTACTTGATCGAGGTCTTGATTTCATTTGTCCCTATAGTCAAAATCGGCATTATTATGAATTTTTTTTGGTTCAGGAGATTCAAATTCTATCTTACCGGTATGTGGATTACCGATGAAATTCAAATCAAATATGGGCTACTTATTGATGGAAATATCACCTTTAGCGATTCAGTTCGAATGTATTGGTATTTCAGTTTCCATAAAGTACCAAATGTTGAAAGGTGTTGATAAATGGTTTCTTGGAGGCTTGTAGCACCATTTATTGTATAGGTCCAGCTCTTAGTGTATGGAGATTGCGCTTTTTTAAAATGAAATCCAGGACATTCGCATTTTTACTATAAATCCTGTAAAGTTTATTTATAAAAGAATTTTACCAGGAAGGATACATTGAGATTTCTCTCGTTTTCAAGTATGTCCTGGGTTCAAGAACATTGAGTGGTTACAGAACTACAAAATAGTAAAATGCAGGATGTTAACACAAGACCGAATAAACAGAAAAATAAATATGTAGGAAATAAAGTCATTATGTTACATGTTTACAGGTGCATTTCGTATTGAGGTATGTTAATAGGGTAGTCTTAAGGGACTTTAGACTGGGGAAGATTTGACGGTGTCTGGGAGGTTATTCCATATTTGCGGTTCTCTGTAGGAAAATGAGGATCGAGACACTTTCTTTTTGTATTGTGGTATTGCAAATAAGGTGCTGGTCTTGGATCTGAGGTTATAGGATGAGGGAACTGCTAGGGGAAGCAGCATATTCAGGTAGCGTGGTAGCTTCCTAGAAAAGCTCTTAAACACCAGGTTGGAAAGGTGAAGGGCGCGTCTAGATTCCAGCGACGGCCAATTTAGTTCTTTTAACATGTCACAATGGTGGGTCATGTAGTTACATTGTAGCACAAAGCGGCAGAATGAGTTATACAATGTAGTAAGTTTCTGGAGGTGTGTTTGAGGGGCAGCTGCATACACTACATCTCCGTATTCAATGGCTGGCATAAGCATGTGTTGTACAATCTGCTTTCTTACCGCGGGGCTCAGGCAGAATTTGTTTCTGTACAGGGCACCTAGTTTGGGGTAGAGTTTAGAGGAGAGTTTTTCGATGTGGGGGCCAAAAGATAGATTTGGGTCTAACCACTAGGGATGAGCTGTTCGGGTTGGGACGGTTCGGAGTTCGACCCGAACTTTGGCAGTTCGAAAGTTCGTGAATTTCGAACTTTTTGGGCGTGTTCGGTTCGGGTTCGAAAAAAAAAGAAATTTTGAAAAAAGTATAGAAAATGCTTAAAAAAATACTAAAAAATCTAGAGATAAAGAGACTCTTTACTGCAGAATATTATATCAGTAGATATTGAATTAAAAACTAACGTGTACGTGGAAAGATTATCAACTCTAAATGACCTCTGTTCACAAACGGGCATAACACCAGGTGTTTTTAGTCTGGTAATCAATTTGATACATTGTACAATATACTGAGGGTGGGGTGGTGTCTGCTTCTGATTGAGATTTGAGATTTAATTTCCCTAAAACATCCTAATATGCTGCATTTAACTGGTGTTTGAAAAAAATGTAAAGCAATGTTATTTTTCACCTCGGGATTAAACATTCACAGGGTTATTCAGAGAATAGTGAAACTCAGGAGAATGACTGGAGAATGGAAAATTCTAGGTCAAAATAGCCAAACCAGAAAAATTCTCCCATTTATCTCACTTTCCAAATCGGCTATTTGGTCTAGATTGTTCTCTTCTCTTGCCAGTTCTCCTGGCTTTCACCTCTCTCTCAGGGTTGTTCAGAGAAAGGTGAAAACCAGGAGAATGGCAGGAAAAGAGAACAATCTGGACCAAATAGTCGATTTGGAAAGTGAGATAAGGCTAGGGTCAGACTAACGCATTTTTCGCAGCGACCGTCAAAAAGTGCGTCCGAACGCATTGCCGTATTTTTTCACGGATTGCGCAAAAACGGTCATACGATGCGCATCTTTGTGCGTGATTTTTTACGGATCCAAACCAGGAAACTTTGGGTGTCTGGACGTTATGTTGGCCGGACATGAGCAGGGTCTGACGTCTCCAAAACACGCACACATGCCGTTATGGACGCAGCACACTCTGCACGTCCGTACTAGCGGTTCTGCGTTCTCGAAAAAATGTGTTCATTTTCCACTTGCGTTGCGCAGCCGGACTTTCGTGCGACCGTACTTCGTATATTGGCCGTCACTGCCTGTCATTTGCTGCTAGTGTGGCCGTAATTAAGTGCGCCTAAACGCACGTTAAAAATTCGCTAGTCTGACCCTAGCCTAAATGGGAGAATTTTTCTGGTTTGGCTATCTTGACCTAGAATTTTCCATTCTCCAGTCATTCTCCTGCTCTTCACCGCTCTCTGAATAACCCTGACAGGGTTATTCAGAGAAAGGTGAAACTCAGGAGAATGACTGGAGAATGGAAAATTCTAGGTCAAAATAGCCAAACCAGAAAAATTCTCCCATTTATCTCACTTTCCAAATCGGCTATTTTGTCTAGATTGTTCTCTTCTGTTGCCAGTTCTCCTGGCTTTCACCTCTCTCTCAGGGTTGTTCAGAGAAAGGTGAAAACCAGGAGAATGGCAGGAAAAGAAAACAATCTGGACCAAATAGCCGATTTGGAAAGTGAGATAAGGCTAGGGTCAGACTAATGCATTTTTTGCAGCGACCGTCAAAAAGTGCGTCCGAACGCATTGCCGTATTTTTTCACGGATTGCGCGAAAACGGTCATACGCATTTTTTGTGCGTGATTTTTTACGGATCCAAACCAGGAAACTTTGGACGTTATGTTGGCTTTTTGGTCTAGAGGTTTCCATTCTCCTGCTTTTCACCGCCAAAGAATCAGTAAACTTTTTCTGCGTGTCCGAAAATGTCTCCTCTTTTCTTACAGACTGCCGCCCCAAGCAGTTGTTTATGGATAGATTAAAGGAAAAGCATTTACCGTCATTTGAAATGTCATTTTTTGGTTTTTACATATTTCTATACATCCTAGAAAACCGCCACTTCACGGGCAGGTTATGGGGACCTCCTAGGCACGATATTTGAAGGAATTTTTCATTTTTATTTTTAACCCTTATTTCATGGAAAACTCACTGTCCCTTTAACCACTTGGATGCTGAGGACGCGCTCAGCGCGTCCTCAGCATTCCCGCTGGTATGCGGAGGACGCGCTGAGCGCGTCCTCCCATTGGGGTCAGCGTTCGGCCGGGTTCCGGCCGATCGCTGGCCCCTCCGGTGCGGGCTGACATCCTGGATGTCAGCCGCGCATCCGGGACCACAGCCGCCGGAATTAGGTGTCATCGCGGCAGCGCGATGACACCTAATTCAGGCACCCCCCCCGCATGTGCGGAGGAGGCGCCTGAAAGGGAGGGGGAGGTCCTTCGGACCTCTCTCCCTCCCGATCGGCGGCGCACAGGGGGTTAACCCAGGCATCATTTGGAAGGGCACAGCCTGCCCTTCCAAATGATGCCTGGCATTAACCCCTGGGGAGCTGGATCGCGAATCGGCGCTGAAAAGCGCCGATTCGCGATCCTTTCCCGGAGCTGGCCGACATCTTGGATGTCGGTCAAGCCTCCGGGAACTCCCCCTGAGGACTGGCGTCATCGTGCATAGCACGATGACGCCAGTCCTGGACTTAACCCTTAACTGCCACCAACGGTGGAGATAGGGAGTTCCAATGAACTCCCTATCTCCCGATCCGTGGCAGTTAGGGGTTAAATTTTGGTATGGCTGGATCGGCCAGAGCATGGCCGTTCCAACGATACCAAACATGAAAGTGAAAAATGTTGTAAAAAAAAAAAAAAAAAAAAACAATTATAAAAAAAAAAATTATAAAAAAAAAAATAAACATTTTTTTTTTTTTTTGGTTTGTTAATGCAGCAATATTGTTCCCATTTCAATTATAATGTGAACAATGATGCTGCACTAACGATTTTTGTATGTGGTGCGTTTGTTAAAAATCACGTAAATTTCCCCCAAAAAAAATGTAACGAGACCCCATCTCTAATTTTTTTAACAAGCGCACCCCATACAAAATATAACCGCAATTGCTCGCATGTTAAAATGTGAAAAAAACACTTTACACATTGTAAATTATTGAAAATACATATTTTATTGCATTTTTTGTTATAATATACAGACATGACATAACGTATACATATAATAATGACATATTATGAATATACTGAGTCTGACGGAAAGAAACGATATATAATATGTCTGGTCATATACTAAAATAAGCCTTAAAAACACGTTTAAACATGATGAGCAAAACCGGTAAAAATGACCTCAGCACAGGGGCGGGAAAAGCCTCAGCAGCGAAAGGGTTAAAAACGTTTTTTTTTAAAACTTTTTGTCCTTGTTTCCTGTCCCCCAGGGCACTACCCGGACCCCCATACACCTTTTATGGCAAATATGTAGCATATATGCACTCTTGGAGGGCACTCTAAAAACACGAATTTTCAGCCCCATTGACTTGCATGGGGGTTCGGGTTCGGGTTCGGACCCGAACAAATGGGAAGTTCGGGTTCGGGCTCGAACCGAACTCGGGGTATGTTCGGCTCATCCCTACTAACCACATACCTAGATATTTGAGAGAAGTGACTGTGATCAGCGTGCCATTTGATTTTGTCCTGACACATAGATGGGGTGTTTGCAATTTGTGTAGTTTAGGTTCTGTTCCAAAGAGCATTGTAACAGTTTTGTTAGTATTAGAAAAAGTTTGTTATCTGCCGATCCACTTTTCTACCCCTGTGAATTGTTCTTGCAGCACGGCCTCCAGCTGTGGGAGATTTGGTTTGCTGGTATAGATTACAGTGTCGTCTGCGTACATGTGTACAGTTGAGGCTTTGCAGACATTGGGCAGATCGTTTATGAATATAGTGAATAGCAGGGGGCCGAGTATCGAGCCTTGGGGTACACCGCACGTGACTGGGAGGGGGAGGGAAGTGCTGTCAGAAATTTACACAAATTGTGACCTATCAGACACATATGATTGGAACCAGGTTAACGTGCTATCACCAATACCAGAGTTTTTAAGTTTTTGTAATAAATGTAAATCCCATACATGCGAGTCTTACTGTACATCCCAGAAATTACCATTTTTACTGTAACAGGGGAAATAATAAAGTAGTGGCTTGTGGGTTGTAAATATAACTATAAAAAATGTCAAAGTACAGACTTGCACGGTATAACTAACAGTGGAATCTTAACGTACAGATTTTCACTTTAGGACAGTGTAAATGTTACCATGCAAACTTACACTTTATAATATTGCATTGTGAACATTACTGTACGGACTTGCACTTTTTACATTTAGAGTAAAAAGGTTGCACATTTTTACTGTAAATGCGGATCCTAATTGAAGTAACACTGTAAAGGATAAATGTGTCCATATATAGGTGTGTCCATATTGCGGCAGAATATGTATCAACATTTTCTTTTAAGAGAAATTCCTAGACTATTCTCTAGTGAACGTTAATGTTCGCGTTCGGATGTGTAAGTGTTACCGCCAGGATAAGTGACTTTAACGCATGCCCCCATATTACATTCCTGACACTAAACCTGTAGGAAATCCGTTCATGCATCAGTGAGTGTGTGAGCTTCTGCAAGCTTACTGTACTTTTTTTCATGTTATACTTAACATGGGGAGCGCAATCAGTAATTAGCGTTAGGATAAAGGTATTACAAAGTCCCAGCACTAATTACCGCAGGGACACGCAAAGCTAAATTTTAGCGACACCTAAAAGCTGGTGCTAAATGATTCTGCTTTTGCAGAATCATTTAACACCCCCTAAAACCCCCCAATAAATCCGATTCTCACGTCTCATCCCGCGGCGAGAACGATGGCCGGCTCTGCAGCTTCTCCTGGCCGCGAGCAGAGTGGGACTGGGAATAGTTCCCAGCCTTCCTCCGTTTACACTCCGTGACGCAGGTCTTGCGGCGCGGAACCGCAAACCTCTGCAGGCGCAGATTTTCCCCGTTTGTGACCCCAATTTAGGGCACAGTGGGGCCCAATATATATATTAGCTACAAACAAGCGGTTTGAAACCAGTTCTGTATACAATTAATTTTCTTCAGAAGGACCACAGAATAAATATGAAATCTCTACGACTTATTTTGTCCCATACCAGTGAAAATACAGGGATTTAGTACACTTCTGTGGCTTTAATAAAAATAAAAAAAAGTGAAAAAAGCATTTTGGGAACAACCATTCAATGTTGGCTAGGAATGTGCGCAACTAAAACAGCGTGAGACTAGTTAAAAAGGAAAAATATGTGTAATTCTAATATGCGACGTAGAGGAAGCAATAGTATTTCTGGGCATTGAGTCCTATAATGCTGTTTATGTCTTTTCCAATGTTTTAAGGCAGTTTGGCTTTTTTTGTCTCAATCTGGGACCTATTTGCATTTGTTAACCACAGAGAGCTGCAATTATGCCTTGCGAATCCTTTTGTTGGTATATCCATTTAAGGATCATAACCGGGATCATAACACATTAAGCAGCGTAGAAAAATGAAACATTGGCCTCGACGCTGCGCCTTTCCTTTTACAGAGAGGGACGAAAAAGTAGAGAGAAAAAAAAAAAAAAGAAAACGAGGTACAGTAGACCATTCAGCTGGAAACCAGTTTGGATATGTTGCTGTCAGCGGCTGCTTTTATAACAGAGGAGCCACTTAGTCTGGGAACAAATCATAATTCATTGCAAACATTGGTCATAACCCAAGAAAGTCTCTTCGAAAATACGCCTCGCTTTATAGAAAAGTCATCTCTTAAAAGAAGTCGCATGCGTTTTTTTTAAATAATACAAAAATATTTATAAATATTTAATATTGGAATCTAATGAAAATATGGCTCGTGCATTGTATCACCAATAATTCAGTTTATTACCCTCATTAAAGCACTCCCTCTCCTTTTTACTTGGATGAGGGTGACAGACATGTTGTCGAGGCGTCTTAATGACTACATATGCTCTCTAACCCTTTCCAAACTACAACAGGGAAAGAGTACTAATGGAGTAAAACATGTTATGTAACAGCCAGGGATAGGAAAGGTATTTTATAGATAGTGAAATAGCCAAAACGCCACAGGGATACGTCAGTGTACTGCATAAAAACGAGCAACTGTAGCAACAGTATACTTACGCAGTGGCTTACGTCGATACATTTTATTTTCTTGATCACTGTTTATTGCAGTGATGAGATAAGGGATGGCCCTGATCTTTATGAGGACATAGATGTTGTAGGGGACCATAAAACAGACATAGCTTGTAAATTCAAGTTAATTTACAGAAGCTAGGGAAGCTTCTGTAACGTTGGGGACTTCCAGCCTTTCTGGTGGGCTTGACGGCAGCATGTCTGATGCTGCTCGTTCACCAACGCCCAGTTTAAATTGAAACAGGCAGGGAGTGCGGCTTGAGAGTGGGGCGCTGTCTGGTGAAGGCCTTTTAAAAACTAACAGTTCCTTCTAAGCAGTGCCAGATTGTGGTTATCCATACCTGAGCTCTGTGCACCTGAATTCTCTCGTGATTTAACCTGTTGTTGACCTCTGCTTGTTTTCTGACTATTCTGCCTTCCGTTGCCCTAGAGACTATTTCCTTGTACTACGCTTCTGCACTGATAACGACCTGGCTATTCCATTTGACTATTCTATACTCTGTATTCCTGATTCTGGCTCGTCTGACTACCCCCGTGTTGCTGACCTGGTTTTGTATTACGACATTGTCTTTGATTAACCCTTTCTGTCTAGCTAGTATACCTGGCCAATTCTAAGGACCAGACAGTTAGGGATATTTCTACGGCTACCCTGTTGGTAGCTTTTGGGCTCTGTGGAGTATTGGGCTTTAAGGACTGCGTGGTGGGATCCGGGAACCGTGACAGCTTCCTTCATTTAATGGTCCATCATGTCACCTCTTAGTATACGGATGTCATCATGGGTTTACAGAGACCTTCAACTAATATCTTTGGTTCAAATGGGGTGGGGAATGTAGAGGTTAAACATTAAGTCCTCCTGACTCTCTCCACACATCCTCCTATTACAACCTTTAGATACTTTTAAAACTTACCTGTACTCTCGTCAAACCTTCTGGTGTAAGTTTCACAGCATGTCAAGTGGCGGATGGTGGACAGGATGCTCCAGTGAACCTCCAACATAATCCAATGGCTCTCAACTGTGTGAGCCATAGGAGGAACCTAGATTCTGAATCGGTTTCTGCCTTGGGATCCTGATACTGGAAGCTCAGGTCAGCTATCGCAGATCTCCAACAGTTTATACCTATCTGCCATTATTTCACATGATTACAAAAATAGGCCTACCAAAATATTAAGCTGCAGGCCCATAGAGATCTTCAGCCGGTCCTGCATGGAGCTCATCATAATCATACAAAGACAGATATAAGATAAAAAGAATCTTAAATAATCATTTAAAGCAGTGGTCCCCAACCCTGGTCCTCTGGTAACCCTAGCAGTCCAGGTTTTCCAGATATCTGAAGCACAGCACAGGTGATATGATTTGCTGCTCAGTGATTGCAGGATTCAGTCTGCATTTCCACAAGGTGATCCTTAAAACCTGACCTGTTAGTGGGCCCTGAGGACCAAGGGTTGGGGACCACGACTTTAAAGGGATACTCCATTAAAAATTTAGCTCCCTATTTTTGCTCTTAGCTAATCAGGCAGAGGCTGCTGAAAGCTTTTGTCCAATTATTGATTAATGGTCTTTACTAATTTTGGTTGAATTTACTCACCTTTTCTCCCTCGCCGTGTACAGCTCCTCCCCTTCGGCTCAGTGACTCCCAAACTTGGACGTCCCTGAAGCTTATCTGTGCAATTTGCCCTCCTACACAACTTGGGTAGAGTGGGAAACACAAACTGTGCAGCGCTACAGGACATGCGCACTTTATGTCAGCAAGTTCCATAGTGCCTGCGTTGAATGATGGACCGGAGAGGCAGGCAGTCAGGCACATGTGGAGATCCAGTCCGTTGGCTTCCTCTCTGAGACCGATCGCTACATTAATTTATCTCAGAGGGTGGCGTCTGCATGCTCTCTGCGTGCTGACACCACTAACGACCGATCTGATTACTTGCAGCGGGAAAATTCACAAATCCCAGCTGCTGGTGACACTGGATGGGGTGGTGGAAAATCTTCTACTTCACCCAGCATTTTCTGCCATATCGGAAGAGCTGGGGGACGAATAGACAAAGGGGGTCACTCCTCGCATCCTGACCACTTTAAAACTATAAAGTGGTCAGGATTAGGGATTCGATCTCGAACAATTTCAAAAGTTCGAGTTCGAACACGAACATGAACCGAACTCAATGCAAGTCAATAGGACTCGAAAGTTCGAATTTTAGAGTGCCCTCCAAGAGGGCATATATGCAAGATATTTGCCATAAAAGGTGTATGGGGGTTCCCTGGGGGACAGGAAACAAGGACAAAAAGTTTTAAAAAAAAGTTTTTAAAAGGAACAGTGAGTATTCCATGAAATAAGGGTTAAAAATAAAAACCAAAAATTCCTTCAAATATCATGCCTAGGAGGTCCCCATAACCTGCCCGCGAAGTGTCGGATTTGTAGGATGTATAGAAACATTTAAAAACAAAAAAATGACATTTCAAATGACGGTAAATGTTTTTCCTTTAATCTATTCATAAACAACTGCATGGGGCGGCAGTCTGTATGAAAAGAGGAGACATTTTAGGACACGCAGAACAAGTTTAGTGATTTTTTTGGCTAATTTATGGTGAAACTTATGCAGGCTTTGGATGAAAGTAACAATAGGTGCTTTAAAATTGGGCCTTTAGTGTCGGCAACAGTGCCGTCACACCGTAACCACTCTGTGGTATTGTGGAAGAGTGCAGGGTTGGACCCTGCGATACAATATTAAAATGATATAAATCTGGTAATATAGGTGTCAGTGACAGTGCACCCAAATATTGTGCCTTTGGTGACAGCAAGTGCCTTCACACCGTAACCCTTTGGGGTATTGTGGAAGAGTGCAGTGGTGGAGATTTTGTGAATGCAGAAGAGATCCCCGATCTATTCCGTTACGTCAGCATCAGGGGATTGATAGCTGCTGATCCAGGACTGGTTCATTTTTATAAATGTCAGCCGGTCTACAGAGTCGGTGGACAGACGCACTCTTTTGTCTGTGACAAAACCTCCAGCGGCACTGAACGTCCTTTCAGAAAGCATGCTGGATGAAGGGCTGGATGATAGTGATCCAATCTCAACACCCAGTAAGCCAGTGGATCATCTGCTGGAAAGGTATCCAGGTCTGCCCTTGCCCCTAGGTAGTCCTGCACCATATGGTGAAGATGCTGGCAATGGGTGCCTACATTTGACGTCCCTGGGCATCGTGGACTAAAAAAATTGGAAAAGGCATCAGTCAAGCGGCCCCTTTCACTGCTCTTCCTCTGATCAACCACAGCAGCCTCAGAAGCAGCTGTGTCATCACTTGGTAACCTACCAGTGCCTGTAAAGGTGTTACACAAGTGTCGCTTTAGAGCGTCCTCAAGTTTTTTCATCCTGTCCTCCCTCTGTGAGGGCAGGATGAGCTCTGCAACTTTACCCTTGTATCGTGGATCAAGAAGGCTTGCCAACCAGTAATGATCCCTCTCCTTGATAGTACGAATCCTGGGGTCCTTTAGCAGGCTTTGCAGGATAAGGGAGCCCATGCAGCGGAGGTTGGAGGTGGCATTAGCTTCCGAGTCTTCCTGGTCAATGAGGATGACCCCATCATGCACTTCCTCCTCCCAGCCACGTACTAGTCCTTGTGTTTCTGAGCACACAAAACCCTCCCTTGAGGAATCCCCACCTTCAGTGCCCCCACTACTTAAATATTCCTCCTCCTCCTCCTCCTCCTGTCTGATCTGAGGAGGACCCACTGGAATGCTGTCTGCGGAAAGACTGGGGCCTTCAGAGCTAGGGAAGGCCTCCTCTTCCTCCCGCTGCTCTGCCTCTAGAGCCACATCTATAATTCCCTGCAGAGTGTGCTCCAGCAGGAACACTAAAGGAATTGTGTCACTGATGCATGCACTGTCCCTGCTCACCATCCTCATTGCCTCCTCAAATGGTGACAGTACAGTGCATGCATCCTTGATCATTAGCCACTGCGGGGGGGAGAAAACCAAGTTGACCTGAACCGGTCCTTGTGCCATACTCACACAGGTACTCATTGATGGCCCTCTGCTGCTTGTGCAGACGCTGCAGCATTGCTAATGTCGAGTTCCACCTGGTGGGCATATCACAGATCACACGGTTTGTGGGAAGGTAGAATTCTCTTTGAATTTCTGCCAGGTGAACACTTACTGGGAATGACCGTCTGAAGTGGCTGCAGACTTTTCTGGCCTGGCTGAGAAGCTCTGCCAGCCCTGGGTACCTGGTTAGGAAATGCTGTACCACCAGATTTAGGACGTGTGCTAGGCATGGTACATACGTCAACTTACCCTGGCGTAGGGCGGAGAGAAGGTTGCTGCCATTATCACAGATGACCATTCCCAGCTGAAGCTGGCGTGGTGTTAACCATCTCTGCACCTGGCCCTGCAGAGCTGACAGAATTTCTGGCCCGGTGTGGCTCCTGACCCCTAAGCAAACCAGCTCAAGCACAGTATGGCATCTTTTTGCTTGAGCCATTGCGTAGCCCCTGTCACGCATCGGTTTAACTGCCACTTCACCAGAGACAGAGAAGGAGGAGGAGGAAGAGGAAGAGGTGGTGGTGGAGCAGACAGACCTCATACAAGCAGCTTTCTGGAGGCGTGGTGGATGAACAAGCTCCAGCACAGAGCCCCGTCTTGGATCCCTCCCAGCTGCAATCAGAGTTACCCAGTGTGCCGTGAAAGAAATGTAACGGCCCTGTCCATGCTTGCTGGACCACGTGTCTAAAGTCATGTGCACCTTGCTGCTGACTGCCTTTCCCAATGACTCCATAACATTGTCTTCCACGTGCTGGTATAGTGCTGGAATGGCCTTCTGTGAAAAGAAATTGGGCTTTGGAACCTGCCACTGTGGTACAGCACATTCAGCAAATTCACGGAAGGAAACAGAGTCTACCAGCTGGAAAGGCAGCATCTGTAATGTGAGTAATTTTGCTAAGCTGTGCTTGGGGATGGTTGGGACTATATTTTTTCTTACGCTGCAGCTGGGGCAACATAATCTGACTGCGTAAATCTTCAACTGATGGGATGCTGTCACATTGTGAGGAAGGACCTGGTACATCCATTACTGTAGCATCATCCCTGTCAGTGGAGGTTGGAGTCAATGACATGGCAGGACATATAGTGGGGTTAGAGACAGGTGAGGAGGACCTACACAAAGTGTTGCACCAACGGGATGCGTGGCAGGTGGTCATATGTCGCTTCAAGCATGTGGTACCCAAGCGTCCGGTGTCTTTCCCATGCTTGATCCTCATCTGACATAGATTACAAATAGCAACGGTGGGGTCTGCTGCATATTTCTTAAAGAACTCCCAGACATCAGAGTTCCTGGATGTGTGCTTTGAGACAACAGCGCTCTGCACCTGAGCAGCTCTGACATCTGATTCCTTGGACTGGCTACGGTTGGTCATAGAGGACGTTGTGCCTCGTGTTTGTTGTGCCTCCTCCTCACTTGAATCCTCTGTTTGATCAGGCACCCAGGTGGAGTCAGTGACCTCATCATCATTGTCATCACCCCCTATCTCCTCGTCACTGGAGCCAACTTGGCAGTATGCTGCAGCTGCTGGGGCAACATGACTGCCAGTTATTTGTGTGTCATCACTGGCACCCCCTTCCTCTAGGTTGATTATACTCCCTTCCTCAACCTCAGAGATTGAATCAGAGCACTGTAGTTGCTGCGCATCCTCAAGCAGCATGTCACTGTCATTGTAGTCAAACAATTCAGCTGACTCCTCCATGTGTGATAGTGAGGCTACGGCAGGAGTAGCTGTGGACATGGAGGCTGCATTAGATGCTTTGGCAGCTGAGGTGGACTGTAAAGCACTACAAGCCTGGCTGGCAGAGGACTGGGAGGATGAGGATGGCCTGGTTAGCCAATCCACCAAATCCTCTGTATGTTGCTGCTGCTTAAGACGGGCAGCACCAGTTAGAAAGGACAAGCGTGCCCCTGTAGAGGAAGCACCACGTCCACCACAACCAGAGGCACAGCCTCCCGACACAGAGGCTGCTTGCTCTCTTATCTGTGTCTGGGAGCGTCTGCCTGTCCTTTTTGGTCTTTCTGACATGGTGAGTGATATATAGCTTAAAGATATACAGAACTCTGATTCAACTCTGTTATAAAAATTTGGAGATATGCAGAACTCTGATTCAACTCTGTTATAAAAATTTGGAGATATGCAGAACTCTGATTCAACTCTGGTATAAAGAGTAAAGATTTCCAGAACTCTGGTATAACTCAGTGAGACACCCTGATAGCTGGCAGCCAGTGAGAAGACACAGATTACAATTCCCAGAAACCTCCTATAAATCAGTGAGACCCCTGATGGGTGGCAGTGACAAGACACAAATTACAATTCCCAGGAACCTCCTATAAATCAGTGAGCCCCCCTGATGGCGGGCAGTGTGACAAGACACAGATTACAATTCACAGAAACCTCCTATAAATCAGTGAGACCCCCTGATGGGTGGCAGTGAGAACAAACAGATTACCACAATTCACAGATATCTTCTAGAAGTGAGACCCCCACAATTGCTGCTGGCAGTGAGAACACAAAGATTAGAAGAATTCCCAGATATTTTGTAGAAATGACTGACCCCAAAAGTAGTTGGTGGCAGTGAAAACACACAGATTACCACAATTCCCAGATATCTTCTAGAGGTGAGACCCCCACAATTGCTGCTGGCAGTGAGAACACAAAGATTAGAACAATTCCCAGATATTTTGTAGAAATGACTGACCTCAAAAATAGTTGGTGGCAGTGAGAACACACAGATTACCACAATTCCCAGATATCTTCTAGAGGTGAGACCCCCACAATTGCTGCTGGCAGTGAGAACACAAAGATTAGAACAATTCCCAGATATTTTGTAGAAATGAGACCCCCAAAATAGTTGGTGGCAGTGAACTCTGAACATATCGAACCGAACAGCTCATCCCTAGTCAGGATGAGTAGTATCCCTTTAAGAAATGTGATATTAGATACATTTACCCTCTATGATGTCACTGACTGAATTAGCACAACCCTTAGAAAACACCTTTATTTGACGTACTTTTAGAAACGAAATGCAATATGTGGAGAATTCTACACTTCTACACAATATTCCACTGTCATTAAGAAACTATCCATTTAAAACTTGCTATATTTGTAACCTGACAAACAACTTGAAACACTCTAATCCTAGCTCAATGGTTTAAACCCTTAACGCCGCAGGACGTACAATTGCGTCCTGCATTAGGCGGGCTTTAACGCCGCAGGACGTAATAGAGCAGCAGGAAATGCTAGCAGAATGCTTGGTTGTGTAGGGAGAGGTATTAGCAGTAGGAAAAGGGAAGTGCTCATGCCACTGTACAGAGCACTGGTGAGACCTCACTTGGAGTACTGTGTGCAGTACTGGAGACCGTATCTCCAGAAGGATATAGACATCTTAGAGAGAGTTCAGAGAAGGGCTACTAAAATGGTGTACGGCTTGAAGGAGAAAAGTTACCAGGAAAGGCTTAATGATCTTAACATGTACAGTTTGGAAAAAAGACGAGACAGAGGAGATATGATAGAAACATTTAAATACGTAAAGGGAATCCACAAGGTAGAGGAAGGGAGTATATTTAAAAGGAAACAAAATAGCAAAACAAGAGGACATAGTCTTAGATTAGAGGGGCAAAGGTTTAAAAGTAACATCAGGAAGCATTATTTTACTGAGAGGGTGGTGGATACATGGAACAGTCTTCCAGTAGAAGTGGTAGAGGCCAAAACAGTAATTGAATTTAAGCAAGCATGGGATAGGCATAAGGCTATCCTAAACAAAAGATAAATCCAGGTAAAGTATCCATGTAATTGGGCAGACTAGATGGGCCGAAAGGTTCTTATCTGCCGACATTTTTCTATGTTTCTATGTTTACAGCCCCCCTCCGGCAATACTCACCTCCTCCGGTCGCTCCCACGCTGCTCTGACTCCCGCGGAGTCAGATCAGCGTGAATCCCTCTTCCGGCGCACTGACGTCATCGCGCCGGTGGTGCCGGCGCAGGGGAAGTGTCTGAAGGGGAGGGGGGATCCTTTGGATCCCTCTATCACCCCATCACCGGGGACCAGGCGGCTGTGGCCAGCATCGCTGGAAGGGTCACAGCCTGACCTTTCCAGCGATGTAGGGGGTTAACCCCTTAGTAAGGGGTTAACCCCTTAGCAAGACCATGGCCTTTTTTCCGGTGGGGGCCGCCATCTTGGTTGGCAGCCCCCACCTCTGGGTCCCCCCGCGCCAACTGTCAGTTAACCGGGGAACCCCCTAGCTGCAAAGGGATTTCCTAGGGAAATCCCATAGAGGAGATAGGGGGGCTCTTTGAACCCCTTTATCTCCTGATCGGTGGCAGCTAGGGGGTCATGTCTGATATTGCTGGAAAGGCCAGAGCATGGCCTTTCCAGTGATATCAAACATTACCATGTTAAAAGTAAAATAAAAGTTAAAAAAAGGTAAAAATAAAAATAATAAAAAAATTAATTAATAAAAAATAAAAGAGTTTTTTTTTTTAATGCAGCACTATTGCTCACATTTCAATTATAATGTGAACAATGATGCTTCACTAATGATTTTTTGGGGGGGGGGGGGTTTAGCTAAAATCACGCAATTTCTCCCCAAAAAAAAAATGGGTTCCCCGTTCTAATTTTTTTAACAAATCTACCCCATAGCATATGACCGCAAAGGCTCGGATAATAAATTTAAAAAAAAAACCACTTTACACACTGTGGTTGATTGAATTTTTATTGAAAAGTCTCATTTTTTTTTACATTTTTTTGTTATAGCATTTTGACAGGGCATGACCTATACATATAATAATGATATATTATTAATCTGCCGGAAAGAACGATATATAATTTGTGTGGGTGGGATAATAATACGTGACTTAAAACTGCGTTTAAAAACGGTCAAAATGAGCTCAGCAAACTTCTACTTCGAAACAGCGCCGAAGTTGTAAAATTACTCCCGTCCTTAAGGGGTTAAAATGGACTTTTCACTGTATTAACATGGACACTATCAGGGTTATTCAAAGAGATCCGAATGGCTGCCTAAAGGTAACCGAACGCTGAAAATCAGCATTCGGTTACCTTTCTTGGCCATTCGGCTATTCAGAGAGCAGGCAGTTTGCCAAATATTGGCGAATTGCCTGCACATAGGGTGCCTGATCGGTGCTTGTTCGAGGGCAGTGAAATCCCCATAGCTTCGTCTATTCAGAGAACAAAAACCAGCAGTGAAAAGTTGCCGAAATGCCCTGCTTCATTCGACAGGTTTATTCAGGCGAATCCCATATGCTTCAATGTTAAAAATATTCCTGTTATAATTCAGTATCTAATAAACCGTTCATAATAAAATTCTGCAGTAAAAAGTCTCTTTATTTATAGATTTTTTTAGGATCTGTTAAGCATTTTTCGTGATTTCTTTGCAAAAACATTTTTCTCTTTTTTTTTTTTTAATCGTTTTTTCTTTTTTTCTGTAACAGCCCTTTTTATTATCATTCCCTGGACCTCATATGTGAATTTCAGACATTTTCGCTCAGTAGTTTGTTTGCAAACAGCGTTTCACTTTTCAAACATTCAAGCGTACCGTTTTTTTTCTTCACCTCCTTCATCTGCGGTGTTGAGTTTTTCCGGCGGCTGCTCTGCGCTCTGATCTGCTCCTGCTCGGGTTTCTCTGGTGTCTTCGGCGGGGTTAATCCAGATGTTTTTGCAGGTTTCGGTGTGCGTTCGCCCTCGTTTTGCGGTGAGTTTTTGGTGGTTTTGTGGCGACTTTTCCTTGCATTACGGCGGCTCTGTGGTGCTTGCTGAATACACCGCAGGGTGGCTGAAATGGGATCGCCGAATCGCACCGAATTGAAGAGAACGAAAAGTCACCAAACGTGCGGTGGCTTTTCGTTGCTCTTTGAATAACCCTGTATATTTTTGATTTTTTCTTCCTGTGTTTCTATCATTTCTGTTCTGCAAAGCGGATTGTTTTTCCACTCCACTACTGCACATATGGTATCAATGTTCCTTGAAGTGCCTGTACTATAGCCTTACTACCAAGTTCCAAGACACTTTGCACAATCAATGGCCTGCGAAATCCATCTGATGTAAATTACTAAAAAAAAAGCAAGTATGACCCTTTGCTTGGTACCTGGATATACTGAGGATTTCTTTTTCCAATTTCTACATCTATTCTTCACAAACGTCCATTTTTATCAGACACTAGGTAACTCTACAAAAAATAAGCCAATGAAAAAAAAAACGTTATCTCATGATGATAACATAGAATTGGCTGCTCACTAAGCGTGAAAGGAAAAGAATGAAAGAACATGGTTTATCTTCAGGGAACTCCAGTGAAGAAGCACATGACAAGCAATGGTGAATTGACTATTTAGGGAACTGTAACCGTTGCATGTCTAATTTTTACCGATATCTTCTGACTTAGTTGTCTAGCATTGTACTTTGTTTTTTTTGGAGAAAGTATTTTACCAGGATGGATACATTATTTCTCATTTTCATGTATGTGCTGGTTGGAGTTCTTTCTTGGTATCTGGATATATGGTTGATTTTTTTTTACCATTTCTAATTCTGTTATTCACCGATGTCCATTTTCTTTATTTGCATGTTTAGCAGATACTAGGTTACTCTGCTAAAAATAAGACAGTTTAAAATAAATAAATAAATACAACATTATCGCATTAAAGCATACTAGGGATTATTCACTAACCATGGTTCGTCCAATGGAAGAATGGTGGTTTAACTTCAGGGGACTACAGTGAAAAACTATGATTAAAAATAAAGTGAATTGGCTATTAGGGGTTTTGCCACCGTAGTAGTATTACCCTTTTCCAATGTTTCTGCCATAGTTATCTATTATTGTCCCTGGAATAATTTCTCACGGACTTTCCACCGATGTTTCTGCTGATGGGTATCCAGTATAGTTTTCAGTGTTGTTTTGACCAGTGTTTCAGTCAACGTTGTTTAGTGTCATTTTTACCATTATTTCCAGATTCTTTCCATAGGAGTTCTATAGAGGTCATCACTTTAAAATGCCAACGTAGAACCACTGGTGTTGCAAACATTAGACAAAGAACAATAAAATGCTGAATAGCCATACTTTACTCATTGCACGGAAGAATAACAGCAGTGCTGTTGCTCATCATTGTTTTAACTTCACCTGTTGATGTTGAATTTTCCTTCCATGGCCAGCTAATGGTCCCTCCAGTTGCAACAATGGTGAACAACAACACTTTGTGGCTAACGCTTATATGATAGCCTCAGCTGTCACTGGGGCAGTGGGAGGACCCTGGGGGCTAGCTTCCTTCTTACTGACTATGGCCCAAGGTGCTACCTGGGGCTTTCCAAATGGATTGCCCAGGGAATCCAGGATTTATGGTGAACTGTGTCTTGGCATCCTGGTGGGCACGCCCAATTTATTGTGTACATGTTTTCCAGCATGTAGACTGAGGAGGGGGGAGATTTCTCTGGCCGCCAGATTAACATAAGAGTTGCCTAGTGACTGTGTAAACTGTCCATTGTTTTATCCAGTTTGAATGTCCTTTCCCTTGTCCTGTTGTTGGATCTGTTGATCCGTTCTGTGTTTTTTTAATGAGGGGGGGTTGTACCTCTACTGGTGATAACTGTATTTCTGTTTGAATAAAGAGTTAGTTCTTCTGCTGGTACTCTGAACACTGGTTTTGCCTAATGATTTAGGGTAGACCTTTATTATTTTGGGAGTTTCTGTTCCTGCCCTAAATGTTACTGGTTCTGCCTGGTAACTTAGGCAGGTTTGGACTGAGGCTTCTGGATTTCGGGTTCCAGCTTGGAGAAAGCTAGAGTCTCACAGAGGCACACAGTCTGGGTACCAGGCCGTCCGTCACACCCTAGAATGTCACTTACATTCACATTACACCTTTTATCAAGGAGGAAGGGCGAGAGATTTGGTTTTGACTCTTTTAAGACTTATTTTAGACCTGTTTCACCTTCAAAAGCTTCATAAAGCTAAATTAACAACAGTACTAGCCCTTTTTTACATTATGGGAATTCCTTTACATACATTAGTTATGCTTTTCTCAGATTCCATAACCTTCAGTCTTGTTAACCTCCTGAAAATTTATAAAAATGCTTAAGTCTCATAACATACTCCATTTTCTAATTATTTTTCCCTATTAGAGGGCACTGTGTGACGTTTAATAAAAGCATACATATTTGACCTTTATAATTTATTTCTATATTTACACGGACACCAGGAATTGTTTGGGCTATTTAGAGAATTTTACAATTTCAGAAATATTAGGTTTGATTGATTTACTTTGATCAGATTCCAATTTAATTTCCAAACTTATAAATAGCAATAAATGGAATGACTCCTAATTGAACGTCAGGCCATAGCCACGCTAGTGGATGTTCATGAGACCCAGATTATGTCCAGGCGTCCAGCCTTCATACAACAAAGAAGGTCCAGGCATGCCACATAGGCTTCATATGGCATAGGTGTATTGGCATGTCAACAACATTTCCATCTGAAAAGTCTGACGCATGTAGTTATTGGCCATCAACCACCATCATATAAAAATGTTGGTTATTTTTTGCTATTTAGAAGGTTCTTTCTCTCAGTTTCCTTTTTATTGCAGGCAGAATGGATGTTTGTGATTGTTCACATAATAAAATAAAAATAAATCATCTTCTGTTCTATGTTTAACACAGATGGTGCGAGAATCTCATGATATGAAATGTGAGAGGTTAAAATGTTTTTGTGTATTTTTCTGCTGTACGTTACACTAATTACTTTGAATCATCAGTGGTCCTGGCACACGCTTAACCGAGTGGATATCTGATTGGGAGCTGCAAAACACTTGTTTATCTCTGCTACAGAAATGGAAGAAATTTCCAAAAATATCAAACATATCATTTTAAATTACTGATCCATGAGGACAGATAATGTGATGGACGATTTTCCATAAAACAGATAAGAAATTAAAATTAATATGTAAGCGCGTATCATTAAGTCATACCTGCATTCTATTGAAATGTCAAACATAAAAAGTATGGTCTTTTCCTTGTCCTCTGACTTTACCATTGAATAAGTGACACATTTTGACACCAGCCCCATTGATATACCATTAAATTGTATTTTAATGTATCAAGTTAGGCAGGCAGAGCCAGGTGCCATAGTGGCTCCCCCCGAGGAAGCCCCCTTCTGCCAACAACACATCAGAAATAAGCTATACACCAAAAAAGTCAGCAAAAAAGGCAAAAATAGTGTCTCAGAGTTTCAGGGAGGGGTGAAAATAATAAAAGGGAAAAAAATTCAAATCAAGTTCAGCTAATTACTGAGGGGGACCAGGACAGGAGGGGAGGAAGAGGAAAGATTCAGCATAGAGGGGTCTCTGCAAACAGTGAGGGAGGGTGTCAGAAGGATCTGTCATCAGGTGGGATCAGCCGTGTAAAGGGGGTCCCCACAGCCAGGATTCCAGAAGCAGGGTCGTTCAGCTCAGCCAGTATCCAGGACAGGGAAAAGTCACACAGCATGCTCGCAGCCACTTGGCCAGTGTCAAGGATCAAGTAGGCGACTGAGGCTCTCAGCGCAGCAGGAAGGCACCAGTTGTCAAGAGAAAAAGCACGGATACAGGCCGTTGGCATGGGAGTGCAAGGTCCCCTAGGAAAAACACCAAGGTGCAGGGCCACAGTCATATGGCACGCAGGGCGGTTGCCACGACCATCCGAGCCAGCTAGTATTCGCCAGAGGCAGAGGACGGCGCACCAGACGACTCTCTCAGGTTGGTAAGTGCTTCCTGGGCCTCAACGTTCAGCGCCGTGGGTGACAGGTCATCCGACCCAAACCGTAACTCTGTGTATGGCGGGGTATCCTCAATCAGCAGCCGGGGGTCCGTCAGCACCCCGGTGTCACGATCCATGAGCTTTTGGAGAATGAGTATACTGTATAATGGTAGTGAAGGAGCGAAACTGAGTGATGGTAAAATATTCAGAAATTGTCTAACCTTGAGCACTGAAAATAAATAAATGCCTAGGGCGTCAAATGGTTCACATATTAGGGTTAAGGTTGGATATTAACCCTGTCACTACTGAGATCAAGATATCTCAGTCTTCAAAGGTATCATCTGGTGTCCAATAGAGATATCTCGATCTGCAGCTCTGCAGCCTAAAAGCAAATGAAATTAGTTTGCTGCAAACTAATTTCATTTGCTTTTGGGCTGCAGAAAATGCTCTCAAAGTTTTAGCCTTGTGGGGTATAATGTCCAGAGAGCTAAAACTGTAAAATCGTCAAACTGAATGTCATGACATTGGGCATTCAACAGCCAATGCAGGGAACACGATCAGCAACTGTAATGTCTGTAACTCAATTTGGCAGTAGATGGCACCATCTACTGGCCAAATATGTTATTACAATAGGATATACACTGGGAATATGCCCAGCTATTTCTTACTGTATAATTAATTATACATGATTTTTCAAAAAACCACTGGTTCCTGTTTTTTTTTTTTAAATCACTTGGTAGTGAAGGTGTTAAAGTTAGATTTAGATTTTAGGCTTAAGCTTAAATTTTTAGGTTATATTTGGATAGTAGGGTTTTATTAAGAATTTAGGATAAGTTGATACCAGGTTTAGGTTGAAATAATAAGCTTAGGTTTCCATATTGGGGTTACACATAGAATTAGAATGTCAGATTTATATATTTTAAAACACAGATTGCCAGACACCCTAAATTGGGAGATACGTATAATAAAATAAAATGTATACATACCTTAGTAGCGCTCCCTTAGGTGACTCCTCTACTTCATCCACGTAACAGCATACGAGTAAAGAAAAGTTTAGGGTGCACTACACTATAAAATTCTACATAGCGTAACACTGCATAGATAATGGACACATTATATGTTTAGTAAATCTTTAAAGTTACTTATGAGGATATATTGGGATGTCAGTTTCATTTTCAGCCTTGCTATAAAAAATAAAAGCTTATATCTAAACTTAATCTAGAAAATTATGTTTTTGATCATAACGAATGATTGTCCATCAGTGATAACAAAAAAAATAAGGATCACATGAGAGATTTCTTATAAAATCATGCCACTCATTTATACTTCATTCGACTTCTCCAACAAAGGCTCTACTTCTTCTCCATAGCCTGAGCCTGAAGCTTTACAGATGACAGTTGCCTTCAAACATCTACATAAAATGCTGTTTTTACTGTAAATCTGTAATTGCAATTATACATTATCTAAAAAAAAAAATTAAAATCTTTAATTCAACAGCTACACATGGTAATTATCAACCACTAGGTTGGTGATCCGTTCCTCTAAAAGTTATTGCTAAAATGATTGCTCACTTACATGTTGAGGTGAATGACAGCTAATTGGCAGCTTGACTGGTGTTAAATGTTTTTTTAAAGCCCTACATGATTCCGAAATCTGTGCCAAGAAAACCTCAGGGAGCGATTTCTGGATTTCAGTTAATACTGGACAGAATGTATAAAACTCACGTGCTTTGAGACAAGGAACAAACATAAATATAGACAGTTATTGTATGAAAGAGAAGGAAAGAAAAACATTTAATTTTTCACAAAAAAAACCTAGAAACACAAAAGCCCGTTTTCAATAAACCGCAGTCATTTCAAATCATGCATTTATCAATTCTTGGAAAGCGGCGTACAGCGCGTGCAATAAAAACGCGAATAACACGGATTGCTACTATTTGTTCTTAAATATACAGAAATAGTCTGAGTAGTTTGATTTTCTCTGCAGTGATCTATGTGAAACCAGGATCATGGTATACATGTAATATATACTCTATGTTATTGTAGTAGCAGTAGAAAGAGGGAAGTACTCATGCCGCTGTACAAAGCACTGGTGAGTATTGTGGGCAGTACTGGAGACCGTATCTCCAGAAGGATATAGACACCTTAGAGAGAGTTCGAGCTACTAAAATGGTGCACGGCTTGAAGGAGAAAAGATACCAGGAAAGGGTTAATGATCTTAACATGTATAGCTTGGAAGAAAGACGAGACAGAGGAGATATGATAGAAACACTTAAATACATAAAGGGAATCCACAAGGTAGAGGAAGGGAGTATATTTAAAAGGAAACAAAGTAGCAAAACAAGAGGACATAGTCTTAGATTAGAGGGGCAAAGGTTTAAAAGTAACATCAGGAAGCATTATTTTACTGAGAGGGTGGTGGATACATGGAACAGTCTTCCAGTTGAAGTGCTAGAGGCCAAAACAGTGATTGAATTTAAGCAAGCATGGGATAGGCATAAGGCTATCCTAAACAAAAGATAAATCCAGGTAAAGTATCCATAAAATTGGGCAGACTAGATGGGCCAAAAGTATATGTCGACAGATAAGAACCTATGTTTCTATGTTTATTGTGAAACAATTGCATTTAAAATGTAAAGATGTTGAGGGTCTCATATTTGAAATTTTGAAATGTAAACTGTTTCAAAATACGACAGCAAACATGACACCAAAAGTATAAATCTGCAGAATCAGTTATCACCAGCTACAAAACCCCCAAAAAATCTGATACTCAACTCTCATCCCACGGTGAAAATAGTGGCTCGATCTGCCTCTTCTTGACGCCAGTAGCAGAGTGAGACTGGGGAAAAAATTACCCCAGTCTCACTCCGCTGACCTGCAGGATCTCGCGAGAGGTGAGAGAAGACCGGCAGTCAAAGCCTCGATGGAGTCCTATGGACTTCATGGAGGGGTTGCTCACGGCGGCGCTTACCGTTGCCTCGAGCATCACTGCGTTACGGGGCAGACTGCTGATTAAGCACCTGCCC
Organism: Leptobrachium leishanense; assembly: GCA_009667805.1. NCBI lineage: Eukaryota > Metazoa > Chordata > Amphibia > Anura > Megophryidae > Leptobrachium > Leptobrachium leishanense. The sequence goes on along the minus strand of CM019066.1, from coordinate 3,366,356 downwards.
CCCGGCCGGATTAAGATCTCTATGGGCCTGGAGCTGAATATTTTGGTGGCTTTTTTTTTAATTTAGTGAAATAAAAACATATTTTAGGTTATTTAATCGTGCAGATACGTGTATATCTAACCAGGCAGATAGTGGGTGAGGAAATTTCCATTCAGATTTCAATACGTAAAATATATATTTTTTAAATATTATCATCCAAACCTTTGTGCTTATATATTCTATAGGGAAATATTGTTAAATAAATTGAAAGGGGAATCTGTTACTGCATTTTTCTGAGAAAATATACAATTTTAACCACATTTTTTAAAAAAGAAATAATATTTCCCTTGTGTTTTGGAGGATGGTGTTTTATGAACAATATGACTATGTATAAAACACTGAACTTGCTCCCAGCGTGGGAAATGAGAAGGTGAGTAATGGCAGTGGTATTGCTCATTTTATATTTGACAAATGGACAATGCCATCGCTTTGGAACTAAAAATATATAAACAGTGTTTTTTCTTTTCTTATAGCTTTTACATGGTCATGTTTAGACTCTGACCTGTCTAATGACACCTCACTTGACCTTGTGCGGTGTAAAGATTAGTGACACAGGGTTCCAAAGTCCCCCCCAGTGCTCTTCGCTGCGGTTTAGGTTTTTGATGTAACAATTCGTAACAACAGATTGTGCCATCACCTCCACACTTGTTGGTGACATGAGAAATGAGATGGTGAGTTAGTGCAGCATCATTGTTCACTTTATAATTGTAAAATGAAAAATATTGCTGTGTTAGAAAGGAAAAAATAAAGACATTATTTTATTTTTAGTGGTTACTGTGTTTCCCTGAAAATAAGTCCTACCCCGAAAATAAGACCTAGTGTGGTTTCTTGATAACTGCTAAAATATAAGACCTACTCTGAAAATAAGACCTAGTTGGAAAACTTGAAGAGTCACGGTAGAGAATGAGTGATGCCTGCACGGAGGAAGCGAGGCGGCAGTGGAGGGAGCAGAGCCGCATAAGGCTGTAGTCACACGAGCGTTCTTTGAGCAGAAGAAATGTCACTGAGTGTAGACGTTCCTTCCACTCTGATGCCGTGTGGCCACCTCGCTGAGCGCAGTTAGGAGGATTGCACTTTGTAGCTCCATTTGTGCCCGTCGTAGCTTTTTGACGCTGAGGCCCAGTGGTAGCGCGTGCAATTAGCGCGCACGCTACCCTGTGTGATTCTCCCCGTCCAGCCTTCACAAAGCTGTGACTGATGCAGGGAAGTGCGGTCACACGGACGCACTCAGTGGCAGCTCCTGTCACAGGTGGAGTGAGAAGTAATATCAGACGTACGCCACGAAAAAAAAAACACTAACACAAAAGCATAAGACCTACCCTGAAAATAAGACCTAGTGTGGATGTTGGGGGCCAAACAAATATAAGACGGTTTCTTATTTTCGGGGAAACACAGTACATACAACCTGGTCATGTTTGGTATCATTGGAAAGGCCATGCTCTGGCCTTTCCCGTGATACCACAAATCACCCTATAGCTGCTATGGAGTTGGAGATACAGGGCTCCAAATGCCAACCAATGAAGACATAGTTATCCTTTCTCTGGGCCTATTCTGGGGCATGGGCCTGGAGCTGCTGCTCTATGTTAATCCGGCCCTGCCTACCCCGTAATATAGAGCTAAAATGGGGACGCTAAGGAGGTTTTCCTCCTTGGAGTCCCCATTTTAGTGGGCAGAATGTAATGCTGCCCACTGTTTTGGCTGAGCTAGCAACCTATTTTAAGCTTCATTTTCAATCTCCACGTAAATGTTCCATGTAAAAAAAAAAAAAAACAAGAAAACTAACCCTACCTCTAACAATTACCTTAACCTTTACCACCCAATCCTAAATCTAACCATTAGGACTAGTGTTAGGTTTAGGGTTAGTTATAAAGGTATTAAAAATATTTCCATAAAAAATGCTATCTAGTCAATTTTATGATTCTCTTGTTTTAACCCTTCATTAGTTTCTGCCAATAATCAATATATGATGTTAGTTACAGTTTCGTTAAAAAAATTACCTTTAACCCACAATATAATTTGCGCTTCGTTTTTAATTATTTTCTTTTTTTCTCCACTTTATTAGTTCGGACCTGAAGATGTCACAGCACAGGTCTTTTGATTTGCTGCTCAGTAATTAGGATTCAGTCTGTATATCCAAGGTAATGCTTAAAATCTGGCCTGTTAGGGGGTCCTGAGGACAGGGTTGGGAAACACTGCCCTAGAAAACAATAAAATACCAAAGAATACAGAGATCCCAGAGGTGCTGTACAAATAAATGTGTATGGCCGGAACAGGGGGAAACCCCCCCCCCATGTATAGTCACTCCTTCTATACACCAAATAAATGCATAATAGTAATAAACACAAAAAGCTACACGTGCACACGAAACTTATTTCTCTGTCTGTGATTTATCATCTGAAAGAGAAAACCAAACACTAATCGCACAGTATAACTGAGCCTGGCTTGGGATCAACAAGATCAGAAACACACTCACACATTAGTGAGCCATAGAAAGCCGGCTCTGGCTGTTCATGCTAGAGCTTTCCTTATGTGGCTCTCTAATACAGGAGTGTGTTTCCGTGTTTCCTGATATTCACTTGTTGATCTCACGCCAGGCTTAGACATACTGCTAGAAAATAATGACAACACAATGATTGGTGGAGTCACTTCTGGTCCTGGGAACGGTCATTTCAGCAACAACTTTATATCTCATTATAAATTATCAAGCCTAATTAAAATGGCCAGTTTTGGAGATGCTGCTCTAGGTTCATGTCCAAAATTATGCCCAATGAAAAGTTATCTGTTCCGCCACCAAAAGTCTCCAAACAAGAGAGAAATAAACTCAAAACTCAAAGGGAGAGGAGGAGTGGCTTCTGTTATTCTGTATATTTGTTTGTTTTTTAATATCTTGCATTTTATTACTTTGTATTTCTGCACCTACTGTAACAATTCAATGTACTTGAACCCAGGATATATTTGAAAGCGAGACAAATCTCAATGTATCCTTCCTGGTAAACTACTTTATAAATGAAGAAATAAATGAATAAGGCATCACAGGGGCGCAATGTTTAAGGTAAGGGTAGAAGGAGTGGACAAAAGCACAATGGGGTTAAAGACAAAATAATGATAAAGGGACAGGGGCAAAGGGTCATTGGATATAAAACAGATGGGGAAACATAATGGAGTAACATATGTGACAGAAATCCCAAACGTCAACAGATCCCCAGTTCCCCACCCATGCAGCACTTACTCCAGCGCTGCAGAACATGTGACATCTTGACGTACCGCTTTAAAAATATTATGCAGCGCAGCTTTTCTATGTTTCTGCTAAACCCTGGAAATATGACTAAAAGAGCTGCTCACCTAAATAAAATAACACGCTGTATTATATATGTAACACAAGTCATTCTTTTACACCATGGAATTTATTTAATGTAAATTATAAGTCAACACTGAATCATACACTGAAGGGGAATTTGCAGGAAAGTCAGAAGTATATCGATGTATAAATAAACCAATGATACATTATGCATTTCATTTGGTTGCAGAGCAGAAAGGAATGGATGACTCTGCTAGAGTACCTCTGTTGAGTAGGACGATATTATGCATGGAGGAAATATGTATGAATCAGGTCGTTAGGTTATTTTTAGCATAACGAATATAAATCAACACTATACGAAATGCTCATTTTTTCACAGATAACAATTGTTATGCAATTTCCCTGGCAGTCGTCACTTAGGATGAGACTCGTACAGAAACTCTTCACGTGCCAAACATACAGATGAACTTGCACTTGCGTATTTAATGTACCATAAGCAGCGGTTTAGAATATAAAACACGATGAAGAACATTAACAAAGTATCAACGACTCTGGTGTTTATTGATGCTTTACCTGCTGCCACCTGTAGAGGGACCATTAAAGTTCTTTGTGACTTTTATTTCAGACTCGATGAATAATGTCGAGAGAGATACCAGTAAATGTCAAAAAGGCAAATGATATAAACGTTGAGAAATGTAAAGTGGTCAACATTGAATGCTTTATATACAGATTCCTTTCAGCACTAAAACCCACTTTACGGTACAGTTTTGATTATACAGGGTCGACTTGCACTCCACAATGCTAAACTCAACAAGGCTAACCCCGACTCCTGGGAGTTTTCACATTGTCTGAAAGTTTACAAGACTGGCGATCATTTAGATCATGTATTTAAAGAAGTGCCAGTACAATTTTTTTTTTATATAAAAAGTGGTCTGAGAAAGCTTTTATGTTTTCCTTGTGGCCTCATAGAGGTTTAAAGTGGTCCTGCTGGTTCTCCTTTTCTTGAGAGTCACAGGGTTATTCAAAGGGAGCCAAGCTGGCCCTGAAATGGCACAGAAGAGTGAATTTCCCCATACGGTGCAATTTCGGAGCCATTATGCTATTCAAAAGCTGGCAATTCGCCAAATATTGGTGAATACATACGGTGATCTTCGGCAGCTGTGAAATTCCCCATAGAGAAGCAATGGTTAAGCTATTCAGAGAACACCGAACATAGAAACATAGAAACATAGAAACATAGAAAAATGTCGGCAGATAAGAACCTTTCGGCCCATCTAGTCTGCCCAATTACATGGATACTTAACCTGGATTTATCTTTTGTTTAGGATAGCCTTATGCCTATCCCATGCTTGCTTAAATTCAATTACTGTTTTGGCCTCTACCACTTCTACTGGAAGACTGTTCCATGTATCCACCACCCGCTCAGTAAAATAATGCTTCCTGATGTTACTTTTAAACCTTTGCCCCTCTAATCTAAGACTATGTCCTCTTGTTTTGCTATTTTGTTTCCTTTTAAATATACTCCCCTCCTCTACCTTGTGGAACAGCAGTGAAATGTCAGTGAAATGCCCTGATGTTCGGTGCTTTCATTCGACAGGTTTAATCAGGTGAACCCTATAGGTTTCAATGTTAAAAATATTCCCGTTTTCATTTAATATTTATTAAACCATTTATTCTTTTAATCTGGATCAATAAGTCTATTTTTTAGGCATTTTTAAGTGAATTTTTTTTTAAATAGAAAGTTTTTTTCTTTCTGTAACATACCTTTTTATTACTATTCATAGAACCGTATATGTAATTTTCATGCATTTTCATGCAGCAGTTTTTTGCATACGGCTTTTCAAAGTCGCAGCGTTTTTTATTTTATTTTTACCCTGTTCGTCAGCTTTTTCCGGGTGCTGTCAGCGTGGGTTCGGCGCATCATCAGCTATTTTCTGATGCGTTCGGCGGCTTTGCGGCAGCTTTTCAGATCAGATCTGGTGTTTATCGTCGTCTTATCGGATACAATGTTTTCGGCGTCTTTTCCCTGTACTTTGGGGACCCTGTGGTGAATGCCGAATTCTCCGCAGAGTCAGGAAATTTGATTTCGTGAATTGCGTGGAACGAAAGAGCACTGAAATTCCAGTACTCTTTGAATAACCCTGTCAATCTTTCAGAGATTCTTATCCTTTCACTTTTGGAAAAGAATAAAAATTTAAAAAAACAATAGCCCAGCAAAATTTTAAAGATGCGACAGCTTTGGGTTTCTGAGGGTAAATCGCTGCTCAAAAAACCTGACGTCCTCAGCATTGTAAGTGTAAGAACCTTCATTCGTGTTGCCCTACCTGCTCTCCAAAAGGAAGTTCAAATCAGGACACAAAATGAAATTAACCAAGTGTATCTCAAATGAAAGCAATAAAGCACAGAAAGAGTTCCTACAGTAAGTCTTCAAATGTTTGCAAATGTTACACAACAATTTTTAAGTGCCGAAAACCATGCATGTACAAAAAACAATACAAAATCACAGCCACAGTGCCAGCACCAAAGTACAGGAACTCAACTGTGAGTCTCACAGTCCAAGGGGAAATGCATACTGGAACACCAACAATATAGCAAGGAAAATGCAACCATGTTCTGCCCATTGATGAGGTGCCACACTACACCGAATATCACGTTCTAGACACCAAGTTCAAGAATGATGGATGTGAGCAAGACAGAGAGATCAGCAAAGTCAAGAAAAATTTGGTTCGATACAAAGAAATACAAACAAACAGTAAATGACACACTTTCGGGTATAGACCATGGCAGAGCATCAATCGGAGTGTGGAGATGGCTTATATAATGCTATCTGTTAATGCATTGGTTCCCAACCGCGGTCCTCAAGTACCCCCAACAGGTCAGGTTTTCCAGATAGCTCAAGTACAGCACAGGTGATACAGTCAGGTTAGAAATATTGGGCCATCGACACAATTCTAACATCTTTGGCTCTATACACCACCACAATGGAGTTGGAATGAAACAAACACAATGTGCTTTAACTGCAGACTGTCAGCTTTAATTTGAGGGTATGTACATCCAACCCAGGTGAACGGTGTAGGACTTACAGCAGTTTTCAGATGTGCCTCCCACTTGTTAAGGGACCAAAGGTAATGGGACAACTGGCATCTCAGCTGTTCCATGGCCAGGTGTGTGATAGTCCCTCAATACCCCAATTACAATGTGCAGATAAAAGGCCCAGAGTTCATTTCAAGTGTGCTATTTGCATTTGGAATCTGTTGCTGTCAACTCTCAAGATGAAATCCAAAGAGCTGTCACTATCAGTGAAGCTAGGGATGAGCTGTTCGGTTCGATGTTTTCGGAGTTCGATTCGAACATCGCCAGTTCGTATGTTCGCGAACTTCGAACATTTCTGCCTGTTCGCCGCATGTTCGCCCACAATGCACCACAATGAACCACATTGCACATTTCCACTAGCCTGAAGCTTGTAATTGGCTACAGCCTTGCACCTGACCACGGGTCAGGTGCAAGAGAGGTGCAAGACTATGCCAATCACGGCTCAGAGTCCTGATTGGGCAAATTTTGCCCAATCATGGGCTCACAGAGCTAAGTCCGGCAGCACACTATATAAGGCTTCACTCAGCCTTCAGCACGTGTTTTTTGAGAGGAGATTGCTGTGTTTTGTGTGTTCTCACTGCCAGTCTGCCAACAGCTATTGGGGGGGTTCTCACTTCTACAAAATATCTGGGAATTATTGTAATCTGTGTGTTCTCACTGCCACCAACTATTTTGGGGGTCAGTCATTTCTACAAAATATCTGGGAATTGTTGTAATCTTTGTGTTCTCACTGCCAGCAGCAATTGTGGGGGTCTCATTTCTACAAAATATCTGGGAATCATATCATTTTAATATTGGACCGCAGGGTCCAACCCTGCACTCTTCCACAATACCACAAAAGGGTTACGGTGTGAAGGCACCAAAGGCACAATATTTGGCTGCACTGACACTGACGCCTATATTACCAGATTTATATAATTTTAATTTTTTGGACCGCAGTGTCCAACCCTGCACTCTTCCACAATACCACAAAAGGGTTATGGTGTGAAGGCACTTGCTGCCACCAAATGCACAATATTTGGGTGCACTGCCACTGACGCCTATATTACCAGATTTATATCATTTTAATTTTGGACCGCAGGGTCCAACCCTGCACTCTTCCACAATGCCACAGAGGGGTCACGGTGTGACAGCACTGTTGCCGACACTAAAGGCCCAATTTTAAAGCACCTGTTGTTACTTTCATCCAAAGCCTGCATAAGTTTCACCATAATTTAGCCAAAAAATCACTAAACTTGTTCTGCGTGTCCTAAAATGTCTTTTCATACAGGCTGCCGCCCCAAGCAGTTGTTTATGAATAGATTAAAGGAAAATCGTTTACCGTCAGTTGAAACGTCATTTTTTTGTTTTTAAATGTTTCTATACATCCTACAAATCCGCCACTTCACGGGCAGGTTATGGGGACCTCCTAGGTACGATATTTGAAGGAATTTTTTGTTTTTATTTTTAACCCTATTTTCATGGAGAACTCACTGTTCCTTTAAAAACATTTTTTTTAAAACTTTTTGTCCGTGTTTCCTGTCCCCCAGGGCACTACCCGGACCCCCATACACCTTTAATGGCAAATATCTTGCATATATTCCCTCTTGCAGGGCACTCTAAAAATTGAACTTTTCAGTCCCATTGACTTGCATTGAGTTCGGTTCGTGTTCGCGTTCGAACTCGAACTTTTGAAATTGAAAACACGGGGTGTTCGGCTCATCCCTAAGTGAAGCAAGCCATCATTAGGCTGAAGAAACAAAACAAACCCATCAGAGAGATAGCAAGAACATTAGGCGTGGCCAAAACAACTGTTTGGAACATTCTCAAAAAGAAGGAACGCACCGGTGAGCTCAGCAACACCAAAAGACCCGGGAGACCACGGAAAACAACTGTGGTGGATGACCGAAGAATTCTTTCCCTGGTAAAGAAAACACCCTTCACAACAGTTGGCCAGATCAAGAACACTCTCCAGGAGGTAGGTGTATGTGTGTCAAACATAACAAGGAAAAAGAGTGTCATCTGCGCTTGTTTCTATGTGTTCCATGTACAACAAAAATGGAGGTTTTTGTTTGTTTCAATGGCCATTGCAACGTAAGCCCACTCGCCACTTCAAGGCACCTCTTTAGAGTGGGTACCTAACAATTGTAACCAAAAGGCTGCTCTACTGAGCAGCTCCAAGCCCCTCCATCTGCTTTTCAGCCAAGGAGAGGCAAAGATGGTGGCTTTTATTTATACACGCACCAAACACTTCCCATTTGGGATCAAAAACAAAAACATGGAAAGAGGAACAGCTGCAGAACGACGGACTGGTGTTACAAGCATGCTGTTATGTTTTATACATTGACTGGGCTGTTACTCCTGGCAGTTGCTGCCGCTCCGGTGAGTATGGGCGCGACGCCATTTTTTCTGTATTTATGTATATCATGCTTGTAACACCAGTCCGTCGTTCTGCAGCTGTTCCTCTTTCCATGATTTTGTTTTTGATCCCAAATGGGAAGTGTTTGGTGCGTGTATAAATAAAAGCCACCATCTTTGCCTCTCCTTGGCTGAAAAGCAGCTGGAGGGGCTTGGAGCTGCTCAGTAGAGCGGCCTTTTGGTTACAATTGTTAGGTACCCACTCTAAAGAGGTGCCTTGAAGTGGCGAGTGGGCTTACGTTGCAATGGCCATTGAAACAAACAAAAACCTAATTTTTGTTGTACATGGAACACATAGAAACGAGCGCAGATGACACTCTTTTTCCTTGTTATGTTTTAGAAAATTGACTGGGCTGTTACTCCTGGCAGTTGCTGCCGCTCCGGTGAGTATGGGCGCGACGCCATTTTTTCTGTATGTATGTGTGTCAAAGTCAACAATCAAGAGAAGACTTCACCAGAGTGAATACAGAGGGTTCACCACAAGATGTAAACCATTGGTGAGCCTCAAAAACAGGAAGGCCAGATTAGAGTTTGCCAAACAACACCTAACAAAGCCTTCACAGTTCTGGAACAAGATCCTATGGACAGATGAAACCAAGATCAACTTGTACCAGAGTGATGGGAAGAGAAGAGTATGGAGAAGGAAAGGAACTGCTCATGATCCTAAGCATACCACCTCATCAGTGAAGCATGGTGGTGGTAGTGTCATGGCGTGGGTATGTATGGCTGCCAATGGAAATGGTTCTCTTGTATTTATTGATGAAGTGACTGCTGACAAAAGCAGCGGGATGAATTCTGAAGTGTTTCGGGCAATATTATCTGCTCACATTCAGCCAAATGCTGCAGAACTCATTGTACGGCGCTTCACAGTGCAGAAGGACAATGACCCAAAGCATACTGCAAAAGCAACCAAAGAGTTTTTGAAGGGACAGAAGTGGAATGTTATGCAATGGCCAAGTCAATCACCTGACCTGAATCCCATTGAGCATGCATTTCACTTGCTGAAGACAAAACTGAAGGGAAAATGCCCCAAGAACAAACAGGAACTGAAGACAGTTGCAGTAGAGGCCTGGCAGAGCATCACCAGGGATGAAACCCAGCGTCTGGTGATGTCTATGCGTTACCGACTTTAGGCTGTGATTGACTGCAAAGGATTTGCAACCAAGTAATAAGAAGGGAAAGTTTGATTTATGATTATTATTCTGTCCCATTACTTTTGGTCCCTTAACAAGTGGGAGGCACATCTGCAAACTGCTGTAAGTCCTACACCATTCACCTGAATTGGATGTACATACCCTCAAATTAAAGATGTCAGTCTGCAGTTAAAGCACATTGTATTTGTTTCATTCCAACTTCATTGTGGTGGTGTATAGAGACAAAGATGTTAGAATTGTGTCGATGTCCCAATATTTCTGGACCTGACTGTATGATTTACGACTCAGTGATTGCAGGATTCAGTCTGCATTTTCCCAAGGTGATCCTTAAAACCTGGCCTGTTAGGGGAACTTGAGGACCGCAGTTGGGAACCACTGTGTTAATGAATTGGGCAGCGTCAATCTTCATGCACTATAATGTTCTGTATCGATGCCGAATTAATGATGCTTGAGACACAGGTGCCAAAAAATTACTTGAAACAGAGGGGGAAGAAAAAAAAAAAGGAAAAAAATCGGTTTGACGTACCAGCGAGTAGCATCATTATTGTTATCAGCATGCGTAGCAGAGGACTGAAGAACACAAGTGATGGAATAGAAAGCATAGAATGACACCTATGGCCTATAGGTGAGCGTCGATAACAGTTTGCTTATTGGAGTGTACCATGGCTCTCCATGGAAACAATTCTTGCATTATACTTGAATATAATCTCCATTTTCCTTTATAACAGCTAACCTGTGCACAGATACTACTTTATATTACACCTAAAGGACAAAATAAGTTGTCCAATATGGATAAGCCAAGATGTGCAAAAGTGATATGAATAAATAACGTTTTTCGCTCTTTTGAGCTATATATCCGAAATATTCTGTTATTTTGTATTTATTCCACCTAAATTGGTCAAAGCCATTTTGCTCTTAAATGGAAACATATTTTAGATTTATTTTGTACGTGTTTTACCTTTAAGTTTATTTCCAAAAAAATCGCTTTCAGCGATCAGCATCCAGAAAATAAAAAAGATCAGCGCAAGGACAAGTCGCTGACCGCAGTATTGTGATAAAACAAGCTCTTTCTTCCGGGCGCGGGAGAAAGCGAGTGGAAACGACGGCTGCACATTGTAATTCCGCCATGCCATTTATTAAAGTGCCCTTCACTCACCTGCGACAGCCACATCTAACCGCGGTGATTGGCGCCGAGTCGTGTAAGCCAGCATTGTTTGAGCAGTGGGCAGCTGGAATCCTCAGAGAATTTTCTCTTGTCAGAGATGAATCAATCATCTCGAAAGATGTCAGCATCTGCCCAAACCATTTTATATTAGAATAAATGGCAGATGGTGGTGTTTTTATATTTAATCAGTTCCACCAAATGCAGTTTCATCTCTTATAAAACGAAACCATCTGTAGTGTGTAGGTGTACAAATCTTGCAAAGCAGTACCCACTATAGAACCTTTTTCATTTAATATGTAATGCTATACATTATGTATCACTTGTTGACTAGAAAAAGAAAAAAAAAAGCCGCGCAGATGTAAAAGGTCAGAGCGTTTACTTTTTTCCCCCCAACTTTAATCTTTTCTTTTTGTTCGTTTCAAAGCATTCGTCATTTTTGGACCACGCGGTTTTTTGCGCCTGTTTTTATAACCGCGTCTCTCGATCAGAGGCGTCAGTCGCTGCTGTAGAAACTCAAAATTAAGGTCAAGTAGGATAAAAAGCCCCACAGAATGCAACTGCAGGGATTCTTCGCATTATATTTTATTATTATTCTTTTGGCAATCAGTTTTGTTTCTTTGCTCGTGGGGATGTACGTACATATTAATGGAATAAATTAATACCAGTTTTGATACATATGGCATGTTATTATTTCTACAAACACATGTCGATTCCATATTATTTGTGGGTGTAATAGAGCATGAATAATAAAACTCAGGAGTGTCCCTGCTTCACCCTGGGATTGTAAAAAATATGTAAGGATATGGAAAAACAACAAAAAAAAAATGTAAAAGCATCCGAGGAGAGAATTACTGTGGGACTTATGCTTTTACAAAATAGCTTTATATGTGCCTACAATTTCTGAAATTGTAGTTTTGTAAACTTAACAACAGATCAATATAATTTCACTCACATCAAACCATATTAAAAAAAAAATTGTAACAGCGACTAAACACAAGATTGACAATGTGGCATTGTATAACAGATTTCAGCTACATAGGTCGACCTGGAATCAAGTCATCTGCAGATCAAATCCCGAAATACAAGGAGATTCAATCAGAAAGGCGTTTTGTAGCTAGAATATGAAGGGTCCTATTACAATCCTGACGCTAACGTTAGCGCTCACCTGTGTGAGCGTTAACGTTAGCGCTGGTGGCCGTAGCGCGGTCGCACTACATTACAATCCAAATGCTAAAGGGTTGAAAAACCCATTAGCGATTGGAATCTTGCGCTTTTCAGCACGAGGTTACTGTATTTTGCGCTCCCTATACTTAACATGGGGAGCGCGAAGAGTTAATTAGCGTTAGTATTACAATGTACTAACGCTACTTACCGTCCGGCTTAGGTTAACCGAAAGTTAACCACAGCCTGGACCTGGTGCTAACGGATTCCGCTGCTGCAGAATCTGTCAGCACCAGCCAAAAATCCCCCCAAATAATTCACAAACTCATCTCTAATCCCGCGGCGAGAACGGCTGCTCCAACCATCTCCTCTGGCCGCCAGGAGCAGAGAGAGACTGCCGGGAAAAAGTCGCCCAATCTCCCTCTGCGTATCACTAGGCTGAACTGCCAGATCTCGCGAGGCGAGATCCTGCAGGTCATGTGACTGGCAGCGTCAGCCTCAATGGAGTCCTATGGACTCCATGGAGGGGATGCTCACGGCGGCGCTTATCGCAGCCGCGCGCATCCCGAGGCTTAACGCCGTGTTACAGCGCAGGCAGCTTTTTTTTGCGTCTGCATCGTAATATCGTGCTATAACGGGGGCGCTAAGGTGGAACCTGCAGGTGCAGGTTTTTCTTCCCAGCGTCCCCGTTTTTGCGTTGGGATCATAATAGTGCCCGATGTGTTTTTCACTGTGAAAAATTACTAAACTTAAAAATAATTCAAACCATGAAATACACTCAAACACATAAAGAGTGGAGAGTAATAGAACATTGTAACCTGAGAAACCTTGTGCTGATGAGTGTCATTGGTGACTAGAGACAATTTTAAGCTGCAGCACAGATCTAATGAATCTGCCTCAGATTGACAGACAGACAGTTCCCTGGGGATCCCAAACAACCCCCCCCCTTCCTTCAATGCCCACGTCAAAGGGACTGATTTTTTTTTAGATTGATACAGAGGCAATTGCCCAGGTCGACCAATGGGAGGGGTCCTAACCCTGATCACTCTTCGCTTCATAAAAAGGCAAAAACAAGTGAAAGTTGAAAATATATATATTTTTTGTCCATATTTTTTTTATACCAATAAGAGACACAGCTTTAATGTGATTAAAAAAAATTCTGTGGCTGATGAAGCGCACCTCAGGCGCAAAATGCATTTAGTATTTTATTATTCTAGTATTCTTGTTGCTTTTATGAATACTTTATTGCATTTGAAAATCTATTTACGATAATATTGTTCCTGTGAATTTATTGCAAGACGAGGATTCACAGAGAGGCTTATGACAAGTTGCGCCTAGGAGAAAGTGTTTACTTTTATATATCCGTACATATTTGTTGGTGGTAAGGGAGCGCTGGTTTGCTCCTTTCTATCGCTTATTGGTATTTACATTTTGTGGTGTAGGGGAGCGCCACTGTTTTTGGACATATAGCGATCCCACTTTTCCCTCAGTGGATAGAGGCGTGTTTAAACTCTTTGTGCTGTCATTTTCTTATATATTTAAAAGTACCCAAGTAATGGTGAATTGGTAGATACAGATGAGGACAGAGAACCGTATGGCCTTAGGCCGGGGGTCACACAAGCGTGGAGGGAATGTCTGCGAGAACGGATGTTCTTTCCCCTCGGATACCCGTTTGGCCACCTCGCTGAGTGCACTCAGCCCTACAAAGCGTGAGCCTCCAAGGGAGGACCGTGCTTTGTAGACCTATCCAATGTCCATTTGGCCCTCCCAGTTGAGCTGTCATGGCGCTACTACAGACGCTGGGAGGAAGGGATCACTACGGATGCACTTAGTGTGCTTCCGTGACCCCGGCCTTAGGCTGGCTTTGCACGTATATCTTCAGAACATGCAATGGAGCCCTGCAAGACCAAAGTCGGTGGTCATCACAGCCACTAAACGAGTTTCGCAAATGCTTTTTATAATTGCACTTTAATGTCAGAAGGAGTGTCTATGTTTTAGGCAAAGTGTTCTCAGTGGCCCATATTCACCAATTATTTATAGCTACCTGTACGCAATGTCCTCGAACAGCTAAATTTTATTAAGTGAATACAACGGACTTCATAAGTTTAGCGTCAAGTAACAAAATAGATTTTTTTTTTTTAGTGAATCTAGGCCGGGGTGTTCAACCTTGGCCTTCCAGATATTTCAGAACTACATCTTCCATGATACTCAGTCACTCATTATGTCAATAGAGGTGTGTTGGAAATGTAGTTCCAAAACATCTGGAGGGCCAAGGTTGAGTACCGTTCATCTAGACCACTGTTTCCCAAACCTGTTCTCAGGACCCGCTGACTGTTCGGGTTTTCCAGATATCTGAAGCACACCGCACAAGTGAGATGATTTTCTGCTCAGTGATTGCAGGTGTTACGTCCTCAGCCCCTGCTGCACTCCCTGGGGGGTCTGGGCATGGTCCTGTGCCACTGGCTGGTCAAGTGCCAGCACATTGTGATGGCAGATCGGCGTCTGAGGGAGCAGGACCTGGCGTGGTCACGTGGAGCCGCCGGGTTTAAAGCTGGGCATGAGGAGTTGCCTCGTCGCCCTGATGTGGAGTTTAGTTCCTGCATCACCTGCTTTCAGTCTGTTCTCAGTTGCCGACCTGTTTTGTCTACGAATCCTGCTCCTGTTTTTGACTCGGCTTGTCTTTGATTATTCTCTCGTTTATCCCATATCGGCTCATATTGCTGGGCGTTGTTTGTTTAACCCTATAAGGGTTATTCAAAGAGATCCGAATGGCTGGATAAAGGTAACTGAACGCTGAAAATCAGCGTTCGGTTACCTTTCTTGGCCATTCGGCTATTCAGAGAGCAGGCAATTCGCCAAATCCTGACGAATTGCCTGCACACTCGGTGCCTCTTAGGTGCCTGTTCGAGGGCAGTGAAATCCGCATAAAAAAGCACTGCTTCGGCTATTCAGAGAACACAAACCAGCAGTGAAAGGTTCCCGAAATGCTCTGCCATTCGGTGGTTTAATTCGGCAAGTTTATTCAGGCGAATCCCATAGGCTTCAATGTTAAAAATATTTCCGTTTTATTTCAATATCTAATAAACCGTTCATTATAAAATTCTGCAGTAAAGAGTCTCTTTATTTATAGATTTTTTAGGATAGTTTAAGCATTTTTCTTGTTTTTTTATTTTTTTAAAACGTCCGATTTGGTTTTTTTTTAACTTTACTTATTTTTTCTGTAACCGCCCTTTTTATTATCATTCCCTGGACCTCATATGTAAATTTCAGACATTTTCGCTTAGTAGTTTCTTTGCAAACAGCGTTTCACTTTTCAAACATTCATGCAAACTGTTTTGCTAATATATTCACTGCCTTCTTCTGCGGTGTCGGTTTTTTCCGGAGGCTTCGCTGCGTGTGATCGGCTCCTGCTCGGGTTTTTCCGGCATCTTTGACGGGTTAATCCAGATGTTTTTACGTTTTTTCAGCGTTCTTTTGCAGGGTTTTCGCCAGGTTTTCAGCAGCTTTTCCCTACACTTCGACAGCCCTGTGGTGCTTGCTGAATACACCGCAGGGTGGCCGAAATGGGAAAGCCGATTTGCACCGAATTGAAGAGAACGAAAAGTCACAGAACGTTCGGTGACTTTTCGATTCTCTTTGAATAACCCTGTATGTATGCCGCTGGGGCTTGGGCCCACCACCTGGGTTCATACCTCTCTCGTTCTAGGGTAATATCTGCAGCCTTATCGGGATTGTGTTCGAGACCTAAGGTTTCCATATCTGTGTTAAGCTGTCTTTACGCGAGATTAGGGAAAGATAGGGACAGCTTGTTCTCTACTACGTATTATTGTAATACATACGCCAAGTATAACCCGTTCATAACCAGCTTGATACTATCACGTGTGTCATCAGCCTCTGGTTCTATCGAGGTATCGCAAACCCAGTTGGGTTTATCTAAGAACGTATTTTCTGATTATTTTGTGACTGCCCTGCAGTCTAACCAATTCATTGACTGTCTAAGAAATCTGCTGGAAGTCCAGCTTGAGACATATACTCCGGTATCTAAGTCATCTGTATTGTTGAGAGTCCCTGTATGTGGCTGTGCACTTAGTTGTCTTTTGGTCTTGAAACCATCTGAGCTTAGTTGCAAATCAGTGGTGCTTTTATACTCCTTGGCTTTGGAGTATAAATCTGTGTTCACCGAGTGTTTTGTAACCGTCAAGCAGATATTTTTGTCCATTAAGATCACTACTCCGCTACTCTTGTGTGAGCACTACAGCGCCCGTTACAGCAAGATTCAGTCTGCATTTTTCCAAGGTAATCCTTAAACCTGGCCTGTTAGGGGGACCTGAGGACACGGTTGGGAACCACTAATCTAGACCAACGTCAACACTAATTACGCAGTTATTTCTTCAAACAGAAACATTGTTGGGAAGAAAAGTTCTAGACCATAGACCATTTCATTTATATTCTGGTATTGTAACAGGGTTTTCTACCCATAATCGTTTTTGCGCTATCCCTAGAGATTTTGTAGAATGACTGCAAGATTTCAGATGGATCTTTATATGGATAAATATGAAGAATATGCAGTTGGTTATTCCATTGGGAATGTGAACCGTTTAAACTCAGTTCTATTAAAAGACCTGTTTTTCAAGAAACCTTGAGTATTACGAAATTTATTATACTATAGATACAGAGATGGAGGTCTAAAAGTGGCTCATGTCCATAGATATCACTGGGCAACATGCCTCGCAGCTCTATGTGAAATTGCACACACTCAATCTATGCCCCAGTGGCTGGTCATAATATCGCTTTCACCGACAGACACGCTCTAGCCAACTTACAATGGGTACCACGGAAGTCCAGACCACGCCTTCCATCACTATTGCCATTCACTTCCCTGCTGCTTCGGGTATGGATCAACATTTCTCCCGTTTCATGCACCACGCCCCACTGTCTATGGCCACTCCACTCGCCTCACTGAAATACATTCTCCCCCATTTTCAACCCTTGCCTTGGATACGTATGGGAATCACGCATCTACATCATTTTTTCATGCCGTCGGCCATCATGCCCTTCCTGTCAATGCAACAAAAATATAATGTGCCCCCTTCGCTATTTCTGTCTTACCTACAATTGTACTCTTATATGCAATCCTGCAACACCTCAGATAACTTACGGGAGACCCTCCCGCTCCTTTCGGAGTTCGAACTGTTCTGGCTGGATTCGATCTCTACCATAAAATCTCACTGTTTTACCGGACTCTCACTACCCCTACCAAGATGACCAGATGGTCCTTCCAAAGTACTTGGGAAAGGGTCCTTAGCAAGTCTTTCTCCCCCTCTCAATGCGCGATGGCGCACCTGTTTGCTGTTGGTGCGACTCGATGTGCCACGCTAATCGAAACGCAGAGAAAACTATTGTACTGTTGGTACTAGACGCCACACCGCTAAAATCAAATTGACCCTCAGACATCAGGCCTCTGCTGGAGGTGCTCCTCGGTGGAGGGCACCATGGGTCAAATATGGTGGCACTGCCCATTGATTGCTCCATTGTGGTCCGAAATCTCAAAACTCGCCACGGGTGTCCTGAGCAGCGACATCCCCTGTTCCCCTGAAGTATTACTGCTAGGAATGATACATCTCCCTCGCCAACACCAGAATATGCTTTTCATTATAGTATCTACCACGTTGCTCCTCATAGCGAGGAACTGGAAAACAGCCGCGGTCCCGACGCAACGGCAAATAGTGACTACACTGAATCAATACCGCTCCTTTGACTCGAGAGCAGTACGGACAGGAGGCGGTTTTTCCCCAAAATGGGATCCATGGGCGATATGGGACATACACAAAATTTATAAAGCTTGCGGTTTTTGATCTGACAGCTGTGATGAGGTCCCCCTCCGCAACGCGGTAAGGGACTAGCTAAGTGCCCGATGTGATGGTGAATAAGAGAGAAAGGCAGAGGTTGACAAACATATTTTCGTGACTCACCCCGATTCCTTACCCCCCCTCCCCAATGTTACCCATTTTTCCTTTAGACAAACTGCTTGAAAATAACTGATGAAGTGCACTGTGTAATCACTATCATAATGGACAGCGGGCTCGCTGTCCATCGCTTTTACTGATAGCTTCTCAATAAAAATTGTTATGAAAAAAAAAAAGACCTGTTTTTGAGTTATTTGGTATCTTTCACAGACCTCGTATCGGTCACGCCGGGGATGTCCAACTCCAGCCCCCCAGATTTTGATGGCATAAAATTCCCAGAAATTATTATTTTACTGCAATTGATGGTCAGAGGATCATGGGAGTTGTAGTTTGACATATGCAAGTTACACCGTTATTGTGTTGGTGTTCTGCGACCAATCACTTTGACGCAATAACCTTTATGCCTATTGTTGCAAGTTGGACAAATAGCAAGATTTCCATTTTGTTTCAGCAACATGATTTGTTACTTAATTTACCTACGATAAATAATACATATCGGCTTATTAGCTACATACTGCAATAAGAATTAAAGATGGCTGTCTTTATTATTCTTTATTATTCACCCCCCCCCCTCCAACCTTCAGAATTGCTGGACAGTATAGTCAAAGCATTCCCAGTCTACATTGTTCATAGAATGATCAACTGCAGTGAAACGCTCCTATTTAAAACAAAGAGTTTGATTTATAACCCATCCCTTCCCTCATAAATCACACCTGCAGTGCGATGCCCAGGGCTCCCTATGTTCTGCCAGCATTTACCTTTTATAAATGATTTGGGTTTACCTCCCATTGCGATGCAGCTTAACACAATCGCTAGATACCTCTCCTGATATTCGTTTTTTCTGATGATTATTGTTTTTCCCACGGGGAATTTTAGTTCTGTTTTTTTTTTCGTATTTTGCAAGTGAGTTGAATATTACACAGAAAAATACATATTTGCTAGAAATACTTACATTACTTTAACAGGCATGCATTTATTGTACGAATGGCTACAATGCTATGAAACAACACAAAACTCACTTAAAAATAGTTATGAGCAGGCGGCCTTCAGGGGAATGACAGACCGTGATATATTCAGGGTCCCAGTGGCTCCATGGGGGCCGTCGCCATACCCTGTTCAGCTGAAGGGTCCCTGAGTGCTGCCAAGAACAGGCACACCAAGAGAGCATGCAACATTTGCCAACGGGACATGGTATCTGAGCAGTGGCGTCACTAGGGTTGATGTTACCAGGTGACTTAACTCATGGTGTCACCTCCCCCCCGAGTTTTACGGGTTTCTTTAACTACTTTTACTCATAAGTCAGTATTCCCATATAACACTGAATGCTCATACACAGCGCACATTACTGTGAGGTTTATTGCTGTAGAGCTCTGTGATATGCTCACACTAAAATTTTTTGGCGAACTGCCTGCACGTACGGTGCTGTTCGAGGGCAGTGAAATCCCCGTAGAGAAGCAATGGTTCGTCTATTCAGAGAACACTGAACAGCAGAGAAAAGTTGCCGAGGTGCCCTGCTGTTCGGGGTTTACATTCGGCAGGTTTATTCAGGCGAACACCATAGGTTTCAATGTTAATAATATTCCCATTTTTATCCAATATCTAATAAGCCGTTTATTCCTTTAATCCATAGTAAAAAATCTCTTCATTTATTGATTTAATTTTTTTAGTATCTTTTAGGCATTTTTCAAAAAAAAAAAATTTTTTCTAATAGCGGTTTTTCTCTTTTTTCTGTAACAGACATTTTTATTATCATTCATAGGAACTTATATGTTAATTCCAGACATTTTCGTTCAGTAGTTCTTTTTAAAATAGCAGGCGACAGGTTTGCGGCAGCATTCGGTGGCTGATTCTCTGCACTTCAGGGACCCTGTGGTGAATTCACCGGGAAAATTTGATTCCCCAAAGTGGGGAGAACAACAGAACACTGAAATGTCTGCATCTGCTCTGTGAATATCCTCTTTGTCGTGTTTTTTTTGCCCCTGGAAAGTGCCAGCCTAGGCCTTGCCTTCCCAGGACATACTTGAAAATTAGAGAATTCTCAATGTATCCTTCCTGGTAAAATATTGTTGTGTAAAAAATATATATATATATATATATATATATATATATATATTTTTTAGGGTGTCACCCCCACCCCTTGCGACGCCCCTGTATCTGAGGCTGTTAAGAGTACTTTGACCCATCACTGAGGGAGCGATTACTGTGGTCTGTGCCGACTGAACGCTCTCCCAACAAGGAACACTCTCCCACTTGCTGGAGCACCAGGGATTTAGCCGGCACCTGTAAAATAAGATAAGGAGGAGGAGGCAAAAATGTTTTAGTTTTAACTAAACCAGTGCTTCAGTAAGGGGTCCTATATTTTCTGATGGCAGCCCTGGTTAGGAGTACTTTGCCCAGGGCAGCCATCAGAAATGATGGGGCCCCTTACTAAACCTCACGATGGGGCCCCCCCCAGGGCCCCCCCCTCAACCTCTAACAGCTTTTCTCCCCCTTCAAAAAAAGGACATAACATAGCACCACAGCAATAAAACTCCCTGTAATGTGCAGTGTGTATTAGCTTATCACAGTATCCACAGCAATAAAACTCACAGTAATGAGCGGTGTGTCTGAACATATCACAGAATCCACAGCAATAAATCTCACAGAAACGGGCTGTGTATGATGGCCTTTGGGTCTGGGTCTGGGCCCTGGGACTGGGCCTTGGGGTCTGGTCCCTGAGGTCTGGGCCCTGGGGTCTAGCCTGGGCCCTGGTCTCTGGGTCTGGCCCTGGGCCTTGGGGTCTGGGTCCTAGGGTCTGGGCCCTGGGTCTAGGCCTTGGGGTCTGGGCCCTAGGGTCTGGGTCTTGGGGTCTGGGCCCTGGGTATGGGGTCTGGACCCTAGGGTCTGGGCCCTGGGTCTGTATTTGGGCTTTGGGGTCTGGGCCCTGGGTCTGGGCCTAGGGGTCTGGGCCCTGGGTTTGGGCCCTGGGTTTGGGCCTAGGGGTCTGGGCCCTGGGTCTGGGCCTAGGGGTCTGGGCCCTGGGGTCTGGGCCCTGGGGTCTGGGCCCAGGGGTCTGGGCCCTGGGTTTGGGCCCTAGGGTCTGGGTCTGGGCCTTGGGTCTGGGCCCTAGGGTCTGGGCCCTGGGTCTGGGCCTTAGGGTTTGGGCCTAGGGGGTCTGGGCCCAGGGTCTGGGCCCAGGGTCTGGGCTCAGGGTCTGGGCCTAGGGGGTCTGGGCCCAGGGTCTGGGCCTTGGGTCCTGGGTTTGGGCCTAGGGGTCTGGGCCCTGGGTCTGGGCCCTGGGGGTCTGGGCCCAGGGGGTCTGGGCCCTGGGGGTCTGGGCCCAGGGGGTCTGGGCCCTGGTGTCTGGGCCCTGGGTCTGGGCCTTGGGGTCTGGGCCCTGGGTTTGGGCCTAGGGGGTTTGGGCCCAGGGTCTGGGCCTTGGGTCCTGGGTTTGGGCCTAGGGGTCTGGGCCTTGGGTCCTGGGTTTGGGCCTAGGGGTCTGGGCCCTGGGTTTGGGCCTAGGGGGTCTGGGCCCTGGGTCTGGGCCCTGGGTTTGGGCCTAGGGGGTCTGGGCCCAGGGTCTGGGCCTTGGGTCCTGGGTTTGGGCCTAGGGGCCTGGGCCCTGGGTCTGGGCCTTGGGTCCTGGGTTTGGGCCTAGGGGTCTGGGCCCTGGGTTTGGGCCTAGGGGGTCTGGGCCCTGGGCCCTAGTGTCTGGGCCCTGGGTCTGGACCCTAGGGTCTGGGCCCTGGGTCTGTATTTGGGCTTTGGGGTCTGGGCCTTGGGGTCTGGGCCCAGGGTTTGGGCCTAGGGGTCTGGGGTCTGGGTTTGGGCCTAGGGGTCTGGGCCCTGGGTTTGGGCCTAGGGGTCTGGGCCCTGGGTCTTAGGGTCTGGGCCTAGGGGGTCTGGGCCCTGGGTCTGGGCCTTAGGGTTTGGGCCTAGGGGGTCTGGGCCCAGGGTCCTGGGTTTGGGCCTAGGGGTCTGGGCCCTGGGTCTGAGCCTAGGGGTCTGGGTCCTGGGTTTGGGCCTAGGGGTCTGGGCCCTGGGTCTTAGGGTCTGGGCCCTGGCTCACCACTCGCTGTCTTCTATCTTCTTTTCTTCTGTCTTCAGCTCTTCTTTTCTTCACCTTTTCTTTAATCTTCTTCTCTTCTTTTCTTCTGTCTTCTTCCTGGTCCCTCCAGCTCCAGCGCGCAGCTCCACTGAGTGGAGGGGCGGAGCCAAAGCAACGTGCTTGGGAGGCCCCTCACACGCTGCTTGGCCCCGCCCAGCCAGGAAGTGAAGCTGCCAGGAGCCGGAGGAGACACAGTGTCTCAGTCTCCTCCGGCTCCTGCAGCAGCAGCAGGGACACAGCTCCGGATTCGGACTCATCGAGTCCGGTACCGGAGCTGTTAAAGGGCGACGCCGCTGCCGTCGGGGGCCCGGGATCCTCCCCCCAGGCCCCGGCGGCCCGGGCCCCCACCGGGCCCGGGCCCCTTACGGCAGTATTGGGCGTAATGCCCTGATGGCGGCCCTGACTTTGCCTGAGTGACAGATTAAGGCTGGCCATCTACTGGGTCCATATTTGTGCAAAGGTGCAATCATCCGATATCGTCTGAAGTTGTCCGACTGATCATACAACATGCAGGTGAATCAGTCCTATTCCACTGCATCCGACCACCGACTGATGATTTCAGACGATCTTATGCGTTTACAACACATGATCCTTTCAATTTCAATTGAATTTAGTCCGATGAAATTGGACAATCTGGTACAAGAGAAACAACAGCCCATAGGAGTCAATGGAAAAAATATTCTTGTTTTTATTTATTGAACCATTAATTTTTTTAATCTGCAGCAAAAAGTCTTTTTACTTATTGATATTTTGGGATTTTTTAAAGTAACTTTCTATGTATTTTTGACTAACTTTTTGATCCCGTTTTTTTTTTATTTTTGAAAGACAAGGCTTTTTTCCCTTGTGTTTTTGTGCTCGCTTCAGCGCTGCTACCCCTAATACTTTCAGCAACAGGAAGAGGGGGGCTAATCCCTCGCTACAGCATGGTAATTTTTTTTTCTCAGCACGAGCCGGCCACGCTGGACCGGGGCAGTCTTTGAGGCTGAAACTCAATATACTCATTTAACTTTTTTGTATCTTTGTATCTCTGTATTGTTATATATTTTTTTCCTTAGTATTCAGTCCCATAATCAATGTGTTGTTGGCCCCCGCCCGTAATCTTGTTGATTCAGGATGGGGTGGGGCAACTCATTAGTGAGATTTCTGACAGATTGGTGAGTTAATTCATTCATTGGTTTGTTAATATAAAAATGTGTTATTTGGTGTTGTTTGTTTATCTTGAAAAAGGCTCTGCGAGCCGAAACGTTGATGTCCATGTGAGTTTTGTAAAATAAATTCTTTATATTTGTTTGGAAGACCGTGAGTGCATCCTCTATTGCCTAATTCTATATACTTCAACTGGATTGCACCGGGCAATGAACGGTAATATGGAGAGTGCTGTATTCAGTGGATTTTTATATATATATATATATATATATATATATATATATATATATATTTGTATTTAAAAAAAATTGAGAAAAGACCAGGCACTCCATTCCAATAGTTGATAGATGTGCTGTGGGTCAAGATATCCCACAGCCAGATTTGATGCCCAGGTGCAAGCTCCCCTTGGAAGGTATGTAGCAAAAAATTTGAATAGCGGGAGGTACTCGGGGACTTATAAAAACAATAAATTTATTAATGTTCACATAAAAACCGACGTTTAAGCCAGATGAGGGCCTTTATCAAGGTTGAATTACATTGAAATACAAGCGTTATATAGGCTGTAAAGGAAATAACTTACCTATATATATATTTATATATATATAAACATGCACTATATTGCCAAAAGTATTTGCTCACCCATCCAAATAATCAGAATCCGGTGTTCCAATCACTTCCATGGCCACAGGTATATAAAATCAAGCACCTAGCCATGCAGACTGTTTTACAAACATTTGTGAAAGAATGGGTCGCTCTCAGGAGCTCAGTGAATTCCAGCGTGGAACTGTGATAGGATGCCACCTGTGCAACCAATCCAGTCGTGAAATATCCTCACTCCTAAATATTCCACAGTCAACTGTCAGCTGTATTATAAGAATGTGGAAATGTTTGGGAACAACAGCAACTCAGCCACGAAGTGGTAGACCACGTAAACTGAGGGAGCGGGGTCAGCGGATGCTGAGGCGCATAGTGAGAAGAGGTCGCCATCTTTCTGCAGAGTCAATCGCTACAGACCTCCAAACTTCATGTGGCTTCAGATTAGCTCAAGAACAGTGCGCAGAGAGCTTCATGGAATGGGTTTCCATGGCCAAGCAGCTGCATCCAAGCCATACATCACCAAGTGCAATGCAAAGCGTCGGATGCAGTTGTGTAAAGCACGCCGCCACTGGACTCTAGAGCAGTAGAGACGCGTTCTCTGGAGTGACAAATCGCGCTTCTCCATCTGGCAATCTGATGGACGAGTCTGGGTTTGGTGGTTGCCAGGAGAACGGTACTTGTCTGACTGCATTGTGCCAAGTGTAAAGTTTGGTGGAGGGGGGGATTATGGTGTGGGGTTGTTTTTCAGGAGCTGGGCTTGGCCCCTTAGTTCCAGTGAAAGGAACTCTGAATGCTTCAGCATACCAAGACATTTTGGACAATTCCATGCTCCCAACTTTGTGGGAACAGTTTGGAGCTGGCCCCTTCCTCTTCCAACATGACTGTGCACCAGTGCACAAAGCAAGGTCCATAAAGACATGGATGACAGAGTCCGGTGAGGATGAACTTGACTGGCCTGCGCAGAGTCCTGACCTCAACCCGATAGAACACCTTTGGTATGTATTAGAGCCGAGACTGAGAGCCAGGCCTTCTCGTCCAACATCAGTGTGTGACCTCACAAATGCGCTTCTGAAAGAATGGTCAAAAATTCCCCTAAACACACTTGTGGACAGCCTTCCCAGAAGAGTTGAAGCTGTTATAGCTGCAAAGGCGGACCAACGTCATGTTGAACCCTATTGATTAGGAATGGGATGACACTTAAATTCATATGCGAGTCAAGTCAGGTGAGGGAATACTTTTTTTACATATATTTGTATTTATATATATTTATTCTCATATCCTGTAGAATAAATAAAACAATGATATAGTAATATCAATATTCATGTACTGTATATAAAAGTCAATATACCAAATGGACATACAGATAAAAAAAACCATGACAGATATCTAATAACCTTCTAACCTAAAAACTGTTATAAAAAAATACCATGTGGTGGTGGCAAAATTATATACAGCAGTTTTTCTCACTATATATGTACTGTGATTATAATAGAATTTTCGCGATAGTGATAACCATGATAATGCCTGAATTGTGAATTTGAATTGGATAGTGCAAGACCACACATTTTTTCTTTTTGGTGTATTATTTTTCCATTTGGTGGATATCGGAGTGGTTCTTGCTGCTGATATTTAAGTGTTGGTGGGGGAGTGTTGTTTTTTCACGTGGAACGCAATCAGTAATTTATGTTAGGATAAGTAAGGGATTACATAGTCCTAGCGGTAATTACCGCACGGATGGGTTAAACCTTTTTTTTTTTTTTTTACCATGTCCAAAAAGCTGGTGCTAAATGATTCCGCTGCTTCTTGCTCCCAGGAGCAGGCTGAGACTGGGGACAAGACAAATAGTCCTCAGTCTCCCACCGCAATCACTTTCCGGCGCTGCGTGATCTCGCAGGGCTTTCGTCCTGGCAGTACAACCCTCCATGGTGTCCTATGGACTCCAGGAGGTGATACTCGCAGTGGCGTGGAAGCACTACCGCGAGTATCACCAACAGTAGCGCATCATTCTGTTTCAATGTGCTGAGGTAGCACCTGCCCCGGAATCTCGTGCTAAGATGAGGACGCTATGGGGAAACCTGCAGGCACAGGTTTTCCCCCCGTTAGCCTCAGCTTTGTAATCGAGCCTAAAATTTATATATTTTAGTAAACCAAAGATAGAAAGTCAACCAAATCCTATGAACTGCAGTGTTAGGGCCTATATAGGGTTATTCACCAAGCACTGTTAAGTCAAGGACGATTTACTTCAAGGAACTGCTGAACGTAGTTTTCAATTAACTTACAAACCATTGTATCACACCCACTGGTGGTTCACAAAGCTCTCTCTGCTTTATCAGGTCTCCCATCTTTTGCGTGGCCTCTTTTGCATCTGTTAGTTTCTGCCACAGTTAATTAGTGTAGATTGCACCAGTGTCAGCATAAGACGCCTAGTGTTGTAATTATTAGAGATGTGCATTTCGTTTCGTTCCGAATCAAAATTCAGATGACATTTTTTGGAAGCACGTACAAAACAGAATGAAAAGGAAACAGAATGAAATACAACAAATTGATTTAGTTTTTACAAATCGATTTGTTGTACCGATTCAGCACAGCGTCCCTGTCCATTGGCCGTGGTGCTGAATCAGCACCACAGACCATGGACAGCACCATGGTGCCGTTCGGCAGCAGTGAAATTCCCTATAGACAAGTAATGGTTAATCTATTGTAGAGGTCGGCAGGGCTGGGTCCTGGATGGACAATATGTTTCACCCCTATTTGGGTTGTGGACCCTTTAAGGGCAACCACAGGGTTAATCTTCCTGTCCAGGAAGAGTTTTAAAGCCAGCAACTCCCAGAGAGGATGGTGGGATTTCAGGAAAAGGAAAGTAATCAGTGGAGGCTGTGTGTTTGTGTTCCAAAAGCAGGAGACGTGCTGTGCCTTGCTGGAGAGGCTTCTACATACTGGGGAAAGGATTCCCTAGGTTTGGGACTGTTTAAAGCGTTGGTGAGCCACTATTATTTCTCTGTTTATTTGTGCTGAAGATCAGGACTTTGCTTTAATTTCGCTGAACCAAAGCGTGTACTTATTATGTTGCCTTTTTGACTGCCCTGAAAGGGTGAATAAAACTGTTTTGTTTGTGAAAGACATTGTGCACGTGCTCTGTGGGCCCCCAAACGTCACAACTGGTGTTTCGAATGCGGGCAATTTGCTACCCCTCACACGCCAAGCAAGAGGAATTTTTGTGAAAAAAAAAAAAAAAACTGACATTTTTAAAGGACAGTGTTCTGATTGCATGTCCTGGGCTAAGGCTGCACTGAAGTCCACAGCTATGGAGGAGCTCGTTAAGCAGATGGTCTTTGTCAATGTGCAGGCCCAGACTCGCCATGAAGAGGCGATGGCTCAGCAGCAACAAGCCCTGGCACAGGCTGTTGCTGCCCAACAAGAAAGCACCCATTTGCTGGCTGCACAACTTGCAGCACAGCAGGTAGCCACACAGACGCAGATCAATGCCCTGCGGGAGGCCATGCAGCAACTTGCACCTGGACGTGATCAAGCAGTGGTCACTACTGGTAACCATGTCTCCATAAGGGCCAGTCATTTCCTCCAAAAACTGTCTGCCAGTGATGATGTGGAAGCATTTCTTACCACGTTTGAAAGGACTGCTGAGAGAGAGGGGTGGCCCCAAGACCAATGGGCCGGTCTCATTGCCCCGTTTCTGACAGGAGACCCTCAAAAGGCATATTTTGACCTGCCACTAGAAGATGCAAAGAATTATGACCGGCTGAAAGCTGAGGTTCTGGCCCGCCTTGGGGTAACTGTTGCTGTCCGGGCTCAACGTGTTCACTGCTGGAAGTACTGCCCTGACCAGCCACCCCGGTCCCAGATGCATGACTTAGGACAGCTGGTTAAAAAGTGGTTGCAGCCAGAGACCCTGACTAGAGAGCAAATGGTCGAAAGGGTTGTGATGGACCACTACCTGAGGTCTCTACCAAAGGATCTACAGCGCTGGGTCAGCCATGGGGACCCCAAGACTGCAGCACTGGTAGTCGAGATGGTGGAGAGATACACCGTGGTGGAGGACCTGCTCAGACCAACCAGTCATCGAGGACCAGTCTTGCCACCGCCTGTGAGGCCTGCTTCAGTTCCTCGGAGGGAAGCGTCACTGGACCTGGGAACCAGCACCCCAAAATCATCTTCCTCGGTTCTGCAGAGGCCTGTCGCTACCCGAACTGCTGGCGATATACAGTGTTGGAGGTGTCGCGCCTGGGGCCATACCCGGGCACAGTGTCCGCTACAGGAGGAGCCCATGGAGTGTGGATCCGCTCGGAGAGTGTCTTTCTACACCCTCACAACGTGCACTACCCACCTTGACCTAGAGGGGGGTCAGTTTGAATGTACTGTGTGGGTGAATCACCGCCCAGCCAAAGCTCTCCTGGACTCTGGGAGTATGGTCACCCTGGTGCATGCCCGGGTAGTCGGAAGGCTCGGTCCAGTACAAAGAACCCTCCGGGTTGTCTGTATCCATGGGGATACTCGGGAGTATCCGCTGATCCCTGTCACCATTTCCGCCAGGAACACTTCGGTCACCCAAGAGGTCGGGGTGGTGAGTACTCTGATACATGATGTGATTGTGGGACGGGACTGCCCCTTGTTTTGCTGAACTGTGGTGCTTGGCACAAACTGAACTGCCCATCGAACTGGGGAACAATTCAGGGTCACCCCCACCAAACATGACTGTGGACACTGTTGATGAGGAGTTGCTCAAATGTGTTCAAAATAAGAATGTTGTAACTGATGTGAGTGTCCTAGCTCCTCAACCTGAGTTGACACCCAAGGAGGGGGAATCCTCTCCCGTGCCGGTTATGGTAGGAGAGGATGAAGAGGAATTATCCCCTGTAGATATTACACTTGGGGTGGATGAGGGGGAGGGTTCTTCTTATCCAGTACACCCTGACTTAGATGTGTCCAGAGGTGCATTTGGCAGGGCTCAAATGGGTGACCCGATGTTGATAAATGCTCGCGAACAGGTAACTGTTGTCAGTGGGGTACCTCAAGCACCAGATGCAGAGAAAAGATTTCCTCACTTTGCGGTCAATAATGATCTGTTCTACCGGGTATCAGAAATTCGGGGAGAAATTGTGGAACAATTACTAGTACCCCAGCCCTACCAGAGAATGGTGCTGGATCTGGCTCACAATGATGCTCTAGGTGGTCACCTGGGAGCTGAGAAAACCGAGGCCCGGATAACAGACCGGTTTTACTGGCCAGGGATCGGTGCCGCAGTTAAGAGGTACTGTTCCTCCTGCCCTGTTTGCCAGTTAACTGCCCCAGCACCCCATTATAGGAACCCCTTGGTGCCTCTGCCAATAATTGAGGTGCCCTTTGAGCGCATCGCTATGGATATAGTGGGTCCCTTAGAGAAGTCTGCTCGGGGACACCGATATATCCTGGTGGTTCTTGATTATGCCACAAGGTATCCAGAGGCGGTTCCTTTAAGAAACCCTACATCAAAGGCCATTGCGCGGGAGTTGTTTTTTATGTTTTCGAGAACTGGCCTGCCAAGGGAAATTTTGACAGACCAGGGGACCCCATTTATGTCCCGGGTGATGGCAGATGTGTGCAAGTTGTTCCAAATCAAGCAGTTGCGAACATCTGTTTATCACCCTCAGACAGATGGTCTGGTAGAAAGATTCAACAAAACTCTGAAAATGATGCTTAAAAGGGTTGTGCAGAGAGATGGAAGAGACTGGGATCATTTGCTTCCCGCACTGCTGTTTGCTATTCGAGAGGTTCCTCAGGCCTCCACGGGGTTTTCACCTTTTGAGCTGGTGTATGGTCGCAGACCCGGGATTGCTAGATTTGGTGAAGGAGACATGGGAAAGTGAGTCCTCTCCACACAAATCGCTCATTGAACATATCTCTCAGATGAGAGAGAGAATTTCTAAAGTGATGCCTTTGGTACAGGAACATTTGCAGAAAGCTCAGGAGGCCCAGAAAAGGGTGTACAACCGGTCAGCCAAGCTGCGGCAATTTCAGGTGGGGGACCGGGTAGCAGTACTTATACCCACGGTGGAAAGTCGGTTCCTAGCCAAGTGGCAGGGACCATATGAGGTGGTTGAAAAAGTAGGGGAAGTAAACTACCGAGTGCATCAGCCTGGGAAAAGAAAACCATACCAGATCTACCACATAAATTTGTTAAAACCCTGGAGAGACCGAGAGGTGTCCGCCATGGTTGGGGTGGGTATAGAGTCTGATGGTGTTGACGCAGTACACATTGCTGCCACCCTGTCCAAACCCCAAACCCAAGAAGTTAAGGAGTTTCTGCAAAGAAACAAAGGCATGTTTTCAGGACTACCGGGACACGCGTCCGGGATTAAACATGATATTGTGACGGAACCCCATGTAAAGGTTCGGGTAAAGCCGTACCGCATCCCAGAAGCCCATAGAAAGGCTGTTTCTGAAGAGGTTAAAAAAATGCTTCAGCTTGATGTCATTGAGGAGTCACAGAGTGAATGGTCGAGCCCCATCGTGTTGGTACCGAAGCCCAACGGCACTCTGCGATTCTGCAATGACTTCAGGAAACTTAACGAGGTGTCAAAATTTGACGCGTATCCATGCCAAGGGTGGATGAATTAATAGAGAAATTGGGTCCGGCCCGTTATATCACCACCCTGGACCTTACTAAGGGATACTGGCAGATACCCCTGACTAAGGAAGCCAGGGAAAAGACTGCTTTTTCCACTCCAGAGGGTCATTTTCATTATAAGCGGATGCCTTTTGGGTTACACTCAGCCCCGGCCACCTTCCAACGAGCGATGGATAGGGTGCTCCGCCCCTACCTGAGATATACCTCGGTCTACCTGGATGACATTGTCATCTTCAGTCCAGATTGGGAGTCCCATCTTCCCCGGGTTCAGACGTTTTGGACGGTTTGAGGAAAGCGGGCTTTACTGTTAACCCTGAGAAAAGTGCGGTAGGGATGGAGGAAGCTAAGTACCTGGGATATGTCGTAGGCAGGGGTCTGGTAAAGCCACAATTTAACAAAGTAGAGGCTATCCAGAACTGGCCACGCCCCCTCACGAAAAAGCAGGTTCGTGCTTTTCTGGGTATAGTGGGGTATTACCGGCGGTTTGTCCCCAATTTTGCCTCTATTGCTGCACCACTGACTGACCTGACGAAAGGTAGGAAGTCAGTGATGATTCAATGGAATGCCAATGCTGAAGATGCCTTTGAGAAGCTTAAAAATGCGTTGTGTCAGCACCCAGTGCTGGTAGTCCCTGATTTCATGAGGGAGTTCATTGTACAGACGGATGCCTCAAGTGAGGGTTTGGGGGCTGTGCTATCCCAAGAAGTCAATGGGGAAGAGCACCCCGTGGTTTTTCTTAGTCGGAAACTGACGGCAGCGGAGAAAAACTATGCTGTGGTGGAAAGAGAGGGCTTGGCCATAAAGTGGGCCTTGGATTCTTTGAGATACTTCCTGTTGGGCAGGAAGTTCCGTTTAGTGTCTGACCATGCCCCATTGACCTGGATGAGGCAGCACCGCCACGCTAATGCCAGGGTTACCAGGTGGTTCCTGTCTCTCCAGGAGTTTAACTTTGTGGTGGAACACAGGCCTGGGAAACAGCACCAAAATGCTGATGCCCTGTCCCGGATGCATTGTGGGCTGTCTGTTGCCTCAAACACCTCCGCGTTGAGACAGAGGGGGGGATATGTAGGAGGTCGGCAGGGCTGGGTCCTGGATGGACAATATGTTTCACCCCTATTTGGGTTGTGGACCCTTTAAGGGCAACCACAGGGTTAATCTTCCTGTCCAGGAAGAGTTTTAAAGCCAGCAACTCCCAGAGAGGATGGTGGGATTTCAGGAAAAGGAAAGTAATCAGTGGAGGCTGTGTGTGTTTGTGTTCCAAAAGCAGGAGACGTGCTGTGCCTTGCTGGAGAGGCTTCTACATACTGGGGAAAGGTCCCTAGGTTTGGGACTGTTTAAAGCGTTGGTGAGCCACTATTATTTCTCTGTTTATTTGTGCTGAGATCAGGACTTTGCTTTAATTTCGCTGAACCAAAGCGTGTACTTATTATGTTGCCTTTTTGACTGCCCTGAAAGGGTGAATAAAACTGTTTTGTTTGTGAAAGACATTGTGCACGTGCTCTGTGGGCCCCCAAACGTCACACTATTCAGAGAACGCAGAACTGCACCGAAATGTCAGTGAAATGCCCTGATTTTCGGTAGTTTAGTTTGACAGGTTTAAACAGGTGAATCCCATAGGTTTTAATGTAAAAAACATTCCCCTGTTTATTAAATATTTATTCAACAACTTATTCTTTTGACTTTAAGCAAAAGTTTCTTTATTTCCTTTTAAAATTTTAAGGATTTTTTTTGGGTGAATTTTTTTGATTCCTAATTATTTTAAGACAAGTTTTTTCTTTGACGAAAACAGCATTTTTTCTATCCTTCAGTCTGTCTGCATTCGGCGGGTGCTGTCTTTGGTGCTGAAACCTATTCAGCACCAAGGACAGCAGCCCCGCAGGGCTCCATAGACCCACGGAGCTGCTGTCCTTGGTGCTGAATAGGTTTCTGCACCAAGGACAAGGGTATTCATCCATTTCACATTCCGAAATAACTAATAAAAAAAAATAACTAATGAATTGATCCGAAATACGAATTACTTATAAAAACAGAATAACGAATCGATCCGAAACACGAATTACGTTAACATAACAGACGCACCAAAACTAATTGAAAAACGTAACGAATTGATCCGAAATAAATTTTTTCATTGTGCACATGTCTAGTATTTATTGCATTTCAATTGAGACCTCCAGTTTAAAATTGCTGAAGTATATTCACTGTTATGGAAAACAATAATAGAATGAAGTATAGCTGCAGTTTCCTAATTTCACAGAAGAATTTGATTGCTACCATTCTGTTGCATCCTCTGGAGTTTCATGGAGCTTTCTGTGCCTTAACAGGTATCCCATCTCACAGGTGGCCAGGGAGGTTTTGGATAAGTTCTGATTTAGAAACACTGTAGGTGAATTGTTCTGCCGTTAACTGTGTTGTGTATTCTTACCATAGGGTAAAAACAGGGCCTCCCCCTCTCACTTCCTGGTCAGTAGTGTTCCTAGCCCGGCCCTCTTGTAACCTGGCTGATAGGGTTTATAAGGACTTCCATTTCCCTTTGGCATTTTTCTTTCCCCTCAGTGCATTCCCGATAATGTTTTTGATTGACTTCCTGGTCTTTGACTTATCCGGATTTCTCCACTCATTGACCCTGACTTTTCTGATAACTTGGCTCTGTGTCAAAAACCTCGGCTTGTTTATACGTTTATGTATACCTCTTATATCCCAGACCAAGACTTGTTAATCTGGTTATTCTTTGTGTTAACCTTTAGTTTCTTGACCATTTAAGGACCGGCTCTAGCACAAGTTGTCTGTATTTTCTGTGGTTACTCATAGCTGCGTGCTGGATTATATACTGTGTTCCTAATGTTCCACCACATTGGACTTGGACACCAATGAACTGGATCTGTTTGAAGAAGCAGACATATTGAAGTCTTCTATATCAAATACAGAAATCCCAGCCATCCTTGCAGTGGCTATACCACAATTTGTCCACCAAAGGGAGACCTCTGCCTGCCAAGTAGGGCATACAGCGTGTAAATGTGATGAGTGGAATCTACCGACACATTGAAGATGGTCTGTAATCAAAAGTGGTTTTCCATAAAGCTACTGATTTATGAAAGTGGTTTTTAGTAAACCGCTTGTTGAAGAAGGTATCAAATAGTTTTAAAATAAAAATTTATATTCAACATTTAAGACATCTTTCAATGTCAAAGTTATCAAAGAAAAAAAAACGAACATGTCTGCTTTGGATTAAAAAAGTCTCTTTAATTATAATTGCTAATTATATATGTTTTGTAACCATTAACCAGCCTTTCCAATACTGTTCAAAACTCAAGGACCAGAAGAAATATTCCCATTATTGTCTTAAACCTGATATAATACTCAAAACATTCCTAAAACACAATTCAGTGCAGATTTTTGTGTTTTTGTGGGCATAAATGTACAGAATGGAACAACAGCATGTAGATTATCCAATTGAAAATAAAGTTTCTTAATTGTAGACAATTTTAAGTCAGTCTCTATGTCCATCTTACAAACCCTGTTTCCAGTTGTGGTGGCTAATATTTGGTGGTGTGGGGGAAAGATGTTTATTTCTCTTAGGAGGCAATAAGTCTGTATTCATATTGCTGCCTCAGCACTAGAATAAGAATTACAAAGTGTGTCAAGACATCCCAGAGCATTTTGATTTATGGTCAAAAGAAAGAGCTGCCAAAGTACTTCTACTTGTCTCAATGGTGATGAATGTATATAAAAAGTATTAATGCAGAATATTCCTGTCCAGTCTTTTGCAGACTGTACAAATGACTTCAGCCACTAAAAAGACACAATAACCGATTTTTTTTGTGTGTGGAATTAATTGTATTTTAGGAATACATAGACCTTAAAATATGTCTCGATGGAAATGCTTGCTGTCCCGTTGTATAATGTAGATTTTGATGCTTTACGGAGTTTGGCAAATGTCTACATTTCTAGGTCTTGGAGTGACTTGTTCCCATTTTGTAGCAGAAACTGAGATGCAGAGAATGAGAGATGTTGATTTAAGGAGCATACTTTAATCTTTATAGGAAATAGCCAACTGTATCCACATGTCTGTATGATGTCGTAGGTGATGTCCATTCTGGAACTCAACGTTTGTATCTAAACAATTTATAAATATGCAGATATTTTTAATATTACCTAATAATAATCATTAGTATAAGGCTGAGGTCAGACGAACGCAGTGCGAACGCGCGTGCAGCCGCACTTTATTACGGCCGTAGTAGCAGCAAATGATGGCCAATGACTGCCAATATACGAAGTACGGCCGCACAAAAGTTCGGCTGGGCAACGCAAGTGGCAAACGAACGCATTTTTTACGAGAACGTGAAACCGCTAGTACTGACGTACAGAGTGCGCTGCGTCCGCTAGCGGCGTGTGTGCGTGATTAGGAGACGTCAGACGCTGCTAATGTCCGGCCTACATAATGTCCAGACGCAGAAAGTGTTTTATTGATGATCCGTACAAAATCACGGACGAAAATGCGCATCGTATGATCGCTATTGCATATTCCGTGGAAAAATACGTCCATTTGTTCGAATGCACTTTTTCACGGACGACGTGAAAAATGCGTTTGTCTGACCCTAGCCTAAATAGGAAAAATGTTCCAGTGTTTTGTGAAGTTTAATCTCCAAACACATTGTATACCAAGCAGCTCCCAAAAAACCTGTCTGAAGAGAGAGAGGGCCCTGCTCGCGAGCTTGCAGTGTGTGACATGCCAGTTTTATAAAAACACACAAAGAATTCCAGCTAACCTTGGACTCATGGCTTCACTAGCAAGCTGAAACAGCCACTTCCTGTTTCCTGTGCAGTGGGATGCTGGGAGCTGCTTGGTATGCAAGGTGTTTGGAGATTGCACTTCCGGATTTATTTCTAATTACTACTATTGCAGAGCCATTGGGAAGAGACGCTGGAGGGAAGCTAGAAAGGTTAAGGAAACAATTATTCCTCAAGAGTGGCATAACGTTTGTTGTGTTTTGTGCAGGTTAACCTGTTGTCACGGCAGACGTGGTCCCAGCATGTAGGTGAGACAGTAGGAGAAAGATTTTGAAGCCATTTTTCTTTCACAGAGGAACATGTAGCAGCACTTTTTGGCCAACAGGCGTACTGTGTCTAAAATTTATGTAAGAAAGATACATACATTTTTACACTGACTGGAATGGAAAGTGGTTTGCCATAAATCCACTGGATCCAGACAGTGTGTTTATGGAAAGCCACCTTAGAAGTGAAGGAGTTAAAAGCAACACTCTATACTCTATTTAAAAATAAAACCCCATAAAACACAATCAGGCAGATGCTGTAAACAGCACCTGACCAATTATTTAAGGGGAATATAAAGGGAGTCGTTTTAATTATACTGTTCCTGTAAGATGTGACACTTTTGCTCTATTTATATAATAACTTTATTTATTTTTTATATTTCCTTTTTCTTTTAGGGTTCCTGTCACATGAAAAACACAAGTTGCAGATTTCCACAATGGTTTTTTGTGATTCTAAGTTTTAGAAAAAACAAAACTGCAGTAAATCTGTAAAAAGCATTAAATGTTCAGCTCTTTTCTGCTTAGGAATGTACCCTTCATTTATCCTGAGATACTCGATACCCCCTGTATTAATATATTTTTAATTATGCAAATTTGACTCCATTGCAAGCGCCTTAATTTTTATGACTTTTAATATGATAAATAATGATCCCTCTGCAATGCCTCCCCTTCAGATGACAAGGTATACGTTTTATTATAGGATTCCGTCAAGGAGTTTATAGTATCTCGTGCTCTCTGCTCTATTCTATCAGTGAGTAAGCTCACTTTTGATCTTCCAGCAGCATTGTACGCTCTTGATCTAGGATAACGCAACATTAAAGGTTTTAGAAATTGATTAAATCCACTTGAGGAATACAAATATAGCTCTGCTTATCTGCCAAAGGTTTATTTACATCCTCAAAGTACAATTGACAATATTTTCCTCTATCTTTCCTGGAAGAATTCTCTCCATTTTATCACAGAACGCCGTCTAAGTGGCTCTGATGTCCGCCACACTGGATACTGTCTCTGTCACGGACGTGCTGTCTCCTTGTCTATGCAAGTGCCATATTTTCCAAATATTTTCATGAGTGCTCATGTACAGGTCAACCTCAACACAGTTGTTGAAATTTTCTCTTTGCTTTCATTTTCTGCACAGGAAGAAAGTCCAGAGCGTCTCATTAGGGGCCACAATATTGTAAGTCGCAATTTCTTATGGTAGAGGAGACATTTATTTGAAAAACTAGGAATCCTTTAATCAACCCAGCTTAAATATAGTGACTGCACATCATGGTTAGCACGTCCTGGTTTATTCCGAAGGGAGTTGCAACTTCGGTTGAGGTTGCAGGAGAATAACGAGTCAGAATTCAAGGCTGCTCATTATTCTCATCTGCAGCTGCAGATGAATAAAAATGACTACTCCCAAAATCTAGAGATGTGCACCGCTGAAAATTTAGTTTCGTTTGGTTTTTTTTCCCAGGTGTTTTTTTTCATTTCGGGTCATTTCGGACCGTTTTCCTTTCGATTCGGTGATTCGATATTGATTCGAAATTTCGGATCAATTCGGTGATTCGGGTCATTTTGACGTTTGGATCATTTCGGCGATTCGGATCATTCAGGTGATTCGGTTCAGTTTGGTTTTTCGTTTTTTAATGTGTTATTTGTTTTTTTATTGCATATTTAAGAATGGGAAGTAGATTTACTACCAATAGAATGAAAGTTCCTTTACTTATTTATTCTTTTAAGATTTTTTAAGCATTTTTTGGGTGAAATTTTAGGTTTCCTAACTTTTTTAAAGAAACAAGGCTTTTTAACCCATAGGTTTCAATGCAGCATATGATTCCGCACACTGCCGGGTAGCACCTCTGCAGTATAATTAATGCAGCATATGAATCCGCACACTGCCGGGTAGCACCTCTGCAGTATAATTAATGCAGCATATGAATCCGCACACTGCCGGGCAGCACCTCTACAGAATAATGCAGCAAATGATTCCGCACACTGCCGGGCAGCACCTTTACAGTATAATTAATGCAGAATATGAATCCGCACACTGCCAGGCAGCACCTCTACAGTATAATAATGCAACATATGAATCCGCACACTGCCGGGCAGCACCTCTACAGAATAATGCAGCAAATGATTCCGCACACTGCCGGGCAGCACCTTTACAGTATAATTAATGCAGAATATGAATCCGCACACTGCCAGGCAGCACCTTTACAGTATAATAATGCAACATATGAATCCGCACACTGCCGGGCAGCACCTCTACAGAATAATGCAGCAAATGATTCCGCACACTGCCGGGCAGCACCTTTACAGTATAATTAATGCAGAATATGAATCCGCACACTGCCAGGCAGCACCTCTACAGTATAATAATGCAGCATATGATTCCACACACTGCCGGGCAGCACCTCTACGGTATAATAATGCAACATATGAATCCGCACACTGCCGGGCAGCACCTTTACAGAATAATGCAGCATATTAATCTGCACACTGCCGGGCAGCACCTTTACAGAATAATGCAGCATATTAATCTGCACACTGCCAGATAGCACCTCTACAGTATAATTACTGCAGCATAAAACAAAAAACCAACTGAACTGAATGACCCGAAATGATCCGAATCACTAAAATAATCCAAACGCCGAAATGACCCGAATCACCGAATCGACCTGATTTATTGAATCGACCTGAAATTTCAAATCGTCCGAATTATCAAATCGAATGACTCGAAATATCGAATTGATCTGAAATTTCGTGTGGTCGACATTTCGGTTTCGGGATGCCCTCGGAAGCACGAAAATGGTAAATTTCGTCCGAAAATCGATTCGGTACAAAACGAATTGCACATACCTACCAAAATCTGGTGCTGAGTGATTTCTTTTTTTGTATGTGCAAAATCCTTCTTTCCGAGCTTCCAGTTTTTTTATTTCTTGTAACTGCTAGGAATCACTTTGGATTTCAAAAAGGGAACCTGGATGATTTGTGCAAACAAAAATAAAAAAGGTAGAACGGCTTCACACAAACGTCTTGGTTGCTTTTCCAATTTTGTCATTAAAATGACTCAGTCGTTTGGCTACAGTGGCTATTCGAATTATGATGGGAATCGTCAATGTTGCAAGGAGAAACTCCAACAATAGGCATCCCGTATCTCCAAATTGTTAGGCAGCGGGTGCAACAATGGAAAAATGCCAGCTTCAGTGGCCGCACTAGACAACATAGCCTGACACTAAAGATGACTTAGAGCACAATCTCATGAGCAGGAAATCATTATTTAGGTTAGGTTTATATTAAACAGACGCTACCACTAACATAAACTGTAACTAGTTAACTTTACGTTACAAACAAAACCACATTATAAAACACATTATAAAACACATGCTGCTGCTTTTTTTTCTGTATCTGAATTGTCAGTTCGACTATTCAAAAAGCTGTAAATTTGCCAAATATTTGCGAATCGACAGCGAACTACGGTGCAGTTCGCCGCAATTTGGCGGCAGCGAAATTGTCCCATAGTGAAATAATGATTAATCTATATAGACAACGACGAATGCACCGAAATGCCCAGATTTTCAGTGGTCCAGTTCGACAGGTTTAATCAGACGAATCCCATAGGATTCAATCTAAAAAAATATATACCTTTTTTATTACTCTTTTACGCAACCGTTTATTCCTTTCAGTTTCAGCAAAAAGCCTTTTTATTTTTTTTTAAAAACTTTTTTCTGGATTTTCTAGGCAAACTTTTGATTCCCAGTTCTTATTTTAATTGCATTTTTTTTTATTCTGTACCAGAACTTTTATAATTTTTCATAGGACCTTTTTTTTATTCTTTCCACGCTGTTTGATGCATTTTGTTTTAAACACCTTTTCAAAAATAGAGTTACATTTTATTTATTTTTTTCGTGTATGGAGGCTTATCGTCTGTTTTCAGCGGCGTGCGGTGGATCGTTGGCCATCTTCGGCGGATCCCACAGCAAATGCTGAATTCACTGCAGGGTTAACGAATTGAGGTCACCAAGTGCGACGAATGAGAGAGCACAAAAATTTTGCTGAAATTACTATGGTACTATTGACCACTATGGTATTCAACAATTAATGTGGTGGCGGAGGCAATGTTTAGATAAGGCTATTGTGTTCTTGGCTACCTGAGATAAGAGCTGGCAACTGAATGAGATATGACAGGGAGCTTAAAAGGCTTCTAATCCACTGATGGAAAGATACTAGGAGGCAGTTTACAACACAAAATATCACACAATGGATGCACCCAGTGACACATATAGAGGAAAATATTTTCTTAACTAAACATACAAGAGGAAAACAAAGCACAAGAGATCAGCAATATGAAAAATAAACACAATAAGGACATTTCATTTTTTGGTGGTAGTGGCCCCTTAAATTCATTTGTATGTTCTTACTGACATTTTGTTATATATAAAAGTCCGCAAAAATCTTTTTTTTTTTTTTGGAGAAATTATTTTACCAGGAAGGATACATTGAGATTTCTCTTGTTCCCGTTCCAAAGGCGTTTCTCAGTTTTATCACAAGGGGATTAGAAACAGTCCCAACATTCAAATTCTGTATTTCCAAGGGGTCTTGCAATGCATTGGCAATTTGGAGATGGAGACTTGGCCAGGTTTTTTTGCGCTTGCATGTTTTCCTGCATGTCTATCTGCCTTTGGAAACAAGTTGGGTACATGTTGGTTACCTTCTGTGCTTATTCGTTTTTCTTTGAGCTTCACTACCTAACTTCACTTTCAGGGAATTATCTGTGACTCTATTTTTATGTAATGCTTATGTTAAAAGACTTCCGCCTCCGAATGTGGATACTTGCTATGGCTAGGAGATCACAGCTTTGCTTGGCAGCCATGGACCAGATATGAAACCCAGAGGTAGCAAGCAGCACCATGGCTGATATGAAGCTTCAATAGGGGCACCTACCTAC
This sequence comes from Leptobrachium leishanense, assembly GCA_009667805.1. Classification (NCBI taxonomy): domain Eukaryota; kingdom Metazoa; phylum Chordata; class Amphibia; order Anura; family Megophryidae; genus Leptobrachium; species Leptobrachium leishanense. Next base: position 3,325,647 of record CM019066.1, on the reverse strand, counting down.
ACCTACCTCTTCATTTCCTTTGAATTGAGAGCAGCGTACCTGGACCAGTGTATTTGTAAGTAGGAATGAGCTGTTCGGTTCGATCAGTTCGGAGTTCGATTCGAACTTTGGTCGTTCGCAAGTTCGTGAACTTCGAACTTTTTGACGTGTTCGGTTCGAGTTTGGAATTTTTTTTTTTGAAAAAAGTATAAAAAATGCTTAAAAAATACTAAGAAATCTAGAAATAAAGAGACTCTTTACTGCAGAATATTATAAGCAACGGTTTATTAGATATCGAATTAAAAACTAATGTGTACGTGCAAATATTCTCACCTCTAAATGACTTGTGTTTTCAAACGGCAAAAACAACAGGTGTTTTTAGTCTGGTCTAATGAATTTGATACATTGTAGACATGTGCATTCGTTTTAGTACTAAAACGATTTAGTCAGAATTTTGGGATAATTTAGTTTTAGTATGACTCAAGAGAAACGAAACTGCTCAGTACAAAAAACGAAAGAAACTAAAATAAAATGCACTACATTTTAGTTTCAGTCCTTTTTGTGATATTACATTGATGAGTGAAGGAGACCAGCAATGAAGAGCGCAACATCGCAACATCCGAAGTTCTGCACCCTCCACATGCCAATGCAGTAGGATGTTCTATACAGAGAGGGGCATTAATTAATGCAGGAGGATGTTCTATACATTATACAGAGAGGGGTATTAATGCAGGAGGATGTTCTATACATTATACAGAGAAAGGTATAAATTGAGGAGGATGTTCTATACAGAGAGGGACATTAATTAGTTCAGGAGGATGTTCTATATATTATACAGAGAGGGGTATTAATTAATGCAGGTGGATGTTGTATACATTATACAGAGAGGGGTATTAATTACTGCAGGAGGATGTTCTAAACATTATACAGAGAGGATCCTTTTTTTCAGACCTTTAAATCCAGTGGCTGTGAGTACTTTGATCGGCTGCTTGTTATATTATCTCTCAGTACAATGTATCAGGCTCAGCTGTTACAGTAACTGACTGTAACAGCGCTCAGAGTTTCAGTAAAACAAGGAAATAATATTGTTCTAACCTCTTATATATAAAAATATTATTTACTAGTTTTACTGAAACTCTGAGCACTGTGATGAGCAGCAGTCAGTTACTGTAACAGCTTTGCCTGACACGGGGCAGTATTACAATGTTGGTGCTAACTTAACCAGAGCTGTTGTAAACTGAAAACCTCCATAGGCTATAATGGCTCTGGGAAGTTTACAACAGCTCTGGTTATGTTAGCACCAACTATGTAATATGGCCCACATTGTGCTGAGAGTGAGAGATACTGTAACAAGCAGCGATCTCAGCCCTCAGAGGAGCCACTACAATGGTTTTCGGATGAATGAAATTAGTTTTCATACTAAAGAACTGAAAACGAATTTATTTAGTAACTAAATAAATTGCATTTTAGGACTAATCCACTAGTTGAAAACGAAATTTTGTGCTGTGCACATGTCTAATACATTGTATGTATGTAGACTATACTGAGGGTGTGGTGTCTGCTTCTGAGAAGTGTTAATTTCTCTACTTAATCTTCCTCTAATATGCTGCATTTCACTGCTGTGTGCTCAGCTCATTTTTACCACTTTCACTCATCATGTTTAAACGCGATTTAAAGCCATATTTTATTAAATGACCTAGACATATTAGATATCGTTCTTTCCGGCAGACTCCGCAGATTCATAATATATAATTTTTATATGTATACGTCATGTGCTGCCTGTATATTATGACAAAAAATGCAATAAAAATTAAATTTTTAATCATCTACAGTGTGTAAAGTGTTTTTTTTTCACATTTTAGCACATGAGCGTTTGCGGTTATGTTCTCTATGGGTTGCGCTTGTACAAAAATTAGAAATGGGGACTTGTTACATTTTGTGGGGGGAATTACGTGATTTTTAGCAAACGCACCCCATAGAAAAAAATCGTTAGTGCATCATCGTTCACATTATAATTGAAATGTGAACAATATTGCTGCATTAATAAAAATAACACACCAGAAAAATACATGTTTTTATTTTCTTTTTTCTTTTTTTTTACTTAATACCTGGTCATGTTGGGTATAATTCGAAAGGCCATGCTCAGGCCTTTCGATTGACACCCTCCATGACCCCCTAGCTGCCTGGAGATATCGGGGTTCAAATGAACCCCCTATCTTCACCAGGGGATTGGCCTGGGCAATATATATATATGCATGATGTGAGCTGGCCTGGGCAATATATATATACGCATGATGTGAGCTGGCCTGGGCAATATATATATACGCATGATGTGAGCTGGCCTGGGCAATATATATATAAGCATGATGTGAGCTGGACTGGGCAATATATATATACGCATGATGTGAGCTGGCCTGGGCAATATATATATACGCATGATGTGAGCTGACGTGGGCAATATTTATATACGCATGATGTGAGCTGGCCTGGGCAATATATATATCCACATGATGTGAGCTGGCCTGGGCAATATATATATAAACGCATGATGTGAGCTGGCCTGGGCAATATATATAAATGCATGATGTGAGCTGGCCTGGGCAATATATATATATAGGCATGATGTGAGCTGGCCTGGGCAATATATATATACGCATGATGTGAGCTGGCCTGGGCAATATATATATACGCATGATGTGAGCTGGCCTGGGCAATATATATATGCGCATGATGTGAGCTGGCCGGGCTATATATATATACGCATGATGTGAGCTGGCCTGGGCAATATATATATACGCATGATGTGAGCTGGCCGGGGCAATATATATATACGCATGAAGTGAGCTGGCCTGGGCAATATATATATACGCATGATGTGAGCTGGCCTGGGCAATATATATATATGCATGATGTGAGCGGGCCTGTGCAATATATATATATATGCATGATGTGAGCTGGCCTGGGCAATATATATAAACGCATGATGTGAGCTGGCCTGGGCAATATATATATACGCATGATGTGAGCTGGCCTGGGCAATATATATATATACACATGATGTGAGCTGGCCTGGGCAATATATATATATACGCATGATGTGAGCTGGCCTGGGCAATACATATATACAGTCAGGTCCAGAAATATTTGGACATTGACACAATTCGAACATCTTTGGCTCTATACACCACCACAATGGAGTTGGAATGAAACAAACACAATGTGCTTTAACTGCAGACTGTCAGCTTTAATTTGAGGGTATGTACATCCAACTCAGGTGAACGGTGTAGGACTTACAGCAGTTTGCAGATGTGCCTCCCGCTTATTTTTTCACAGTCGTGTTTGGTATCGTTGGAACGGCCATGCTCTGGTCGATCCAACAGTACCAAACTTTAACCCCTAGCTGCCACGGATCGGGAGATAGGGGGTTCATTGGAACCCCCTATCTCCACCATTGGTGGCAGCTAGGGGTTAACTCCAGGACTGGCGTCATCGTGCTATGCACGATGACGCCAGTCCTCATGGGGAGTTCCTGGAGGCTTGGCCGACATCCAAGATGTCGGCCAGCTCCGGGAAAGGATCACGAACCGGCGCTTTTCAGCGCCGATTCATGATCCGGCTCCCCAGGGGTTAATGACAGCCACCGTTTGGAAGGGCAGGCTGTGCCCTTCCAAACGGTGCCTGGCATTAAGCTCAGGACCCCCGCGATCGGGAGGGAGAGAGGTCCGAAGGACCTCCCCCCCTCCCTTTCAGGCGCCTCCTCCGCACACGCGGGGGGGGCGCCTGAAATAGATGTCATCGCGCCACCGCGATGACATCTATTTTGCCCGCGGCGGTCCCGGATTGACGGGCTGACATCCAAGATGTCAGCCCGCACCGGGGGGGCACAGCGATTGGCCGGAATCCTGCCGATCGCAGGCTGCTTCGGGAGGACGTGCTCAGCGCGTCCTCCGCAGCCAACCCTTCCTGCGGCAGGACGCGCTAAGCGCGTCCTCCGCAGCGAAGTGGTTAAATGTAACGTTAGTCCAATAAAAAAGGTATCACTAGGTACTGCAATACCTATATATATATATATGTCATTTTCTGTTTGTATCTGCTGGTTTCTGCCTGTTTGTATCTATCATTTTCTGTTTGTATCTGCTGGTATCTGTCTGTTTGTATCTGTCGTTTTCTGTTTGTGTCTCCTAGTTTCTGTCTGTTTGTATCTGTCATTTTCCATTTGTATCTGCTGGTTTCTGTCTGTTTGTATCTGTCATTTTCTGTTTGTGTCTGCTAGTTTCTGTCATTTTCCACTTGTATCTGCTGGTTTCTGTCTGTATCTGTCATTTTCTGTTTCTATCTGCTGGTTTCTGTCTGTATCTGTCATTTTCTGTTTCTGTCTGCTAGTTTCTGTCTGTTTGTATCTGTCATTTTCCGTTTGTATCTGCTGGTTTCTGTCTGTGTGTATCTATCATTTTCTGTTTGTATCTGCTGGTATCTGTCTGTTTGTATCTGTCATTTTCTGTTTGTGTCTGCTAGTTTCTGTCTGTTTGTATCTGTCATTTTCTGTTTGTAACTGCTGGTTTCTATCTGTTTGTATCTGTCATTTTCTGTTTGTATCTGCTAGTTTCTACCTGTGTATGTGTCATTTTCTGTTTGTATCTGCTGGTATCTGTCTGTTTGTATCTGTCGTTTTCTGTTTGTATCTGCTAGTTTCTGTCTGTTTGTATCTGTCGTTTTCTGTTTGTGTCTCCTAGTTTCTGTCTGTTTGTATCTGTCAATTTCTGTTTGTATCTGCTGGTTTCTGTCTGTTTGTATCTGTCGTTTTCTGTTTGTATCTGTCATTTTCTGTTTGTATCTGCTAGTTTCTACCTGTGTGTATGTGTCATTGTCTGTTTGTATCTGCGAGTTTCTGCCTCTCATTGTTTGTTTGTATCTGTCACTGCCTCCATGTATGTATCTGTCAATGACTCCCTATATTTATCTGTGGCGCCGGCATGTGTGTTTACGTCACGGTCTTTGTGTATCTGTCAGTGTGTCTGTGAATAATCTGCACTGGCTGTCTATAACTCTCAATCGGTGTGCGTTTCCTTGTCCTGCGTGTTTCAGTGTTTAGTGTGTACCTGTTTTTTTTTCTACTTTTCCTTATCCAATAGACTTTTGATGTCTTTAGAGGAGAACTAAAAAAGGTTCTTCCATAACCAGAAACTCGTATTAAGGCATCGAGATATTAATTGTAGATGTCACACAACAATTCTTTAGGGAGTTTATTTACTGAATGGTGGTTTGTGATGAATTGATCCCCAAGAATAATCCAAGCCTGAACAGCCAAAAATGTATTTTCCTTCCCACTTTTGGCTATTCTGTGTTAAGTGATTATCTCTCGTCACCTAGCATTGGGGGTGCCCCTCTCACAGTTTGTGTCTGTTATTTGTGTTTTAGTGCCTAGCAGTTTTTATTAGAATTTTTTTTTGTCCTTGAGATATATTTTGGTTTTGTTTATAAAACTTTAATGCATTTAGACATCGGAGGCTGACACAGAATATTAGTAATTACATTATTGTGTGCTTTAACTATAACTGATGAGGGTCCAACAAACCCGAAACAGCGCTGTCCTAGGAGTGGTTTTGACCAGTTGCATAAACCTTATCTCTGCTACAAAGCCACAGTGTGGCATAGCATTGATTTTAGGGTTCTGTGTAATAACAGATCCAGGAGGCATAAAAGTGAGACAGATGTCATTTGCATATCCTACCCAGAATTCCTTGCCGCATATGGGGAATGTGGCACAGGAGCTCTGGGATGCAATTCATCGAATTGCTGTGATGTGCACGTGGCTTCTGCAATAATAAACACACTTATTATAGTGTGGAGGCCTTTTATCTGAGTTTTGTCCTCCACTACAACCCTTGTAGATACTGATTGCCCTATGGGTCCCAAGCATCCATTGCAACTGGTCATCATGCCTAGCTCCTAGCTGATGAGGGTCCAACAAACCTGAAACAGCGCTGTCCTAGGAATGGCTTTGACCAGTTGCATAATGTTATCTCTGCTACAAAGCCACAGTGTGGCATAGCATTGATTTTAGGGACCTGTGTAATAACAGACCCAGGATGCATAAAAGAGAAACAGATGTCATTTGCGTATCCTACCCAAAATTCCTTGCTGCATATGGGGAATGTGGCACAGGAGCTCTGGGATGCAATTCATTCGAATTGCTGTGATATGCAAGTGGCTTCTGCAATAATAAACACAATATATATACATTATGAGTATAGCAGTACGTAGTGATACCTTTTTAATTGGACTAACACTTACATTTAAAAGACAAGCTTTTGAGAGTATTCCTCCCTTCCTCAGGTCAGGTATATACAGTCAGGTCCAGAAATATTGGGACATCGACACAATTCTAACACCTTTGGCTCTATACACCACCACAATGGAGTTGGAATGAAACAAACACAATGTGCTTTAACTGCAGACTGTCAGCTTTAATTTGAGGGTATGTACATCAAACTCAGGTCAACGGTGTAGGATTTACAGCAGTTTGCAGATGTGCCTCCCACTTGTTAAGGGACCAAAAGTAATGGGACAATTGGCTTCTCAGCTGTTCCATGGCCAGGTGTGTGATATTCCCTCATTACCCCAATTACAATGTGCAGATAAAAGGCCCAGAGCTCATTTCAAGTGTGCTATTTGCATTTGGAATCTGTTGCTGTCAACTCTCAAGATGAGATCCAAAGAGCCTTCACTATCAGTGAAGCAAGCCATCATTATGCTGAAGAAACAAAACAAACCCATCAGAGAGATAGCAAGAACATTTGGCATGGCCAAAACAACTGTTTGGAACATTCTCAAAAAGAAGGAACGCACCGGTGAGCTCAGCAACACCAAAAGACCCGGGAGACCACAGAAAACAACTGTGGTGGATGAATGAAGAATTCTTTCCCTGGTGAAGAAAACACCCTTCACAACAGTTGGCCAGATCAAGAACACTCTCCAGGAGGTAGGTGTATGTGTGTCAAAGTCAACAATCAAGAGAAGTCTTCACCAGAGTAAATACAGAGGGTTCACCACAAGATGTAAACCATTGGTGAGCCTCAAAAACAGGAAGGCCAGATTAGAGTTTGCCAAACAACACCTAACAAAGCCTTCACAGTTCTGGAACAAGATCAACTTGTACCAGAGTGATGGGAAGAGAAGAGTATGGAGAAGGATTTGCAACCAAGTATTAAGAAGGGAAAGTTTGATTTATGATTATTATTCTGTCCCATTACCTTTGGACCCTTAACAAGTGGGAGGCACATCTCAAACTGCTGTAAGTCCTACACCGTTCACCTGAGTTGGATGTACATACCCTCAAATTAAAGCTGACAGTCTGCAGTTAAAGCACATTGTGTTTGTTTCATTCCAACTCCATTGTGGTGGTGTATAGAGCCAAAGATGTTAGAATTGTGTCGATGTCCCAATATTTCTGGACCTGACTGTATATATACACACACACACACACACTTAAAAATCCTGAAATGTTAACCTTTTTTTCCCAAGGTACCAAGTACCTGAGCAAACTACTAGTCTCCATCTGTTGCATACCTCTTTCCTATGTTCATTGTTTCACATTACATCATTCTTTGGCCGTCTCATCACAGAAGTTGAAGGAGGTTTTTTTTTTGTTTTTTGAAGCATCAGCACTATTACACTGCATTAATCTCTCACCCTTTGGCAGTTGCTTTGGCTCACCAGTTATAGTTAAAGAACACAATAATGTAATTACTAATAATCTGTGTCAGCCTCCGATGTCTAAATGCATTAAAGTTTTATAAACAAAACCAAAATATATCTCAAGGACAAAAAAAATTTCTAATAAAAACTGCTAGACACTAAAACACAAATAACAGACACAAACTGTGAGAGGGGCACCCCCAATGCTGGGTGACGAGAGATAATCACTTAACACAGAATAGCCAAAAGTGGGAAGGAAAATACATTTTTGGCTGTTCAGGCTTGGATTATTCATGGGGATCAATTCATCACAAACCACCATTCAGTAAATAAACTCCCTAAAGAATTGTTGTGTGACATCTACAATTAATATCTCGATGCCTTAATACGAGTTTCTGGTTATGCAAGAACCTTTTTTAGTTCTCATCTAAAGACATCAAAAGTCTATTGGATAAGGAAAAGTAGAAAAAAAACAGGTACACACTAAACACTGAAACACGCAGGACAAGGAAACGCACACCGATTGAGAGTTATAGACAGCCAGTGCAGATTATTCACAGACACACTGACAGATACACAAAGACCGTGACGTAAACACACATGCCGGCGCCAACAGATAAATATAGGGAGTCATTGACCGATACATACATGGAGGCAGTGACAGATACAAACAAACAATGAGAGGCAGAAACTCGCAGATACAAACAGACAATGACACATACACACAGGTAGAAACTAGCAGATACAAATAGACAGAAACCAGCAGATACAAACAGAAAATGACAGATACAAACAGACAGAAACCAGCAGATACAAACGGAAAATGACAGATACAAACAGACAGAAACTAGCATTTACAAACAGACAGAAACCAGCAGATACAAACAGACAGAAACTAGCAGATACAAATGGAAAATGACAGATACAAACAGACAGAAACTAGGAGACACAAACAGAAAATGACAGATACAAACAGGCAGAAACTAGCAGATACAAACGGAAAATGACAGATACAAACAGACAGAAACTAGGAGACACAAACAGAAAATGACAGATACAAACAGACAGAAACCAGCAGATACAAACAGAAAATGACAGATACAAACAGGCAGAAACTAGCAGATACAAACAATGGCAGATGCATACAGAGAGGCACTGGCAGATACCAACAGACAAGGACATAGAGAGGCACTGGCAGATACAAACAGACAAAGACAAATACGCAGGCAGACACAATGGCCAGAGTAGAAATGTTATTTTCCCTGAAAAAAAAAAACAGCAGAGACACATCTTTCACTCATTCTAGACAGGGCCTTTATCCCTGTATTCTATGCTTTGCAGCATTGAACAACTTATGATGACAATTGTCTGTCCTGGGGACTTATAAGGAGAGATTCCATGCTCCCCTTTGAGGATCAAACACTCCTTCCAGGTCACTGTCCCAGGAGAATACCCAATGCATAATCTATAACAGAAAGAGAAAATGGCCAGAAGACTCTAAAAATAATAATAAGAGTTGTAGACTTCTCGTAGGCCATAGTCTCAGTCCTCAAATTATTGTGAGAATGCATGTGTAAAGTATATATATATCTCCATACCATTTGTGGAAGTATCAGCCATATTACAAATACATACTGTACATCAAAAAAGTGAAGAGAAAATTTATTCTGCTGAAATGTAAAATTGTTTATAAGAGGCTCAATAGAAATCCTCTGATCCTCTGTAACGAATGTGTTCACCAATGCATACTTACAAGCAATAAATGCAACACATGTTTTACAGAATTGCTGAAAATCCTATTAACCCAATTCTTCACAAAAACATGAACATAACTTTTGAAAAAAAAAAAAAGCCTGACCTTTCTAGTAACACCTTTGTATCTTATATGTGGAATAGTCAAGACTGAAGAAAAATAATTTCAGTGTTTACCAAGTCGTCTTTGGATAATCTCCCCTAATCCTATTGTTGCCATACTTTCATTTGTGTTCCATGCGAGATGTTGGCAGAAAATCAAGGATAAATCATTTTATTTTTATAATTTCTTTTAATTTATACTTTCTGCCTTGGCAAACTGAAAGAATACCACCCACACCTTAAGTTGTATGTTAAAATAAATCAGGTTTAGTGTTTGGTGTTACTATTATCATAGTAATATTTAAATCTTGTTTTTAACAATTCATGGTTTCATGTATCTCTATGGAGGTAGAGTTTACTTTAACCTAACATAATGTTGATCATTTTGCTTACCTTGGAAGCTGAGGCGGCACTTGCTGGGAATCCAGTCTTGCAACTGGTTTATCCACAATAGTACCATCTCGTTGGCAACTTTATATAATTATAGTAACCATTATCCACTCTACTATCTAGTGAGTTTCCCAAAAATCATTGTCAAGAACCAGTGTTTTTTTCTTAAAATCATCATATAATTATACAGTAATATCTGGGAATATTCCCAATGTATTTCTTACTGTAATAACATATTTTGCAGGCAGATATTGCCATCTGCTGACCTAAAGGAGTCACTACAGTTCTGAACTCTGAGCATTATCGGTTGGAGACCTGCCCATTGAAGACATTCCCCGGCTGGGTCTAAAAGGTTTTGGAGCATCATGCCTGCGATGCCTAAACATTGGGGGGCTCCTTCTGGAGCCCAAATGCAAACTAAATATGTTTTAGCAAACTAATTTCAATTTGCAAAGAAACAGCACAGCTCCAGATTGTGTCAACGTGAGCTCGTGCTGCTGTGTCTGCTACTGCTGGTCATGAATACACAATAACGGAAGTGTAGGGGTTAATATTGTTTTACTGGATGAAACATTGAGATAATGTACGATAGCAATTTAGCTAAGATTTACCTCGAAATAATTAAGGCCGAGGTCAGACGAGTGCACTATGTCCGCCCGTACTGACATGCCTCTCGGCGTCCGTCGCAGCATTGTGACGCTTCAACGGGGCTGGCCATACGCTGTAGTACGCACTAATTGCGTTCGCTACAGCAGGTGTGGTGCGGATGTTCTGAAAGCCTCCCTGTCAAAGGGCTACGACGTGCGTTCGACGGGGCTGCAAAACGCAATCCTCCATAGGAGGATCGAGCCATGCAGCGCTGAGCGCACCAACTGCATTCAGCGAGGTGGCCAGACAGGCGTCAAAGTGGAAGGAACATCGACTCTCATGGACGTTCCTTCCGTTCTGCAAAACGCTTACCTGACCCCACCCTAATATTAATGTAATGAAAATTATAGAATGATAAACATCAACATTAAGTGTTTTTTTAATATTTTTATTAAGAGCATCTTTCATGGCATATCTTGAAAGGGAGAGTTATGTGGTCCGCTGACCCTAGTGGTTCACCACAGAAGTGAGACATGAGCCTGCTGGCTCTGCTGCTGGACCACCAAAGATGTAGCCCCCTCCCTGCAAAAAATATAAGCAGGAGAGGGCCCAACACGTACATTTTTTTAATGGGGTAGAGGGGGTGTGGGGCTGGTTGCCATTGACCTCAATTAATTAATTTATTTATAAAGGATTTTACCAGGAAGGATACACTGAGATTTCTCTCGTTTTCAAGTATGTCCTGGATTCAAGAACATTGAATTGTTACAGTCGTTACAGAAATACAAGGCAATAAAATGCAAGATATTAAAAGTGAAACACAAATATACAGATTAACACAGAAAATAAATATGTAAGAAATATAGTCACTATGTTACATGTTTACAGGTGCATTCTGTATATAGTCACTATGTTACATGTTTACAGGTGCATTCTGTATATAGTCATTATGTTACATGTTTACAGGTGCATTCTGTATATAGTCACTATGTTACATGTTTACAGGTTCATTCTGTATTGAGGTATGTTAATAGGGAACTCTTAAGTGACTTTAGACTGGGGAAGATTTGATGGTGTCTGGGAGGTTATTCCATATTTGCGGTGCTCTGTAGGAAAATGAGGATTGAGCCACTTTCTTTTTGTATTGCGGTATTGCAAGTAAGGTGCAGGTCCTGGATCTGAGGTTATAGGATGAGGGAGCTGCTAGGGGAAGCAGCCTATTCAGGTAGGGCGGTAGCTTCCCAGATAAGCTCTTAAACACCAGGTTGGAAAGATGAAGGGTGCGTCTAGATTCCAGCGATGGCCAGTTTAGTTCTTTTAACATGTCACAATGGTGGGTCGTGTAGTTACATTGTAGCACAAGCAGCAGAATGAGTTATACAATGTAGTAAGTTTCTGAAGGTGCCTTTGCGGGGCAGCTGCATACACTACATCTCCATATTCAATAGCCAGCATAAGCATTTGTTGTACAATCTGCTTTCTTACCACGGGACTCAGGCAGGATATGTTTCTGTACAGGGCACCTAGTTTGGGGTAAAGTTTAGATGAGAGTTTTTCGATGTGGGGGCCAAAGGATAGATTTGGGTCTAACCACTAGGGATGAGCCGAACACCCGAGTTCTTTTCAACTTTTCAAACGTTTGAATTCGAACTCGAACACGAACCCTAACTCAATACAAGTCAATGGGACTCAAAGTTCAATTTTTAGAGTGCCCTCCAAGAGGGCATATATGCTAGATATTTGCCATAAAAGGTGTATGGGGGTCCAGGTAGTGCCCTGGGGGACAGGAAACAAGGACAAAAAGTTAAAAAAAATATGTTTTTAACCCTTCACTGCTGATGACGTGTGAGACACGTCCTCAGTTACTCCCGCTGTATGCTGAGGAGGACGTGTACCACACGTCATCAGCTTTGCGAGACCCCCGGCGTCCTCAGACGCTGAAGTCAAGCTCCTCCCGACGTAAATGACATCATCGCGTATCGTATGACCGCTATCGCGTATTCCTTGAAAAAATGCGTCCATTCGTTCGAAAACACTTTTTCACAGACAACGCGAAAAATGCATTAGGCACCGGGTCGCACTTCGGCGCCTTGCGGTGCCGAAGTGCGGCCTAGCTCCGGTGGGGGCCGCCATCTTGGATGGAGGCTCCACCCCGGGTCCCCCCTCACTGCCTGACATCCTCACGCATAGCATGAGGACGTCAGATAGCCGGGGAACCCCTAGCTGCGTGGAAACCCCTGGTGGAGATAGGGGGTTCATTTGAACCGCGATAGCTCCAGAACTGTGGCAGCTAGGGGGTCATGGAGCATGGCCTTTCGAATGATACCCAACATGACCAGGTATAAAGTAAAAAAAAAACATGTATTTTTTTGTGTGTTATTTTTATTAATGCAGCAATATTGTTCACATTTCAATTATATTGTGAACAATGATGCTGCACTAATGATTTTTTTCTATGGTGTGCGTTTGCTAAAAATCACATAATTCACCCCAAAAAATTTAAAAAGTCCCCATTTCTAATTTTTTTACAAGCGCACCCCATAGAAAATATAACCGCAAATGTTCATGTGATAAAAGGTGAAAAAAAAACACTTTACAAGCTGCAGATGATTAAAAATTCAAGTTTTATTGCATTTTTTGTTACAATATACAGGCAGAACATATACATATAAAAATGATATATTATGAATCTGCCGAGTCTGCCGGAAAGAACGATATATAATATATCTGGGTCGTATAATAAAATGTGGCTTCAAATCGCGTTTAAACATGATGAGCGAAAGCGGTAAAAATTAGCTCAGCACACGGCGGTGAAATGCCTCAGCAGTGAAAGGGTTAAAGGAACAGTGAGTTTCCCATAAAATAAGGGTTAAAAATAAAAACAAAAAATTCCTTCAAATATCGTGCCTAGGAGGTCCCCATAGCCTGCCCGTGAAGTGGCGGATTTGTAGGATGTATGGAAACATCGCCATCACAGACCCACACATGACACCTGGCACTTCCAGTCTGCATACAATGTATCAAATTCATGAGACTGGACTAATTAGAAGCACATGTTATTTCCAAACACTAATTAAACACCTGTTGTTTACGCCGTTTGAGAACACAGGTCATTAAGGCTAGGGTCAGACAAACTCATTTTTCACGTTGTCCATGAAAAAGTGCGTTCGAACGAACGTACGTATTTTTTCCCGGAATACGCGATAGCGGTCATACGATGCGCCTTTTCATCCGTGATTTTGTACGGATCATCAATAAAACACTTTTTGTGTCTAGACGTTATGTTAGCCGGACATTAGCAGCGTCTGACGTCTCCTAATCACGCACACACGCCGCTATGCGGCCGCAGCGCACTCTGTACGTCAGTAGTAGCGGTTTGACGTTCTCGAAAAAATGCGTTCGTTGGCCACTTGCGTTGCATGGACGAACATTCGTGCGGCCGTTCGTCGTATGTTCCCCGGCATTGGACGTCATTTGCTGCTAGCCCGGCCGTGATTTCGTGCGGCTAAACGCACGTGAAAAATGCGTTCGTCTGACCCTAGCCTTAGAGGTGAGAATCTTTGCACCTAGACATTTACACATTAGTTTTTAATTCAATATCTAATAAACCGTTGCTTATAATATTCTGCAGTAAAGAGTCTCTTTATTTCTAGATTTTTTAGTATTTTTTAAGCATTTTTAGACTTTTTTCAAATTTTTTTTTTTTCGAACTCGAACCGAACACGCCAAAAAGTTCGAAGTTCGCGAACTTGCGAACGGCCAAAGTTCGAATCGAACTCCGAACTGATCGAACCAAACAGCTCATCCCTACTAACCACATACCTAGATATATGAGGTCAGCGTGCCATTTGATTTTGTCCTGACACATAGATGGGCGTTTGCAATTTATGTAGTTTAGGTTCTGTACCAAAGAGCATCGTTACAGTTTTGTCAGTATTTATAAAAAGTTTGTTATCTTTGATCCACTTTTCTACCTCTGTGAATTGTTCTTGCTGCACGGCCTGCAGCTGCGGGAGATTTGGTTTGCTGGTATACAGTGTCGTCTGTGTACATGTGTACAGTTGAGGATTTGCAAACATTGTGTCATTGTTGTATATGCTGCGACCACAGTACTGCACAAGAACCACAAATGCAAGACAGATTAAGGCTAGGGTCAGATGAGCGCATTTTGTACGGACTGTGCGTCCGTGCAGTACGGACGTACTTACTGACTGACAACAATGTAGTGGCCACACAGTCCGTTTTTTTCACTGACGTATTTTTTGACGGATGTAGGAGGGAAAATAAATTACAATGAAAAAACATTCTGTCCGTCAAAAATGATGGACGTATAAATGCAGTCCATCTGACCTTGTTGCATCACTTATACACAAAGCTACACAGACGTTACAGACGTTGCACACTCAGCATGTCCGTTCTAACAGTCAGAGCCGTAGCTAGCTCCTTTTGCACCTGAGGCAAGAATAGAAATTTGTGCCCCCCCCACACAATATTTGTAGAGGTTATTTAGAGGAAAATAGGGAATAAATAACAAGGAAATTAGAGAGAGGGGGAGAGAGAGAGGGGGCAAAGGGGAGAGGGAGAGGGGGCAAAGGGGAGAGGGGGACTATGGGACAGAGGGAGAGGGGAAAAGGGGGAGAGGGGCAAAGGGGAGAGGGAGAAAAAGGGACAGAGGGGACAAAAGGGACAAAGGGGGGAGAGAGACAAAGGGGTGTGAGAGGGGCGAAAGGGAGAGGGAGCAAAGGGGAAGGGAGAGAGGGGAAAAGGGGGAGAGGGAGAAGAGGGGATAGGGGGAGAGAGGGGGCAAAGGGAAGAGAGAAGGGGGACAGAGGGGGGAAATGGGAGAGGGAGGGGGCAAAGGAGAGAGAGAGAGAATAGTGCCCTGCTGATATCTCTACAAGTCAGAGTGACAGCCTCTCACCTGGGGCTGGTTAACAACGTTTTCAAGTTGGAGGCTGCCATCTTCCATGCATGCACTGCTCCACACAGCATCTCCCAAAATGCAGCAGGAGGGGGAGCAGGCAGTGCCTGTCATCATGGAGGGGGAGCAGGCAGTGCCTGTCATCATGGAGGGGGAGCAGGCAGTGCCTGTTATCATGGAGGGGTGTGTGTGTGTCTAAAGGAAGCAGGGAGGAATGGATTGAGAGCAGCTGCTCTCACAACTCACCTAGAAGTCTGCCCTGCTGCTGCCTCTCCCAACGAGTGTGCTTGTGGCCCCGAACTTCCTGTGAGCGGGAGCAAGTGGCTGATGGGAGGAGGAGGCGGAGACAAGTGGAAGGAAGAGAGGTCACCAGGGATCCTCTTCCACACTGTCAGCAGAGCATCTCCCACTCACACGCAGCCTGCGTGCGAAAGTGAGCTTTAAAGAAGTAACAGCCCACAGGCAGCCCAGCTGACCTCAGTGTGGCTGCAACTCCACTTTCTGAGCTGTTCAGTGTAGCTAGAAGGGGATCTCCGCTCCGGCAGTCAGAGAGAGAGGTGATTTCTTTCCTCTCCCTAGAAGCCCAGGCATGCACCGGATGATGATGAGATCCCTTGCTTTATTATGAAGAGCGAGTGATCACCCCTGGCTGCGCCCCCTTGTGGCTGTGCCCAAGGCGAGTGCCTCACTCGCCTCGCCCTCCTTACGGCCCTGCTAACAGTATTACGTTTTTGCCTAACCTGCGTCCATTTGCCGCGTCCGCCATGAATCCGCGCTTCCGTGCAGACGTACTTCGTGTGTGGGGCTCCATTGGTCAGAATGCTATGCTGCCACGGACGTACAAATGTGCGGCAACACGGACGTGATAACTGCGCTTGTCTGACCCCAGCCTAAGAGTCCCAGTGGGTACCTGCGAGTACATAGAAAATACACATTGTTTAGCAAATCTGCTTTAGTTATAGAGATTTTATGGACTGAGTGATATTTATTGAGCACTCCCAACATTACAAGCGTGGAGCAAGGCATAATTATATAACAAATACGCGGGAGGGGGCTACTGGCTGCATCTTCAACTCTGAGGCACCTTGAGGCACATTCTTACTATGGAATCCATTCCACATTAAAATATTGTATCAAGAGCATTTTAATATAGGACATTATAAGCATTAAGTATGAGATGATGACAATCAAGATATTCATTGAACTATTAGAACGTTTGGGTGTTCAGGGTGGGCTCATCCCATTCCAGTGTACGGCATGGGGTGCCGTTTGGCCTTCAGCCAGCCCCGAGCCCATCCAACTCTATTAACCATGAGACATGTTTGTAAAGTGGTTGAAATTGCAGGTCTGCTCTGCTGATCTTTATTTCACAGAGTCAGATAATAAGGCTTCATTTTTTCCTTTACCCTTAGGGTTCCCACCTGCTCCTTATTAAAATGAACTGTCTCTTTCTGTTACCACCTGACATAGCATGCTTTATGCAAATGCGCCTACATTGTAAACCCTTACATCTTCCTTTTTATTTCACCTGATTTCTGAATATGAGAAGGTAATTATCGAATAAAGTCACTTTGACTTGATTGGAAAATAATATTTTCCAGCATGTTCGTATTCAGGCAAACGTGTTGCAGCAAGTGTCTTACACAAACCTAGTATACAATGTTTACCTTTACATCTGTATCATCGTAATGTCGGAAATGGAGCAAGAAATGAGGACACACAGCCTAATGGAGAAAACATTTTGCAGGGTTATTCAGAGAAAGGTGAAACTCAAGAGAATGGCACAGGAGAAGATAACAATCTAGACCAAATAGCTGATTTGGAAAGGGAGATAAATGGGGGAATTTTTCTGGTTTGGCTATTTTGACCTAGAATTATCCCCTCTCCAGTCATTCTCCTGCTTTTCACCTCTCTCTGAATAACCCTGTTAGTGTTACAAGCAAAAAAAAAAATAATCTACCCAAATACTGCTCAAATACTGGAAAAAAACCCACAAAAAACAAGGAAAAAACTATTTAAAATATGACAAGACAATACAGGTCGGGGACCCCTTATCTGGAATTCAAAAATCTGGGAGATTCTGAAAACTAGAATTTTTGGAGGCCTTATGGATTTTAGTAAAACCAGAAAATGTGACGTTCATCAGGTCGTTGGGTATAGGAATCCAAAAGAAATATCCAAAAGAAAGGCACCAAAGGGGTGATCCAGATTCCAGAACAGTGGTTGTTTGGCAAGCAAAGGGTCAAGGCAGAGAGCAAAGGTTCATAGTCATTGAGCAAGCAAGGGTCTGATACCAAGAGTAGCTACTTATGGAGATTCTTACTCTAGCAGAGGAGAAACCATTCTGAAGCAATGCCAGAGAGCGACCTCTGGCATTATATAGGAAATGAGGTGGACACACCCATATCTTGGACGCCGACACCTCCATCTCCAATTGGAGGCTGACCTGTGAGCTTCCCCTCAGTCCCCACAGGCACACGACCCCTCCCCTCTTCTTTGCTCTCCTGACCAATTATAGGACCGGCTAACCCTGGGCACCATCCTGGCACAATCCTCCCGGCTGGCGATCCCTGAGGCCGTGGCCTTGCCTCACAGACCAAACAAATTTCCAAACACTGGAGGAGAAGTGACCACTTACAGATTTTAAATAGATTAGAAAATAAATGGGTTTTTGATTTAGGCCATTTGACACCGGAGGTGTTAAATATTGATTTTGCCATCAATAGTTTGTTATAGGATGCTGTCTCTATTGTTTTTATTTTATGTTTTAATATGTTTAGGACCTATTATTAGGATATATGGCTAATCGTTTTGTTTTAATGTTGAGGGTATAGCATATCGACTGTGTATTACCGCTTTGAGTAGGTGTTGCCCACTTCCAAAATGGCGTTTGGAGGACAGTATGGGCAAAAGACGACTTGAGGCCGTCAAGGATATTGTGCAGCTTGCCAGACCGGATGTCGCATCATATGTGTATATTGAAACCTACACATTAAGATATTAGGAAGGAGGATGTGATAATCATATGGTCTTTGTTCTAATGATCTCCAGGTGGTTATAATTACCACCTCCGCGATACATCTATATAAAGCCATATTTATGTTATTGTAACCTTGATGAAGGCCGTCAGTCGAAACGCGTTGTGCTGTTACAAATTTAGCCTGTAAGCTTTTATCCCTTGCTTGGGTCCGTTTCCTATATTGGGCATCCCTATTGTTTTGACACTGGAGGAGCCAGGATTGCAGTTTGGACGGACCGCAACACAAGGGATTTGAAGCCTGGAGGTGGTGAGGTCTTCTAACCTAATATCCTAATGCCATTATAGTAAAGTCGGCTTTACTATAGTGAATAGTGAATTTTTCATCGGCTACTTACAGGGTTATTCAAAGAGAATCGAAAAGTCACCGCACGTTCGGTGACTTTTCGTTCTCTTCAATTCGGTGCGATTCGGCGATCCCATTTCGGTGACCCTGCGGTGTATTCAGCAAGCACCACAGGGCGTCGTAGTGCAGGGAAAAGCCGCTGCAAACCCGCTGAACACTCACCGCAAAACCCAGCGAAGGCTCACCGAAACCCACAAAAACATCTGGATTAACCCAGCCGCACACGCTGGAGAAACCCGAGCAGCCGTAGATCAGTGCAGAGCAGCCGCCGGAAAAAGTCGACACCGCAGACGAATAGTGGGAAAAAAAAAAACAGTTCGCTTGAATGTTTGAAAAGTGAAACGCTGTTTGCAAAGAAACTACAAAACGAAAATGTCTGAAGTTCACATAGAAGATCCAATGAATGATAATAAAAAGGGCTGTTACAGAAAAAAGAAAAAACGATTTAAAAAAAATCTAATAACATTTTTTTGCAAAACAAATCCCAAAAAATGCCTAAAAGATCCTAAAAAAAATCTATAAATAAAGAGACTCTTTACTGCAGAATATTATAATCAATGGTTTATTAGATATTGGTTTAAAACGGGAATATTTTTAACATTGAAGCCTATGGGATTCGCCTGAATAAACCTGTCGAATTAAACCACCAAACAGCAGGGCAATTTGGCAAATTTTCACTGCCGGTTTTTGTTCTCTGAATAGACGAAGCTTTGCTTCTCTATGGGGGTTTCACTGCCCTCGAACAGGCACCATATGTGCAGGCAATTCGCCAGGATTTGGCAAACTGCCTGCTCTCTGAATAGCCGAATGGCCAGGAAAGGTAACGGAACAACGCTGAATTTCAGCGTTCGGTTACCTTTCGCCAGCAATTCTGATCTCTTTGAATAACCCTGCTAGACTTTTAAAAAGGAATTACAGCCTCATCTCTCGCTAAAAGCAAAGAAAGGGGACGTCACAGCTCCTCCGATAAAAATAAACATTTTCAGATAATAATGTTCCAATAAAAAGATTCCCAATGTGTTTTGTCCTTTTTTTACGGACTTCAAGGCAAACTAATCATTTAAAACATTACACAGAATCCACAAACAAATGAAAAGCATTTTATCTGTGTTGTTGATACTCCCATCCGTTGTTACCGAAATATGCGGTTCAAGGCGTTTTTATCACCAGTGTCTGTGAATGTATCATCAAAATTCCTCACTTCAAGAGGGCTCACAATGTTGCACAAGTATTCTTCTCTGCTTCTTTTGTAGGAACCAATGTAACGTCCTTTGTTTTTCTTTTTGTTTATTTTTATAAATTTGATATAAATTTGAACTCCTTCACCGCCAAACTTGAGTATAGTCGGCCCTCAAAGCATGCGCTGATGCCCCAATATCGAGTTTACTTGATTTGGTCTAACTCTGGAGCAATATAAAAGGACGTACGTTTATTGAAAAACATAATTTGTCTGCAAATGTGCTCAGGAAAGTGCCCCTAACATTTTGACACCTGGGGCATACCAGTCAAAGTGTCAAAACAGTTTAAACAGCTTGAAATCTGATATTTTTTGTATTCTTCAAGGGAAAAACAGAATGCAAGCTGTATTATAGAGCTGTAATAGCACTTTTTGGCCAGTAGATGGTACCACCTGACTGTAAAACAGTGCATCCAATTTCATAATGTGCTTTTGTGATTATCAGGAACATTTTATTTTATGTATAATGCAAATTTGTTTTCCAGAACTCCACTTGGTCTCGGTGGTGGATTTATGGAAAACAATCTGGTGGTGAAGGGATAAATACCTGCTGCAAATGAGAATAATGAGTGTCATTGAAATAGCTTCTTATTCTCTGAATATCTACACATTTGCGCTTCCTATACAAAGCATACAGTGCACAGATATACAGTAACCTGCCGCAAGGTGGGCTTGCAACAACTGGAAAAGCAGGGGAGGCATTAACATTAACAAGCAAGGCCATTACAATTAATTGGTCACCCGTTTATACTACCGGCTCGAGTGAAATGGGGCCCTGACTTCGGTCAGGCATCTCAAAAGTTAAGTGTTCAGTATTTTTTTGTGAGGGCAATACCTAGTACGAGGGTCTAAAATTCTGTATTTAACCTTCCTGGTGGTTTTCCCGAGTGTTGCTCGGGGTTAAATTTATATGCTGAAAGCAGTAACCCCGAGACACACTCTGGCTGGATACATACCTTTACCTGTGCTCTCTTGCTGACCCCCGCAATCACATTCTCCTCTGTCAGATCACAGCGTCCTGCTTCCTGGTTCCTTTCTCGCCAACGCGTTTCGTTACATTAAAGTAACTTTCTCAAGGCAAAAAGTCCAACTTTTTGCCTTGAGAAAGTTACTTTTATGCAACAAAACGCGTCGGCGTTTATGTCCTATTACATTTTATTTTAATACTTTTATTTCATCCAGCCTTTTTGTTGTATCCTGCATCCTATATGGTGTTCAGTGATTCTGAAGGCTGATTCACCAGCGGTTTCCAGCTACATTGCAGGTCTACAGGCGGATTACAGCAGCTGAGTATATTGATTGATGTGCCCTTATTGCATTAATATCCTGTGAGCATGTTATATGAGCAGGGGTTTCTGTATCATTTATATATGCAGTTCTGCCCTATGTTGGGTTTCATTTGTCTTACAGTGAGACTCCTTATATTCTTATTTATACACAGGTATGTATCCAGCCCGAGTGTGGCTTGGAGTTACTGCTTTCAGCATAAAAATTTAACCCCGAGCCACACTCGGGAAAACCGCCAGTGGGGTGAAAAAAATGATACCGATTCTGACATATAAAATATGTCAGAATTGGACCGCCAGGAAGGTTAAAACACCTATCCTACAAGAAAATATATTCATGAAATCTGTTACTTTGAACAGTTAAAAGCCTCTTCCTAATAGCGAATAATATCCCTGTGCGTCCTTTTCTTGCTAATTTTATCTGACACAGTGACTGACACAGCTGCGCTGCTTTGAATGTCTTTTATGTCTTCTATACGGGATGAAGTCACTTGTTATGCCACCTTGGTTACTATGGCTTGACTTCCATTTAAAGCTTAATGTACCTATATGATTAGAGTAATCTCTTTACCGTGTTATTTTTCGTACAATGGTAAAAGCTGTTAAAATAAGCGCACTCCTCTGTGCAGATAAAGGACCACTGGCAGCCTATAATCAAGGAGCACCTGAAGTAATTTGACAAATTAAATGCTTATTCTCTGGTCAATGCACGTTGCTCTGCTCCTTCTCGTCTTGTCACAACACAGCATCTCTTCGGTTCGCTCTTTTTATCTGCGCCCCTGCATTTCTAAACACTTGCTGGCAATTGGAGCCGGAACTTGCTGACACTGACACAGCGATTGTCTTCCAACAGATTGACTTTCCAAAGGGCTCATCTCAAGACAAGACGACTCACAAACACAATCCTTTCTGGCATGTGCTGCTGAACTGAAACGTGCAAGGAAAGGTTTAATAAAAAAGTATCTGTGCGTGTATATATACTGTTTATATATTGTTCTTTTTATTATATATATATATTACATGTTTCATGAGTGGAGATGATAAATGAATATATAGAGGGATAAATAGACAGGGCGATCGATAGACAAAGGGATAGAGGGATACATGGATTCGCAGAGGGATAGATAGAGGTATAGATGGATAGACAAAGGGATAGAGGGATACATGGATTTTCAGTGGGATAGATAGAGGTATAGATGGATAGACAAAGGGATAGAGGGATACATGGATAGACAGAGGAATAGATAGAAGGATAGTTGGATAGAGGGACTGAGCTCCTACCAATTCCTCCCTCTAATGCCTCCCCACCTCCTGACTTCTCTGTCATGGTTGAGGATATCACTATCTCCTCATCAAACCAGGTTCACGGTCTCTGAGTTACACTTCATCCCCCACATTCAGTCTCTTTGCTCCTGCTGCAGCTTTCAATTACGTAATATTTCCAGAATTCAGCCATTTCTTATCGCTGACACCACAAAGCAATTTATCCACGCCCTTGTAATCTCCCAATTTGACTATTGTAATAATCTTCTAGCTGGTCTCCCTCTCTCCCATTTCTCCCCTACAATCCATTATGAACGCCTCTGCCAGGCTTATCCACCTCACCCGCCGCTCTGTCTCTGCCGCTCCTCTCTGCGAATCCCTTCACTGGCTCCCCTTCCACTGCAGAATCAAATTCAAAATCCTTACCCTGACCTACAAAGCTCTCACTAACTCAGCTCCCCACTACCTGTCCTCACTAATCACCAAATACACCCCAGCCCGCTCCCTAAGGTCAAACAGTGACCTGCGCATAGCTTCTCCCCGCATCACCTCTTCCCTGATAGACTGAAGGAATTCTCACGCACAGCCCCCACTCTCTGGAACGCTCTCCCTCGTATTGATATAGATATATACACTATATTGCCAAAGGTATTCACTCACCCATCCAAATAATCAGAATCAATTGTTCCAATCACTTCCATGGCCACAGGTGTATAAAATCAAGCTTTAGGTGGTTTCTATCGGCGCAATGTATTATGTTTTCTTAAATTTCAAGAGTAGATCATACAAAAACAGTATAATTGTGACTCTTCACAGTATAAAGTGCTCTCGTGCTAAAGTGTCTTGATAACACAATTGTGCACATTAGTTAATGAATCTTAAGTAAAGTGCATATAGTGCATAAAGTGCAGTACAATGCTGATCGTGCTGAAAATCGAAAGTTCAATGAGGTTGACAGGCTTATTTCGAGTCCTGTTTTAAGTTGGTTGTGCCACAAATAAGGCAAATTCAAAGTACTTATGGATCTGATGTTTTTAGTGATGGTTTCTTATTGTTCCTCTCTTTGTCAATTCTCTTATGGTCACTGGTGTGCTCCAATAAACAAAACAAAGGAGAGAAAAGAGAAGATAGTGCAATACTGTTGGAAAGATAAAAGGGACAGTGCTCTCATGGCACAATATCAATCAGATAGGGTATTAAAGGTGGGATTTGTATACACTCACCGATTGAGGAGCCTTCGATGTCCAGGCTCAACTCTTATGCGTGTGGTGCTCCTTGTTGGTGGGCGCCTTAACCCCTTTGTCTGCTCACTTGGTGTCTGGACAGTAGTTGGTCTCTGGGATTTCCCGTCTGTCACCTATTCAGTGGGAGGCATATGTACATCTGGGGTGAGATGATGTAAGAACTCCTGTTCTGTTTGCATCCACCTAGTTGTCTGCAACTATAAAATCACGCACCTAGGCATGCAGACTGTTTTTACAAACATTTGTGAAAGAATGGGTTGCTCTCAGGAGCTGAGTGAATTCCAGCGTGGACCTGTGATAGGATGCCACCTGTGCAACAAATCCAGTCGTGAAATTTCCTCGCTCCTAAATATTCCACAGTCAACTGTCAGCTGTATTATAAGAACGTGGAAGTGTTTGGGAACAACAGCAACTCAGCCATGAAGTGGTAGGCCACGTAAACTGATGGAGCGGGGTCAGCGTATTCTGAGGCGCATAGTGCGAAGAGGTCGCCAACTTTCTGCAGAGTCAATCACTACAGACCTCCAAACTTCATGTGGCCTTCAGATTAGCTCAAGAACAGTGCGCAGAGAGCTTCATGGAATGGGTTTCCATGGCCGAGCAGCTGCATCCAAGCCATACTTCACCAAGTGCAATGCAAAGTGTCAGATGCAGTGGTGTAAAGCATGCCGCCACTGGACTCTAGAGCAGTGGAGACGAGTTCTCTGGAGTGACGAATCGTGCTTCTCCATCTGGCAATCTGATGGACGAGTCTGGGTTTGGCAGTTGCCAGGAGAACGGTACTTGTCTGACTGCATTGTGCCAAGTGTAAAGATTGGTGGAGGGGGGATTATGGTGTGGGGTTGTTTTTAAGGAGCTGGGCTTGGCCCCTTAGTTCCAGTGAAAGGAACTCTGAATGCTTCAGCATACCAAGACATTTTGGACAATTCCATGCTCCCAATTTTGAGGGAACAGTTTGGAGCTGGCCCCTTCCTCTTCCAACACGACTGTGCACCAGTGCACAAAGCAAGGTCCATAAAGAGAAGGATGACAGAGTCCGGTGAGGATGAACTTGACTGGCCTGCGCAGAGTCCTGACCTCAACCCGATAGAACGCCTTTGGTATGTATTAGAGCGGAGACTGAGAGCCAGGCCTTCTCCTCCAACATCAGAGTGTGACCTCACAAATGCGCTTCAGGAAGAATGGTCAAAAATTCCCATAAACACACTCCTAGACCTTGTGGATAGCCTTCCCAGAAGAGTTGAAGCTGTTATAGCTGCAAAGGGTGGACCGACGTAATATTGAACCCTATGGATTAGGAATGGGATGTCACTTAAATTCATATGCGAGTCAAGGCAGGTGAGCGAATACTTTTGGCAATATAGTGTATATATCTATCTAATATATATTACATACATTAGAAACCTCTAAAACAAACATGGGGCAGCTGGCAGAATGCTCTAACTGCATTCTACCAGGCCCCTGTTGCAGCCACTCGTTGGGAACCTCCAGCCATGATCTCGCAAGAACGTGCACAGCTAGAGATCTCATCTCCATCCCTGTTATTGCTTTTATATCTCTATAGTCTTTTATGTGTCATTGTTTGCGCTATTATATTGCTTTATTTAATAAAACCCTCTTTATTACCACAATACCTGGCTTCCGCTTTTTGTATCACAAGCACATAGGTGTGAGCAGAGTGCTGAGCCCAAACACAGACAGACAAGCAGCGGTTTCAAACCACAAATCTGATAGTCGACAATACCAGAAGATGCACCCACCCATTTGATGGACCCTAGAATTCCTAATTAATCCAATCAATTGCACCTTACAGAGAAATATGAAGGACGCACAGAGGGACACAAAAAGTCACACAACTGCAAGGACACACACACGCACACTTATCTTACAGACACATTTCACACTCATTGGCTAAAATTCCCATAATTCTTCAAATGGACAGAGAATCATGGGAATTGTAGGTCAGAAAAATCTGGGGTCGGAGTTTGACATCCCTGCTCTAGGCATTGTGGTCAGTTTAAATTAGCAAATAGCAAATTGCAAATAGCAAATAGCAAATTGTGCTCAGCCAACATTTTCCACCTTACAGAGAAGAGGAGAAAGACGAGAGGAAAAAGACGGGGAAGGGGTAGGGGGGGATCCACCACTGGCACATCATCACAGGCATTCAGCCACAAAGCGAAGGTGAAAAAATGAATACATCAATACCAAGCATATCTCAGAGTGCACTCCCTCTTCCGCTTCAGGCACCCTCAGGTGACCACCTCCCCTCATCCTCCCAAATGACTCCCAAGCCTCCCAAGTTTTGGTAAAAGAAGGCATAGTATGGTGGAGAGTGGCCGAGAGTTCATCCATGAGCCAGATGTGGTCAATAATTCAGAGCATGCGGGACTGGGTCAGGAGAGAAGTGGATCGCCATGTCTCCATCACAGCCTTCCTGTCACGTCTCGACCCTGCCCCCTGGTGGTGGGAGCAGGGATTTGCCAGTTTTCATGCTCAGGCTCTGCAGACTATCCCTATTGGGCTGATGGTCTGCAGGCACATGATCTGCTCAGCCCTATATATAGGGCCTACATAACACTTGATCCTTGAATAAAGATAGTCCTAATTCCCTTCAGTTCCTGCTCCCTGTATCGCTATCTGGATATCTGTTTTTCTGTGTATTACCCTTTGGCTCTGGTTTCTGGATATTCTCTAGTCTGTTCCCTAAATTATGATTCTGTATTCTGATTTCTCGTGTATAACCTGGCTTGGCTTCATGGACCTCTCTTCTGTATGTACTTTATCTGTTTAAGGAAATTCTGTCTGTGTATATTAAGTTTGTTTCACTCAGCAGGCATTTGGCCACAAAGCCATTTGGTGTTTGAGTGGTACTCAAGGCTTCGTCTGACCTCCCTGGTTGGGAGTGCTAGGATCTACAGTCTTTACTGTTGTGTTATTCAAGTACCGAGTTCTGCCCTGCAGTTTGCTGCATTCATTGTGTCTATCCTCAGTTCTGACTCAAGGCTTTGTCTGACCTCCCTGGTTGGGAGTGCTAGGATCAACAGTCTTTACTGTTGTGTTATTCAAGTACCGCGTTCTGTCCTGCAGCTTGCTGAATTCATTGTGTTTATTCCCAGTCCTGAACTCTGTCTTTCAGTGGTCTTTTGTGGTTTTCAAGTACCGAGTTCTGCCCTGCAGCTTGCTGAAGTCATTGTGTCTATCCCCAGTCCTGAACTCTGTCTTTAGATGAGAAATCAAACCCAGTGCAGGGCTTCCTCGTGTGTCTGTATTCTACACTATTCAAGTTCTGCATGTGTGTGCTGGATTCTGCTATAAGCAGCAAAACTATATACCTGCCCTAAAGGCTTCAAACTATGCAGCCTAAAGGCTCCCCATCACCCTATAGGGGGCCTACCATTACACTTCCTAGCTGCCAGAAGTAATTCGGACAATACAATACCAGGGCTCAAAATTTCTACTCGCCGACTTGCATTTGGCGAGTAGAAATTAAGTGAGGGCGAGTGGAAATGCACACGCAGGCAGCACAATAAATGATTTTGTGCTGCGTATTCTGGCGGTGCCACGGTGCAGCCCCCACTTCCCCAGGCTGCACGGTGGCAGGGAAACAGCTGCCTAACCTGACCCAGCTCGTGATGTCTGGGTATTAATTAGGTATGTGCAATTAATTTCGTTCCAAATTGAATTATGTACGAAATTTAGCATTTCTGTTCTTTCGGGAGCATTTCCAAAACGAAATATCGGCCACCCGAAATCACAAACTCCCGAATCAAAGTTTCAGCATGAACTAAATCATTTCATTATGGGACCTAAACAAAATAAAACGGTACGCAAATGATACGAAATTCTGAAAAAAAACGAACGAAACGATCAAATGAATTAAATGTCAGAAATGATCTGAAAAGAGAGAAACAATGATCTAAAATGAAAATAAAGAGAACAAAATGATCCGTTGGCCATGATCGGGCCTGAATTTATAGTGGCTATTGGAGATTTGCTGGCTTAATGTTAAAGAACAAGCCCTCCGCACACTAACTTTGGTTATCGACGGTTGAGAAATTTTACAGGAAACGTACCAACTCCGGCGGGAGAAGAAACCTTCGAAGAATGGGTGGAACAGGCGATGCAGGCTCTGGATGAGTGGGACGTCCCTGAAGCACAGAAAAAGCAAAGGATTACTGAGAGCTTAAAGGGACCTGCGTCAGAGGCTGTAAGAAACCTAAAATTGAGTAAGAAAGACTGCACTGCTTTAGATTATCTAAATGTTCTGGAGGAAGTTTTTGGGCGAACGGAAAAGGCTGCAGAGCTCGTGTATCAGTATGAAAACACCTACCAGCGGAAAGGTGAGAGAATGACCGAATATATGAGTGAGAGGCCTTCCAGGCCGCTGTAAAATACTAAAGCATGCTGCAGTTTGTTCAAAACCTACAGGGCCCCAACGTGACTAGTCGAAGATACCTCATAAATAATTCACTGGCCAGTTGAATATTGTACCCGTGTACACACATACATTCCTCGGGACATAACCTGTACGGGACTCACACTCCAACTACTAAGGGGTTAAAAATACTTTTTTCCCTTTTCCGCTGCGCGTTTCTCGCATTACGAACTACTGTATTCCTTTTCCGCTGCGCGTTTCTCGCATTACGAAGTACTGTAAATATATATACGTATACCGTGCTACTCATTATATGCCAGTTTATTCAGTAAACTATATCATTTATAAAATCCACGACGGTGCTGGAGTATATTTATTCCCTAGTGCGGGGAGACTGACCCGAGGTACAAATTCAGCGGCTCCTCCGGGAGTGAGCGCTACAATAATTTAAGGGGGTTAGGTTTAGGGGCAGAGTTAAGGGCTTGGTAGGGGTTAGGTGGAGCAACTGGTGGCTAGTAACTCTTATGGCCTGGTTAGTAGCTTGGGACTTGAAATTTTGAGCCCTGACAATACAAGTCGGACAACATCTGTAGGGCAAGAGTTTGATATCTCTGTTTTAGACAATGTTTTCTAAAATGCTGTGCAAACAATTTCAGGAAGCAGCAGGAGCATGTTGGTTTCACACTTTGATGTCAATGTTACAAGGTAGCACACTGCCATAATCAGATCAGCTAGAATACTCATGTAAATCTGACGGCTACAATTCACAGGAGAGTAACTATTTGATCCCTCAGAACAAAAAAAGATGCAAACACCACAAGTTGCTGCGTCTAAAGATAAGGAAGAGGATTATAAAATATCATGATCGTATCCATTTAAAGCACACCACTTATAATTTGTTCGCATTATGATATATCCTCTAGCCGTGTGACCACCTAAAGCTTTCTCAACTGACAGCTCGTGAACGCTCCGCGTCTGATTGACATGTTTTAGCCTAGGGAACAAAAGTAATTGGCTCATGAATTACAAAAAAAAAAAAAACTCTGCATAAATTAACCCACAGAGCACCAGAAGGAGCCGCAACATATAAAAAATGACCTCACTGTGGATTACAGCCTGTTTAACCATGTCGCTGTAGGGCTTAAAGGCTCATTTACTCAGGGCATACTTGAAAACGAGAGAAATCTCAATGTATTTCCTGGTAAAATACTTTATAAATAAATAAATAAATACATATTGACCATTTATTGCTCATCATTTTTAAATGTGATCCGACGTCATGTTTTATTGTAGGACCCAGACAAATTATGTATCTTTTTTTCCAGGTTGTGTTTACTACCTTTTCTTATTTTAAAAAAAAAAAAAAATCACGTATAGAGTGCAAGTTTTCTGGGGGAAAAGGGTCCCCTGAATCACTTTGGATCATCCTTGTGTGATATTCTAATGTAAAAACTAAAAACTGTTCTTGTAAAGCGGTGAAGAATCTGTTTCGTTGTGTAACTAAAAGGATAATAATACAGAGAGATTGATAAACACTGAGGAATAGCAGGAGTGAGATTGAGATACATATATTCAGAGTGAGAGAGAGAGATCTGTCTACCTGTAGTTATGTAGAACGATGGAGAAGAGCAAGAGACAGGAACACAAAAAGGAGTTATTCACTAATCTCCAAATTTGCCCCCGAAATTCACCGTTTGGGGCAATTAGTCTATTCACAAAGTTTTTAACTTTCCAAAGACAGGCAAATTGGCAGCAAAATGTGCCGCAACTCCGCAGCACCGAAATTGTCCCATTGGAAACTATCAATTTGTCTATTTCACAGAATGCTGAATTGCACTGAAATTTCAGCGAAATGACCTGATTTTCGGTGTTTCAATTTGACAAGTTTAAACAGGCGAATCCAATCGGTTTCAATGCAATAAATGCAATATCTTTTTTAATTTTTCCTTTAAAGACCATTCATTCTTTTATTTTTAAAAAATAGATTTTTAAAATATTTATCCCGATAAATCCCGATTTAAAAAATAGATTTTTTTTTATTTTTTAAACACTGTTTTTTTAAAGACTTTTTTATATTTTGTAAAAGATCTTTTTATTTTGTTTTAAAAGGACCTTTATTATTATTGGGACACATTTTTTTCTAAAGTGTTGATTTAAGCTTCTATTAAGAGAATAGGAAACTTTCCTTTTTTTTCAGTTCTGTGGAATTCGTTGATGCCAATTCGGCACAATTTGACAGTTTTTGCCGACACCCGATAACTACTTCTGCGACTACAATTTCGGCAAAATATAGTGATCATTTGATTAATTGTGAATCCACAGTATTTTCATCGAATAGAATCGCCAAATTGAGCCTGAAATGCGGAGAGAAAAAAAGCACCGAAATTGTGTTTCATTTCGGTGCTTTATGAATAGACCCCATAGTTCATAAGTTATGTTTATCAGTCACACTAGAGGGGTTATTCAGAGAGCACCAATATGTCGCCGGCATTACGGTGTTCTCTTGTTCCCTGCACTTCGGGGAATCAAATTCCCCAACCCTCCGGTGAATTCCACATTCACCATAGGGTGAATGGATTCAAAAATCCGGCGCAAAACCGTCAAAAAAGAAAAAAAAAAATCTGAAAATCCGCCGAAAAAAACTCAGCCGATACAACAAGCCAAGGAACGGGGTAAAAGAAAAAAACACGAGTGAAAGTGTCAAGATTGAAGAACTGTTTGCAAAGAAACTACTGAATGAAAATGTCTGGAATTAACATATAAGTTCCAATGAATGATAATTAAAAGGTCTGGCACAGAAAGAAAAAAATGCCATTAAGATTTTTGCTGAAAAAAAATCCCGAAAATTGCCTAAAAGATCCTATAAGATAAATAGAGACTTTTTGCTGCAGATTAAAAGAATAAACGGTTTATTAGATATTGGGTAAAAACTGGAATATTTTTTACTTTGAAACCTATGGGATTAAACCTGCCGTATGAAACCACTGAAAATCAGGGCATGTCACTGACATTTCTCTGCTGTTTGGTGTCTATAAATAGATTAACCATAGCTTCTCTATGGGGAATTTCACTGCCTTCGAACAGGCACCGTATTTGCTGGCAATTCACCAAATTTTGGTGAACTACCTGCTTTCTGAATAGCCGAATAGCCACAAAAGTGCATCGTACAGGGAATTTCACTATTCAGTGAAATTTTGGAGCCAGATCGGTTCGCTCTGAATAACCCTGTAGGTTTTTTCCTAAAGCAGGGGTTAGCGACCTTCGCCTTTCAGATGTTTTGGAACTACATCTCACATTATGATTACGGATTAGGTTAGTAGAGACCAGGGGCAGATCCAGACTCAAGATTCCGGAGGGGAACTCTACAGCTTTTAACTAAGATCTGGTATTCAATTCGCAGTGACAGGTAGAGTGAGCATCGGACCACAGGCTGCGCCGCTCATCACACTCACTTTCTCCAGGACATTGCCACACAGGGTCTGTCCTTCTGATGTTCATGTGACACATGTCAGACCCTGCACAGCAATATTCCATGTTCCAGTCTGCATTTTACTGCATGCTCTGCCTGTCACTGAGATGCAAACACCCTCAGCACGAACACACCACAGGTTCAGACACCCACTGATACCAATAAATAGCCATGCAACTCAGAGATACAAACACATATATAACTATACACACACACACACACACACACACACACACAAACACACTTTAAGGAATTCAATTGAGGAATTCTCAGAATCTAGGTTAATTACCAGACTTCTTATTTGGAATCATAAACTAGTGGGCCATTTATGTCCAGGAAAAACTATTTTTTTCCAGGAATTTCTTTTTTCTTTGTACATTTTACATGCTCGGACAATGGCCCTTCTAATGACACCTCGTTTGACCGTGTAGGTTGTACGGACCCGGAGACACTACGGTTCAAATTTTCGAGGATCATCTGTATCACCTACAATCTGTTTGCAGCTCGTGGGTGGTGGATGCCCCCTGTGCTCCCTCTCTGGATCCACCAGTGGTAGAGACTCATGGGAAATGTAGCTGCAAAACATCTGGAGCGCCAAGGTTGCTGAACCCATCTCTAAATGATATTCATTACAAGCACATTCGTGTGTGAAAACCTGTGAATTATTGGCTAACCATGGAAAAAGAGTGTCATCTGCGCTCGTTTCTATGTGTTCCATGTACAACAAAAATGGAGGTTTTTGTTTGTTTCAATGGCCATTGCAACGTAAGCCCACTCGCCACTTCAAGGCACCTCTTTAGAGTGGGTACCTAACAATTGTAACCAAAAGGCCGCTCTACTGAGCAGCTCCAAGCCCCTCCAGCTGCTTTTCAGCCAAGGAGAGATAAAGATGGTGGGTTTTATTTATACACGCACCAAACACATCCCATTTGGGATCAAAAACAAAAACATGGAAAGAGGAACAGCTGCAGAACGACGGACTGGTGTTACAAGCATGATATACATAAATACAGAAAAAATGGCGTCGCGCCCATACTCACTTATTTTCAGAGCGGCAGCAACTGCCAGGAGTAACAGCCCAGTCAATGTATAAAACATAACAAGGAAAAAGAGTGTCATCTGCGCTCGTTTCTATGTGTTCCATGTACAACAAAAATGGAGGTTTTTGTTTGTTTCAATGGCCATTGCAACGTAAGTCCACTCGCCACTTCAAGGCACCTCTTTAGAGTGGGTACCTAACAATTGTAACCAAAAGGCCGCTCTACTGAGCAGCTCCAAGCCCCTCCAGCTGCTTTTCAGCCAAGGAGAGACAAAGATGGTGGGTTTTATTTATACACGCACCAAACACTTGAAAAGCAGCTGGAGGGGCTTGGAGCTGCTCAGTAGAGCGGCCTTTTGGTTACAATTGTTAGGTACCCACTCTAAAGAGGTGCCTTGAAGTGGCGAGCCTCTACCCGGCTGCCGCGCGCATCCAACCCCTGAGCGGCAAAGGGAAAGTTCCCTCGCTTCCGCTCTTTGAAGGACCCAAGCCGCGGTCACGTGGGAGTCCCACGTGACCGCGGCTTGGGTCCTTCAACGAGCGGAAGCGGGGAAACTTTCCCTTCGCCGCTCGGGAAGGTAAGTATGCGGAGACGGAGCTCCAGGGGCGGCTGTCCGAATGCCGATAGAGCATTCGAACAGCCGCCCCATGTCTGGTCTGGGGTCTGAGCTTTGGGGCAAATATCTGGGGTCTGAGCTTGGGGGCAAATATCTGGGGTCTGAGCTTGGGGGCAAATATCTGGGGTCTGAGCTTGGGGGCAAATATCCACGAGCTGGGGCAGTATTAACAATAGACTGCCCTCTGGGCAGACTTTCCAACTAGTCTATAATAAACTAATAATAAAAATGTACGAGAGTAGATCCTCTAACCCAGGCCACTTCATAACCTTCTGTCACTGGCAACAATGCAAACAACATACATTTCCTTGGATCAGAGGCACAAACAAACGTACTCTTAACACTCCATCAGAGTGGAAATAATTGGGTCGTGGCAGTATAGCACGAATCTGGCAGAAGGGTCTGAGTAATCAAATAACCTCTGCCGGCGACAACACATGCATAAAACACCAGTATTCCAGATACTCACCTCGAAGGGTTAGCCTGGTCCCTGCTGAGCCGGCTTATTCCTACAGGAGAATACATTCTGTTCCAACACCTAGAAGCAATGCATTGTCACAAGGGGGTCTCCTTAGAGAATTCGATTTCCAGCTCTCAGGAGAGCAGTTCTTCCACATCCATAAAAGGTTATAGAATCCCAGAGGAATGTATGCATAGTTACAAAAAAATACTAATAAAATAAAAAAAATAGTACATGAATGATGACAGTCAAGGTCCTTAAAACGAATATTATTCTATGGCGAGGTTACATTTATAGAGGATGTCTATTTAGTATGAAAATATTGTTGCAAAACATAAATTGGAGATAAAACTGTTAGGGCCGTGTTCTAATTGTAGCGGAAGCAATTTCGGGAGCCTTGGTAATTATTGCTGCTTGCTATGCGACGTCGGACCAGAACTCGTATTACTCCTCTGCCTTTTTGAGTTTATACTGCTTGTTTGCACATCCTATACTTTGCATAAGACCTGAAAACTTGCGTTAGCACGGAACAATGAGCAATTCCATATCACCCGTCATTCATACTGCAAGTACAAAAAACACACTGCAATTGCGCCTCCATTAACCTGGTATAGAGTGATCATGCAAGAGGGGCCCTATAAATTTTACTTACACACATACACTCATACTTGCTTGGGGAGCCTTTTGCCTTGATAACTGAACGCATTTCTGGATTTCCGACCATTAATTTGTGGCCAAGATTTTGTATTGATGATGGGAGAGTCGGACGCTGTGTAAAGTCTTCTCCAGCACATTATCCCAAAGATTCTTAGTGGGGTTAAGGTCTGGACTGTGTGGTGGCCAATCCATGTGTGAAAATGATGTCTCATGCTCCCTGAACCACTCTTGCACAATTTGAGCCCGATGATTCCTGGCATTGTCATCTTGGAATATGCCCGCTGTGCCATCAGGGGAGAAAAAACCCATTGATGGAAAAACCTGCTCATTCAGTATATTCAGGGAGTCACATGACCTCATTTTTTGCAGCTGAAACATATTAATCACTGCAGTAATTATACAGTAGAAGGCTCACACCCATTTGCTTATAGGATTATTCAGAAAGCATTGAAATTTCAGAGCTTTCTTGCTCGGCGCGCTTTGGTGGGCTTCGGTGATTCCATGTCGGCACTATTCACCATAGGGTCCCAAAAGTGCATCGAACATGGAGTCGCCAAAAAAAACTAAAAACGTTACTCTGCTATTCTTATAGGCGTTTAAACCCAAAAAATGCATTAAAATGTTTTTAAATAATTAAAAAGGTACAAAAAAACTGTTACAGATTTTTTTAAAAAAGCCTTTTAAAAAAATTAGGAATCAAACAATAGCTAAAAAAATTTAAAATTACCGTATTTATAAGACGCACTTTCCCCCCCAAAAAAGTGGGGGGAAAAGTGTGTCCGTCTTATGGAGCGAATACTGCAAAAAAGAGTGCACATTGGGGCGTCGCAAGGTGGGGGCGGCCCGCACCAGGTGACACCCTAAGGGCGGGTGTCTCACCCTGCGATGCAGTGTTTGGCTCCCTGCGAGCGTCCAAAGCTATGGAGCTTCGGCGCTCGCCTGGGGGAACCACGTCACCAGACGAGTTCTCGCGAGATCGCAGCTGGTCACGTGGCTCCCCCAGACGAGTGCCCAAGCTCCATGCTGCCGGACGCTCAGAGGGAGCCGAACACGCGGCGTTAGGAGGTGAGCTGGGGCCTGAGGGCAGTATCCATGAGAGCTGCTGGGGCAGTATATCCATGAGAGCTGCTGGGGCATATCCATGAGAGGAGCTGGGGCATATCCATGAGAGGAGCTGGGGCATATCCATGAGAGGAACTGGGGCATATCCATGACAGGAGCTGGGGCAATATCCATGAGAGGAGCTGGGGCAATATCCATGTGAGGAGCTGGGGCAATATCCATGAGAGGAGCTGGGGCAATATCCATGAGAGGAGCTGGGGCATTATCCATGAGAGGAGCTGGGGCATATCCATGAGAGGAGCTGGGGCATATCCATGAGAGGAGCTGGGGCAATATCCATGAGAGGAGCTGGGGCATATCCATGAGAGGAGCTGGGGCATATCCATGAGAGGAGCTGGGGCATTATCCATGAGAGGTGCTGGGACATATCCATGAGAGTAGCTGGGGCAATATCCATGAGAGGAGCTGGGGCAATATCCATGTGAGGAGCTGGGGCAATATCCATGAGAGGAGCTGGGGCATATCCATGAGAGCTCCTGGGGCATATCCATGAGGGCATATCCATTATTACACTATTTGATTACGAATATTTTTTTTCCTGTTTTCCTCCTCTAAAAACTAGGTGCGTCTTATGGTCAGGTGCGTCTTATGGAGCGAAAAATACATTTCTTAAAAGGTATTCCAGAAAGTAAATTAAAAAATGTTTTTCTTAAAAAGAAAAGAATAAACGATTGAATAAAAACGATATTTTTTTTTTTACTTTGAAGTATGGGATTCGCCTGTTTAAACCTGTTGAACTAAATAAACTTCTCTATGGGACAATTTCACTGCCGCCGAAGATTGCCGAACTGTGATGATCTGCACCGTATTTTGCGTTCGATTTGCCTGTATGTGGCAAATTACCAGCTTTCTGAATGGAAGAACTGCCACAAAATTGCACCTTACGGTGCAATTCACCGTTTGGTGCGATATGGGGGCAAGTTCTCGCTTTGAGAAACCCCCTTAAGTTAAATCCAGGGGGTGGCTTTTTTGGCCAGGCAGTGTGTATTTTTTTATACTTTACTTAATCAATTTTTTGAGAATGTATAACCTTTTATCGCGCAAACGTGAAAAACGCGCGAATGCGCATTGCAGCGCGTTCACGCTGCAGTCTATGGCCGCGAACGCGCTGCAATACACCCAAAAGAGGCTCATGTATTTCTTTGGGCGTAGAGCGTTTTACAGCACATTCCTACGTGCTGTAAAATGCCCAGGTGTGAACGGGGCCTCAAGCATTCGGTAAAATAGCTCATGCAGATAACCTCCAGCCTCATCTGTGAAGCCAACATAATGAATGTTAAAGACAGTTATGCACGAGGCCAGCAGAATACATCTCATCATGCCTTTAACCAATTCAAAAACAACATCAACAATCTACAACAACGTGCAAGTTCTGAAGAATAGGATTGGCTCCTCGGATGGGTAGGGTGAACTTGCTAGTTAAAAGGGTAACCTTGCATATAAAGTGCTCCTAATACCTGAAAACATATATATATTTATTCATAAATCTTTATTTATAAAACCTTTTCAGGGGATATAAAAAGGGCATTGCGGATTTTGTAATATCTTTGAAATAGTAAAATGAACACTCTACTAAAAAAATACAGTGGGTCCTTTATTGCCCTTAAATAATTGGGCAGAGGATGTGTTGACAGTCTCTGCCCAATTATTTTATACTTTTTTTTTCTTTTTTTTGGTGAATTTACTCACCTTTCGTTCCTCGGCGCGCTGCTCCTCCTCTTCTGCTCAGGGACTCCCGAACCCAAAAGTCCCCATGGCTGAGGTCACACAAGCATTTTTGAGAGCAGAAGGAACATCCGTGAGAGTGGACGTTCTTTCCACTCTGACCCCTCACTGAGCACACCTCCCGGTGATGTCCTTTGAATACATCCCACACAATACAATGATTTGAGTCTCAGTGATCGACCAATAGACTCCATTCTATGGCCAAAGCCACACACACAATGAGGAGCAAGTGATGGAAAGATACTGAGGGGGGGGCAGTTTACAACACAAAATATCACACAAAGGATCCACCCAGTGACACATATAGAGTAAAATATTTCCTTAACTGAACATACAAGATAAAAACAAAGCACATGTAAGATATCAGCAACATAAAATAAACACAATAAGGCCATTTAGTTTTTTGGTGGTAGTGGCCCTTTAAGGCAAAAGTAAGGAGAGGTATTTGTGGATCTGTTTAGTTAAATAAACCTAAACTGATCCAAATGAAGAACTCTGTCCGATGAGCCAACTGGCAGCCGTCTGAGCGGATGGGAGACTTTGCATGGTTGTCACAGCCCTTGGTTTGTTGCGTTAGTGTGGTTGTGTTGGATTGAGCATCCCTTTAAATATCACTGTAAACACAGCAAGGCCTGAGATGCCAGGCACCAAAATAGCCAGAAAATGGTAGATTACAAAGTTAAAATAGCTATGTTTTTGCAAGTTCTCATCAGTTTGGAACTGCAAAAAAATTTAAAAATCATTGCACTAGATGTCTGCCAGAAACAAATACTTGAAAGTTTGGCTCGTGTTTCCATTTTTAATGATGAGTGATTAAAACAACACTTATGTCCGCTAAAAAGCCTCTTTGCGACAACTGTAAGTACTGCATATCCATTTAAACCTCTTTTTAGACATAAAAAAATGAAAACCCATGCACTTGGTGTAAGTAGTTGTGGATAAACTAGTTATTTTGTTCATTCCACTCGTCTGCGAGAACTTTTCTGATGCGTCAGAATGCTAGTTTCATCAGTAACAACTATAAAGTAATTCAAAAATGCAATGGACAGGAAACGAAGAATGACACTTTGAACATTACTTAGGCTAGGGTCAGATGAGCGTGATTTCTACGGACTGTACGTCCGTGCACACGGTCCTACGTTAGTACGGAAGACACAGTAGTGGCCACACAGTTCGTTTTTTCACTGACGTATTATTTGACGGATGTAGCAGGGAAAATAAAATGCAAAACCATTTTGTCCGTCAAAAATGCCGGACGTATAAATGCAGTCCGTCTGACCACGTTCATCACTCACACACAAAGCTATGCGGACGTTGCGGACTCAGCGCACTTTATGCGGCCGTTCTAGGAGTTCTACGTTCTTGCCTAACTTGCATCCGTTTGCCGCAGCCGTTGTGCGTCCGCAGTTCAGTGCAGACGTACTTCGTGTGTGGGACTCCATTGGCCTTTATGTCATGCTATCACGTACGTACTTTTGTGCGCCATCACGGACGTGAATGCTGCGCTCGTCTGACCGGAGCCTTATGGTATCTTAGTTTTATATGCTATTTCAGGTTCACATACAGTTATTACTTTGCATTACACATAAGTATATCATAGAAACATAGAAAAATGTCGGCAGATAAGAACCTTTCGGCCCATCTAGTCTGCCCAATTACATGGATACTTTACCTGGATTTATCTTTTGTTTAGGATAGCCTTATGCCTATCCCATGCCTTCTTAAATTCAATCACTATTTTGGCCTCTACCACTTCAACTGGAAGACTGTTCCATGTATCCACCACCCTCTCAGTAAAATAATGCTTCCTGATGTTACATTTAAACCTTTGCCCCTCTAATCTAAGACTATGTCCTCTTGTTTTGCTACTTTGTTTCCTTTTAAATATACTCCCTTCCTCTACCTTGTGGATTCCCTTTACGTATTTAAATGTTTCTATCATATCTCCTCTGTCTCGTCTTTTTTCCAAGCTGTACATGTTAAGATCATTAAGCCTTTCCTGGTAACTTTTCTCCTTCAAGCCATTCACCATTTTAGTAGCCCTTCTCTGAACTCTCTCTAAGATGTCTATATCCTTCTGGAGATACGGTCTCCAGTACTGCACACAGTACTCCAAGTGAGGTCTCACCAGTGCTCTGTACAGTGGCATGAGCACTTCCCTTTTCCTACTGCTAATACCTCTCCCTACACAACCAAGCATTCTGCTAGCATTTCCTGCTGCTCTATTACATTGACTACTTACCTTTAGATCCTCTGAAATAATGACCCCTAAATCCCTTTCCTCAGATGTTGAGGTTAGGACTGTATCAATTATTCTATATTCAGCCCTTGGGTTTTTACGTCCCAGGTGCATTATCTTGCACTTATCCACGTTAAAACTCAATTGCCACAGCTCCGACCATTTTTTTAGTTTACCTAAATCATTTGTCATTTGGCTGATTCCTCCAGGAACGTCAACCCTGTTGCAAATTTTTGTGTCATCAGCAAAAAGACATACTTTTCCATTAATACCTTCTACAAAATCACTAATAAAGATATTAAAGAGAATGGGTCCAAGTACTGACCCCCGAGGTACCCCACTGGTAACAAGACCTTGCGCCAAATAAACTTCATTTACCACAACCCTCTGTTGCCTGTCACTCAGCCACTGCCTAATCCATTCAACAATATTGGAATCCAAGCTCAAAGATTGTTGAGTCATAATGGTAACATTAAAAAAAATTTTATATGCATTTTAATTCTGGCTCGGTGTGTCCACATTTTGTAGTTTCTCATATAGGGTGCCTACATTCAAAAATGGTTTTCTGAATACATATATCTCCATCATGAAGAAGGGCTTCGGCCAGGGTCAGACGAGCGCACTGCATGCACCCGTACTGACGTGACGCTTCGACGGGGCCGGCCACACGCTGTAGCATGTGCACAAATTGATGCGGCCGTGCTGCAAGTCTCTCCGTCAAAGTGCTATGAAGTGCGTTCGACGGGACTGCAAAGCGCGATTCTGTGCTCAGAGAGGTGGTCAGATGGGCATCAGAGTGGAAGGAATGTCCACTCTCAAACGTTCCTTCTGCTCTGCAAAACACTCGTCTAACCCTGGCCTTAGGGATGTTCATATTGGTTTCCGTCTTACACCTGCAGTACCTGCTGTAAATATATACTGATCACAGTATATATTGACCACAACATTAAACCTACTGACATATGAAGTGAATAACATTGATTATATGGTTACAATGGCGCCTGTCTCGGAGTGCGATCTATTAGGGACAACTGTACAGTCAGGTCTTGAATTTCATGTGTTGAAAGCAGGGGGGGGGGAAATGGGTGACTGTGACAAGGGCCAATAGTGACAGCTAGACGACAGAGTCAGAGTATCTCCAAAACGACGAGTCTTGTGGGGTGTTTCTGGTATTCAGTGGTCAATATTTAGGAAGGACAAGCAGTGAACTAGCATCAGGGTCAAGGGCGCCCAATGCTCAGTGATCTATGTGAGGAGAGAGATCTAGCCCGTCTGACCACACAGAAGAGCTACTGTAGCTCATATTGCTGAAAAACCTAATGCTGGCCATGATCGAAAGATGTCAGAACACACATGGCACCTAACTAGAGATTGTTGCAGGCTGTGTACACCCCTTCATGGCCAAGGTGTTCCCTGATGTCAGTGGCCTGGATAATGCATTCTGCCACACTGCACAAACTGTTCAGGAATGGTCTGAGGAACATAAAAGATTTCAAAGTGTTGCCTTGGCCACCAAATTCCCCAGATCTCAATCCGACAACAAATCTAATCAATGGAGCCCCACCTCAAACTTCCAGGACTTAAATGATCTGCTGCTAATGTCTTGGTGCCAGATACCACAGGACACGTTCAGAGGTCTGTACTTCGGGTATTGTAAAAAGATTTAGAATAAGGACCTAATAAGAATCCATATTGTAGAGCGACCAACTTTTCTACCTGCATGTGGTTTTCATCAAGGTATAATACCTTTTCATTTAGCCATTAGGATATTCCATTATAAACGTATCAAATGCAGCACAATATATAGTAGTCTTTAATTATTGGACTTTGAAAAGTGATGCGTGACATGAAGGAAATGGCTGATTTAATAATCTGATAGAAGAAAAGATAGATATTAACTCCAGGCTGGGGAGAAATGATAAGGTGTGGATTTAATTTGGGTCCTGGCAAGTAAAGGGTGTCATTCTGCACTGACTTGCTCTGAGATTTTACACCAAAAAAATAATAATGAAACTGTAAGAGGACACATCAAAGGAAAAATGGTCTCGGGAGGAAGTGTCTTAATTTATTTTACGTTAGCAAAACCAGTTTCTTAGGAAATGAAATTAGGCTGCATGCATGTTAGGAGCAGATAATGAACATGTCGGGAATGAAGCTCAGCTCCAAGGTGTGTGTCTCATGAAATATCAAAAAAAGCCTTCATCTAAACTAAAAAGAGGATGGATGGCTGGATACAAAAGTATTTGAAATTTTGCTTTTCATTATTTATTTTTTAAATCACTGCTTATCTTCCAGTTTCAAAGAAGGATGCGTAAATAAATCATATATCTATGGACTTTAATTAAACAGCAAATCAAGATGAAGGGAGACATTAATATATACAGGGCTATTCAAAGAGAATCGAAAAGTCACCGCACGTTCGGTGACTTTTCGTGCTCTTCAATTCGGTGCAAATCGGCGATCCCATTTTGGCCACCCTGCGGTGTATTCAGCAAGCACCACAGGGCTGTCGAAGTGCAGGGAAAAGCTGCCGAAAACCCACCGAAAACCTGGCGAAAACCCAGCGAATGCACGCCGAAAACCCTTAAAAACATCTGGATTAACCCGTCGAAAATGCTGGAAAAACCCGAGCAGGACTGATCACACGCAGCGAAGCCTCCGGAAAAAGAAGGAAGGCAGTGAATAAATTAGGAAAACAGTTTGCTTGAATGATTGAAAAGTGAAACGCTGTTTGCAAAGAAACTACTGAGTGAAAATGTATGAAATTTACATACAGTTGTGTTCAAAATTATTCAACCCCCAACGCTGTAAAGGGTTTTAGGGAATTTAGTGTACATTTGGAATTGTATTCAGAATGAAATCCTACAAGGACTTTTTAAAGAACCATATGCAACTAAAATGACATCAATTGGTTTTGTAATACAGTAGTAAATGTTTCTTTTGTGAATTCTTCATTGACACAATTATTCAACCCCTTAAGAACAGAGGTTCATTCAAGTGTTTTCAATCAATTATTATATTTAAGGACCAATGATTTAATAAAAATCACGTATACATTTAGATTGTCAACTAGGATTACCTCCCATACCTTCATAATTTAGTTGTTCATTATGCCAAAGATTTATTTCCCCTTTTTTTAATTAATTGTTTTTTTCCATTAAAAAGATACATTTTTCATTTGGGAGTATGGCTTTCTCATTTGAGATTGGGTACAGTGCACCAATGCATATACTAACTGCATCCCATTGTTTCCCCATATGACGTTTGGGAGCATATGTTTACCAACGGAATAGGGAGCGGTGGAGCCGCTGGAACGCACTGTGAAACGCGGAAGTTGCGCATTGCACCTGCGCAAAATGGCGCCGTATCGGCAGAATGTGGAGAAGTTCCAAAGAGAGGCACAGAACGCACGCCACCTGCAGATTGACGACATGTGGGATCATTTACACTTAGTGAGACTACAACATGATGCTTGGAAGTTCTAATCAGATGATACCAGCTGATGAAGCCGTAACTAGCGGCGAAACGCGTCCTGGACTTTTATTTCATTTTTTTAACATTGTTAATTTTAATAAACCTTTTATAGAACGAGTTCCAGCATCCTATCTGGTTTTTCTTGGATTTGACCACACAAAATCCATAGGCGTATATCCTGAGCTTGAATAAGCTCCAGCAAATGTGAGCTGTCACTCCGCTAGGAGTTTATTCATTCGAGTTGCTGTATTTCAGATACACAGAGATTTTTTCAGTTTCACTTTATATTTCCATCATTGAGAGAACTGTGAAGAATCGCAGATAAAAAGGAGTGGGTTACCTGAGAAGCTTTTCAGAAAAACAACCCGTAGGCGATTACCCACTCAGAGCCAGTGTTGGGGCTCTTGACTTGTGAGTGAACACTTCTCCATCACATTTATATTATACATCCTGTGTGAGATATACTGCACCAATGTAGTATTGTGTTTTTCTTCCTTTCCCTATATTGTACCTATACGGAGGAAACCACTACAAGAACTGCCCAAACATCCCTTGCGTTTTATTTCGCGCTGACCAGATATGTATATAACAACAAAAATCATGTCTAAAGATATAGTAATAAATAACATTAATAATTACAGTAATTTATAAAATGAATTTTTTTCTCTGCACTTGTTTTTAATGAAAGTTGTATTTTACAACCACAAGCAACGTTCATGACAATAGACCCAAGAGGTAGTAGAGAACTCATCTTTGAGAATAAATATTATAAAGTCTGACTTATTGATACAGTAACTCTAGGTTTTGTTTTCCTTTCGCTTTCATTTTGTGTGCAATTTTTTCAAGGTAAAAGATAAAATGCCAACAACGTTCAAGGATATAAGGTGGGAAAAGGAAAAAATAAGATGGGAGAGAAAAAAACAAAAAACACGAGCAACCCTAAAAAGGTGACTGCATAGAATGGCCAGATTGCTCCTGCAGAATCTGAAGAGCAGTGGAGCTTTCTCAAGTTTACAGTCGAAACATTGTCACCTCTGCCCATTTAAGGTCTTTACTGGGAGATCTGTAGTGCCTGGAATCCGTTGTTCTGTATGTGGCATTCTGGAGGTTAGCCCCTCAGGCTTCCATGAGCATATAATATTTATAGATTTTTTTTTTAAAGTCAGTTGTGCATTTTTCTTTTATAGTTATTGCTACTATGAAGCCGACTGATGTAAAGGGAAAGTGGTCTTGACCAAGACGTCAGACGTTTACTACATACCTGTACTAATGGTTTGCAAGCCCTGGGGGACAGATCCACTGACGGGGGATACTGCCTCTGGTCAAACAACACCACTGCAAGCAGCTTTACAGGTGTCTTTACTTTGAGATCTGGAGTGCCTGGAATACTTTCTTCTGTATTTGGCATCATAGAACATCACCAGGCACCTCAGCTCAGGCATCCATACATAAAATACCAAGAGTCCCCAGGAAGGGAGTTCTCCAACGCTCTGGTGTACACCAAATTCCTCTGCATGAACGCCCACCAGGTGAGCTAAATAGGCACTGCGAGAGCCTCAAGCTGACATGGTACCCAAATGAGCTTCAACATCGTGTCGCAAGATGGCCAACATGATCACTCAGCTCTAGTAGATTTGGAAAGCAGCTGTTTCACAGGACAACACTCACTCTCTCGGATCCAGGGCAAACTAAATCACCAATGGGACCATGTTGAGTGTCAGGATGGGTGCTCTTTGCCCCACGGCAATGTCTCCTTCGCTGGATGT
This sequence comes from Leptobrachium leishanense, assembly GCA_009667805.1. Classification (NCBI taxonomy): domain Eukaryota; kingdom Metazoa; phylum Chordata; class Amphibia; order Anura; family Megophryidae; genus Leptobrachium; species Leptobrachium leishanense. The sequence goes on along the minus strand of CM019066.1, from coordinate 3,280,858 downwards.
AGCCGACTTATATTGACAGCTCTCCCAGGCACCAGGGAGAGACGCGGTGACCAGCAGCGTTATGATGCGGGCTAATGGGAAATACCCACCTGTTCTAATTGCTGGGATTCCCTTGATACCGGTGCCTTTTCATGGTTTCCATTGCCCGAGCACGTGTTTTGATTGGATTACTAGTGTATGACAGTATAGCTATTCTGACCATTTTCTTCCCTATCTGACTCCGTTCAACCCCTCTGGCACCTGACTTTAGCTTATGTTTAAGGTCTCTGGCTCTAGTATACGTTTAACCCTCTTGGTTCTGGTTTTATGTTTACCCCCTTTGTTTCTGACCCCGGCTTGCACGACTATCTCATCTGGTTCTGGACTCTGGCTTGTCACTACACTTTCTCTTTTTGCTAGTTTTACGGGCTATTCTAAAGACCATCGGGTTATGGAGTGACACCTCTCTGTGTTGGGATCAGGGAGTCGTGACAGCAGGGAATAAATTCTTTATTTAAATGGTCAATGCAGAGATCCAACAATTCGCCTGCTCCCCTTGGCTTCAGGTTTCAACCCTGACCACTGAATTATTGACATGGAGTTTCTAACAAGGTTTTAGTTCTACACCTTCTCTGCTACATTTTTCAACATCAACAGCATAACAGATCAATTAAAAGCAAGTGAAGAGTTGATTTATATGCATTTAATACCTCACCAGTGAGACAATGGTTTTTGTTTTCCCAAATTGCACGAGTCTGTTACCAGCTCACCCCATTATACATTATAATAAATAATCTCATCTCACATTCTTCTCGTTGACGCTTACAATGCCATTCCAGGATTAGACCCACCCAAACAAACATGGTCTCATTAAATAGGGGGGGGGGGCCTGAAGAAGTGCTTGACATGTCAGAAGTTCAAAGGCTGAGAGCAACCAAATTCCTACAACACTGAGCGGATTATGAAATATTGATGATGAGGCTAATGTGAGGAATTAAAAAGAGATCGGTATTCTTGCTGGCAGTGGATTAACATTCTGATACTCCAATTAAACAGTGTAGCCGGCACCTATCAGCTCTTAGATGAAGGGGATTAATCAATCACACCACAAACGGCAGCCCTCTAATGGACAATTCAACGATGACATACATCAGACAAGGATTCTTCTCGTGTCTAATCCCGATCCACAATATTCGAAATATAAGCGATTTGTCAAACTCTCCACCAATAAAATCTGCTGCTAATGTGATCATTGTCTTATATTGCATGCAATTTCTATTTATGCTTTTCATTAAGTATTTTTTCTAAAGGGAATATTAAACCTTACAGCTGACTTGTATAGGTTTCATCTGTTTAAAGGGGAAACAGTCAGGGAACAGCTTCTCTCATTAAACGTAATTCGATTTGAAGGTGGTGGATAGAGACCCTCACATGATGCCACAAAGAGATTAGCCAGACTGGGATATTCATCATATGACCAGCCCTAGGAATTATCGAGAAGTACTTACAAGTGTACGAGGCACGTTGTAAAGAGTCATGAATTCACAATTCGATCTTTCACAAAGTATTTCTTAAACACTTAAGTGAGGCTCCACTTTGGGCGTAATTTAGGAGAACAAAAGAAAAAGAAGAAATAAAAGAAAGTAGATGAACAAGAAAGAAACGAAAAAACAAAACTTGAAATTAAAAAATAACAACAGACAAAAAGAGTCAGAATATATAATCTTTTGTTTAACAATTCTTTTATTATATTTTCTTTTTTTGTTCTTCTAATTTACACTCAAAGGAGTGCCTCACCTAAGGGTTTAAGAATTAGTTTGTAGTAGCAGGTTATCCCTGAAATTATTGGGAAAGATTATCTCCGTAATATAAGAATTCAATCTTTACATGAAATTTAAGTGTAATTTCTGGAATCTATTCCCATGTTTTTCTATAAATTCTGCAACGACATTCTCAAGTTACCAATATTTTCGATTTAGTGAATGAGCTGAGCAATAGAATTTTATGTTTTGTTTTTTACCATCAAACAGATCTTATATATTGAGATTTCTTCAACACGTGATGAAGTGACATGGCAGTTATTAGAGACGTGGGAAATGTTGATATTTTTGCCTTCTTTTATTTTACCTTTATATAAAACTGGTACAAACACGAATCTCAGGACCAGCACAGCAACCCTCATAAGCCAAGAGACCAACCCACACAACACACAGTCTGCAAACAAAGAAGGAACGGGCACTCAGTCTTCCAACATTGACAGATTTAATGGAAAAAATGGTCAACGTTTCGGCCCTCCATGGACTTTTCTCAAAACTTCAGAAAGGGTTGAGAATCAGGGGCATTTCTGAGGCTTTCTCAATCCTGTCTGAAGGCTTGAGAAAGGCCATCTAGGGCCGAAATGTTGAATTTTTTTCCAGTAAAACTGCCAGCGTTGGGAGACTTTGCCCGTTCCTTCTATGCTTGTGTGCCTTTTATATCAAATTCCTCACATGTACTTGCCAGCAAATATAGATTACTGTGGAACTAGTGGAATATCTCATGATGAATTGTCTATTGCAAATAAAATATAAAAATAGCGATAAAGTGAATAAAACCACTGCCTGTCCAATTTTACAAAACATGACAATTTCAAATATGCCCAAATTAATTTGTCAATGAACTCCACTGCCCAAAAATATTTTGGGCCATATTACATAGATGGTGCTAACTTAACCAGAGCGGTTGTAAACTTACCAGAGCCATTATAGCCTATGGAGCTGTTAAGTTAACAAGAGCTCTGGTTAAGTTAGCACCAAGTTTGTAATACTGCCCTTTATTTTTTCAAAGAGGAGTTTTTACTTACAATAAATGAAGTTATATGTTATAATATAATTGCAAATTTTAGGCTATTAAAGTAAACTAAATAGCAGTACAGGGAAAAAAAACTACTTAGTATTTGGAATTTAAGCTAACAAAACAGTGGAAGTAAATGCCGAATATATGCAAAAAGAGATATAAAAAGAAAAACAAATACAAATATAGAGCAAGATTATGAAAATACTCGCCTCCCGTCTTTATTAAAATTCTAATTATTTGGACACCAAGGCTAGAATAATTTTTAATTATAGACCAATGTGGTATGGGAAGCACAAATTCTACCCTAGAGATGAGACAATGTCCATACAAAGTCACCAAGAGGTAATAAGGAGAGAGAGGAAAATCAGGAAGTAGTAGTGGCTCTAGCTCAGTGTGCAAAGTCATTGCAAGTAAAATCACCAGGCCAATGATGAATTACATTTTTGAAGGGACATTCTGCGGTAACCCCAACATGGACACATTATGTATTTTAGTGCATGGGGGCCAAAGCAAAAAGGAATGTAATATTGTATATCGTATTTCCATGTTGTGGTACGAATTTATATACAGTATATATTCCTTCAATTTGAATTATTCTGGAGATCCATACTGACGCAACTGAAGCATTCAACATCGGAACGAGACTTGATCAAAATGTGTAAGCTAAAAAGTTATTTGTACAGCATTTGGACATGCAAAATTACAATTAACCTTTTTGGTGTTGGCTTAACCCTTTTGCTGCTGAGCCATTTCACCCCTGTGTGCTGAGCTCATTTTTACCGTTTTTGGTCATCATGTTTAAACGTGATTTGAAGTCATGTTTTATTATACGACCTAGACTAACTATATATAATTTTTTTCGGTAGACTCGACAGATTCATAATATATCATTATTATATGTATACGTCATGTCCTCCCTGAATACTATATCAAAAAACGTAAAACAAAATGTGAATTTCCAATCATCTACAGCGTGTAAACAATTTTTTTTTTTCACATTTTATCATCCGAGCCTTTGCGGTTATTTAGAACCTGTTACTTTTATTTTTCCTGAGAAATTACATGATTTTAGCTAAACCCCCCAAAAAAAATTGTTAGTGCAACATCATTGTTCACATTATAATTGAAATGTAAACAATAATGCTACATTAATAGAAAAAAGTTTTTAAAAAAATATATATTTTTTTCTTATGACATGCTCTGGTCTTTCCAATGATACCAAACATTAACCTCTAGCTGCCACGGATCGGGAGATATGGGGGTCATTGAACCCTCCTATCTTCACCATAGGTGACAGCTAGGGGTTAACTCTAAAACTGACGTCATCATGTCCATGCGTCATGACCCCAGTGGGTGGGGGGGATCCCAGAGGCTTGGCCGACATCCAAGATGTCGGCCACCTCCGGAAGAGTACTGTGATCCGGTGCCAATTGGCACCAAATTCCGATCCAGCCCCTAAGGGGTTAAAGGTAGGCGCTGCCGGGAAGGACAGACTGTGCCCTTCCAAGTGGTGCATGCCTTTTTTCTCTGCCCTTTATCGATGGGGAGGGAGAGAGGACCACTGGCGTGATGATGTCACGCGACTCCCATGATCCCACAGAGGGGGCCGACATCCCAGATGTCGGCCCTCACTGTTTGCCACCGGGCATCGGAGCCCCTTTGTCGCTTCACTGCGGGGACGATTGGACGTGCTGAATGTGTTCTCCACACAGTAGCGGGAATATTAGCTCAGCGCGTCCACAGCAGCGAAGTGGTTAAATATGTAAGATGCTACACAGCAATAGTGTTAACAAACTATGCAGGAGGTAACTAAATTGGCTTGGAATATTTGCTGCTGTCATTTCCCTGCATGCTGATTGAAAAACCGTAGTTGCCACAGGTGCTCTTTTAGAATGAACCCTGAATTGCGACACCTTACTTCTTGCTAAATGCAAACTCAATTGAACCCATCTGGTTAATGTTACCAAAGAAATTGCCTTGAATTTTTTCTATGTTGAGAAAAAATGTCTCTCGCTCTCAAGTCTCAAATTAGCAGTCTCACACCCTTAAGGCAAAACACATAGACAACAGATATACAAGAATTTCGATGGAACCTTTAGAAAACACACGGCCTTTGTTTTTCTCAAAGTATCGAAAACTACACATGACAGTAAGAGCAGAATTGCTTTTTCATCATCTGCTGCTCTTACCGATATGGCAAGTTAAACCAATCAAATATACTGGAAATGGGCAGCGATCTAAAAATTGTAAAACAATATCTATAGGCCATACGACAGAATCAACTTTATGCAAATGCAACATCATTTAGCAGAAACCTATACAGTTTTCACTTCTATACCTTTAGAAACTCCCCACAGTCTATTAACTTTGAAGATCCATAATAGTTCAACCCCTCGCATTCATACCTTCAGGATTTGTCCCTGGCTGCCCCCCCCCCACGATGTGGAACTCACTTCCCCCGACTTTCTCTGTCCTTCTAAATATTTAAATCCTTAAATCAAAACCTCCCTATTTAGAGAAGCTAATTAATGGTCTCCACAATAAGTCACATCTTCCACCTATTCTCCAATACACCTTTGATTGTCTTAACTTAACAAGAACATCCACCCAAATCCCTGAAGAATGTAAGACCCTCAGAGAGCAAGGTCCTCTCCACCTCATTCTAGTATTACCCTAAGTTACTGTAACCCAGTGTTTCCCAAACCTCTCCTCGGGACCCTCAACCAGGACAGATTTTGCAGATCACCTTGGGAAAAAGCAGACTGAATCCTGCAATCACTGAGCAGCAAATCATATCACCTGTGCTGTGCTTCAGATATCTGCAAACCTGGCGAGGCGGAGGGTCCTGAGGACAGGTTTGGTAAACACTGCTGTAACCCATGCACCGCGCTGCAGAATATGATGGCGCAGTACAAATAAGTTCACCATGACTCCCAATAATTTAATTCCCGTCGTATAAGTTAAAATTTATTTCCCCTAACGGTGTAAAAACACCCCGAGATCTCATTTCTCATATAATAAACAGTCTGGGAAATGACTGTATCAAACACAGGTAAATTGTTTCGTTACAAAAGGTTATGAAAACATTTTTGAGCAGTAGATTTGTGCATGGTGAGAAAAAAAATCATTTCATCCAATTTTTTTCAGGGATTCTCAGGAAACAAATAACATTTTGTCATCGGACTGGATGGAGTAGAGGTAACATCACTGCTCTATAACTGTGGAGACACAGGTTCGAATCCCAGCCAGAGCACCTTTCCAGTAAGTGGAAGTATGAGGTGGCAATCGCCAGAGGAGACATCGAGGGAGCGCAGGGAGAGGTGATGTATCCAGCGGCATCCCCAGTGTTGCTCAGGGTTACCGCTTCCAGCATAGGAATTTAACCCCTTGGGCAAGACACCTAGCGGTACATACTCGCCACACAGGACATACTGAAAACAAGAGAAATGTCAATGTATCCTTCTTGGGAAAATACTTTCTAAAAAAAAAAAAAAAAAAGTGGCACCTCGGGTCGTTCGTATTTCATTAAACAAATTGGTTTAATTAGGGCGATTCAGATGAGCCTGTAGTATGGCATTTTTAATTAATTTAAAGCTATTTAACCTCCCTGGCGGTCTATTTATTTAAAATTTTCTTATCCCAAAGCACTCAATTTATTTTTTTTGCCCCCACGCTAGCAGCATCCTGAGTGTAGCTCGGGGTTAAATTCCTATGCTGGAAGCGGTAACCCTGAGCAACACTGGGGATGCCGCTGGATACATCACCTCTCCCTGCGCTCCCTCGATGTCTCCTCTGGCGATTGCCACCTCATACTTCCTGAGCCCCGTTCAATACCTCAGCAGCTGCTAAATTGCTGCAGCGCAGAAATTCAGTTTGCTGCAGCAGTGTCATTGAACGCTTTGGATGCGAATTTTGAATCCAAAATGGCCGATGATTTTTTAATGAAAGATTCAGATTGTTTTTCGTATCACTCGGACAAAATATGATAAAGAAAAGCAGTCAGTACAATCCGTTTTGTATGCACACACCACTAATGATAGTTTTTATTGAATAAACGTTATGTTTACGTCTGAAACAAAATATAAATTGAACTGTAATATATGTCTATGTGCAGGGGTAAATAATAAATACATATTTTGTGCTTTGGTGAACAAAAACCTCAAAATTAACATTGCTGTACGGAATTGTTACTTGCTTCATGGCGGCGGCCATCGTTAATACGTCACACTCAGCTACTCGCAGCATCTCCTCGGGTCGCTGCAAGTGCTAAGTTAGCAGTGCCGAGCGCTGAGCGGCAGAACGGCATTCAATGGCATGTTGCTAACTTAGCACTTGCAGCGGCTGAGGTATTGAACGCACCTCAGGTTCCCTCCTCGCGAGAAGGAATCCAGGAAGTAAAACGCTGCAATCGCCAGGGGAGACTGCAGAGATCAGCGAGGGAGCACAGGGAGAGGTAATGTATACAGTCTGAGTGTGTCTCGGGGTTACCGCTCTCAGCAGTGAAATTTAACCCCGAGGCACACTCGGGATAACCGTCAGGGGGGTTAATTAATATACAATTGTGCTGTTTATAGGCATGTACAGTATAATGGAATTCAATAGATTTTCATTTCATGGGAGAGTGTGGTTCCAGAGGGGTGGGGAAAAAGCCTCCTGCCTCCGTGGCGGCCCGCACCAGAGGCCTGTTCAATACCTCTGCAGCTGCTGAATTGCTGCAGCGCAGCAATTCAGTTTGCTGCAGCAGTGTCGTTGAACCCTTTGGATGCGAATTTTGAATCCAAAATGGCCGACGATTTCTTAATGAAAAATTCCGATTGTTTTTCGGATCACTCGGACAAAAAATAATAAAGAGAAGCAGTCAGCACAATTCCATTTTGTATGCACACACCACAAATGATAGTTTTTAATGAATAAACGTTATGTTTACTTCAGAAACAATATATAAATTGAACTGTAATATATGTCTATGTGCAGGGGGAAATAATAAATAAATATTTTGTGCTTTGGTGAACAAAAACCTCAAAATTAACATTGCTGTACGGAATTGTTACTTGCTTCGAGGCGGCGGCCATCTTGCTGTAGGGCATTGTTACTTGCTTCATGCGGCGGCCATCTTTAAAACGTCACACTCAGTATCTCCTCGGGTCGCTGCAAGTGCTAGGTTAGCACTGCTGAGCGCTGAGCGGTTGAATGGCGTTCAATGCAAGTTGCTAACTTAGCACTTGCAGCGGCTGAGGTATTGAACAGGCCTCTGAGTACTAACGCTTGCACACACTCATCCAAAGTCTGGTGGGTCAGGCTATGGTTTATCTCAGAGCCATCACATCTATTTGTGGTTAGTGCACAGATTCAGGGATTTGATCTGTATTGTGATTTTGGATGATCTCCTTGCTTGCACCAAGGACAACTCCCATCGAAGCCATAGCAATCGTTAGCTAATCTCTGCCATACTTTATCTAATGAGACTCTGTATATGCACCCAGAGATTTGGGTTCTAGAGAAATTTCTAAAATAAAAAAAAAAATGTATTTTTGAAAATATTTTAATGCCCCACAGACAGTGGAATCATTGATGTATCCAGAATTCTAGTCTGTGGTTATATTCGTCTAAACCTTCAGATATTATGAATAAACGGCACGATTTCTTTGGAAGTAACAATGCTGAAATAGTTGGCCGGCCCAACCTGTGAGTCTTTACTTTGGTTCCATCTAAAATAATTTTTAAAAAAAGCACCACATACCAGGCTTTTGAGACATGACATGTGCAGCCAAGCCCCAAAACAATTTGCAATATCCATTCTCCACTTTCAAATGGCAGATGAATTCTCCAGTAGCTTGAGACCACTTACAATCCTTCTCATTGCTGTGAAACATTATATACCATTATATCTCAATAACAAATTGCAAAACCTATTTTTTTCACATCTGACATTATAGTGATTCCTAGTTTCAATCAAAACATTATCCCCCGAGTGTCTCAACCATCAGAAAGGTCTTTCAATGTATTTAAAACCCCATAATAAAAGCCCTGTACAGAAACAAATCCTGCCTGAGTCCCGCGGTAAGAAAGCAGATTGTACAGCAAATGCTTATGCCGGCTATTGATTACGGAGCTGTAGTGTATGCAGCCGCCCCGCAAACATACCTTCATAAACTTACTACATTGTATAACTCATTCTGCCGCTTTGCGCTACAATGTAACTACATGACCCACCATTGTGACATGTTAAAAGAGCTAAACTGGCCATCGCTGGAATCCAGACGCACCCTTCACCTTTCCAGCCTGGTGTTTAAGAGCATTTCTGGGAAGCTGCCACCCTACCTGAATAGACTGCTTCCCCCAGCAGCTCCCTCATCCTATAACCTCCGATCCAGGACCAGCACCTTACTTGCAATACCACAATACAAAAAGACAGTGGCTTGGTCCTCATTTTCCTACAGAGCACCACAATTATGGAATAACCTCCCAGACACCATCAAATCTTCCAGCAGTCTTAAGTCACTCAAGAGCTCCTTACTAACATACCTCAATACAGAATGCACCTGTAAACATGTACACTAGTGACTATATTTCCTACATATTTATTTTCTGTTAATCTGTATATTTGTGTTTTTTTTTTTATATCTTGCATTGTATTACTTTGTATTTCTGTAACTGTAACACTTCAATGTTCTTGAACCCAGGACATACTTGAAAACGAGAGAAATCTCAATGTATCCTTCCTGGTAAAATCCTTTATAAATAGATAAATAAAATGTTACTACTAGTACTAGTCATGTTTTATTGCATAACAAGGCACTATCACCTGGTTGTGAGCTAACCCTGGTGTCAGCATGTTTTTGCGTTAGTGCCAGGTAAATTCAGTTTAACGCCTGACCAACAGATCATTTGCCTCTCGCTACAAACGGCGAAAATCACTAAGTGCATGGCAATTTGCGATTTGTAGCGTAAGCTTACTGTGTCTATCGTGTCCTATACTTAACATGGGCAGCACTACAGAGCTCTAGTGGTTTTGTAACAGATCACTTGGTGCTTGCACTAATTTCTGGACAGATGCTAATCGCTAAATTTTACCTACTGCTCAACCCTGGTGCCCCCCACATCGAAAAACACTCACTTTACCCCAAACAAGGTGCCCTGTACAGAGACAAATCCTGCCTGAGCCCTGCAGTAAGAAAGCAGATTGTACAACAATGCCGGCTATTGAATACAGAGATGTAGTGTATGCAGCGGCCTCGCAAACACACCTTCATAAACTTACTACATTGTATAACTCATTCTGTCGCTTTGTGCTACAATGTAACTGCATGGCCCACCGTTGGGGTTAAAAGAGCTAACCTGGCCGTCGCTGGAATCCAGACGCACCCTTCACCTTTCCAACCTGGTGTTGGTAATGAATTTAATGGTTTCTTTGGATCTTGAGAACTATATAAGAAAGTCTTATTCAGTTGAAGGCACGCTCCTGAGGAAGTGAGACACTCACGAAATGCATCGAGCGGCTGTGCGGAGGGTTACGAGCTTGGACCAAGAGGCTGTTTAATCAGTTCTACCCAGGTGGCTTGCATTGACTAGGGATGAGCTGTTCGGTTCGGAGTTCGCATCGAACATAGCCTGTTCGCGAACCTACGAACATTTCGCCTGTTCGCCCCGTGTTCGCCCACAATGCACTTTTCCACTGGCCTGAAGCTTGTAATTGGCTACAGCCTTGCACCTGACCACAGGTCAGGTGCAAGACAGGTTCGAGACTATGCCAATCACGGCTCAGAGTCCTGATTGGGCAAATTTTGCCCAATCATGGGCTCACAGAGCTAAATCCCGCAGCACACTATAAAAGGCTTCATACAGCGCTTCTGCACGTGTTTGAGAGGAGATTTGAGAGGAGATTGATCTTGTGTTAGTGTGTGTTCTTACTGCCAGTCTGCCACCAGCTACTGGGGGGGGGGTCTCATTTCTACCAAATATCTGGGAATTGTTGTAATCTTTGTGTTCTCACTCCCAGCAACTATTTTGGGGGCTCAGTAATTTCTACAAAATATTTGTGAATTGAGGTAATCTGAGGTAACCTGTATCTTGTCACTGCCACGCAGAATTTTGGGGGCTCAGTAAAGTAATTTCTACAAAATATTTGTGAATTGAGGTAATCAGAGGTAATCTGCCACGCAGAATTTTGGGGGCTCAGTAATTTCTACAAAATATTTGTGAATGGAGGTAATCTGTGTCTTGTCACTGCCAGCCAGAATTTTGGGGGCTCAGTAATTTCTACAAAATATTTGTGAATTGAGGTAATCTGAGGTAACCTGTATCTTGTCACTGCCACGCAGAATTTTGGGGGCTCAGTAAAGTAATTTCTACAAAATATTTGTGAATTGAGGTAATCAGAGGTAATCTGCCACGCAGAATTTTGGGGGCTCAGTAATTTCTACAAAATATTTGTGAATGGAGGTAATCTGTGTCTTGTCACTGCCAGCCAGAATTTTGGGGGCTCAGTAATTTCTACAAAATCTTTGTGAATTGAGGTGATCTGTGTCTTGTCACTGCCACACAGTATTTTGGGGGTCAGTAATTTCTACAAAATATCTGGGAATTTAGGTGATCTGTGTCTTGTCACTGCCAGCAAGTATTTTGGGGGTCAGTAATTGCTACAAAATATTTGGGAATTGAGGTGATCTGTGTCTTGTCACAGCCAGTGCCATGCAGTATTTTGGGGTCAGTAATTTCTACAAAATATCTGGAAATTGAGGTGATCTGTGTCTTGTCACTGCCACCCATCAGGGGGTCTCACTGACTTCTAGCAGATTTCTGTGAATTGTAATCTGTGTCTTGTCACTGTTGCCAGCTATCAGGGGTCCTATCAGGGGGTCTCACTGACTTGTAGGTGGTTTCTGGGAATTGTAATTTGTGTCTTGTCACTGCCAGCTATCAGGGTGTCTCACTGAGTTATACCAGAGTTCAGGAAATCTTTATACCAGAGTTGAATCAGAGTTCTGTATATCTTTAATCTATATATCACTCACTATGTCTGAAAGAACAAAAAGGACAGGCAGACGCTCCCAGACACAGATAAGAGGGCAAGCAGCCCCTGTGTCGGCAGGCTGTGCCTCTGGCCGTGGTGGACGTGGTGCATCCTCTGCAGGGGCACGCTTGTCCTTTCTAACTGGTGCTGGCCGTCTTAAGCAGCAGCAACATACAGAGGATTTGGTGGATTGGCTAACCAGGCCATCCTCATCCTCCAAGTCCTCTGCCAGCCAGGCTTGTAGTGCTTTACAGTCCACCTCAGCTGCCAAAACATCTAATGCAGCCTCCATGTCCACAGCTACTCCTGCCGTAGTCTCACTATCACACACGGAGGAGTCAACTGAATTGTTTGACTGCAATGACAGTGACATGCTGCTTGAGGATGCGCAGCAAGTACAGTGCTCTGATTCAATCTCCGAGGTTGAGGAAGGGAGTATAATCAACCTAGAGGAAGGGGGTGCTAGTGATGACACACAAATAACTTGCACTCATGTTGCCCCAGCAGCTGTAGCATACTGCCAAGTTGGCTCCAGTGACGAGGAGATAGGAAGCGATGATGACATTGATGAGGAGGTCACTGACTCCATCTGGGTGCCAGATTGAACAGAGGAATCAAGTGAGGAGGAGGGGGAGGAGTAGGCACAGCAAACACGAGGCACAACGTCCTCTATGACCAACCATAGCACTAGCCAGTCCAAGGCATCAGATGTCAGCTGCTCAGGTGCAGAGTGCTGTTGTCTCAAAGCACACATCCAGGAACTCTGCTGTCTGGGAGTTCTTTAAGAAATGTGCAGCAGACCCCACTGTTGCTATTTGTAATCTATGTCAGATGAGGATCAAGCGTGGGAAAGACACCAGACACAGGGGTACCACGTGCTTGAGGCAACATATGACCACCTGCCACACATCCCGTTGGTGCAACACTTTGCGTAGGTCCTCCTCCTCCTCATCTGTCTCTACCCGCATTGTATGTCCTGCCATGTCATTGCCTACAACCTCCACTGACAGGGATGATGCTACAGTAATGGATGTACCCGCTCCTTCCTCACAATGTGACAGCATCCCATCAACTGAAGATTTACACAGTCAGATTACGTTGCCCCAGCTGCTGCAGTGTAAGAAAAAATATAGTCCCAACCATCCACAAGCACAGCGTCTAAATGCCAGCTTAGCAAAATTACTGGCATTGCAGCTGCTGCCTTTCCAGCTGGTGGACTCTGCTCCCTTCCGTGAATTTGCTGAATGTGCTGTACCACAGTGGCATGTTCCAAAACACTATTACTTTTCATGGAAGGCCATTCCAGCACTATTCCAGCACGTGGAAGACAATGTTATCGAGTCATTGGGAAAGGCAGTCAGCAGCAAGGTGCATGTGACTTTAGACACGTGGTCCAGCAAGCATGGACAGGGTCATTACATTTCCTTCACGGCACACTGGGTAACTCTGATTGCAGCTGGGAGGGATCCAAGACGGGGCTCTGTGCTGGAGCTTGTTCATCCACCATGCCTCCAGAATGCTGCTTGTATGAGGTCTGTCTGCTCCACCACCACCTCCTCTTCCTCCTCCTCCTTCTCTCTCTCTGGCGAAGTGGCAGTTAAACTGACGCATAGCAGGGGCTACGCAATGGCTCAAGCAAAAAGATGCCATACTGTGCTTGAGCTGGTTTGTTTAGGGGACAGGAGCCACCGGGCCAGGAATTCTGTCAGCTCTGCAGGGGCAGGTGCAGAAATGGTTAACACCACGCCAGCTTCAGCTGGGAATGGTCGTCCGTGATAATGGCAGCAACCTGCTCTCCGCCCTACGCCAGGGTAAGTTGACGCATGTACCATGCCTAGCACACGTCCTAAATCTGGTGGTACAGCGTTTCCTAACCAGGTACCCAGGGCTGGCAGAGCTTCTCAGCCAGGCCAGAAAAGTCTGCAGCCACTTCAGACGGTCATTCCCAGCAAGTGTTCACCTGGCAGAAAATCAAAGAGAATTCCACCTTCCCACAAACCGTCTGATCTGTGACATGCCCACCAGGTGGAACTCGACATTAGCAATGCTGCAGCGCCTGCACAAGCAGCAGAGGGCCATCAACGAGTACCTGTGTGAGTATGGCACAAGGACAGGTTCAGGTCAACTTGTTTTTTTTTGGCTGATGGTCAAGGATGCATGCACTGTACTGTCACCATTTGAGGAGGCAACGAGGATGGTGAGCAGGGACAGTGCATGCATCAGTGACACAATTCCTTTAGTGTTCCTGCTGGAGCACACTCTGCAGTGAATTATAGATGTGGCTCTAGAGGCAGAGCAGCGGGAGGAAGAAGAGGCCTTCCCTAGCTCTGAAGGCCCCAGTCTTTCCGCAGACAGCATTCCAGTGGGTCCTCCTCAGATCAGACAGGAGGAGGATGAGGAGGAGGAATATTTGAGTAGTGGAAGCATTGAAGGTGGGGATTCCTCAAGGGAGGGTTTTGTGTGCCCAGAAACACAAGGACTGGTACGTGGCAGGGAGGAGGAAGTGCACGATGAGGTCATCCTCCTCATTGACCAGGAAGACTCGAAAGCTAATGCCACCTCCAACCTATGCTGCATGGGCTCCCTTATTATGCAAAGCCTGCTAAAGGACCCCAGGATTCGTACTATCAAGGAGAGGGATCATTACTGGTTGGCAACCCTTCATGATCCACGATACAAGGATAAAGTTGCAGAGCTCATCCTGCCCGCACAGAGGGAGCACAGGATGAAAAAACTTGAGGATGCTCTAAAGAGACACTTGTGTAACACCTTTCCAGGCACTGGTAGGTTACCAAGTGATGACACAGGTGCTTCTGAGGCTGCGGATGATCAGAGGAATAGTGGTGAAGGCCGGGGCCGCTTGACTGATGCCTTTTTAATTTTTTTTAGTCCACGACGCCCAGGGACATCAAATGTAGGCACCCATTGCCAGCGTCTTTACCATATGGTGAAGGACTACCTAGGTGCAAGGGCAGACCTGGATACCTTTCCAGCAGATGATTCTCTGGCTTACTAGGTGTTGAGATTGGATCACTGGCCAGAATTTAGCCAATATGCTATGCAGCTACTAGGTTGCCCTTCATCCAGCGTGCTTTCTGAAAGGATGTTCAGTGCCGCTGGAGGTTTTGTCACAGACAAAATAGTGCGTCTGTCTATTGACTCTGTAGACCGGGTTGACATTTATAAAAATGAATCAGTCCTGGATCAGCAGCTATCAATCCCCTGATGCTGACGTAACGGAATAGATCGGGGATGTCTTCTGCATTCACAAAACCTCCAACCCTGCACTCTTCCACAATACCACATAAGGGTTACGGTGTGAAGGCACTTGCTGCCATGAAAGGCACAATGTTTGGCTGCACTGGCGCCTGTGCCACATTTATATCATTTTAATTTTTTGAACCACAGGGTCCAACCCTGCACTCTTCCACAATACCACAAAAGGGTTACGGTGTGAAGGCACTTGCTGCCATGAAAGGCACAATATTTGGCTACACTGACGCCTTTACCAGATTCATATTTTTTTAATATAGGACCGCATGGTCCACCCCTGCACTTTTCCACAATACCACAGAGGGGTTACTGTATGATGGAACTTGCTGGCCTGGCACCAAAGGCACAATATTTGGGTGCACTGCCACTGACGCCTGTACCAGATTCATATCCTCAGAGGGGTTACTGTGTGACGGTACTGTTGCCGACGCTAGAGGCCCAATTTTAAAGCACCTATTGTGACTTTCATTCAAAGCCTGCATAAGTTTCACCATAATTTAGCCCAAAAAAATCACTAAACTTTTTCTGCGCGTCCTAAAATGTCTTTTCATACAGGCTGCCGCTCCAAGCAGTTGTTTATGAATAGATTAAAGGAAAAGCATTTACCGTCTTCTGAAACGTCATTTTTTTGTTTTTAAATGTTTCTATACATCCTAGAAATCTGCCACTTCACGGGCAGGTTATGGGGACCTCCTAGGCACGATATTTGAAGGAATTTTTTTTTTTTTTAACCCTTATTTCATGGAAAACTCACTGTCCCTTTAACCACTTCAATGCTAAGGACGCGCTCAGCGCGTCCTCAGCATTACCGCTGGTGTGCTGAGGACGCGCTGAGCGCGTCCTCACATTGGGGTCAGCGTTCGGCCGGGTTCCGGCCGATCGCTGGCCCCTCCGGTGCGGGCTGACATCCTGGATGTCAGCCCGGCATCCGGACCAGCAGCCGCCATTATTAGGTGTCATCGCGGGGGCGCGATGACACCTAATTCAGGCGCCCCCCCCCCGCATGTGCGGAGGAGGCGCCTGAAAGGGAGGGGGGGGAGGTCCTTCGGACCTCTCTCCCTCCCGATCGGCGGCGCACAGGGGGTTAACCCAGGCATCATTTGGAAGGGCACAGCCTGCCCTTCCAAATGATGCCTGGCATTAACCCCTGGGGAGCTGGATCGCAAATCGGCGCTGAAAAGCGCCGATTCGCGATCCTTCCCGGGAGCTGGCCGACATCTTGGATGTCGGCCAAGCTTCCGGGAACTCCCCCAGAGGACTGGCGTCATCGTGCGTAGCACGATGACGCCAGTCCTACAGTTAACCCCTAACTGCCACCAAGTGTGGAGATAGGGAGTTCCAATGAACTCCCTATCTCCCGATCCGTGGCAGCTAGGGGTTAAATTTTGATATCGTTGGATCGGCCAGAGCATGGCCGTTCCAACGATACCAAACATGAAAGTTAAAAATGTTGTAAAAAAAAATAAAAAAAAAAAAAAAAAATAAACACTTTTTTTTCTTTTTTTGGGTTTGTTAATGCAGCAATATTGTTCCCATTTCAATTATAATGTGAACAATGATGCTGCACTAACGATTTTTGTATGCGGTGCGTTTGTTAAAAATAGTGTCATTTTCCCCAAAAAAAAATGTAACGAGACCCCATCTCTAATTTTTTTAACAAGCGCACCCCATACAAAATATAACCGCAATTGCTCGCATGTTAAAATGTGGAAAAAAACACTTTACACGTTGTAAATTATTGAAAATACATATTTTATTGCATTTTTTGTTATAATATACAGACATGACATAACGTATACATATAATAATGACATATTATGAATCTACCGAGTCTGACGGAAAGAACGATATATAATATGTCGGTGTCATATACTAAAATAAGCCTTAAAAACACGTTTAAACATGATGCGCAAAACAGGTAAAAAATGACCTCAGCACAGGGGCGGGAAAAGCCTCAGCAGCGAAAGGGTTAAAAACGTTTTTTTTTTTTTTACTTTTTGTCCTTGTTTCCTGTCCCCCAGGGCACTACCCGGACCCCCATACACCTTTTATGGCAAATATCTAGCATATATGCCCTCTTGGAGGGCACTCTAAAAATCAGATTTTGAGTCCCATTGACTTGTATTGAGTTCGAGTTCGAACATTTGAAAAGTTCGACTTCGAATGCGAACCACACTCGGGGGTGTTTGGCTCATCCCTAGCATTGACCAGAGAACAGTTTGTGGACCATTTGGGGACTTTGATCGGGGGGTCTGGGTCATTGTGACCAATGCTTATGTGCACACCTTTTATGTGCTATTCAAAGTGTGAGTTTGTTTTTTGGATTTTAATAAATTTTAATTTGTTTTAAAATACTAGGGATGTGCGTTTCGGGTTTCGGAATTTCGGAATTTTCACGAAATTTCCCGATTCGTGTTTTCGGATGCGGCCGAATTTCCGAAAAATTTTAGATCCGAAAAGTTCAGATCCGAAATGTTTTCCGAGCCGAAACGAAATATTTTCGGATTTTTCGAATGGGCTTGAAATGTGGCAAACGAGGAGAACAGATGTTCCGAAAAACGAAAATTTTCCGAAAAACGAAAATTTTCCGAAAAACGAAAATTTTGGAAAAACTAACATTTTCTGAAAAACGAAACTTTTTTCGAAAAAACGAAAAGTCGATACAAAAAACGGGCAAAATGACACGAAAAATACGAAAAATGGTCGATATGCCGAAAAATTTGCAATTCCGAAAAACGAAAATTTTCCGAAAAACGAAAATTTTGTAAAAACGAACTTTTTGTAAAAACGAAAATTTTTCGAAAAAACGAAAAGTCGATACAAAAACCGAGCACAGTGACACGAAAATACGAAAAATGGTCGAAATTCCGAAAGAAAAATGTACCCGAAAAACAGGTCGAACCGAATCGAAACCGAAATCGGTCGAAACGAGCCGAATCGAAAAGTTTAAAAATCCGAAAAATCGAACCGAAAAAAAAAATCGGTGCACAAGCCTATAAAATACTACACAATATACTGTTCCATTTTTTTCAGATTGAAAGTGGATATGAAGGTGATGTGGGTTGGAATTTTTGCTGACTCTACCCCCAGTGAATACGACACCACAGATGTGCCATTCTAATTTTTAGTGTTTTTTTTTTGTGCAAACAAAAAACATTTAAGGTGATCTTTCGGATTGGCTGCAGTGAAGGAAGGACTATACGACTATTTTATTGATTTTTATAAAGATAAATCAATCATGAAAAGTCATAGAATAGAAGTTATGGAATTTATATCTCGCATTACATCTCAGATAGTAAAATCACATCCTCACATACCTCCCCCCTCTGCCTGTCCCCCCCCCCCATTGGCTTCCTGTACATTTCAGGATACAGTTTTAAATATTGACACTCACGTTCAAATCCATCAATAATTCAACCCCTCGTTAAATGTCTTTGTTACTACGCATGCAAGTCCCTTCTAGACCACTAGGGTCAGTGGGCGACCTCCGCCTGTCCTTTGTCTCCAGCCACACAGCCAACACTCGCCTCCAAGACTTCTCAAGAGCAGCTGCAGTCTGGTGGAATGACGTACCTCGATTCGTCAAACTCTCCCAAAATCATCAGGCCTTCAAGAAATCCATCACAGCTTACCTTTTCAGATTAGCGTACCACATTACTGATGCAAACCTATCCTTGTCAGGATTTTCAGGATAGTGTGGCCCAACGCACAACCCTACAAAGATTCCTAAACCGGCCATGTCAAAGGACTGGCCTAAGTAGAAAAACACTAGAATATATTATAGTCAGTAATAATAGCCGGGTTCAGTACACAGAAGTTCAGTTCTTAACAGCAATTTATGGGTTAAATAAAAAGTTACCAGGACCAAAAACAAAGGCGGTTGTAGGACAAAGAGGAAATTTAGTAAGGAAGGTTAGGCAGGGCAAAGATAACGAAACCAAATCTTGAGAGAGGCGCTACAGGAGACAAGAAATCTGGAATCACGACAGGGCACTTGGAAACGTCCGCTGCGAGCCTTTGAATACACACCGCGGTGTTCATTGGCTGACGCGGTGCGCATGTGCATGACAGAAAAGACAGGAATAATGATTGGAGATCACCAAAGCACTCCTCATCCGGCACGAGAAGGGGGGCGGTCAGGCATGTACGGTGCGCGATCCACTCCCACTGTCCAGCAGAAGCATACGGCTCACAGCCGAGCATGACAATCCCTCTGCTCACCTAGCCACACATGATGGATGCCAACTTCCATGGCCCTCACCATTCCTCAGACACTGTCACTAGAGATAATTTCTGACAACCAATAAAACTCTTGTCTTCCTCCACCCCAATCCCTCTAGATTGTACTCTATGAGCAGGACCCTCTGCACCTCTTGTCTCCTTTCCTATGTTTGTTTGTGTCTTGTTCCCTTTGGTTATTTTAAAGCGCTGATGACGCTATATAAATGATGATGATGATGATAATAATGGAAGTTCATTTTGATATATAATGTCTACGTCGTGTTACATCATTTTTTGGTGCAATTAGGCTCGCACTGATTGCCATATAATGACAGCCATATGGATAGTTGATACGATTGCATCCTGTCCTGTGAATAACAGATGCAAGTCTGAAAAAGTAAAATGGTGTGAACTATCCTTATACCCTCAGTTCCCACCTTAAGCATTGCACGCCCTGATGAAAATATGCAGTGATACAAGCTTTAGGTTAAGACCCTCAAGACTTGAAGACTCCCTTTACCGTGAAACTACATTCCCTATCAAATTCCAGAAGTGATTAAAACACCTGCCGTGATGACAGATGTGCTGAGAAAGCGCACTTGCAGTTCTGATTTACTGTTAAGGACATATGAATGTCAGTAGGACATTATGCTCACTGAGATTTTGATAGTGTATCATCTTCTGTGTGGCCAGTCATGCAGAAACCATTGTACTCTGGACAGGTTAGCTTCTGCTTGTGATGAGATACATTGGGATTTATTAGTTCGTCAAGTTCAAGCTTTCAATTTGATCATTCCACCATGCCTTACCGGTTCATAAATCCATCGACTCAGGGTCCACCAACTCACAAGTCTCATGACGTATACTATCTATTCCATTTAAAAGTGTCAGACAAATAAATTAACCAACATGTCAAACATGATTATTATATTTTATTGTTGTTAAGATTATATTCTGTATGTTATTAAACCACTCCAAGATCTATAGAGAAGCTGGTGCGAACTTAACCAGAGCTGTTGTAAACTTAACATCTCCATAGACTCTAATGGCTCTGGTATGTTTACAACAGCTCTTGTTAAGTTAGCACCGACTTTGTAATACTGCCCCATGGGTTTTATCTAGGGACGTCCCAATCCGATCCAAGACTGAGACTGAAACACGATTTTGAAATTTTTTGAGGATCAACATTTTAAAGCCAATCTGGACCCGAGTCTGATACTTGCTGGGCAGCGACACTCACAGCATTGGCTTTGACTCATAGAGTCTTTCCTGGCTGATCACAAATCATGGAGGAGGCTGGGAAGGCACTTCAAGCTTCACAGCTGGAGTCTAGGTGCTTCTACATTCAGTCACAGCATCTTCCCTGCCTGATCCATGACCCACGAGTGAATCCTGAGATCCCAGGATTCACTTTCACAAAGGAGCTGCCGATCTGCTGTCAGAGAAGGACTTGGTATTGCACGTTCCTGAATACCTCAAGACTCAGATTGGGACCCTGAAAATAGTGATCAAACATCCCTAGTTCTATCCTAAAGGGGTCTATTCATCAAGCAATACTGTTAAAGCTTAAAAACTGATATTTTTCTTTGGCTGAAGGTGAACTATGGTCCATTCTCTATCCAGGGAAGTTCCACCTAATGGTCGAGGCTGTTAAAGTCAAGAAAATAGTTGTTGTTCACGGTAGTTCGCAGAGTCCACTGCAACAATGTATCAGAAGCTCACATTTCATTCCTCCTAGCAGAAGAAATTGTTATCTGTAAGTGAACATGCCATGTGCTGCCTACTCTAATCATAACTTCTCATATAGAAAATTATTTAGAACCAGATTATATATATGTATAGCCTTTATAAACACCATTTCCCACATAGAAGGTCCAGCAATCTTCATACACTATATTGCCAAAAGTATTTGCTCACCTGCCTTGACTCGCATATGAATTTAAGTGACATCCCATTCCTAATCCATAGGGTTCAATATGACGTTAGTTCACCCTTTGCGGCTATAATAGCTTCAGCTCTTCTGGGAAGGCTGTCCACAAGGTTTAGGAGTGTGTTTATGGGAATTTTTGAACATTCTTCCTGAAGCGCATTTGTGAGGTCACACACTGATGTTGGACGAGAAGGCCTGGCTCTCAGTCTCCGCTCTAATACATACCAAAGGTGTTCTATCGGGTTGAGGTCAGGACTCTGCGCAGGCCAGTCAAGTTCATCCTCACCGGACTCTGTCATCCATGTCTTTATGGACCTTGCTTTGTGCACTGGTGCACAGTCATGTTGGAAGAGGAAGGGGCCAGCTCCAGACTGTTCCCACAAAGTTGGGAGCGTGGAATTGTCCAAAATGTCTTGGTATGCTGAAGCATTCAGAGTTCCTTTCACTGGAACTAAGGGGCCAAGCCCTGCTCCTGATAAACAACCCCACACCATAATCCCCCCTCCAAACTTTACACTTGGCACAATGCAGTCAGACAATTACCGTTCTCCTGGCAACCGCCAAACCCAGACTCATCCATCCTATTGCCAGATGGAGAAGCGCGATTTGTCACTTCAGAGAACGCGTCTCCACTGCTCTAGAGTCCAGTGGCGGCGTGCTTTACACCACTGCATCCGACGCTTTGCTTTCCACTTGGTGAAGTATGGCTTGGATGCAGCTGCTCGGCCATGGAAACCCATTCCATGAAGCACTCTGCGCACTGTTCTTGAGCTAATTTGAAGGCCACATGAAGTTTGGAGGTCTGTAGCGATTGACTCTGCAGAAAGTTGGCTACCTCTTCGATCTCTGTGCACCTCAGCATCCGCTGACCCCGCTCCATCAGTTTACGTGGCCTACCACTTCGTGGCTGAGTTGCTGTCGTTCCCAAACACTTCCACGTTCTTATAATACAGCTGACAGTTGACTGTGGAATATTTAGGAGTGAGGAAATTTCATGACTGGATTTGTTGCACAGGTGGCATCCTATCACAGTTCCACGCTGGAATTCACTGAGCTCCTGAGAGCGACCCATTCTTTCACAAATGTTTGTAAAACAGTCTGCATGCCTAGGTGCTTGATTTTATATACCTGTGGCCATGGAAGTGATTGGAACACCGGATTCTGATTATTTGGATGGGTGAGCGAATACTTGAGCGAATACAGTCAGACAAACGCATTTTTCACATCTACCGTCAAAAAGTGCATCCGAACGTATTTTTTCACAGAAGACGCGATAGCGGTCATACAATGCGCAATTTCAGCCGTATTTTTTGACAGAGCTATAAAAAACAAATGGACGTGATGTTGGCCGGACATGTGCAGCGTCTGACGTCTCCTAATCACGCACGCACGCCGCTATGCCGACGCAGCACACTCTGTGCGTCAGTACTAGCGGTTCCACCTTCTCGAAAAAATGCATTCTTTTTGCCGCTTGCGTTGCGCGGCCGAACGTTTGTGCAGCCGTACTTCGTATATTGTCCGTCATTGGACGTCATTTGCTGCTACTACGGCTGTAATAAATTGCGGCTCAACACTGCGTTCGTCTGACCCCAGCCTTAGGTGGCATATTCCCAAGGAAAACTAATTATATGTGCGGGCCTTCTCGTATCAGGAGAGGCCAACTCCCAGCATACTTATCCAAACAAAAAGAGGATCCAGGCACTCCATCGTGAATCCAAGATTGCTTTTTTTGGCCTTGTTTCAGACAATGATGATGTTGTGACTCTCAAATCTTTTTTCAAGTCTACACTAGACTTGACTACCCAGCAGTTTTGGGTAATGTGGGCTTTAGCCAGGTAAAACTAGCATTATCCAAATTCCGACTTTACCCATAATCTGTCTACAACCAGTTGCATTGAACATATGTGAAACCATACGTCGCAAACTGCCGATCCTCGACGTGGGCAGATATCCAAAAATCAGGATTCTCATCATACAGAAATAATTTACAAATTGAGAAGAACTGATGAAACAAAAATATCTATGTTTGATGTTGAAGCTGTATCTGGGGGGGGGATCTTAAGAGGAAATAGAAGACACAGGGTGTTGTCCACTGTGCACCATTGTTTGCCAGTTTTACAAATCAGCAGTATTGCAGTGCCATCAAACTATGGTTGCCAGGTCGGCCATGTTTTCCTGGACACATTACTATTTCATGCAGAGGGGGAGCACAGGAAATGTGCAGTCCTGCGCGATGTATAATTCATATACTGCAGTAAGGAAATCTGGTCAGGATTCCTTGTTGATTTCTCACCTGCAGCGAGGTGGCATTTTTTCATGCATTGCCCATCAGCATGAATAAACTATATGTGTCCAGGAAAACATGGCCGATCTAGCAACCCTACATCAAACACCGGCACTTCTCAAATCTGAACCCAAACAGCAACAGTAGCTAGATCCTCCATGTTTTCCTGGACGCATAATTTATTTATGCTGATAGACAGTGCATGAAAAATGTAACCCTGCAACATGTATAATTCATATGCTGCAGATAAGACATCCCACTTTCCTAGATTGTGAGTTCCTACGGGAATAGGGCCCTCATCTCCTCCTGTACTGTTTGTCAAATGTTGTTCAATGAATTGTAACCCTGTCTATACTGTGCCTATTGTACAGCGCTGCGGAATATGCTGGCGCTTTATAACTAAAGAATGATAATAATAATAAAAGTATATGAATTATACATGTTGCAGGGAAGCGCTTTTCACTGTTATCCCCTCTCCATGAAATAGTAATGTTTCCAGGAAAACATGGCCGATTTGACCAAAGATTTTCTCACCTAGCTTTCAGTTAGCTGCTGTTATAATAGCCGTCTGGAGAGAAGAATTCATGTAGATTTTGGAGAAGAGGATGGATATATTCAGCAGCCCATATCTACAGCATGTAAAATGTGATACAATATATAAATAAAGACTTATCTTTCAGAAACTTTCTAAGCTTCCAGGTGTAGGATGCAATTAATAAACATTCAATAAAATAAGATATAAAGAAGGAAGAGTGACATCTACATTGTTGTCCATCACTGACCTGAAATAGAGTAGGTCAAAAAGGGTAGGCCAAAGGCAAAGAGGTTCTGTGTACCTTAAGGCTAGGGTCAGACGAGCGTGATTTCTACTGACTGTGCGTCCGTGTACACGGACGTACGTCAGTACGGAAGACGCAGTAGTGGCCACACAGTCCGTTTATTCACTGATGTATATTTTGACGGATGTAGGAGAGAAAATAAATTAAAAAGTAAAATCATTTTGTCCGTGAAAAATGCTGGAGGTATAAATGCAGTCCGTCTGACCACGTTCCATCATTCACACACAAAGCTATGCGGACGTTGCGGACGCAGCGCACTTTGTGCGGCCGTTCTAGGGGTTGTACGTTCTTGCCTGCCTTGCGTCCGTGGGCCGTGGCCGTTGTGCGTCCGCAGTTCAGTGCGGACGTACTTCATGTGTCAGGCTCCGATGGGCTTTCTGTCATGCTATCACGGACGTACTATTAGGCTAGGGTCAGACGAGCGTAGTGTTCACGTCCGTGATTGCGCCTAAAAGTACGTCCGTGATAGCATGAAAGAAAGTCCATTGGAGCCTGACACATGAAGTACGTCCGCACTGAACTACGGACACACAACGGTCGTGGTAAACGGACGCAAGGCAGGCAAGAACGTACAACCCCTAGAACGGCCGCACAAAGTGCGCTGCGTCCGCAACGTCTGCATAGCTTTGCGTGTGAGTGATGGAACGTGGTCAGATGGACTGCATTTATACGTCCAGCATTTTTCACGGACAAAATGGTTTTGCTTTTTAATTTATTTTCCCTCCTACATCCGTCAAAATATACGTCAGTGAAAAAAACGGACTGTGTGGCCACTACTGCGTCTTCCGTACTGACGTACGTCCGTGTGCAAGGACGTACAGTCCATAGAAATCACGCTCGTCTGACTCTAGCCTAAGGTGCAATCACGGACGTGAACACTACGCTCGTCTGACCCCAGCCTTAGGCTAATGTCAGATGAGCGCACTCTGCGTGCATGCATAATGGACAGACGTACTGACGGAAGATACTGTAGACACCACTCGGTCCATTGTTTTTAATAGATGTAGAAAAAAAAAGGGAAATATGGGAAACAAAATTAAAATTAAATGACAGGTACAGTCAGCCAGACCAAAAAAACTGAGCGTCAACATGATGGACGTCGCAAATGCACTCCGTCTGACGTCGTCTCATCACGCACACTGGCCGCTACGAGGACGCGGCGCACTCTGGGCGTCTGTTGTAGCGCTTTTACGTCGAGGCCTAAATGGCGTCCATTGCCACCTGCGTGGTGTGTGCACACTTCGGTGCGCACATACTTCGTGAGTTGGTCTCTATTGATCACAAATCAATGCTACGATGAACATTTATCTGTGCGGCGACAAGGACATGATGACTGCGTACGTCTGATGCTAAAAAAGGCTGGGGTCAGACGAGCGGTTTTAAGAGCGGAAGGAACATTCATGAGAGTCTAACGCCCGTCTGTCCACCTCGCTGAGTGCAGTTAGTGCGCTTAGTGCTGCAAGACTCGATCCGAATATGGAGGATTGCACTTTGCAGCCCCGTTGAACGCGCATCGTAGAGCTTCGATGAGGAGGCTTTCAGAACCCCGCAGTACGCCTACTGTAGCGCACGCTACAGAGTGTGGCCGGCCGCGTTGAAGCATCACAAAGTCGTCAGTATGGGTGCGCATGTAGTGCGCTCATCTGACCACGGCCTTAGAAGTAGAAATTCTCAACTAACTTTATTGACCTGAGACAGTTTTGGGGTAGGCAGTATGTGTGCAATATACATAGGATTGCCTGATCAGCCATCTTTTCCTGGGCACCTTCTTACTATTTTGTGCAGAGAGGAGCAGAGGAAAAAGTGCTGCCCTGCAACATGTGTAATTCAGGAAGGAAATCAAGGCAGGTCACCTGGGATTCCTTTTAGCTTTCTCCCCTGCTGCAGCATATGACGTCTACATTCTAGGAGTGGCATTTTTCATACACTGTGCCCAGTATGAAGTAAATAATATGTATCCAGGAAAGCATGGCCGAACCGGCAACCTTACAGACACTCGGATAGTCGGATTGGCCATTTTTTCCTGGACAAGGGTTGCCAGGTTGGCCATATTTTCCTGGACATGTATTACTATTTCATGCCAAGGGGAGCACAGGGAAAAGTGCTGCCCTGCAACATGTATAATATGCTGCAGGAAGGAAATCAAAGCAGATCACCTGGGATACCTTAACCGCAGCGTATGGATTCAACATGCTGCAGAGTGGCATTTTTCATAGTGGCATTTTTCATGCTCTGCCCATCAGCATGAATAAATAATGTGTGTCTAGGAAAACATGTCTGATTTGGCAACCCTATCCTGGACACATAATTTATTCAGGCTGATGAGCAGTGCATAAAACCCTGTGGTCAGATGAGCGTGATTTCTACGGACTGTACGTCTGTGTACACGGACGTACGTCAGTACGGAAGACGCAGTAGTGGTCACACAGTCCGTTAATTCACTGACGTATATTTTGACGGATGTAGGAGGGAAAATAAATTAAAAAGCAAAACCATTTTGTCCGTGAAAAATGCTGGATGTATAAATGCAGTCTGTCTGACCACGTTCCATCATTCACACACAAAGCTATGCGGACGTTGCGGACGCAGTGCACTTTGTGCGGCCGTTCTAGGGGTTGTACGTTCTTGCCTGCCTTGCGTCCGTGGGCCGCGGCCGTTGTGAGTCCGCAGTTCAGTGCGGACGTACTTCGTGTAACGGGCTCCCATGGGCTTCCTGTCATGCTATCACGGACTTACTTTTAGGCGCAATCACGGACGTGAACACTACGCTCGTCTGACCCCAGCCTAAGGCTTCAAAGTAGAATCCCGAATGACCTGCCCGGAATAGACAACAGATCTAACCGCTTGCAATGAATTATGCATACTGCAGGGCAGCATTTCTCCTGCTCACTGCCTCTTCATGAAAGAATACTTACAGGTCTATTCACTAAAAGGTGAAACTCAGGAATATTGGCAGAAGAAAAGAACAATCTAGACCAAATAGCCGATTTGGAAAGTGAAATAAATGGGAGAATTTTTCTGGTTTGGCTATTTTGACCGGGATTTTTCACTTCTGCCAATTCTCCTGCGTTTCACCTTTAGTGAATAGACCTGTATGTCCCTGAAAACGTGGCTGATCTGGAAACCCTAAGTGTCCCAGTATCGTCATAGAACTACAAGAAAAGAAATCCAAACACAAGTACGAGAAATATTAGTATTTTTTACTTTTCGAGTCACGATGAGTCACGGCTGTAATAATATTCAGCATAGAATATAATAAAAGCTATAATTTATGCTAGGATATTTGTCTGAAGCTTAGCTACTTACTCTTATCAGGTGTGGGCTTGATAAAATACCGCCTAATAAGTAACCATGACAACACACCTGGGCTCAGTTTGGGAGAATTTCAAACAGCATCCTTTTAATCTGCACGGGGAGACATGGCGCCTCACAGGGGAGAGCACGTATTAGGCATTTTGGTGCTTAAGCGTTATGTCACCAGTTTGTTACTGGGTTATTTAGAAGCATTAGAAACATTGTATCCACTTTTTTGGGGCAGCATAAAACCATTGCTGCCACTGTCAACTATCAGAGTGTATTGGCCATCAGGAATGGAAATAGGGTCCAGAATGCAGTTTAGGCTAGGGTCAGACGAAAGCATTTTTCCCCACGAACGTGAAAAAGTGCGTCCGAACGCATTGACGTATTTTTTCACGGAATGCGCAAAAACGGTCAGACGACGCGCATTTTCGGGCGTGATTTTGTACGGATCGTCAATAAAACTCTTTTTGCGTCTGGACGTTATGTAGGCTGGACATTAGCAGTGTCTGACATCTCCTAATCACGCAAACACGCCGCTATGCCGCAGCTGCGCACTCAGTACGTCAGTACTAGCGGTTCAGCGTTCTCAAAAAAATGCGTTCAAATTCCACTTGCGTTGCACGGCAGGACTTTTGTGCGGCCGTACATCGTATATTGGCCGTCATTGCCCGTCATCTGCTGCTAGTGGGGCCGTAATTATGTGCGCCAGAACGCACGTTAAAAGTGCGCTGGTCTGACTCCAGCCTTACCCGGGTCTAGGGTTGCGGTATCGACAATGTTTAGACACATACAGGGTTATTCAAACAGCACCGAATTGGCCATGAAATTGTACCAAGCAGTGAATTTACCCGTACGGTGCAATTTTGTGGCCATTCTGCAATCAAAAAAGCTGGCAGTTCGCCAAATATTGACAAATTGCCAGCAAAATACAGTGCCTGTTCGGCAGCAGTGAGCTCCCCATAGAGAAGCAATGATTAATCTATGCAGAGAACACCGAATAGCACCAAAATATCAGTGAAATGCCCTGCTTTTCGGTGGTTTTATTTGACAGGTTTAAGCAGGAGAATCCCATAAGTTGCAATGTAAAAAAAAATCCCCATTTTTATTAAATATTTATTAAACCGTTCATTCTTTTTATTTGCAGCAAAAAGTCCTTTGGCAAAAAAAAGACAGTCCTTTCTTTTTTTTTTAATGGCTGTTTTTTTTTTCTGTAACAGACCATTTTATTATTATTCATAGAACCTCATATATTATTCCCAGGCATTTTCATGCAGTACTTTGTTTGAAAACGCCTTTTAAGGCTGGGGTCAGACGAGCGTAGTGTTCACGTCCGTGATTGCGCCTAAGGCTGGGGTCAGACCAGGGCACTTTTAACGTGCGTTCTGGCGCACATAATTACGGCCGCACTAGCAGCAGATGACGGGCAATGACGGCCACTATACGATGTACGGCCGCACAAAAGTCCGGCCGTGCAACGCAAGTGGAATTTGAACGCATTTTTTTGAGAACGCAGAACTGCTAGTACTGACGTACTGAGTGCGCAGCTGCGGCATAGCGGCGTGTTTGCGTGATTAGGAGATGTCAGACGCTGCTAATGTCCAGCCTACATAACGTCCAGACGCAAAAAGAGTTTTATTGACGATCCGTACAAAATCACGCCCGAAAATGCGCGTCGTCTGACCGTTTTTGCGCATTCCATGAAAAAATACGTCAATGCGTTCGGACGCACTTTTTCACGTTCGCGGGGAAAAATGCTTTCGTCTGACCCTAGCCTAAAAGTACATCCGTGATAGCATGAAAGAAAGTCCATTGGAGCCCGACACATGAAGTACGTCCGCACTGAACTGCGGACGCACAACGGCCGCGGCCCACGGACGCAAGGCAGGCAAGAACGTGCAACCCCTAGAACGGCCGCACAAAGTGCGCTGCGTCCGCAACGTCTGCATAGCTTTGTGTGTGAGTGATGGAATGTGGTCAGACGGACTGCATTTATACGTCCAGCATTTTTCACGGACAAAATGGTTTTGCTTTTTAATTTATTTTTCCTCCTACATCCGTCAAAAAATAAACGTCAGTGAAAAAAACGGACTGTGTGGCCACTACTGCGTCTTCCGTACTGACGTACGTCCGTGTGCAAGGACGTACAGTCCGTAGAAATCACGCTCGTCTGACCCTAGCCTAAAAGTTGTGTTTTTTTTTTATATACCCCCTTCGGTGGCTTGCTAGCTTTTTCCGGCAGCTGGTCGGCGGTCTATTCAGCAGGTCATTGTTTTTTTTTTTTGATCGATTCGGCAGTTTTGCAGCGGATCGTTGCGTCCTTTGGACCCCTCTATCTCCCTATTGGTAGGGGCTACAAAAATAAGAAAGGCATCACTGGAAAAGTCAGAGTCTGACCTTTCCAGCAGTGCCCCTCTTAACCCCTTACCTGTTAGTACCGTGGTCCAATACCAAATGGCGCTGGAGCGCGGTATTCTTCCATTGGGGCTGACATCTTGGATGTCAGCCCTGCCTCCGGGGCCTCCACTTACCCACTGATGTCTTCGCGTATGGGTGCGCGATGACGTCAGAAAGGGAATCCCTGTATCACTTAAAGATAGTCAAGTTTGGGATCACTGGAAAGGGGAGAGCGTGGCCTTTCAAATGATTCCAAACATGACTAGATTATATGTAAAACCAAAATTTAAAATAATAAAAGTGTCAGTTTTTTTTTTTTTAGACTGCAGCACGATTATTCACTTTTCAATTGTAATGTAAACAATCATACTGCACAAACTCACCTTCTCATTCCCCACAATGAAAAATTTAGTTTTTTTCAGTTTGACTTAAAATCGTGTATTTTCTCAGAAAAACAAAGTAACAGGTTCCCATTTCTAATTCTTTTTAACAAGTGTACCTACAGAATATATAATTAAAGGTTTGGATGATAAAATGAGAAAAAAATTATTTCACACGCTGTAAATGATTGAAATCACCATTTTTTTACAATTATTTGTTATAGCATTCTGGCAGGACATGACGTATACATTTAATAATGATATATTATGTATCTGCTGTACAAAATGATATGTAATTTGTCTGGGTCGTCCAAAAAAAACATGACTTCAAATCGTGTTTAAACATGATGAGCACAAAACGTTAAAAATGAGCTCAGCACACAGAGGTGAAATGGCTCAGCAGCGAAGGGGTTAACAAACAACTTTCACAATGTTTTATCTCAAAAATCAGATTTCCACAACTCTGAATGTTTTGCTGAAATGCTAAACCACAAATTACTATTTTATATTATTAATATATCATTAAAAAGAAATACCTGGAAAAATCCCAAACTTACCTCTGATCTCATTGTGAAGAGGGAGGTACTGTCTAACACTTCCTCTCACCATGCACGGTGAAAGAGTGAGAACAAACAGTTTCCAGTGGTCTTCCTCCATTCCTGTGTGACACTGCTCTCGCAAGCTTGCGGCAGGGTTGTGTTTAGTTCCATGGAGTCCTTTGGACGTTCATATAGACCAGTGGTTCCCAACCCTGGTCCTCAAGTACCCCCAACAGGCCAGGTTTTATGGGTTACCTTGGGGAAATGCAGACTGAATCCTGCAATCACTGAGCAGCAAATCCTATCACCTGTGTTGTATTTCAGATATCTGGAAACCTGGCCTGTTAGGGGTACTTGAGGACCGTGGTTGAGAGCCACGGATATAGACTATACCAGTGTTTCTCAACTCCGTTCCTCAAGTACCCCTAACAGGCCAGGTTTTAAGGATCACCTTGGGGAAATGCAGACTTAGGCTAGGGTCAGACTAACGCATTTTTCACGTGCGTTTAGCCGCACGAAATCACGGCCATGCTAGCAGCAAATGACGTCCAATGCCGGGGAACATACGACGAACGGCCGCACGAAAGTTCGTCCGTGCAACGCAAGTGGCCAACGAACGCATTTTTTCGAGAACGTCAAACCGCTACTACTGACGTACAGAGTGCGCTGGGAAAAAATACGTACGTTCGTTCGAACGCACTTTTTCGCGGACAACGTGAAAAATGCGTTCGTCTGACCCTAGCCTAAATCCTGCAATCACTGAGCAGCAAATCAGATCACCTGTGCTGTGCTTCAGATATCTGCAAACCTGGACTGGTAGGGGGACCTGGGACTTGGGTTGGGAAACACTGGACTACACCACATAGCAGCTCCAGCATGCTGAGGATAGTACACTTTTACACTAGTGTTCTAGACCAGTGTTTCTCAAACCTCTCCCCGGGACCCCCAACCAGCCCAGGTTTGCAGATATGTGAAGCACAGCACAGGTGATACGATTTGCTGCTCAGTGATTGCAGGATTCAGTCTGCATTTCCCCAAGGTGATCTACAAAATCTGGCCTGGTTGGGGGTCCAGAGGAGAGGTTTGGGAAACACTGTTCTAGACAACCAAGTTCTTTCAATTATTGATGGCCTACATTTCCCATAATTCTTCCCGAGCCAACATCTGGTTGTCTGCTGTGTCCCTTCTAACCATTTGTAACACAGAAATTATGTGCTGTCATACCGAGAAGAGAAATAAAGCTCCATTAAGTCACAGATCTCAGCGCTCTGTTGGAAGCCAGTTCTTCATCTTCCACAGGACCGGGTGTTGCTAACACAACCTGCCAGAGTAATATTGCACCTTTTTCTTTTCTCCGCAATATCCTCACTTACAAATCATTAGCTGTGGGGTCATATTGTTCGAGTCTGAATTGTTTTATTAGTAACTGAACGCTGGAAATGTATAATTGCCTATCGAGGTTTGATTTAATGCTTTGATTAGGAACACATTGTGCGATGGCTGGGCCGAAGCTACAGATACCTCTAGCGGTTTGCGCACATCTGTGTTTGATAATGCTGTCGCAATCATACATGTGAAAGAGTCTGGAATAATATGTTTTGTAATAAAACAAAAGTCTTTCTTTCAGCGAGGCCCTTGAAAAATACCGCAAGGACAGAGAGCTTATCCATCAGTGTTTCTTTAAACCCACCTGCATCATACAGTAAACATTCATTACAGGTACAAGTGATATAAGGCGTGTAACCTAATAAAAAAGCATAACTAATACTATATGGAGCAATATCGACACCATAAGTTAATGAGAGACACTGTCAGGGTTATTCAAAGAGAATCGAAAAGCCACCGCACGTTCGGTGACTTTTCGTTCTCTTCAATTCGGTGCGATTTGGCGATCCCATTTCAGTGACCCTGCGGTGTATTCAGCAAGCACCACAGGGCCGTCGTAGTGCAGGGAAAAGCCGCCGCAAACCCGACGAACACTCACCGCAAAACCCAGGCGAATGCACACGAAACCCGCAAAAACATCTGGATTAACCCCACCGAACACGCCGGAAAAACCCGAGCAGACGAATGTAGTGAAAAAAAAAAAACAGTACGCTTGAATGTTTGAAAAGTGAAACGCTGTTTGCAAAGAAACTACTGAGTGAAAATGTCTGAAATTTACATATACAGTAAGATCCAATGAATGATAATAAAAAGGGCTGTTACAGAAAAAAGAAAAAACGTTTAAAAAGAATAAAAAAAAATCAGAAATAGTTTTTTACAAGAAAAATCTTGAAAAATGCTTAAAAGATCCTTAAAAATCTATAAATAGACTCTTTACTGCAGAATATTATAATGAACGGTTTATTAGATATTGAATTAAAACGAGAATATTTTTAACATTGAAGCCTATGGGATTCTCCTGAATTATTTATTTATTTTATTTATTTATTTTAAAGGATTTAAGGCTGGGGTCAGACCAGCGCACTTTTAACGTGCGTTCTGGCGCACATAATTACGGCCGCACTAGCAGCAGATGACGGGCAATGATGGCCAATATACGATGTACGGCCGCACAAAAGTCCGGCCACGCAACGCAAGTGGAATTTGAACGCATTTTTCTGAGAACGCTGAACCGCTAGTACTGACGTACTGAGTGCGCAGCTGCGGCATAGCGGTGTGTTTGCGTGATTAGGAGATGTCAGACACTGCTAATGTCCAGCCAACATAACGTCCAGACGCAAAAAGAGTTTTATTGACGATCCGTACAAAATCACGACCGACAATGCGCGTCGTCTGACCGTTTTTGCGCATTCTGTGAAAAAATACGTCAATGCGTTCGGACGCACTTTTTCACGTTCGCGGGGAAAAATGCTTTCGTCTGACCCTAGCCTTACCAGGAAGGATACATTGAGATTTGTCTCGTTTTCAAGTATGTCCTGGGTTCAAGAACATTGAGTGGTTACAGAAATACAAAATAGTAAAATGCAAGATATTAACACAAAAACAAATATACAGATTAACAGAAAAATAAATATGTAGGAAATAAAGTCATTATGTTACATGTTTACAGGTGCATTCTGTATTGAGGTATGTTAATAGGGAATTCTTAAGGGACTTTAGACTGGGGGAAGATATGATGGCATCTGGGAGGTTATTCCATAATTGTGGTGCTCTGTAGGAAAATGAGGATCGAGCCACTTTCTTTTTGTATTGTGGTATTGCAAGTAAGGTGCTGGTCCTGGATCGGAGGTTATAGGATGAGGGAACTGCTAGGGGAAGCAGCCTATTCAGGTAGGGTGGTAGCTTCCCAGAAAAGCTCTTAAACACCAGGTTGGAAAGGTGAAGGGTGCATCTAGAGTCCAGTGATGGCCAGTTTAGTTCTTTTAACATGTCACAATGGTGGGTCGTGTAGTTACATTGTAGCACAAAGCGGCAGAATGAGTTATACAATTTAGTAAGTTTCTGGAGGTGTGTCTGCGGGGCGGCTGCATACACTACATCTCTGTATTCAATGGCTGGCATAAGCATTTGTTGTACAATCTGCTTTCTTACCGCGGGGCTCAGGCAGGATTTGTTTCTGTGCAGGGCACCTAGTTTGGGGTAAATTTTAGATGAGAGTTTTTCGATGTGGGGCCAAAGGATAGATTTGGATCTAGTAACCACATACCTAGATATTTGAGAGAAGTGACTGGTCAGCGTGCCATTTGATTTTGTCCTGACACATAGATGGGGTGTTTGCAATTTGTTTAGTTTAGGTGCGGTTCCAAAGAGCATCGTTACAGTTTTGTCAGCATTTAGAAAAAGTTTGTTATCTGCAATCCACTTTTCTACCTCTGTAAATTGTTCTTGCAGCACGGCCTCCAGCTGCGGGAGATTTGGTTGGCTGGTATAGATTACAGTGTCGTCTGCGTACATGTGTACAGTTGAGGCTTTGCAGACATTGGGCAGATCATTTATGAATATTGTGAATAGCAAGGGCCGAGTATCGAGCCTTGGGGTACACCGCAAGTGACTGGGAGGGGGAGAGAAGTGCTGTCAGAAATGGACACATATTGTGACCGATCAGATACATACGATTGAAACCAGGTTAGCGTGTGATCACCAATACTGGAGTTTTTACGTTTTTGTAATAGGATGCCATGGTCTACCATGTCAAAGGCCTTGACAAAATCTAGGAAGATGGCTCCAGTTAGGTTTCCTTGTTCCATGCCAGCTTGGATATCATTACAAACTTTTAAAAGGGCGATTGTAGTTGAATGATTTGGACGAAAGCCTGATTGATCTGAGGTTAAATAGTTCTGATACTAGTAATAATCACGTAATTGAGTGTAGACACATTTTTCCAGAATTTTTGACATTACAGGAAGCAATGATATCGGACGGCAGTGGCGACTCTAGGAACAATATTTAGGGGGGGCACAGAAGATACCGCAGTCAAAACTGGGGGGGCACTAATAATTTTCACCACTAAATCATACCACTGAATAAAACTAAGAGCCCTATCACTTGGTGTGAACTAAAACACCATCACTAAAGGATAAATTTAGCGCAGACTAACAGATCACCTTGTACGCGGTAGTCCATAAACAAGGTCGTTTGGCGCACGCTAGGAAAACTCTAAGACCCAAGTTGAGACCCAGCGCTAATGCAGTTGTGTACAGAATAGAAACACTAATAATTACTGAGCTAATGTGTTTGGTCTAATTTGCATCTTTTGCTGCACATCATCCATTAAGTGAATATTTTGTACCGCGCTACTTCTTATGAGTGTGATATACTGAGTTGCATTGATTCCATCCATCAGCATTGCTATAGCCACACAGTGCCCATCCGATACACGTCATTCATTCAATTTAATGTTTTTTATTGGTGTCTTCTTGCAAAGTTTGTATTAATAAAGTTGTTTAGTGTGTACAGGATAGAATTGTTTTTTCTTTCCCAGTGCAGAGTGCCGGCCATACCTATCCCCCGCCCTCACAAGCTTGAATATGAACACATACAGTGAATAACCTCACACCCTGCATTATTAAAATCCTCCAAGGTGGCCGTATCCTCCATGTTTTGATGCACACATATATTAAGGCTGATGGACATTGCATGATAAATGCCACCTAAGGCTAGGGACAGATGAGCGCATTTTCTGCGGCCACCGTCAAAATGTACGTCGATGCGTGCGCACGCATTTTTTCACGGAATACGCTTAAGTGGTCAGACGACCACAGTCGCACAGTCGCAGGTACTCACCAACGCAATTCTAGGGAAATCCGGCTGTTTGAACGTTATGTAGGCCGCACACTAGCAGCGTCTGACGTCTCCTAATCACGCACACACGCTGCCATGCGGCCGCAGTGCACTCTGTACGTCTGTAGCAGCGGTTTCACGTTCTGAGAAAAATGCGTTCATTTGCCGGTTGCGTGGTGTCGGCGCACTTTTGTACGCACGTACTGCGTATATTGGCCGTCATTGGCCGTTATGTGCTGCTACTGCCGCCGTGATTTAGTGCGCCTGCACGCGCGTTCCGACTGCCCCACTCTGACCCTAGCCTAACAGCATGTAGAATCCTTACACTGCATTTAATAGATCCAAAAGGAAGGCCAGGTGAGCGACAAAAAATTTCCTGCTGCAGCATATAAATAATACATGTTTCAGGGCAAGACTTATCCATGTGTCACTTTAAACATGGTCCACACGGTCACCCTAATAATCAACCACTTCCATACTATGAATAACCCCCAGCATAAAATGTTAAAAATTAGGCAATATACTGTATTAGGATATATGTGGATAAAGGACACTTTTATAATAGAGCCTACTGCAACAGCAACGAAAATGCGGACCAGATCCATTACTATGGTGAATGGGGCCACGAGAACACCTGTGCTGCATTCCTTTCAATTTTGGGCGAGGACTTGTTTTTTCTGTTTTTTTGGAGCTAGCACCAGGGCTGAGCAGTAGGTAAAATGTTGCAATTAGTGCACCTAAAAAATTAGCGCTGGCACCAAGTGATCTGTTAGCTGCAAAAGCGCTAGAGATTTCTAGCGCTCTCCGTGTTAAGTAAAGGACGCGGAAAGTATATTAACCCTTTCGCTGCTGAGGCTTTTCCCGCCCCTATGCTGAGGTCATTTTTACCTGTTTTGCGCATCATGTTTAAACATGTTTTGAAGGCTTATTTTAGTATATGACCCAGACATATTATATATCGTTCTTTCCGTCAGACTCGGTAGATTCATAATATGTCATTATTATATGTATACGTTATGTCATGTCTGTATATTATAACAAAAAATGCAATAAAATATGTATTTTCAATAATTTACAATGTGTAAAGTGTTTTTTTCCACATTTTAACATGCGAGCAATTGCGGTTATATTTTGTATGGGGTGCGCTTGTTAAAAAAATTAGAGATGGGGTCTCATTACATTTTTTTTTGGGGAAAATGACACTATTTTTAACAAACGCACCGCATACAAAAATCGTTAGTGCAGCATCATTGTTCACATTATAATTGAAATGGGAACAATATTGCTGCATTAACAAACCAAAAAAAAAAAAAAAAGTGTTTAATTTTTTTTTTTTTAATTTTTTTTTTTAATTTTTTTTTATTTTTATTTTTATTTTTTTTTTTTTTTTACAACATTTTTCACTGTAGTGTTTGGTATCGTTGGAACGGCCATGCTCTGGCCGATCCAACCATACCAAAATTTAACCCCTAGCTGCCACGGATCGGGAGATAGGGAGTTCATTGGAACTCCCTATCTCCACAGTTGGTGGCAGTTAGGGGTTAACGCTGGGGGGGAGTTCCCGGAGGCTTGGCCGACATCCAAGATGTCGGCCAGCTCCGGGAAAGGATCGCGAACCGGCGCTTTTCAGCGCCGATTCGCGATCCAGCTCCCCAGGGGTTAATGCCAGGCATCATTTGGAAGGGCAGGCTGTGCCCTTCCAAATGATGCCTGGGTTAACCCCCTGTGCGCCGCCGATCGGGAGGGAGAGAGGTCCGAAGGACCTCCCCCCCCTCCCTTTCAGGCGCCTCCTCCGCACATGCGGGGGGGGCGCCTGAATTAGGTGTCATCGCGCCCCCGCGATGACACCTAATTCTGGCGGCTGCTGGTCCGGATGCCGGGCTGACATCCAGGATGTCAGCCCGCACCGGAGGGGCCAGCGATCGGCCGGAACCCGGCCGAACGCTGA
Source organism: Leptobrachium leishanense (assembly GCA_009667805.1). Taxonomy (NCBI): domain Eukaryota; kingdom Metazoa; phylum Chordata; class Amphibia; order Anura; family Megophryidae; genus Leptobrachium; species Leptobrachium leishanense. The sequence goes on along the minus strand of CM019066.1, from coordinate 3,242,697 downwards.
CCCCAATGTGAGGACGCGCTCAGCGCGTCCTCAGCACACCAGCGGGACTGCTGAGGACGCGCTGAGCGCGTCCTCAGCAGCGAAGTGGTTAAGCTCGCGGTACAAATCGCTAATAGCAACACACTAAGTGATTTTTCCCATTTGTAGCGGGAGACAAACGATCTGTTGGTCAGGCGCTAGACTCAATTAACCTGGTGCTAACGCAAAACCATGCGCACGCAAGGGTTAACCCACACCAGGTAATAGTGCCCTAAATAAGTATATATAAATAAGATTCCAAAACCCCAGAGTAATGTGATGCAATGAGTAATGTGACGCAATGATGCCTTTTTATTGTACTAACCTGATACTTTATTTGCCGCAATTCGGCAGTTTTCGCTGAATGTCTGATAGCTGCTTCAGCAACTCCACTTTTAGCAAATTACAGTGACCATTCGATAAATAGGAATTCACTATATTTTCGGCGAAATGAATTCCCCGAAATGTGCCGAAAAGCAAAGGATCTAAAGATCATTAGACCCTTTAGATTCTAACTTCCATAATAACCCCTAAAATGCCATAAACCCAGGGAAATACAATAAAAATAATAAACAATGTGGCATTTAGCTACCCCTTAACCCCTAATATGCCATTAATCATGGGAAAACATGAAATGAATACACTGTGCGGCATGTAGCTACCTATTAACCCCTACAATGCAATTAATCAAGGAAAAAATAAAATGTATACTGTGAGGGATGAAGCCTACCCATTAACCCTTAATATACAACTAAACCAAGGCAAAAACTAACGTAATACACAATGTAATGTATAGTCAGAACATTAACCACTTCACTGCTGAGCCATTTCAACCCTGTGAAAATGCTTAAGATTAAGTGCCCGTTATTTAATGTTTTATGACTTTTATTTCAAACTGAATATGGTCATGTTGGATATCATTGGAAAGGCCAGAATCTGCCCTTTCCAATGACACATAGATTGTCCATATACAATGCACAGGGACGGAGATACAGTGGTCCGAAAAAGTGTGGGAAGCTGGATGCTGATTTTTGGTGGGGGGCACATGGGGGGGCAAGGAATAACCTAGGGTGGGGCAATTGCCCCCCCTTGCCCCCCTGTAGAGTCGCCTATGTCGGACGGTAATTGGATACCAAAGTATTGTCTCCACTTTTATGGATAGGTACCACCCTTGCAGTCTTCCAGAGCTTGGGTATGTATCCAGTCGCCAGTGATTCATTGATTAGGGTCGCGACAGGTTTTACAATTGCTGGCGCACTGATTTTAAGCAACATTGCTGGGATTTGATCAGGTCCAGACTGGTATTTAATTTTTGGGTTACGGAGAAGTTTAGTGTTGACACTGACAGGCACTGGTCTAAAACTGAATTTCCGTTTGATACAGGGTTTTTGCACAGTTGGTCCTGACCCGAGTGCGGCCTTTCTGATTGCGTGTCATTACCTAGCTTAGCAATCAGGGTGGTGGCGCATCTAACAAAATAATTATTAATTATTAATAAAACTGTCAAATGAAGCATCCGAATGGCAGGGCATTTTGGCAACTTTTCACTGCTGGTTTTTGTTCTCTGAATAGACGAAGCATTGCTTCTCTATGGGATTTCACTGCCCTTGAACAGGCACCGTATGTGTAGGCAATTCGCCAACATTTGGCGAACTGCCTGCTCTCTGAAGAGTCGAATGGCCAGGAAAGGTAACCAAACACTGAATTTCAGCGTTCGGTCACCTTTCGCCAGCAATTCGGAGCTCTTTGAGTAACCCTGTGTATGATGCATTAGCTTTTAATTCCCCTGGAAACAGGGAAGATATTTTGGTTGAACTTGTCATTGTTCCCTGTTCTGAAACTGTTCAGCAGACTTAGAACTGCAGAGGTGAATGTGGAACATGAAAGCATTTATGTAAGTAGATAAAAAGGCATACAAGATAATTCAGAGAGCATGAAATGTCTACGACATTTCAATGCCCTCTCGTTCCCCGCGCTTCCCTGCACTTTGGGGAATCACAGTTCGCCACCCTACAGTGTATTCAGCAAGCACCGCAGGGTCTCCGGAGTGCAGGGAAAACCCGCCGCAAATCCTACGAACACTTGCTGAACACTCACCGAAAACCCGCAGAAACTGCCGGAAAAAGCCGCCGAGCCGCCGATCACAGTGCACAGCAGCCGCCGATCAAAGTGCAGAGTAGCCGCCGATCACAGCAGCAGAGCAGCCACCGGAAAAAGCTGACAAGCTGAGGAACGGGGTGCCAAAAAATGAAAGTTTGAAAATCGAAACACTGTTTGCAAAAAACTACTAAATGAAAATGCCTGGAATTTACATATAAGATCCTATGAATGATAATAAAAAGGGCTGTTACAGAAAAAAAGGTTACAAAAAAAACTGATTTTTTTTTACCAGAAAAATACCAAAAAATGCCTAAAAGATCCTAAAAAAAATCTATAAATTAAGAAACTATTTACTGCAGAAAAAAATAACAAATGTTTTATTAGATATTGAATGAAAACGCAAATATTTTTAACATTGAAGCCTATGGAATTCGCCTGAATAAACCTGCTGAATGAAACCACCGAACGGCAGGGCACTTCAGCAACTTTTCTTTGCTGTTCGATGTTCTCTGAATAGATTAACCATTGCTTCTCTATGGGGGAATTCACTGCCGTCGAACAGACACTGTATTTGCAGGCAATTCTCCAAAATTAGGCAAACTGCCTGCTCTCTGAATAGCCGAACGGACATGAAATGTAACCGTATGCTGAATTTCAGTGTCCGGTTACATTTCATGGCCAGATCGGCTCTTTTTGAATATCCCTGATACAGATAGAAGGATATCCAGCTAGATAGATAGCCACATAGATAAATAGGCAAGCAAGATAGATCGGCAGGCAGACAGATGGACATATATGAAGACAGACAGATATAGATATGCAGGCAGATATGGATAAAGAGATTGGCAAATGAATGGATAGGCCAATAGATAGACAGCCAGAAAGGAAGATTAATACATGGATGGATAGATAAGGAGAGTGACGACGTGGTTCACTGGTACTAAAACTCTGTTTGATATCACATCCCGGGCCAAAATTGGTATCAAAATGGGGTTAATTTCTTATCATGTAAGGTTCGTCGCCGTCGCTGGCGTCAAAAAGACAAAACCAGTGCTGCTGCATGAAAGTTGCTGCCCTGCTGGACTTTTCCTTGCTGGGTTCTCCAGCAGCATCAGCAGGTGTAATCAAGCCCTGAATTCCCTATTTAACAGATGTACACCCTTCCCAAGGCGCTTCTACATTCTGTTGTCTCAGTGTTACTGGCCATTCCCCTGGACTCTCTGTGGAGAATCCTTGCCAGTAACCATGCCTCGAGACCCCTTTTTGTTGTGCCTGCCCCAAGACCTCCCAACCAGAGACTTTCCTGCCTCGCCCCTCTGCTGTATGAATATTGTTTTACTTGAATAAACCCCCATCTGGTTTAGCCGCACTTTATTACGGCCGTGGTAGCAGCAAATGACGTCCAACGCAGGCCCACACACAAAGTACGGCCGCACGAAAGTTCAGCCGCACAACGCAAGTGGCAAACAAACACATTTTCGTCAAACCGCTAGTACTGACATGCAGAGTGCGCTGCGTCCGCATAGCGGTGTGTGTGCGTGATTAGGAGACGTCAGACTCTGCTCATGTCCGGCCAACATCACGTCCAGACACCCAAAGTTTCCTGGTTTGGATCCATAAAAAATCACCGCCGAAATTGCGCATCGTATGGCCGCTATCGCGTCTTCTGTGAAAAAGTACGTCCATGCGTTCGGACTCACTTTTTTACAGGCGATGCGAAAAATGTGTTCGTCTGACCCTAGCCTACATCAGTGTGAATGTCTAATACTCTAATAAAGATAGATGCAATATTGCAGATAAACCAAACATTGCAAAATCCCCAAATTATTTCTGGACTCCTGTGAAATTCATCCCCACAACCTCCGGTCCTCCGGGTGTTAATTATCCCATACTGATTGTATAAAGGTACCTGTTCCAGCTGGTGCTGAGCGGCGTCACAGAATAGGCTTTCTTCTGATTTATTGTGTTTAAATATTTGTTCTTCTTAGCGGTAAAGTCTTTTCTATAAAGGTGAAGAACATGGTTGAGTGTTTATTCATACGTGAGTCACGTGCTTGGTCTAATAGAGCATCACAAGCCGTCAGTCTGCCCCTATTCACAACATAATCATGAGATGTTCTTTTATTCTGTCCGGCACAGTATGAGCGGAGGTCATGTCTCATGCACAGGTGCTGCTTTGGAGGAGACGGCTGGACTCCAAGAGTAAATTCATACACTTGAACCAATAATGACTTCATGAACCGCTTCTGGCTCCGTGACCTTAAGGCTAGGGTCAGACAAAAGCATTTTTCCCCGCGAACGTGAAAAAGTGCGTCTGAACGCATTGACGTATTTTTTCACGGAATGCACAAAAACGGTCAGACGACGGGCATTTTCGGGCGTGATTTTGTACGGATCGTCAATAAAACTCTTTTTGCGTCCGGACATTATGTAGGCTGGACATTAGCAGTGTCTGACATCTCCTAATCACGCAAACACACCGCTATGCCGCAGCTGCGCACTCAGTACGTCAGTACTAGCGGTTCAGCGTTCTCAGAAAAATGCGTTCAACTTCCACTTGCGTTGCACGGCCGGACTTTTGTGCGGTCGTACATCGTATATTGGCCGTCATTGCCCGTCATCTGCTGCTAGTGCGGCCGTAATTATGTGCGCCAGAACGCACGTTAAAAGTGCGCTGGTCTGACCCCAGCCTTATAAGAGACAAGTGTGTTTGTCGTTGAGGCAGCATGTTTGACTTGCAAATGGCTTACGGTCATATGATGCTTCGCACCGTGCATCGCACATACTCTATTCTATACCCTATCCAGTTTACCTATGGCTGAACAGGGGAACTAAGCTCAAAGCTCTGGCAACAATAAATAGTGGAGAACGCAGGATCTTTGTTTGTGATCTGGAGGCCGTTTATTCGATAAACAATGTTATTGATAAGAGATGGCAGCCGAATGAGATCTGATAGTTGACAAAAGACTTCTAATATGCCCCTTGGTGATGTCCTTTGAATACATCCCACACAATACTTTTATGGCCATTCTATGACCAATGCCACACAGTGATGAAAATATACTATCAGGGTTATTCAGAGAAAGGTGAAACTCTGGAGAACTTCGAAGTGAAAATTCTAGGTCAAAATAGCCAAACCAGAAAAATTCTCCCATTTATCTCACTTTCCAAATCGGCTATTTACAGAGTTACAAAAGAAGGAGAGGGGTGAAGCGCCCACCGGAAAGGCGTCTATCCCACTCGCTGAATGCTGTGTGTGGGGGTTTCTCTAAATACCCGGGTAACAGTTGAATAAACAAAAATACAACACAGCGCTTAAAAAGACCAAAGTCCAGAAAAGACAGTGGGGTAGACACCCTGTATGTCCATAAGCAGAAGTTGCTGACTTTAGGAATGAATCTTCTCAATAATGTAGATACGGTATGCACTGTAGGGAGGAAGCACAAAAAGGAGGGACCAAAAATTGCGCAGTATCCCAGCAGCCAGAATGAAAGTAATACGTATAGATAATAAACTCACATTCTGTGGAGCCTACGACCGGCTCTTAGGAATCAGGCAGGCTGGGACTTTATTTCAGGTGCCCATATAACCTTCAAGCGACTTTTCCAGAAATCTCCAAAGATAGGAACACTGTAGGAGAATGGGCAAAAAACCAAGAAGGCACCTCCTAGTGCAATAAATCAAGGGCAGCTTAATATATTAGGAAAGAATTTGCCAAATTCAAACTCACACTTGATTGAGCCTCTATTGGCTCCGTCACAATGCGCATAGGGAATCGTAAGGTGTTCCCCAAACCTTCTTTGCAAATGTTATAGAGGCAGACAGCAGTTAGAGTTGTTCAAAAAATTTAAAAACATTTATTAGTTTTAAAATAGATAGATCATATCTACCAGACCAAAGACCAGGACGCGTTTCGCCTATACAGGCTTCCTCAGCTGGTAATCATATGTCTGTTCTTGCTGCTGCCTTTTTATATAATACACATTCAATTAACAATACAAAAAATCAATCAATCACTCAGGATTAATTATACTCTAAATCAGGTGTGGCTAAGTGGCTCCCGCCATCTTGTGCATGTCTGGAGGGTCTGCGTGTCACCCCGAAACGCGGAAGTGTTAAAAAAGCGCAAATAAAAAGAAATTTATTGTTCATGTAAAGATACATTGCGCCCGCCATTTTGCGCATGCGCAATCATCCTGCGTTCCAAACTGAGGCGCAGGATCTCCAAATCGCCGCGCTACTAAAGGTTTAGCATCGGAAATCACTCCCACTCGTAACACGAGGAAGGGAGAGGGGGGCACATGCCCGACAACCACTATAGTAATGGAGGAAAACCCCTTTATTCGGATACAGAATAAATAATTCAAAAATGCATTGGGCCCGCCTTTTTGCGCGTGCGCAATCGTCCTGCGTTTCAAACTGAGACGCAGGATCTCCAGATCACCGCGCTACTTAGAATTTAACTTCAAAGATCACTCCCACTCGTAGAACGAGAAGGGGATAGGGGGACATATGCCCAAAAGCCACTGCAAAAATGGGGGGAACCCCTTAGTCGGGTACAGAACAAATATACCAATAAAAAACATCGCGAACATTAAGTGGTTATGAATGAGAAGATTATCATTAACATGATATATCAATTGGATACCATTGGTATTCATAACCACTTAATGTTCGCGATGTTTTTTATTGGTATATTTGTTCTGTACCCGACTAAGGGGTTCCCCCCATTTTTGCAGTGGCTTTTGGGCATATGTCCCCCTATCCCCTTCTCGTTCTACGAGTGGGAGTGATCTTTGAAGTTAAATTCTAAGTAGCGCGGTGATCTGGAGATCCTGCGTCTCAGTTTGAAACGCAGGACGATTGCGCACGCGCAAAAAGGCGGGCCCAATGCATTTTTGAATTATTTATTCTGTATCCGAATAAAGGGGTTTTCCTCCATTACTATAGTGGTTGTCGGGCATGTGCCCCCCTCTCCCTTCCTCGTGTTACGAGTGGGAGTGATTTCCGATGCTAAACCTTTAGTAGCGCGGCGATTTGGAGATCCTGCGCCTCAGTTTGGAACGCAGGATGATTGCGCATGCGCAAAATGGCGGGCGCAATGTATCTTTACATGAACAATAAATTTCTTTTTATTTGCGCTTTTTTAACACTTCCGCGTTTCGGGGTGACACGCAGACCCTCCAGACATGCACAAGATGGCGGGAGCCACTTAGCCACACCTGATTTAGAGTATAATTAATCCTGAGTGATTGATTGATTTTTTGTATTGTTAATTGAATGTGTATTATATAAAAAGGCAGCAGCAAGAACAGACATATGATTACCAGCTGAGGAAGCCTGTATAGGCGAAACGCGTCCTGGTCTTTGGTCTGGTAGATATGATCTATCTATTTTAAAACTAATAAATGTTTTTAAATTTTTTGAACAACTCTAACTGCTGTCTGCCTCTATAACATTTGCAAAGAAGGTTTGGGGAACACCTTACGATTCCCTATGCGCATTGTGACGGAGCCAATAGAGGCTCAATCAAGTGTGAGTTTGAATTTGGCAAATTCTTTCCTAATATATTAAGCTGCCCTTGATTTATTGCACTAGGAGGTGCCTTCTTGGTTTTTTGCCCATTCTCCTACAGTGTTCCTATCTTTGGAGATTTCTGGAAAAGTCGCTTGAAGGTTATATGGGCACCTGAAATAAAGTCCCAGCCTGCCTGATTCCTAAGAGCCGGTCGTAGGCTCCACAGAATGTGAGTTTATTATCTATACGTATTACTTTCATTCTGGCTGCTGGGATACTGCGCAATTTTTGGTCCCTCCTTTTTGTGCTTCCTCCCTACAGTGCATACCGTATCTACATTATTGAGAAGATTCATTCCTAAAGTCAGCAACTTCTGCTTATGGACATACAGGGTGTCTACCCCACTGTCTTTTCTGGACTTTGGTCTTTTTAAGCGCTGTGTTGTATTTTTGTTTATTTACAGAGTTATTCAGAGAGAGGTGAAAACCAGGAGAATGAACAATCTAGACCAAATAGCCGATTTGGAAAGTGAGGTAAATGGGAGAATTGTTCTGGTTTGCCTATTTTGACCAAGAATTTTCACTTCTCCAAGTTCTCCAGAGTTTCACCTTTCTCTGAATAACCGTGTGTGTGTGTGGGGGGGGGCAGTTTACAACTCAAGAGATCACATGATGGATGCAACCAGAAACACAGAATAAAATATTTTCATAACTAAAAATATAAGAGAAAATCAAAGCACACATATAATATCAGCAACATGAAATAAACCAAATAAATAATTTCATTTTGGTGGTAGTGTCCCTTTAAGGGGCAAAGCTCTTTGACTGATTTGTCTATTTTGTTCACTCATTTTCTGTACTTTTCACAAAAGTAACCTCAAGGCGATGACTTAAGATCCAGAGAATAACAATGTATACAATACGTTTAATCACATCCAGAGTTGATTTGGATGTTTTGTGATTTTTATTTTTTTATTATTATTATTAATTATTATAAATCAGTCAAACTCCGGTTTGTGTGTGTGTGTGTGTTTGTGACTATTTTATCCATGCACTTATATTTTTATCTAAAGCTTAAAGGACTTGGTATCTTGTAACTCCTTCCTATTGAGTCCACAGCAATTAACATTGGATCGAATGCAAATGGCACAATAGGGCAGGTGTGTCAAACTCTGGCCTCCCCAGAAGATGTTGACTTCCTACAGTTCCCATAGACCAGTGTTTCCAAACCCATCCTCAGGACCCTCTGCCTCGCCATTTCTTCCAGATATGTGAAGCACAGCACAGGTGATATGATTTGCTGCTCAGTGATTGCAGGATTCAGTCTGCATTTCCTGAAGGTGATCTGCAAAATCTGGCCTGGTAGAGGGTCCCGAGGACAGGTTTGGGAAACACTGCCATAGACTTTTGAATGCAATAGATGGCCAGAGCATCATGGAATTTGTTTTCCAGCACTATCTGAGGGGTTGCTTTGGAGGATTTGTACTACAGTTAATCATATGTGGTGAAACAATTTAGGGGAAGGTCCATCATAGATGTAGTTTTCATCTTATTTTTCACTGGTTTTTATTTGCGTTCAGAGTAGACTTCACATAACTTTGCATTTATCTAGATTAAATCTCATCTGCCATTTAAGTGCCCAGTCCCCCGATTTAGATAAATTGGGGGACTGGGCACTTAAATGGCAGATGAAATTTAATGTAGATAAATGCAAAGTTATGCACTTTGGAGTGAAGAACACACAAGTAATTTATACCCTAAATGGTACGGAGTTAGGGAAATCCAAGCAGGAGAAGGATTTGGGAATAATCATAGACTTCAAACTAAGTAACAATGTGCAATGTCAAACAGCAACCGCCAAGGCCAGCAAAGTATTGGCATGCATTAAAAGGGGAGTTCACTCTCGGGATGAAAACATAATTTTGCCTCTGTATAAATCAATGGTCAGGCCGCACCTTGAATATGCCGTGCAATTTTGGGCACCTGTCTTAAAAAAGGATATTATAGCGTTAGAAAAAGTGCAGAGATGGGCAACTAAATTAATAAGGGGAATGGAAGGGTTAAGTTATGAGGAAAGACTAACAAGCTTAAACCTGTTTAGTTTAGAGAAACGGCGCCTTAGAGGGGATCTGATAACCTTATATAAATATATACGGGGCCATTATCAACCATTGTCTGGAAACCTATTCATTAACAGGACTATACATAGGACAAGGGGTCATCCATTTAGACTGGAAGAAAGAAAATTTAGCTTAAAGCATAGGAAGGGTTATTTTACGGTGAGAACAATAAAGCTGTGGAATTCTCTGCCTGTTGAGGTGGTTGGGTCAGAGTCTGTACAGACTTTTAAAAAACGACTGGATGACTTCCTGCAGACACAGAATATTAAGGGTTATAATATTTAATAAGTGGGTAAAAGCTTCTTGATCCAAGGAGAAATCTGACTGCCATTCTGGGGTCACGAAGGAATTTTTTCCCAGTATGTTGCATATGTAGCGCTCACTCCCGAAGGAGCCGCTGAAAATGAACCACGGGTCAGTCTCCCCGCACTAGGGAATAAATATACTCCAAGACAGTTGTGAGTTTTTATCATTTATATAGTTTACTAAAATATTTGAGCAGATGTTGAAGTACGGTATTCACAAGTATTATTACAGTATTTTCGTATCACGGTAAAACGCGTAGCGGAAAAGAAACTAAACACGAGGCTTCGTATTTCGGAAAATAAAATATTCTCAACCGAACATAAAAGCAATGCAATTTCCCGATAGTTCAGAAAAGGGGACACGTAGCAAAAAAACCAAACATACAATCCCTTCGTATTACGGTAAACGCGCAGCGGAAAAAGAGGAAAAATATATTCGGAACGTATATTTATCTTTTAACCCCTTGTTCCGATTCGTAGAAGGAAATGAGTCCTGCACAGGTTAAATCCCAGAATGTGAAAAGTGTATCTGTGTGTGTGTGTGGTACCCGGGTACTGTTCAACTGGCCAGTGAGTTTAATAAAGAAAGGTCTTCGACTAGTCAGTTGGGGCCCTGTGGACTTGAAAGAGAAAACAGCAGAGCGTCCTTTAATCATACAACAGCCTTGGAGGCCTCTCACCCATCCGATGATTTCTTTAGGCTCCGCTGACCCAGGACGTCTCTCCTCCGGATTTTGACTGGGGATACTAGCGGCCGGATCCGTTGTCTAGCTTTACGCCGCTTGTCCAGCTCACCGCCTGCTCTCCGCTCGATTCCGCCGGTCTGCAGCAGTGTCTGGGCGCTGGGCGAGTCTCCTTCTCCTCAGGCTAGGTGACCCCAAAACCGGAACAACAGGTCACCCTCGGGCTTTGGGCCTAGATTCTCCCGCGATCTCCTCGGTGCATCTGCTTTCTCTGCTTCCCTGGCGCGCTCTGGAACTTTCTCCACGAGGCAGAGGATGTAAGTGTCCAGTCCCCACCCACTTCCTGTCTTCTTGCAAAGCATGCCGGGCATTGTAGTCCCAATGTCCAGTATCTCTGATCGCGATAGTCTCCATCTTGTGGCCAAAAATAGGTACTGCCACAGCAAGATTTTTACCACAGTGCTACACATATTTCAGACTGGGTTTTTTGCCTTCTTTTGGATCAACAGCAGTAGGTTATGTGGGAGAGGCTGAACCCGATGGACGCATGTCTTTTTTCAGCCTATATAACTATGTAACTATGTAACTATGTAACTGTAGTTTCCGCTGGTGTTTTAGTGGACTTCAATGAAGATCATCACTTTATAAGTGTCAAAATATATTCACCGACGTTGCAAACAATGGTGGAACAAAGATAAATGGAGAATAGCAGATGCTTACTCCTTTTACAGAATAGCAGTGGCTCCAGTGTACAGCGTCGTACACTCTTGTTTGCATCTAGTCCCCTGCCATTGCTGGATATTGCGTCTTTGGAAAGCCGAAGTCTACTGCATATTCTACAACCCTATTGTGTAGGAAAGGTATCTGTGACAAAGGCATGAAGGTTTGGTGAAGGATGTATCTCCTTACCAACCCTTCCTATAAACACTGGAACATACCTTCTGTCTTTGTTTCACATTGATTACCACCAATGCAAGGGATCAACTATTTGAATAGTAGACAGTAGCACGCCCAGATGTTTTGAAACGTCTTGTCCCATGATGCTCATGTGCTCATTAGATTGGATGAGCATTAGGTGAAATGTCATTCCAATGCATCTGGAGGGACATGGTTACTGACCCATGCAGTAGAAGATATCTGTATCCACCAAGTACAACATGGAAAAAAGATGTAATTAACTATGGACACAGTAGGGGTTAATCACAGATTCAGTGAAATTTTGGTGCTCTTTGGTTCAGCGCACTTCAGACCAATTCGGCGATTCAAGTTCACCAACCCTACGGTGAATTCAGTATTCACCGCAGGGCCCCCGAAGTGAAACAAACAGGAGCTGCCGACCGCCGAACAGACAGCTGAACGCCGCTGAAGACAGCCGATGATCCGCTGAATGCCGCAGAACTGGGGGGCAAAAAAAAGCTGCTATTTGTTTTTTAAAAAAAGGTGTTTAAAACCATAAAAATAAAAAAAGTCCTATAAAAAATAATCAACAGTCTGCTACAAAATAAAAAAAATGCCATAAAAAAAATGGGAAGCAAAAGTTTTGCCTAAAAAAAATCCAGATAAATACCTAAAGAATTCTAAATAAATAAAGCTTTTTGCTGAAACTGAAAAGCATAAACGGTTGCATAAAAAAAAATAGTAAAAACAATATTTCCATTGACTCCTATGGGATTCGCCTGTTAAGGCTGGTGTCAGAAGACCACACTATGTGAAAAATGTGGAAAAAAGTAGGAGCAGTGTCTGCAAAATAAATCACATATACATATTGCAGACCGCAGATAAATGTATACAATTAATATAGCCCCGCTGGACTCTCACTCACAGAATAAACAAATAGTATAGGCATATAGCAGGTTCTTGTTACCCCTCCTGGATGGAATTGGAGTTGATCACCTCCTGGAATCCAGAAACAAGGAACACCATCAGTACCATCTTCCAAAGAAACTTGCCAACAGGTAAGTCCAGGACTAGGGGAGCTTTACAGATTCAGACCCAGGCTCTTTCTGGTATTTTAAAACCAACAAGAACCTGCTATATGCCTATACCATTTGTTTATTCTGTGAGTGAGATTCCAGCGGGGCTATATTAATTGTATACATTTATCTGCGGTCTGCACTATGTATATGTGATTTATTTTGCAGACACTGCTCCTACTTTTTTCCACATTTGTCCTGTAAGCACTGAGGGGACAGTGCGTTGCCTTGGAGGACGCAGATACGTACAAAGTTATTTTATTAACCACAGGGGTGTTCACATGTTTTCTTTTGTAGACCACACTATGTGTGCCTGTACTGATGTGCCTCCTGGTGTCCGTCGCAGCGTTGTGACGCTTCAACGGGGCCGGCCACACACTGCAGCACGCGCACTAATTGCACACGCGACTGCTGTTGTGCTGAAAGCCTCCCCGTCGAAGCGCTGCGACGCTCGTTTGACAGGCCTACAAAGTGCGATATTCCATAGGAGGATCGAGCCTTACAGTGCTGAGTGCACTAACTGCACTCAGCGAGGTGGCCAGACGGACGTCAGAGTATAAGGAACATCCATTCTCACGGACGTTCATCCTGCTCTTAAAAACGCTTGAAAAGAAAAGAAGGTGGAGTATTATACAGAGGGGGTAACCCTAATGGTATAGAAATATTTTCAAAATCTAGATAAAATTTTTTTCAAAATTAAACACACAGTAGACAAACAAATCCGTTTAAAACCAATGAAAGTGAAAATACAAATTTTCTGGCAACAGGTGGATATCTTTAGATCATTTTAAAGGGACTCTTTTGTTTAGTCATTTAAAGGTCCACATTGGGATATAAAGATATATAGATTGGCATATGATTCCCTCGAAAGGTTCACAGGTGTCTATTTCAAGATTTAAATGCAATGCACACATTAATTAGATTGACACCAAATGGAATCATAGAGGTTTTCAAGCAAATTCGCCTCCTTACTTTCCCAAGGTTATTTCACAACACATGGGAGGACCAAAGTTAGTCACAGAGTGTTAGTGTGGTAGCTTTTAAAGTAAGCAAGCACATTCATTCATTAAGAGGTTAATAGGCAAATTCAGGAAGAAATCATAGGGCACCAAATCGGCCCATCAAGCCAAAGTCAAACCAGATGTATATGACCAAATATAATTTCCATCACTTAATTGCCAGAAGCCAAGACATATGGACAAAACAGTTTAAAAAGTAGAAAAACATCCAACGCGTTTCGTCGTTACTCAGAACGACTTCATCAGGAGTGATCTTACTAAGTGTGTGGTCCCCGTTTAAGTAGTCTCACCAAAGAAGAGCTCACAGGTGCGTTCAATTGGCACATGTATTGCCGGATTTCCGGCATGACGTTAGAACCGTCACTTCCGGTTATACAGTTGCTTCCGGTCAGCCAAAAAAATTGCCTCGAGTATCAAAAAGGCGAACCATCCACAGATCGGACGCCAAATTAGAACCACATCTTCCCCAAACCCGAGTGGTGCAGCGTTCCCCCATCATTAGCAAATTAATTCACACCGGGGCCCGTTCTCATAGAATATCTAAAGAGCGATAACCAGATGTTTCTTATTAAGCTTCCGGCATAACACATCGGCGTCATTTCCGATTGCCGGAGTTTCCGGTCATTCTCTAATGGTCTCAAGGGTGAATAAATGTATAGGAGACTCGATTGTATAGCACTCCAAAATCCTTAAAGTGAGAACGGAAATAAAAAGCTCGAAGAAGGCGAATTCCCATCCCAGTCGCTCAAAGACAATAATTATACGTTCAATTGAACAGAGAACTGCATTGTGAACAGTGAACTATCAATCGTTTCGGACAAGCATTGACCATCTCCTAGATATATATAGGGAAGGGTACTTTCAAAGAGAAATATAAGATAATATCTAACTCTTCTTTTAAGGATACTCTTGATTTCTTATAGAAAAAAATCAAATGGAGCTAGCCTTATCAAGAGATACTCAGATGTTGGAATTTACAAGCACCTAGGGAGGAAAAACCCTATGAAGCCCTTATAATGAGATGACATCTTATATTAAGAAGGGATTAAATTAATGATCTCAAAAAAGGGCGAACCAACACACAAAATACAGAAAACAAAATAGAAATAATAAATGTGTATTAGGATAACATCAATAATGTAGTACAGCGAAAATCATATAAAGGGAGAGAAGGTAAAGCCTTCATTCAGGCCTCCCGGATATCTCGTTCCCAATTGATAAATCCAATAGGCCTCTCTTTGACGTAATTTCCTATCCAAATCGCCCCCACGTTGTCCCATACGAACATGCTCAATTGCCATAATTCTTAGATTTTCAGCACTATTTTGATGTAGGTGGCGAAGATGTCTAGTGATCGGGGTGTCTCGTGGGTACCTAACGGAACGCACGTGTTCCAGAATTCTCACTTTTAGGGGGTGTATAGTCTTGCCGATATATTTGCTTCCACAGCCACATAAAAGCATATAGACCACTCCTGCTGTGTTACAATTAGCAAATTATTTTACTGTATAAGTTACAGTGTTAGCTACATTTGAGAATTCTTTCGATTCTTTAAGTATATACTTGCAACCCTTACATTTGCCACATTTGTAAGTGCCAAAAATTGGTTTAGGCAGCCAATTGTGATTTGCAGATTTTAAGGTGGAAAAATGGCTGTGTGTAACATGGTCGCCGATATTAGGGCAACGTCCATCCGGTGTCAAAATTGCCAATCATTCTGATACATTTCTCAGCATTAGAACTTCTGTCTTGAAGTGCAAGGTTCCGATCAATCATCAATGCATTTTGATATGCTTTTTTCAGACAACGGTTAGGATAACCTTTTTGCTTAAACATTTCTCTCAGGTCGGTGGCTTTTAATTTAAACTCCTCAAGGGAAGAGCATGTTCTACATAATCAAATTTATTATCCTCTCGGTATCCCACGTTTCAGGGGGAGGGGATGGAAACTTCTCCAATCCAGGAGGCTATTGGTAGCCGTCTCTTTTCTAAATAATGTAGTGGCTACACGTCTTTATATCCCAATGTGGACCTTTAAATGACTAAACAAAAGAGTCCCTTTAAAATGATCTAAAGATATCCACCTGTTGCCAGAAAATTTGTATTTTCACTTTCATTGGTTTTAAACGGATTTGTTTGTCTACTGTGTGTTTAATCTTAAAAACGCTTGTCTGATACTAGTGATGGGCCGAACACCCCGCATTCGAACTCGAACACCCGAAAAAGTTCGACAGCGAACTCAAGCACAATTCGAACACCATGCAAGTCAATGGGGCTCGAACGTTTGAAAATTAAGGTCCCCTCCAAGAGAGCATATATGCAAGATATTGGAACAAAAGGTGTATGGGAGACAGGAAACAATGAAAAAAAGAATTTTTTTTAAAAAATTTTTTTAACACTTTCACTGCTGAGTGCTGAGCCATTTCACCGCTGTGCGCTGAGCTAATTTTTACCGCTTTTGCTCATGTTTAAATGCGATTTGAAGCCATGGGAAATGTTTGACCAACAATGAGTGGGAAATGTTTGACCAACAAGAAGTGGGAAATGTTTGACCAACAAGGAGTGGGAAATGTTTATGAATCCCATAGGCTTCAATTGGAAATATTCCCATTTTAATTTAATATCTAATGAACTGTTTATTATTATTATATTCTGCAGTTAAAAAGTCTCTGAGCTTAGATTTTTTTTAGGATCTTTTAAGCATCTTTTGGATCTTTTTTTTAAAAAAAAAAAAATTTCCTCGAACTTTCCGCGAACGTCCCGAAATGTTCGCGAACTTTCGAATGGCCGATGTTCGAATGGAACTTCGAACCGATTCGAACCGGCAGCCCATCCCTGACACCAGCGTTAAACCTGTCGAACTGAACCACCAAAAATCTGGGAATTTCTCCAAACATATCCGGTAAAGCACGGCGTTCTCTGCATAGATTAACCATTACTTCACTATGGGATAATTTCACTGCTGCAGAAGATCGCCGAATTGCAGCGAATCTGAGGCAAACTGCATTGTATTTCTGAATAGCCGAACTGCCACGAAATTCGCCGTTGGGTGCAATTTGGCAAGTTCAGCTGTTATTGAATAACCCTTTATGTACAGAGTGTGCTAAATATATCAAGTAAACCTTGCTTCTATGTAAAAGCGATTTAAGACACAACCTCAAGCTGCACTGCTATTCTTTCAACATATTTCTATTATTCGATTTAAAACCCCAAACTGGTAAAGTTCTTCAAACTCTTCGCAGCTGCAGTGCCCTGAGCGACATGCAATACGTGTTCATGGAAATCAGGACTTTAAAGCTTCCCCTTTCCTAAACCGCCATTATTATTTTTATGATAGCTGACGATTATTATTTATGCTTTAGCCCTGTCAGCAGTCTCTATCCTGGATTTCGGTTCCTTTTGTATATGACCAGGAGGCAGTGCAATCCTCATCTAAAACCAGCAATACTTATGGTAAAGAGATTACTGCGCGAGGCTGCGGACGAGTCGCAAAAGATTCAACAACGTGATTTTGTTTTTATCTCGTTACAAATAACTACAGGGCCTTCTGATGTATGACGACATCACCTATGACATCACTTCGCTCTTCATATAACTATCATCAGTGTTTCTGTCTTGGACTTTTCACCTTTTGTATTTCTTTAATACGTACCTTATGTGAGTAAAGAAACAGAACTAATTTTCCCGGCAGGAATAAATCTTCCATGGAGTCAAATCAGTTAAACGTGCTCCCATCTGGATTGTATTGGCTATAAATGTGCTTTGTGTATAATACTTTCCCATCTTTGGTGTTTTCTAAAATCAGCTTCTCTCAGTGCCATGAATTGTTTTTAATACACATGGATATGAGGCTGGAGGACCCAGAGTACAGCTATGTGTTAAAAATGGTATTTAAACAGAGCATGTACTCATCCAGACTAGTGATGGGCCGAACACCCCTGTGTTCGGTTCGCATTCGAACTCGAATACCCGAAAAAGTTTGACTGCGAACTCGTACACAATTCGAACACCATGCAAGTCAATGGGCCCTGACCGTTCGAAAATTAAGGTCCCCTCCAAGAGGGCATATATGCAAGATATTGGCCATAAAAGGTGTATGGGGGTCCGGGTACTGCCCTGGGGGACAGGAAACAATGAAAGAAGAAAAAAAAAAGGTTTTTAACCCTTTCACTGCTGAGTGCTGAGACATTTTACCGCTGTGCGCTAAGCTCATTTTTACCGCTTTCGCTCATGCTTACCGCTTTCGCTCATGTTTAAATGTGATTTGAAGCCATGGAAAATGTTTGACCAACAATGAGTGGGAAATGTTTGACCAACATTGAGTGGGAAATGTTTGATGAACAATGAATGGGAAATGTTTGACCAACAAGGAGTGGGAAATGTTTGACCGACAAGGAGTGGGAAATGTTTGACCAACAAAGGAGTGGGAAATGTTTGACCAACAATGGAGTGGAAAATGTTTGACCAACAAGGAGTGGCAAATGTTTGACCAACAAAGGAGTGGGGAATGTTTGACCAACAAGGAGTGGTAAATGTTAATAAGGTGTGGGAAATGTTTATGAATCCCATAGGCTTCAATGTTAATAAACAGTTTATTATTATATTCTGCAGTAAAGAGTCTCTTTATTTTTAGATTTCTTGGGATCTTTTAAGCATTTTTTGGAATTTGTTTCTCGAATTTTTTTCTTCCTCGAGCTTTCCGCGAACGTCCCAAAAAGTTCGAAGTTCGCGACTTTTCGAACAGCCGATGTTCGAATTGAACTTTGAACCGATTCGAACCAGCAGCCCATCCCTAATCCAGACCTCTTTAGCATTTAAAAGAGGTGAGAAATGGATGTGAGTGCCCCCCGCTCTCTATCCCCTTTGCATCTTTGCAAACAGTCCCCAGTCTCCCTCCGCTATCACTCCGCTGCGAGATCTCGCTGACCAGCAGCGCATCCTCCATGGAGTCCTATGGTCTCCAGGAGCTGATTCTTGCGGCAAGGTGCCAAGGTAGCACCTGCCCCGGAATCTCACGCTTAAATGGGCGCTGCTGGGAAACCTGCAGCTTTTCACCATTAGTGTCCCCATTTTATTGTGTGGAGTGTAATCTAGCCCTTGGTGTTTAAAAAAGGTAGAAAGGACAGACAGAATATAGCAAAATAAAGATAAGAGTTCCATTTCCTTGGCCATGCTGGTCAATCGTTTAAAGTGGCTGAGCGGATTGCTTACAGCTTTGTTGCGCGTGTTCGCATTGTCCCCTATTGCCACTTAAACGTCACAAAGCCAATAAAAACGACAAGAGTGCACTTTTTAAAACAGAATAGGATGCTGCAGAAAGTGTGGAAACGGGAAACACTCCAACGATAGTAATATTAATGGCTCAATGCCTGCGTTATTTGATTTATCCTGTTCAATTTTTCTTGCTTCTGGATCTACACAACAGGCCCCATGCAACAATTTACACATGCATCGTCTAGATCAGTGACTCCCAACCCTGGTCGCCAAGTCCCCCTAACAGGCCAGGTTTTAAGGATTACCTTGGGAAAATGCAGACTGAATCCTGCAATCACTGAGCAGCAAATCATATCACCTGTGCTGTGATTCACGTATCTGCAAACCTGACCTGGTAGGAAGGCCTGAGAAACACTTATCTAGATTCTAAGCTCCTCAATGAAGGATGCTCTACAACTATTGCCTGTTTTTTAAAGTTTTTTTTTGTCATTCCGTTTCGCACGTTACATGGGAAAATGTCACAGAAACTGTTGCTGTCATGTAAATGGTAGCAATAACAGTATCTGTCATTCGGCTTGAGTATATTATGCTGGTGTGAGCCCAGGATGCGGTGAAACATGAGATCAGGCAGGTTGCAGGACACAGCAGGATTATTATAAACAACAAGAGGGATTAACTAAAGCGATAGAGGATGCTGAGCAGGACAGGAAATAAACTTAGGGCAAAGAATACAGCACAGCAATTAACGTAGAAAAGGGGAGACACAGGAAAAGGGCTTAACTGAGGCAACAGAGGGGAACTGAGACTAGCGGGAGAAGCGGTTGGGAGAGCAAGATACTAATAGGAGCACAGTTATAAACCCTACAAAGACCTGAACGCATAAGAGAAAGAAGAGGTCTGGATAGACACAGAACTAATAGAACTGGTGGGGGAAGATGGGGAGTAACTCGACACAAGCAATACAGACAGGACAGGAAAAGGACTGACACAGAAGGAAGAAGCAGAACAACTAAGAGAAACTGGATTAAAGTCCACGGCTAGAGTTCCGGGTAGGCAACAGGCAAAGGCGCAGTCAGAGTTCGTGGCAAATGGGGTCTTGGGAGGCAGCAGGCAATAGGATAATCAAGTCTGTGGCAAATGGGTCTGGTACTCAGGTAATGCAACTCAAGGTATGGTACAAGGAGACAATAGTTGAAGGTACCGGTGGTTAAGGTAGTGATTACTTGGTAGGAATCAGCGGTGGTCAGGTCTGGTAGGATGCACAGGCTTCAATGTGGAAGCTCTGAGGAGAGGGCGTAGCTTCCTCTTTAAGGAGGCCTCCTTAGATTGGGATGGGAGGTACCTGAGGCCTCCTGGAATGAGCACAGGACCCAGGTAAGT
Organism: Leptobrachium leishanense; assembly: GCA_009667805.1. Lineage (NCBI taxonomy): Eukaryota > Metazoa > Chordata > Amphibia > Anura > Megophryidae > Leptobrachium > Leptobrachium leishanense. The sequence goes on along the minus strand of CM019066.1, from coordinate 3,222,370 downwards.
TCCCAGGAACCTGCATATGCATAAGGTTCATACAAAACCATTGGTGAAATCATGCAGGAACAGGGTAGGAACGGGGCTGCCGGAGTCAGGTACGAGCATGGGCTTGCCTGAGCCTGGTCTCCTGACAGCATCATCGTCATAGAAACATGACGTTGAGAATTACTTGTTAATGTAATTTTCCCTGCAACAGAAACTTGGGTGTCATTCTCCATTTTTCTTAAACCAACCAACATTTCAGGGTGACATCACCCTTATCAATGATCAATCCATTGATAAAGAGGATGTCGTCGCCCGCAAAACATTTGTTGGTTTATGGTATTCAATGCAATAAACTGGTTACATGAGAGAAACCAACAGCACCAAGCACTTCCTGCCTCTCATTAGCCTGGATCTACTGGTTCTACCATTTGGGATCACAGTTTTTGGTATCGCAGCTGCTGGGTTTCATAAATTGTATATTGTTTGTATATATTTTTCTGGATTGGCCAGTCTCTCTCCAATTGCTTTTTTCTTATCATTCCCCATTTTTCGTTTGGTTTATATATACTATGGACCATATTGCATTCCTCGCGCTTCGGTTTTGCGCGCACGCAAATGCGCATTTGTGCGAGGACAAAACCATTTGCGCAGCACGTTGTATTTCAACGTTCGCGCAAACGATGCACGTTATCGTTTGACGCGGATGGACTTGCGCGACCCTGATGAACTGTGCGCGTCCTATACTTAACATTGTGAGCGCAAATGCGTTAAGCGGCTGGTATTTCAATAGATGCGCAAATTCCTACGAACGACGTTTGCGCGCATAATTTTAACGTCTTTGAAAACTTGGTGTTAACTGCAAATCTAAACGTTCTGACCGAAACAAAATACACCAGCATGAAAAAAAAATACAGCACAGTACAGTTACACATTCTACATATACCCAAACAATAAAATTGTGAATTCATACATATTTTCTTTTATTGCTGCAGCATGTATACTCAGATTTATTTTGACAGGCGCAAAAACGTTAGTGAGTCAATTAAGGTGAATTGATGTCAATTAGGGTTTTTAATTCTGATTGGCTGAATCCCATGAAAAAAACAGTCCGCACACTGATTTACATGCGCAACGTTACTGCGCGTGTATTACACTTCGTTTTGAGCATTTTTTTTACTAACGTTATTTTTTGACAGATGAGAAAATGCATTCGGATCCGAATATCACGTTAATTTTCGCGCGATAACGCTGGACACTGCGCGCAAAAAAAATTGCGCTGCGCGAGCGCATTTGCTCAGAGAATGTAATATGGCCCTATATGTATATAGGGAAACATTTAATGTTTTTAACCTTATGCTGCATGGCTATACCTACTTGAGGTATCTTCCTAGTTCAAGTACCTGCAGTCATGCCGTTCTGTTACTTCTTAGTCATCTGCGTTTCCTTTTTTTTTCTTTTTCGATAATCAAGACTTGCCACCCACATTTTCATTATGTGATCTATATATAATCAGATAATTCTAGGCACTTAAAATAGAGCATAACACTACAAGGTGCAGCTGCAGTAAATGAATCTCTTAATTCATTTTTTTTTAAATAAATTCAGAAATCAAAGGCTTGCGACATGTTAGAAAGAATGTTGAGTTCTCAGCGCGGAGGAAGTAGCCATTTTTAGACATCTAAATGTGACATTAAACCGTCTTCCTCTAGTTCTATGATGGCTAATCTTGGTACCCCAGATGTTTATCCATGACTGTACTTATCCAACACCCGCAGACCTGATCAAGATGAGTCTCGATTTCTAATATTCCATCAAGGAAAGAAAATTTTGAGTTGTCTTTGTGGTCCTTATGATATCCTTTGCTTGAGGATTATCCCACTAACAGTGAGCATGGCATGGAATCACAGAACACCCATCACCGATGGAGATAACGCTTTAGCAATGCAATTCCAAAACTCTTCTGTTTTGATGATTAAAGACTCTTAAAAAAAACACTAGGCCTTCTCCTCCTTATAGATCAAGGTAGGTGGGGAGGCCTATGGATTTTATTACAGACATTTATCATTAAAAAATAAAAAGTTGGTGAGAAAATTGAAGGTCCTTCAGGAACAGTGGTCTAAAAAAACAAGCAATACGCTTAGAGCCTACGCAAGATCAGGCTATATCTCTGCTCCTGCTAATGCTAGTTTGCACCAGCGAAACGCGTAGAGCCACAAGAGAGGTTTATTTGATTTATTGATCATTTCATTAGGGACCCTAATAACCTCTGTTTAGAAACTCGTTTGGCCTGACAGATTTGGAAACTATCTTTAGCCTACTGGGAGCGTTCCCAGAATAGGCAACTAGCCTAGTCCAATCTTGCTGAGGTTGGGATCTGTCTCATGCCTGCACCTTTCTCTTTGGTGCCTAATGAAGGGTTTTTTATAATGGTTGTGGTACTGTCATACTGACCTCCTTTCTCTAACTTTCCTATACCCACAGACCCTCGAAGGTCTCTTTCTACCTACGGGCCTCATCATCTGTTGCCCACAGATTTAAAGGATCCCACATGAATATATCCCTCATATTAGTTTCTTGGGGGGTCCCGCATGATGCTAGTATCCCCAATCTAGTACAGTTCTATGTTATGGCCCTTTTCAGCGGCCTTCCTTTATACATGTTCTTGCTTCTGCTGAGACATTTATATGTTGTGTGACCTTCTCTCATTTTCAAGTATGTCCTGGGTGGTGAGTCTGTACTGTTGGGTGTCTTGCCCAAGGACACTTACTGGAGAGGTGCTCTTGCGGGGATCAAACCAATGTCTCCACAGGCTCTCTCCACGCAGAGCAGTGATTTTACCTCTACTCCACCCAGCCGGTATTAATTTAATTCTTCAGGAACCTTGTTCTGCAGCCTTGTCCTTCCCTAATACACACTTTTTCTTACGTTTTATCTATCATTCTCTATCGCTCACTCACACTCCCTCTTCTTATTGAGTCCGTAACTTTACTTCATAAACTACACACACTCAAAGAGCACCATTCACTTTCGTGCAATTTCGGTGCTTTGCAATTAACCGCATATAGGTGATTCCATTTCACTAAAAATGTGGTGAATTCATTATTTACAGTGGCAAGAAAAAGTATGTGAACCTTTTGGGATTACGTGGGGTTTTGCATGAATTGGTCATAATATGTGCGCTGATCTTCATCTAAGTCACAACAATTTGAAAAACACAGTCTGCATAAAATAATACAACACAAACATTATATGTTTTCATGTGTTTATTGAACATAACCTGTAAACATTCACAGTGCAGGGTAGGAAAAATATGTGAACCCCTAGCCTAATGACTTCTCCAAGAGCTAATTGGAGCCAGGAGTGAGCCAACCTTGAGTGCAATCAGTGTGATATTATTGGATGTGTTGCTAAAAGCTGTCCTGCCCTTTAAAAACACACATCAGTTTTGGGTTTACTGGTTTCAAGAAGCACTGCCTGATGTAAACCATGCCTCACAGAAAAGAACTCTCAGAAGACCTACGATCAAGAATTGTTGACTTGCATGAAGCTGGAAAGAGTTACAAAAGTATCTCCAAAAGCCTTGATGTTCATGTGTCCACGGTAAGACAGACTGTCTACAAATGGAGAAAGTTCAGCACTGTTGCTACTCTCCCTAGGCGTGGTCATCCTGTAAAGATGACTGCAAGAGCACAGCGCAGAATGCTTAATGAGGTAAAGAAGAATCCTAGAGTGTCAGCTAAAGACTTACAGAAATCTCTGGCACATGCTAACATTTTTGTTGACACATCTACAATAAGGAAAACATTTAACAAGAATGGAGTACATGGGAGGACACCACGGAGGAAGCCATTGCTGTCCAAAAAGAATATTGCAGCACGTTTGAAGTTTGCAAAAGAGCAACTGGATGTTCCACAGCACTACTGGCAAAGTTATTATTATTATTATTCTTTATTTATAAAGCGCCAGCATATTCCGCAGCTCTGTACAATAGGCACAGTATAGACAGGGTTACAATACAATACATTGAACAACATTTGACGAACATTACAGGAGGAGATGAGGGCCCTATTCCTGTAGGAACTCACAATCTGGGAGGGTTGGGGTTGGAAACAGGAGGAGAGGACTGTAAGGTGAGAGTGATTGATGGTTGCGTCAGTGAGTTGGGTGGTAGGCTTCCCTAAATAGGAACGTTTTAAGGGAGCGTTTGAAGGAAGAGAAGTTAGGGGAAAGTCTGACAGTACGAGGGAGAGCATTCCAGAGAGTGGGGGCTGCGCGTGAGAAATCCTGCAGTCTATCATGGGAAGAGGTGATGCGGGGAGAAGCTAGGCGCAGGTCACTGTTTGACCTTAGTGAGCGGGCTGGGGTGTATTTGGTGATTAGTGAGGACAGGTAGTGGGGAGCTGAGTTAGTGAGGGTTTTGTAGGTAAGGATAAGGATTTTGAACTTAATTCTGCAGTGGATGGGGAGCCAGTGAAGGGACTCGCAGAGGGGAGCGGCAGAGACAGAGCGGCGGGTGAGGTGAATTAGCCTGGCAGAGGCGTTCAGGATGGATTGTAGGGGGGAGAGGCAGGACAGAGGGAGGCCAGATAAGAGATTATTGCAATAGTCGAGTCGGGAGATTACCAGGGCGTGTATGAGTTGTTTTGTGGTGACGGCGGTAAGAAATGGCCGAATTCTGGAAATATTACGCAGTTGGTATCGGCAGGAGGAGGAAAGAGACTTGATGTGGGGGATGAAGGAAAGAGCAGAGTCAAGTGTAACTCCAAGACAGCGAACTTGGTTTGATGGGGAGATGGTGATACCCTCCACCGTGATAGAGAAGTCAGGAGGTGGGGAGGCATTGGAGGGAGGAATAAGTAGGAGCTCAGTCTTTGACATGTTGATCTTTAGGTGGTGGGAGGCCATCCAGGAGGAGATGCCAGATAAACAGTCACTGACTTTTGAAAGGACAGGGGGAGAGAGATCAGGGGTAGAGAGGTAGATCTGAGTGTCATCAGCATAGAGGTGGTAATTAAAGCCAAAGCTGTTGATGATTTTGCCCAGGGAGGAGGTGTAGATGGAAAAGAGCAGAGGACCAAGGACAGAGCCTTGAGGTACACCAACAGAAAGAGGCAATGAAGATGAGGAGTTACCAGCAAAGGACACACAGAAGGACCTGTTGGATAAATAGGAGTCAACCCAAGCAAGTGCAGTGTCACCAAGACCCAGAGAGTTAAGGGTCTGTAGAAGAAGGGGGTGGTCAACAGTGTCAAAAGCAGCCGAGAGGTCAAGCAGGATGAGAATAGAATAGTGGCCGTGTTTTTTAGCAGTTAGGAGGTCGTTAGTGACTTTGGTGAGGGCAGTTTCAGTTGAGTGTAGGGGACGGAAGCCAGATTGCAGGGAGTCAAGTAGGGAATTGGAGGACAGGAAGAGGGAGAGGCGGTTGAAGACTAGTTTTTCTAAGAGCTTAGATGTGAAGGGAAGCAGGGATACAGGGCGGTAGTTGGATGGAGAGTTGGGATCGAGGGATGGTTTCTTTAGTAAAGGGGTAACTAGCGCGTGTTTGAAGGCGGATGGAAAGGAGCCAGTGGAGAGAGAAAGGTTGAAGATGTGTGTGAGAGCAGGGGTGAGGGAGGAGGAGAGGGGAGGAATTAGATGTGAGGGAATGGGGTCGAGCGGGCACGTGGTGAGATGTGAGGAGGACAATAAGGAATTGACTTCCTCCTCAGTGGCTGGGAGGAAGCGGCAGAGGGTGGCAGAGGGGACCTCTGGGAGTGGAGGTGGCAGATAACTATCTTGTGTTGGAATGTTGCTTCTGATAGTTAGAGTTTTACTGAGGAAGTAGTCTGCCAGGTCTTGAGCGCTGAAGGCAGCTGAGGGGGGAGGTGCAGGTGGGTAGAGGAGGGTGTTGAAGGTGGACCAGAGCCATTTAGGGTTGGAGGACAGCGTAGATATAAGAGATGAGAAGAAGGATTGTTTGGCCAAGTGGAGGGCAGAGGTGTATGACCAGAGATAAACTTGAAATGAACAAAATCAGCTTCAGAGCGGGATTTCCTCCAGGCACGCTCTGCAGTGTGGGAGCATCTTTGCAGGTAGCGAGTCTGGAGGGTGTGCCAGGGATGAAGTTGGCGGCGTGGGGCCTTACAGAGTCGAAGAGGAGCAAGAGTGTCTAGAGCAGAGATAAGAGTAGTGTTGTAGTGATTAGTGGCAGCATCAGGGCAGGTGAAGGATGAGGTGTGAGGGAGGTGGTGAAGTAGATTGGAGAATTGATGGGGATCCACAGCATGTCGATTTCTGCGAGTGTGTGTGCGGGGTGGGGGAGCAGGGTGTTTAGGAAGTCCAGATAGGTTGAAAGAGAGAAGGTGGTGGTCAGAGATGGGGAAAGGGCGACAGTTGAACTCAGAAATGGAGCAGAGGTTGGAAAAGACAAGGTCAATAGCGTGACCATCACGGTGGGTAGGGAGGAGGGAGGATTGTGTGAGTCCAAGGGAGGACGTGAGTGAAAGAAGTTTGGAGGCAGCAGGGGCGGAAGGATCATCAATGGGAATGTTGAAGTTCCCGAGAATTAGGCATGGAAGATTAGAAGACAGGAAGTGAGAAAGCCAGGTAGCAAAGTGGCCAAAGAACTGGGAGGTTGGTCCCGGTGGGCGGTAGATGACTGCCACCCTGAGGGCCAGAGGAGAGAACAGGCGGATGCAGTGTGTCTCGAAGGAGGAGAAGGAGAGGGATGGGGGTGGAGGGAGATGCTGGTAGGTGCAGGTGGGAGAGAGCAGGATTCCGACCCCGCCACCATTTCTCTCACCCGGTCTGGGGGTATGGCTCAAGTCTAGACCACCATGTGAGAGAGCAGCAATGGAGGCCGTGTCAGAGGGGGTTAGTCAGGTTTCAGTTAAAGCTAGGAGGATGAAGGAGTTTGAAAGGAAGAGGTCATGGATTGCTGTGAGTTTGTTGCACACAGACCAAGCGTTCCAGAGGGCGCAGGAGAAAGAGGACAGGCGCTGAGGGTTTATGGGAATGAGGTTGCTGGGCTTGCAGGGAGGTGATTTATGTGCGATGGAGATAGGATGAGAGGGAAGTATTGGATGTGTTGTGGGGCCAGGGTTAGGGGATATGTCACCTGCATAGAGTAACTGTAACCGGAATCAGACGGGTTCACTCGGGACGAGGCCGGACCGGACACGAGCAAGGATTGTCTGAACACGAGTCACTTCAGGAAAGGCAAACTTTATTGTGATATCACAACAGATGCTCAAACAGGATTCAATCACAAAGAATGAGCCCCGAGTCCCTCGTGACATCCAATCTTATACCCCAAATACATAATTAGGTACATCCCAATTAGCCCACCTCCCGATGACACTCTCCCACCCCACGTGGGTTAATACCTCCCTTTGGCTAATACAAAGACATTCCATTAAATTGGCTGTAAATTGGCAAACTTCATGTTAGTTTCAGTGAATCATAATTAGTTGCTCTCACTGTTCCGGGCTGCGCCCCCCTCCCTAGAGCCTACAATTACTTGTTACAGATGGCACCTGGTCTGATCTCTATACTCCTTTGTCTTTCTGCGGGCCCCAACGACCTTGATGTATCTTTCCTCTGTGCCTGGAACAGCAGAGATCTTTCTCAGCGCTTTAATTGCTTTTTCTGCTAATCTAAACACATTCCTAAATTCCTACGTATATTTCATTCTAGTTTCAGCTACAAACTTGCCTAGTTATTTTCAAGTGAACCAATATTCTGAACAAGATGGTCGCCTGGCTTATAATGGCGGCCATCTTCCAGTCCATTTCCACTACATTACAGCAGGAGGGTGAGAAAGAGAAGGTGGGAATGGGATTTGTGTGAGTGGGAGTGATTGGCAGCACGAGAGTTAGAGGGAGACCATGTTCTGAGGAAACAAAGGAGCTCATGCGAGGCCATCATGTGGGACGAGAGGAGGGAGGGAGAGATGCAGATAGTGTAGGGGTCGGTGGTAGAGGGGCAGGAGTTCCATTTAAGGAGAACGGTAGAAGTAAAGAGTAGAAGCGTGAGAGAAAGCATAATATAGACGTGTGTTTACCCAGAGTAAAAAGTGGGCCTTGCAGTTCCTTCCTCCAGTCCCGCAACACCAGGAAATCAACTCTAAACTTCCACTTAAGAAGGCCACTCAACTCCAGGAAATCAACTCTAAACTTCCACTTAAGAAGGCCACTCAACTCCAGGAAATCAACTCTAAACTTCCACTTAAGAAGGCCACTTGGGATGGCACAAGAGCCAAGGCTCACTGGAGCCAGTCCTAGCTGTTATATAGGGCAGACAGATTGCATTCAGGCAGTTAAAAGGTAAACACCTGATGCTGGATGGGCTGTGTCAATAGGGCAGTAGATTCACATGCTAATTAGCAAAGCAAATGGTGGAGAAATGAGACAAAAATAAATAAAAAAAAGACCAAGGTAACGTTACAATGTGGGTGCCTGCAAATACTGGGTGATGGGGGTCATACCAGCAAAAGTATGCAGGGATCAGTTGAGATGTGGGTGTCTGTGGATACTGGGTGATAGAGTCTTACAAGCAAAAGTATGCAGGGATCAGTTGAGATGTGGGTGTCTGTGGATACTGGGTGATAGAGTCTTACCAGCAAAAGTATGCAGGGATCAGTTGAGATGTGGGTGTCTGTGGATACTGGGTGATAGAGTCTTCCAGCAAAAGTATGCAGGGATCAGTTGAGATGTGGGTGTCTGTGGATACTGGGTGATAGAGTCTTACCTGTGGAGAGAGGAGACACAGGAATTAGGGATCATGATGGTGGATGGCATAGCGCATCATGGATAAAACTCCAGGAAATTAACTCTAAACTTCCACTTAAGAAGGCCACTTGGGATGCCACAAGATGCCACAAGTTTTCTGTGGACAGATGAAACCAAAATTTAGTTGTTTGGAAAAAACACACAACACTATCAGGGTTATCCAAAGAGATTCGAAAAGTCACCGCACGTTCGGTGACTTTTCGTTCTCTTCAATTCGGTTCCTTTTGCCGATTGCATTTCGGTGACCCTGCGGTGTATTCAGCAAACACCACAAGGTCCCCGAATTGCAGGGAAAAGCTGCCGCAAACCAACCGAAACCTAACGAATGCACGCTGAAAACAAGCAAAAAACATCTGGATTAACCTTCGAAAAAGCCGAACAGGAGCCGAACAGGAGCCGAAAAGGAGCCGAATCACACAGAGCCGAAGCAGCTGTGACGTAGAGGAGGCAGTGAATAAATTAGAAAAACCATTTGTATGAATCTGGGAAAATGAAACGCTGTTTACAAAGAAACTACTGAGCGAAAATGTCTGAAATTTTCACAGGAGGTCCAGGGAATGATAATAAAGAGGGCTGTTACAAAAAAATAAGCAAACTGAAAAAAAAAAAAAAAAAATCGGACTTTTTTAAAAAAAAAAAAAATCAGAAAAATGCTTAAAGTATCCTAAAAAATCAATGAATAAAGAGACTTTTTGCTGCAGAATTTTATAATGAACGGTTTATTAGATATTGAATTAAAACGGGAATATTTTTAACATTGAAGCCTATGGGATTCTCCTGAATAAATTTGCCGAATTAAACCACCGAATGGCAGGGCATTAGGGGAACCTTTCACTGCTGGTTTGTGTTCTCTGAATAGCCGAAGCAGTGCTTCTCTATGGGGATTTTCACTGCCCTCGAACAGGAACCGAACAGGCACCGTATGTTCAGGCAATTCGCCAGGATTTGGCGAATTGCCTGCTCTCTGGATAGCCGAATGGCCAGGAAAGGTAACCGAACACTGATTTTCAGCGTTCGGTTACCTTTCTCAAGCAATTCGGATCTCTTTGGATAACCCTGTATGTGTGGAGAAAAAAAGGCACAGCACACCAACATCAAAAGGACGGATTGTTGTCATTGATGGAAAAATGAATTTGAGAGTTTATCAAGACATTTTGCAGGAAAACGTAAGACCATCTGTCCGCCAACTGAAGCTCCGCAGAGGATGGGTGATGCAACAGGACAATGACCCAAAGCATACAAGTAATTCAACAAAAGAATGGCTTCAACAAAACAAAATACGCCTTCTGGAGTGGCCCAGTCAGAGTCCTGACCTCAACCCGATTGAAATGCTGTGGCATGACCTTAAGAGAGCGATTCACACCAGACATCCCAAGAATATTGCAACACTGAAACAGTTTTGTGAAGAGGAGTGGTCCAAAATTACTCCAGATCTTTGTGCAGGTCTGATCTGCAACTACAGGAAACGTTTGGTTGAGGTTATTGCTGCCAAAAGAGGGTCAACCAGTTATTAAGTCCAAAGGTTCACATACTTTTTCCACCCTGCACTGTGAATGTTTACATGTTCTGTTCAATAAAAACATGAAAACATATAATGTTTGTGTTGTATTATTTTAAGCAAACTGTGTTTTTCAAATTGTTGTGACTTAGATGAAGATCAGAGCACATTTTATGTCCAATTCATGCAAAACTCCACGTAATCCCAAAGGGTTCACATACTTTTTCTTGCCACTGTAGTGAATGGTTACCGTATTTTGCCAAAATTGGAATCGTCTAAGCAGCAAACGGACCTCAGCGAAAACCACCGAATTCTGCCGATAACCTCCGAATTGGGTCGAATTAGCATCAGCGAATTTCACCGAACTGCAAAAACAAAAAAAGAGAGCTCCTATTCTTTTAATAGTATAAATCAATAACATGTGTCCAAATAATAAAAAAAGTCCTTTAAAAAAAAAAGAATAAAAAGGTCTGTTACATAATACAAAAAAGTCTTTTAAATAAATAAGAACAAAAATGTCATCTAAAAAATCCGTAAAGGTTTTCTAAAAAAGGGTTTTTGCAAACAATGAAAACAAATAGCCGGCTGGGTGGAGTAGAGGTAACATCACTGCAAACCGTGGAGAGAGACTGTGGAGACACAGGTTTGATCCCAGTAGGAGCACCTCTCCAATCACCGTTCTTGGGCAAGACACCTAACGGTACATACTCGCCACCCAGGACATACTTGAAAACAAGAGAAATCTCAATGTATCCTTCCTGGTAAAAATAATAAAAATAAACAGTCTTTAAAAAAATACTTTTTTACATTGAAACCTATGGGATTTAAACCTGTCGAATTAAAACACCGAAAATCGTGGCATTTTGCTGGAATTTCTGTGCAATTCGGCTTCTGTGAATAAGACACAATAGTCTTCTATGGGGCAATTTCGGTGCTGCAAACACCGACGAATTGCAGCAAATTGCACACAGGGTTATTCAAAGAGATTCGAAAAGTCACCGCACGTTCGGTGACTTTTCGTTCTCTTCAATTCGGTTCCTTTTGCGATCCCATTTCGGTGACCCTGCGGTGTATTCAGCAAGCACCACAGGGTCCCCGAATTGCAGGGAAAAGCTACCACAAACCTGACGAAAACGAACCGCAAAACCCACCGAATGCACGCCGAAAACCCCCAAAAACATCTGGATTAACCTGCCGAAAACCATGGAAAAACCCGAACAGGAGCCGAACACCCGCAGCGAAGCCGCCGGAAAAAGCTGAGAAAGCCGAGACCGCAGACAGAGTGAAGTGAATAAATTAGGAAAACAGTTTGTATGAATGTTTGAAAAGTGAAACACTGTTTGCAAAGAAACTACTGAGCGAAAATGTCTGAAATTTACATATGAGGTCCAGGGAATGATAATAAAGAGGGCTGTTACAGAAAAAAGAAGTAAACTTAAAAAAAAAAATCGGACTTTTAAAAAAAAAAAAAAAAATTAAGAAAAATGCTTAAAATATCCTAAAAAATCTATAAATAAAGAGACTCTTTACTGCAGAATATTATAATGAACGGTTTATTAGATAGTGAATTAAAACGGGAATATTTTTAACATTGAAGCCTATGGGATTCTCCTGAATAAATTTGCCGAATTAAACCACCGAATGGCAGGGCATTTTGGGAACCTTTCACTGCTGGTTTGTGTTCTCTGAATAGACGAAGCAGTGCTTTTTCATGGGGATTTCACTGCCCTCGAACAGGCACCGAACAGGCACCGTATGTTCAGGCAATTCGCCAGGATTTGGTGAATTGCCTGCTCTCTGGATAGCCGAATGGCCAGGAAAGGTAACCGAACGCTGATTTTCAGCGTTCTGTTACCTTTCTCAAGCAATTCGGATCTCTTTGAATAACCCTGTATGCATTTGCTGTCAACTCATCAGTATTTGTTGAAGTGACAGCTTGGTGAATAGACAAATTAGCCAAGTGGAGCATCTTTGCACCATGTTAGAGGTGTCTGCTGCCTTCTCAAAAGGTGAGCTTTCCTTAGGCTTCAATACTGGACACGATTAGCATCCTAGGTGCGACACCAACATTTCTCTCAATGATTTGCCGTGCCTACGCTAACCAGTACAACAGCTGCACTATTTCATCCACGTGGCAATTGTTGCGGCCTCTTGGGGCTTAATGGACAGCGACATGAGTATTTATGTGCTTTGTCTTATTTTCTTATTAAAACCAGAATGTTCCCATAAATGATATTTTTATAAAGTATTTTACCAGGAACATTATATTGAGATTTCTCTAATTTTCAAGTAAATCTGAAGGCTTTAATAACGACAGACAGGTCTATTCAAAGAAAGGTGAAAATCGGGAGAACTGTCAGGAGAAGAGAACAATCTGGACCAAATAACCAATTTGGAAATTGAGATAAATGGGAGAATGTTTCTGGTTCGGCTATTTTGACCTAGAATTTTCGCTTCTCCAAACGTTCTCCTGAGTTTCACCTTTCTTTGAATAGACCTGATTGTATACGTTTTATAATTATTATTTCTTTTTTTTTAAAGGGCAACGAGCACGTTTCACTTGTCTCCCAATCTGTACGGAGGCACGGGGAGCCTGACTGACAGAGGGATAGGGTTTTCGTTAAAGTGTTCGCATCCTACTTTTTGAATGTAAGCTTGTTGCTGTAACGCAAACTTTCAAAAGGATCAAAGCATGTGACAAATAATTCATCATTATCTCATGATGAATAACCTTAAGGGGGATGTGAATATTCCGAGATATAATCACGGCACTCAAAGAATCTTATGGGGGGGGACTCTCTTGTGTTTTTATACTTTGTAATGTCCCGAGGCAGTTATTAAGAGGTATCATACATCAAAGAGGTTCCATGTAAAATCATTTTACAATATTTTAATAGACACAAATTATTTTTGGAGGTTCTCTCAAAATCTTGACAACCCCAACACGACATATACGAAAGAAGTTGTACGCCGTGTTTGTTAAAAAGAAAAGAGCTAGGATACATCAAACGTGACAGACAAGCGGTGAATGAGCAGTTTGTAAACGTAAAGCTTATTATAAGCTAAGAACATGACATTAGAATTTAACGTCAACGTCCACACTTAAATAAGTTGAAGTTTATTGTTATTGTATTAATATATATTTACATAATAATAATTAATATATGTACACAATCAGAATGTATGTTTTGTCGCCCCTTGGACATTTTACTGATTTAGCACTGATATAACCAGATGGATACACTATAACAACAATAAAATACAATATATCGGTGGTCACTACCCAGCGTAATAGGATGAAAAACTGCTGGTGGATTATTCACTAAATTTTAAATTTAATTAAAAAAACACAGGAAAAATAAATAAATTTAAGGGGTTATTCAGGGAGAGACAATCTGGCCCCGAAATGTCGCAGAACAGGGAATTTCCCCCTACGGTGACATTTCGGGGCCATACAGCTATTCAGACAGCAGTTTTGGCAAACTGCCAGCAAATACGGTGCCTGTTCGACGGCAGTGAAATCCCCATAGAGAAGCTATGGTTAATCTATTCACAGAACACGAACAGCAGCCTTGCTGTTCAGTGTTTACATTCGGCAAGTTTATTCAGGCGAACCCCATAGGCTTCAATGTTAAAAATATTCCCGTTTCATTCAATATCTAACAAACCATTTATTCTTTTAATCTGCAGCAAAAAGTCCCTTTATTTATTGATTTTTTTTAGGATCTTTTAGGCATTTTTCAGGATTTTTTTGGAAAACATTTACCAAAATCTGAGCACACGTTTCATTTTACAGCTGCGGTATGGGATAAAACAGTAGTGAAGAGGCAATGGGGTGGGGGAGTAAATGTTTAGATAAGGCTGCAGGGGGTCTATTGTGTTGTATAAATTAACCTAGAGAATAGTTGGTTGCTGAATGAGATCTAATAATGGGCTAACACCACTGAATGGTATCTCCTGGTGAAGTCCATTGAATACATTGCACACAATGAAATCCATATAGGTCAGATTTTTGGAGGTCTGACCTATAAACTCTATTCTATGCCCAATGCCACACAATGAGGAGTAAGTGATTTAAAGATACTGTGAGGGGGGGGGGCGACAAAAACAATCAAAAATATCTATATTTATATCTAAATTTATATATATTTCTGGACAAAATACATTTTTCTCATTTGCCTGTTATAAATTTAAGATCACTAACGTAGATGATAAAGTGTGTGAAAATACTTCATCCATTTGTCTTGAGCGTAGAGATATCTCATATATCTTATATATATCTTATTTCCTATCACAAAAGTAGTACAAATATTTTGGCTGTTGCCAACCTGCCTCAAATCTACCACCCAAGTATCCTTAGTGTAAGTATAGCTTTTTTAACTCCTGATGTGCTATGACAGTCGCTCGCCAAGGTTTTTGTGATTGTCATAGCATGTCAATCTTTGCAAAGAGCTTTTATCCTCAGCCTTGTGTCAGCAAAAGGCAGTTGTGTTAACACAATTCTATGCCCCAAGCATTGCTCAATGGCCTAGTGACTTCCCTGGGTTCATGCTGGCACTGCCATTTCAATGGGCACTAAATCAAGGGTCAGGTTCTAGAAAGATAAGCGAACGAAAGCACCAATATTTCTACCCCCAATTAACCATTGCCACCCTGCTCTTTATCCACTACCTAAAACACAAATTTGTTAATTTTTTGGGGGGAATTATTATAATACACATAGGGCCCTATTACATTCTTCACGCAAAAACGCTCGCTCAATGCGTGAATTTTTGCGCGAAGCGTAACGCGTGTAAATCAACGCTGGCATTACAATCCTCGGGCATTTTTTCATCCGTCAAAAAATAACACGTGTAAAACGGACACGCAGAAATCAGTGTGCAGACTGGTTTTTTTTCGCGCAATTCAGCCAATCAGAATTAAGACCCTTAACGTGAGACAATTAAGTTTTTGCGCCTGTCAAAGTCAATCTGCGCATATACGCTGCAGCAATAAAAAGAGGCACACACAACTTCTCCATTTTATTGTTTTGGTATGTGTAGAATGTGTAATTATACTTTGCTGTGTATTTGTTTCAGCTTTTAGGAGTTGCTAAAATTATGCGTGCAAAGGCTGTGCGTTACAAACTGCGCATAGATTGTAAGACCATCCGCATACCAGCGCACAAACGCATTTGCGCTCACAATGTTAAGTATAGGACGCGCGAAGTACAGTAAGTTAGCGCAGGTTCATCCGCAGTAGACGTATACACGTGTTTGTTGCGCTGACATTGTAATACGACGTTCAGCGCAAAGGGTTTTGCCCCTCTCATTAATGCGTTTTTGCGCGGGTGCAAACGTTTGTGCGAAGATTGTAATAGGGCCCATAATAAATAATGGATATCAAAATTTGACACTTGGTTTTGAAGACACATGATGAAGCTTTTCCATGTGTAGGATGAACGGGTACTATGTTCCTAATCCCGCTGCCAAAATACTAGTGGAACTGCGTTCCCAAGTGTTCCTGCTTTACTTGACTCCTTCACTTAGGGGTTATTCAGAGAGCATCGAAATGTCGCCGACATTTCGTTACTCTCTCGTTTCCCACACTTCTCTGCACTTCGGGGAATCAAATTTCCTTATTCACCACAGGGTCCCCGGTGTACAGGGAAAACCCTCTGTCAACCGTCGGAACCGCAGCAAAAAACACGTCGGAAAAAGCCGGCGAGCCAACAATCACAGTGCAGACCAGCAGCCGGAAAAAGCTGACAAGCTGACGAATGGGGTAAAAAAAAAAAATACGATTCAAAGTGTCGAAATTGAAACGCTGTTTGCATAAAAACTACTGACTGAAAATGCCTGGAATTGACATATAAGATCCTATGAATGATAATAAAAAGGGCTGTTACAGAAAAATGAAAACTCTTAAAAAAACCAAAAAATGGAAAGAATATTGCCGAAAAAATGCTTAAAAGGTAGCTAGCTATGTTGCCAAATTTTTTGGATTCTTCGAACGATGCTGGGACGATCTGGTGCAAGTTTACATGAGAAAGATGCATTGTATAGTTAAAACGCCGTGCTTTGACAGGGAAACTTGTAGAAGATGCATTGTACAGTATAACCGCCGTGTGTAGGGGAAACGTGAAAAGATGCATTGTATAGGAAAATGCCGTGCAAGAAGCCCATAGGATTCGATGTTTTTTTTTTTTTTTTTTAACCCTTTCGCTGCTGAGGCTTTTCCCGCCCCTGTGCTGAGGTCATTTTTACCTGTTTTGCGCATCATGTTTAAACGTGTTTTGAAGGCTTATTTTAGTATATGACCCAGACATATTATATATCGTTCTTTCCGTCAGACTCGGTAGATTCATAATATGTCATTATTATATGTATACGTTATGTCATGTCTGTATATTATAACAAAAAATGCAATAAAATATGTATTTTCAATAATTTACAACGTGTAAAGTGTTTTTTTCCACATTTTAACATGCGAGCAATTGCGGTTATATTTTGTATGGGGTGCGCTTGTTAAAAAAATTAGAGATGGGGTCTCGTTACATTTTTTTTTGGGGAAAATGACACTATTTTTAACAAACGCACCGCATACAAAAATCGTTAGTGCAGCATCATTGTTCACATTATAATTGAAATGGGAACAATATTGCTGCATTAACAAACCAAAAAAAAAAAAAAAGTGTTTATATTTTTTTTTTTAATTTTTTTTAATTTTTTTTTTATTTTTATTTTTTTTACAAAATTTTTCACTTTCATGTTTGGTATCGTTGGAACGGCCATGCTCTGGCCGATCCAACCATACCAAAATTTAACCCCTAGCTGCCACGGATCGGGAGATAGGGAGTTCATTGGAACTCCCTATCTCCACCGTTGGTGGCAGTCAAGGGTTAAGTCCAGGACTGGCGTCATCGTGCTACGCACGATGACGCCAGTCCTCAGGGGGAGTTCCCGGAGGCTTGGCCGACATCCAAGATGTCGGCCAGCTCCGGGAAAGGATCACGAACCGGCGCTTTTCAGCGCCGATTCGCGATCCAGCTCCCCAGGGGTTAATGCCAGGCATCATTTGGAAGGGCAGGCTGTGCCCTTCCAAATGATGCCTGGGTTAACCCCCGCAGAGCCGCCGATCGGGAGGGAGAGAGGTCCGAAGGACCTCCCCCCTCCCTTTCAGGCGCCTCCTCCGCACATGCGGGGGGGGCGCCTGAATTAGGTGTCATCGCGCCCCCGCGATGACACCTAATTCTGGCGGCTGCTGTTCCGGATGCCGGGCTGACATCCAGGATGTCAGCCCGCACCGGAGGGGCCAGCGATCGGCTGGAACCCAGCCGAACGCTGACCCCAATGGGAGGACGCGCTCAGCGCATCCTCAGCACACCAGCGGGAATGCTGAGGACGCGCTGAGCGCGTCCTCAGCAGCGAAGTGGTTAAAAGACAAGTCTTTTTTTTTTTTACTTTGCAAGCTGGCTGCATTCAACATTGCTGTCCCTGATGCTGAAGCCTATTCAGTCCCTGGAAGCCTATTCAGCACCAGGGACGGGGGGGGGGGGTTAATCCCCAATGTACATTTTGTTCAAAATCTATAGATTTACCTATCTATAGATAGAAACATAGAAACATAGAAACATAGAAAATGTCGGCAGATAAGAACCTTTCGGCCCATCTAGTCTGCCCAATTACATGGATACTTTACCTGGATTTATCTTTTGTTTAGGATAGCCTTATGCCTATCCCATGCTTGCTTAAGGCTAGGGTCAGACGAACGCATTTTTCACGTTGTCCGTGAAAAAGTGCGTTCGAACGAATGGACGCATTTTTTCACAGAATACGTGATAGCGGTCATACGATGCGCATTTTCGTCCGTGATTTTGTACGGATCATCAATAAAACCCTTTTGTGTCTGGACGTTATGTTGGCCGGACGTGTGCAGCATCTGACGTCTCCCAATCACGCACACACGCCGCTATGCGGACGCAGCGCACTCTGTACGTCAGTAGTAGCGGTTTGACGTTCTCGAAAAAATGCGTTCGCTTGCCACTTGCGTTGCACGGACGAACTTTCGTGCGGCCGTTCATCATATGTTCCCCGGCATTGGACGTCATTTGCTGCTAGCACGGCCGTGATTTCGTGCGGCTAAACGCACGTTAAAACTGCTTTCGTCTGACCTTAGCCTTAATTCAATTACTGTTTTGGCCTCTACCACTTCTACTGGAAGACTGTTCCATGTATCCACCACGCTCTCAGTAAAATAATGCTTCCTGATGTTACTTTTAAACCTTTGCCCCTCTAATCTAAGACTATGTCCTCTTGTTTTGCTACTTTGTTTCCGTTTAAAACAATATATAGATAAAGATAGTATATAGATATATACGTATCTATAGAGATAGGTATGCCCCCGCACTCTGCACTGGAAAAGAAAAACAGTTCTATCCTGTACACAACTGCATTGGCACTGGGTCTCAGCCCGGGTCTTAGCATTTCCCTAGCGTGCGCTAAACGACCTTGTACACTGACTAACGCGGACAAGGTGATCTATTGGTGGGTCGTCAGGCACTACCTTTTAGCGACTCGGGCTAGATCTTTCCATTAGCGACTCACTCCAACATTTCCTTTGAGCCTCTGCAAACCAGATGAGTAGTTGAGCATCATGGGAGATGTAGTTCCAAAACATCTGGAGGGTCGAGGTTCTTGACGCCTGCTTTAATGAATAGTTTGAGAATAACAAAATGCAATTCTTTATCAACACATAAAGAATAAGGACCTCATTAACTATCCACAGATTCTCTGGCTGCGAAAGGGAAGGCTTGATACAGTGTAATAAACAATCCTGGGCAATCAACATGAGGTGATAGATTATAACCATCATAAGCATGGAATTAACAATTAATCAGTGTATTATAATACACCATACGCAGCTTTTTCATTTATGACAACGGAAGAGAAAGAGAACAAGCAATCAATCTTTCAAACTAGACGTACGAACGTAAAAAAAAAGCAACAACAACATATAAATACTATCAGATCCTGGAACACTGAAATGAATCCTTGTTTATTGCAAATCTCAGGCAGCGATGGCTGTCAGTGACTTCAAATACAGTTTTTCTTACCAGAGTAACTTACACTTTCAGGGTTATTCAAAGAGGATCAAAACGTCACCGCACGTTCGGTGACTTTTCATTCTCTTCAATTCGGTGCAAATCGGCATTCCCATTTCGGCGACCCTGCGGTGTATTCAGCAAGCACCACAAGGCTGTCGAAGTGCAGGGAAAAGCTGCCGAAAACCCCTCCGAAAACCTAGTGAAAACCCGGCGAATGCACGCCGAAAACCCGTAAAAACATCTGGATTAACCCATCGAAGACGCCGGAAAAACCCGAGCAGGAGCCGATCACACGCAGCGAAGCCGCCGGAAAAAGCCAACACCACAGAAGAAGGCAGTGAATAAATTAGGAAAACAGTTTGCTTGAATGATTGAAAAGTGAAACACTGTTTGCAAAGAAACTACTGAGTGAAAATGTCTGAAATTTACTTATGAGGTCCAGGGAATGATAATAAAAAGGGCTGTTACAGAAAAAAGAAGGAAAGTTAAAAAATAAAAATCAGACTTTTTAAAAAAAAAAAAAAATCCAGAAAAATGCTTAAAATATCCTACAAAATCTATAAATAAAGAGACTCTTTACTGCAGAATTTTATAATGAACGGTTTATTAGATATTGAATTAAAACGGGAATATTTTTAACATTGAAGCCTATGGGATTCTCCTGAATAAACCTGTCAAATGAAACCACCGAATGACAGGGCACTTCGGGAACCTTTCACTGCTGGTTTGTGTTCTCTGAATAGCCGAAGCATTGCTTTTTCATGGGGATTTCACTGCCCTCGAACAGGCACCGTATGTGCAGGCAATTCGCCAGGATTTGGCGTATTGCCTGCTCTCTGAATAGCCGAATGGCCAAGAAAGATAACCGAACGCTGATTTACAGTGTTCGGTTACCTTTCTCCAGCCATTCGGATCTCTTTGAATAACCTTGTTTATCGCTGTGTTGTCCTTATGAATGATATGCAGCTTTATGCTGGGAGATTAACAGAAGTGGGAGCACCATTCTTCAGGGGGTATTTTCTTCTTCTCATTTTCTTCTTTTCCAGTGCTCTTTCACAGGGGCAACAATTGTTGCAAATAATAACAGTTCTGATCTGTTTACGTTGGTAAAGAATGCTGACTTTTTTTCTGAGGGTGAGGGTAGAGTTAACGTCATTAAGCTGGGTAATAAACATTAATATAAATGTAATTCTATAAAAATAAATAAAACTCTGTTTCGTTTGCCCGGCTAATGATTGCCGGCTTGCTGCTTTCCCTCCTGCTGGTTAAGGCCCGTGTCAGACGAACGCAGTGTTCACGTCCGTGTTGCCGCACATTCTAACGTCCGTCGTAGCACAAAATTATGATCAATAGAGACCCACACACAATAATAGCAAAATTCACTGTTACCCAATTGGGGTTGGATGCTCTGCAGATTACCCAGGTGAAGCTGCAGATAGTCCTCAGATTACCCAGGTGAAGATGTGGATACTCCTCAGATTACCCAGGTGAAGATGTGGATAGTCCTCAGATTACCCAGGTGAAGATGTGGATAGTCCTCAGATTACCCAGGTGAAGATGTGGATAGTCCTCAGATTACCCGGCGGGTGAAGCTTCAGACTTGCACATTATCCGGGTAAAGTGTGAATTTTTCAGATCTTCCAGACTGTTACCCAAGGGCAGTTGGTTAGTCCTAAAATTACCCGGGTAAAGTCCGAAATTTTCATTTTTTTGCAGCTTTACCCAGCGGTTTTGGGTAATGTCAGGATTACCCGGGTAATCCTCGGATTAACTGCACTTTGGGCTTTACCCATAACATATATAGCTACAACAGAAAACATTGTAGTTTTTTAATTTATTATTATTTATTTACAGGTCTATTCAAAGAAAGGTGAAACTCAGGAGAATGACTGGAGAAGTGAAAATTCGAGGTCAAAATAGCCAAACCAGAAAAATTCTCCCATTTATCTCACTTTCCAAATCGTCTATTTGGTCCAGATTCTTCTCTTCTCCTGCCAGTTCTCCCGAGTTTCACCTTTCTTTGAATAGACCTGTATATATTTTATTTTCTCAAGATACAAGTACGCATTTTTTGGCTTTATTATATTTATGGATAATAATTGTAGCTACTGAGTATATTGTGGAATAAACACACGTTGCATTTGGCTACATTTTACTTACGAAGAATAATTGGAGCTTCTGTGTTAAAAATATTTTAATTAGATTAATATAAGGTGTACGTCTATGACAACACTCGCCGGTGCATGATAGACAGTCATCAAAATACAGAGCGGTAGGAGTTTAAATGAGTTTTCTATCTACATGGGGAGAAATGTCAATCCAATTAACACGTCTGTAAGTCGTGATTCACGGGTTTGTTTTCTTGGACCTCATTTTCAACCCTTTCTGAATTATTGCGAGCACCTGATTTGTGATTCATAGGTTTCTATTCTTGGTCACTCATTTTTAATTTTAATTTCTTTGATCCTAGAATTTTAACAGAAATCTGACTTGATTTTGTTCAGTTTCTTCTATAATTTTTTTTAAAAAGTTTGATTTCTACCATAGTTCTATTGTTTTTATGAGATATATGCTTGCCGATATCATAGTGTTTATGTTCATAGACAGTCCGTACGGTTTACAAAGAGATGTAAAGTCACGTGGGTTAGCCATATAACGTTTTTATATGCAAATAATCATTTTAAAGTGTCTGTACTCAGTGTTAAGTAATATATAGTAGGAGGCGTGGCTGACTGCTGACGGGATTGGACGCACACAGCGGGGCTCACCTGCAGACTCGCCTTACCGAGCTTTCTTATAGCATCCACCGTCGGAATTGAGACCCTTGCTCGCTTTGTTATCCTTCCTGGAGCCTGAGTGACGGCGCGGCTGGTCAAGTGGGACTTTCCTGATGGTGTTAGTGCTTGTGCCGGGTCTGGGCCTATTGTTGCAGCCTAAGTGGAGCGGCCATCTTTGCAGCCTTCAGAGTGGTGTAGCGCTCCTGTGGTGCTGGGAATCCTGCTCAGCGCCTCTCCCTCGGTGTGTCATGAAGAAGAAGCCCGCACGGAGGCTCCTTCTTGCAGAGGCCACCCGACAGTGTGATATGTGTGACTCGATGGGGGATGGTAGAAGAAGGCGTCCGTTTCCTCTGACTTCTGGTACTCCGTGGCGCTCGACGTCTCTTGGTGAAGATGAGGGATCCGGCCTGACTTGGAGGCCGCCCTTCAGGTGTCGCCTGCTCTTAAGGGGGGCGAACCCCAAAGAAAGTACTGCATGTTTGGAGAGAGACCTCCTGTGAGGTCTGCAGCTGCACCTCCGGGGGCTCCATCGGTCGTGCCCTTGGCGGGAGATGGGGGGGCAGATGCCCACCTGCCATCTACTAAGGGTGACCTCCGCAAGATGCTTTCTTACATCAGGACCAAGTGGCAGGCTGACATCTGCGGTCTGCGAGCAGAGATGGTCGGGGTCCAGACCCAAGTGACTGCTGTGCAGGACCGATTGGCCAGTCTGGAAGCCGCTCAGGAACATACTACGACCCATGTGGACTCCTTGGCCAGCCAGGTGGAACAGCTTGAGACGCGACATAGACGTTACAATGTCAGAGT
Source organism: Leptobrachium leishanense (assembly GCA_009667805.1). Taxonomy (NCBI): domain Eukaryota; kingdom Metazoa; phylum Chordata; class Amphibia; order Anura; family Megophryidae; genus Leptobrachium; species Leptobrachium leishanense. The sequence continues at coordinate 3,199,456 of CM019066.1, read as the reverse complement.
TCGTGGGATTCTGGAATCGGTTGCTTCTAAGGATCTCCTGAGGCTAGTGAATAGGATGGCACCTCACCTTCTCCAACAAGGACTGCATGAGCCTGGCATCTTTGGATCAGCGACACGTCTGCGCAAATCCCCGATGAATCCGATATATATATATATATATGAGAATCTCTAAACATTGCACTGGCATGTGGGGTGTCTGAGCTACAGCCAAACGTTTGACGCAAAAAGGTGAGAAATTTTGGACTTCATTGGCATATCTTACCCAGAATTCCCTGCTACATGGGGAGTGAAGCAACAATGAGCACTCTGGGCAAATTAAGTCTCTGATCTGCTTAGACCTACGAACGTTTTTTTTGCAATGACTTAGATTCTCTCTTACAGTTTATAAAGTGGAGTATTTTATCTTGCTTTATTGTCATATATATATATATACTGTATATACGTGTTTTATATTGTATTTAATGCCTTTGCCTGCAGCCATTTTATTTTTTTTTATTTAGATTTCCGTCTACAAATCTGTAGTGATTTCATTAGGGGTAACGTAGCAATTAGCATGTCACAGACACAAAGAACTTTGTATTTGGTTGTTAAGCAGATGGCACTAATGCTAAACCCGTCTAGTAAAACGCTATGTCATGGAAAAACATCAAGCCGTCATGGAGAAATGTCATGGGCGCGCGTTGCAGAGTTGGGCTTTGGACGCAATCATTGTGTTAACCAGATGCCTAGATCAAAACCTAATCCTTTTCAAGTGTGCTGCTGACAAATAGCTGCAAAATATCCCGACAGCGAGAAGATGTATGTGCAATAGCTAGATTTATTGTTATAATTGTAACAGCCATGATTGACTTATATATATCCCAAGGATTTGCTTATTTTCCCACTAATATTCCAGATGCGAATTTCAATATCTTTGGCAAATACTGGCGAACTGACAGCAATCTATGGTGCAATTTGCCTGCGTTCGGCGGCACCGAAAATGCCCCATAGCAGACTATCCTCTCTTCTATTCACAGAACGCCGAACTGCACCGAAGTTACGGCAGAACGGCCTGATTTTCGGTGTTTTATTTCGACATGTTTAAACCGGCGAATCCCATAGATTCAATGTAAAAATGTAATTTTTAAAATTTATTTTTTTAAAGACTGTTTATTATTTTCAGCGAAAAAGCATTTATTTTATTTTTATTTTGGCACAACGTTTTTTGTATGTTTTTAGATGAAATTTTTGTTTCCCAATTCTTTAAAGAGCTGTTTTTTGTAAATTCTGTAACCGACCTTTTTATTATTTTTCAAAGGACTTTTTTTATTATGTATACAGTTTTTTTTTGTTTTATTTTTGCAGTTTGGAATTCGCCGATGCCAGTTCAGCGATTATCGGTGCAGTTTGGCGCTATTCACTGACATCCAGTAACTGCTTCGGCGACTCCAATTTTGGCAAAACAAGGGGACCATTCGGTAAATAGGGAATTCACTGTATTTTCGATGAAATGGAATTGATTAAGTATGCTGAAGTACTGCGAAAATCAAAGCACCAAAAAGAAAAGTTTACAGTGGCAAATAAATTTACTTTATTCCCCAGGGGGAACAAACCCTTTTTTCTGGGGGAAAGCAGCTGAACCAGGTGTCATCTTACCTGACCGGTGATCCCCCCTGATCAGCTCCATCTTCTCCCTCTACCAGAGTGTGGCCTGTCTGACCACGATGGCCGCTGGGAACACAGGGCATAGGGCGGCAGACGTCACGCAGCGCACCCTGTAACATAATTAGTGGGGGGCCAGACATGATGTTCCCGCCGGGCCTGGGCTGCAGACTAGGGAACAGGGCCTGGGTTCCCCAGGCAGCTTCACCGAGCAGGCAAAATTAAAAAAAATACAAGCTGCCGACCTGTCTGGAAAGCCAGCGGCCTACTGGACAAATGCCCAGTATGCCTGATGGTCAGACCGGGCCTGCCCTTAAGTATATATAACCTGTAAACATGTAACATAGTGACTATATTTCCTACATATTTACAACCTTGGACCTCCAGATTTCTCAGAACTACATTCCCCTTGAGGCTCCGCTGACAAATAAGTAGAAGAGCATCACGGGAGATGTAGTTCCAAAACATCTGGAGAGTCATGATTGCTGGCACCTGCTGCAAAACTTCTTTTTTTTTTCTTAATAACGAAAAAAACTAGGAATAAAAAAGGTACTGTAAAGGTTTTTCCACCATTCCTTCACCTGTATTAAACCCTTACCGCTGGGTGGGTTGTGCTAGTACGCGCCTCGCTTGCCAGCTGCTGCGGCTGGCCCCTCCTCCAGCCTGCCTACGCAGCTGACATGCATCGCGCATCATTGGCTGCAGGCTGACGACCTGAGTTCAGGCCATCCCACATCAGCCAATGACATGCGGCACTTGCCAATTGGTGGGCGGACCTGTCGTGGCCCATAGATGCCTGTTGGGTGGGCCATTCTGCCCCGGGGTGTCAAGTCCCACCCACCACAGGGACGGCATAGTACTCCCCACGGCGATAAGAGGTTATGATGTCATTGGCTACTCCAGTAGAGGCCCTTTGCAGCAGCTAGGCCTCAAGCCTTACTGTTCACCTGAGAATGGACTGTACTCACAGTACTTACAGGCACAACCGTCTGGCTTCACTCTGTTTCATAGTATATACTTATTTTAACCAGTTTTCATGTTCAGTATTTATAGCAGGTTGTTAACTTTAGTAAAATGAGGCTGATTTTGCAAAAGGTCTGCGAAATGAAATCGGTGCATTTGGTGCAAGTGTTTTTAGTATTATTTTTTTGTTATATCACTCAGCTCCCATTTTCGTGCTGAACAAGATTTGCAAATTCAGCATTGCTTTTCTTTTTTGGAATGACAGTATTTCCAGGTAGTTTGCACAATGCACATTTTTTGTTGTTGTTGCTCGTGCGGCCACGTTACCTTTCCTGAAGTTATGGAAGCCATAAGGTTATGTTCTTACAGATTGTGCCAATGAAGTATCCACTTCCAGTAATATGTTTTAATCCCGTCCTTCCTTATTTCATTGAGTGAGTGGGTAGTGCAGTTGCCAAGCCTTCCAGCAGAGGTGGTAGAGGCTAGGACTAATAATACTGAGTAAAGGTTTAAGATCACTCAGGACAGACTCATCACGGGCCGAGAGCAGGAAACAATACTAATACTTAAACCTGTGCATTTTATCCATTAAATACTCAGGTTAGATGGGTTAGTTGGCTTTTACCCTATGTTAAAAATCTGTTTTAAATGAGCTTATGTTTAATCAGATGAAGAGCAGAATATTATAACTGAAATTCATGTGCAATATTATCTCCCCAGACCGGGTATATGTTAGTAATGTCACGACGCTTGCCTTCCAAGTATATAAAGTGATTTTATAGGGTTAAAATGTGAGATAGAGGAAACAGAGGGGTTAAACATTAACCCTTCCTGCCCCCCTTAATTTTTAAAAGAACCGTATCTTTATCCAACACGGGTCTCACTCTTTGCCCTGCAGGAGGTGACATTGTTTGCCTGTGCCTATGTACCTTAATTAATTTCAAAATAGATATATGGTTGTCAACTTGTCTAATGCTCCTGTGAAACGTTGATAGGGGTAGCTGAGAGTTCTCAAAATTAAATCTGTGTTATTATGCATGTTTTCCATTGATACATCCCTCCGGGAACCAGAAACAATTAGAAACACAGGGTTTGTATACCTTTCTCTATGTAATGAAGTACATACCATCAGATGTCCCAGTGGGCTAGAAACTGTATGCCATTACTCCTAAAGTGCATAATCCTGCGAGGCATTAAAAATATAAAAGCAAGTTGCGTGTACTCACAAGAAGCTTGCAGGTTAAATAATAGGAAATTCACCAATTTACCATGCTGAGTGAGAGCTGTGAGGTCCTCGCCTATATGGGGATAAGTGGTAGAATTCATGGACAGGGCCAGATTTATAACTAGGCAAAGTAGGCATGTGACTACATGCACCTACCACAAGGGGTCGCTTTGATCTGTAAGACAAAATATATAAATTCTCTCAATCTACAATCATTTAGACCGTTGTATCTCTAAAGCCCTAAGGGAAAGAGGGACATATGAAATATCATTGGAAAGGACAGATGATGGCCTTTCCATTGATTCCAGATATAACCAGGTTAAATTTATGTAAAAATAAAATAACAAATAAAATAATATTTTTTTATTTTTCCTGACACAGTATATTATTCAGTTTGTAATTATAAAGCGAACATTGATGGTGCGCTAACTCACCTTCTCCTTTCCCACACTGCCAGAAAGTGTGAAGCTGGTGTAAAAGGGGTACGTTGGAACCCTACATCTTTGAATGGTACACTGCACAAGGTTAAGTGAGGTGTCACTGGAAAGGGCAGAGTCTGATGTTTACAATGATACCAAACATGACCATGTATTGTGTAAAAATATTTTTTAAAACAGTAAATGCAAAATGTATTTTTCTCTGTTCTACAGCGGAGTCAATATATGCTTTTACATATAAAACAAACAATGCCGCTGCACTAACTCAACTAAGGCAACAGATTCTGCCTCTTATTTTGATTTGAGCGTTGAAACAGTTTTTAAAAATGTTTATATTTATTTATTTTAAATTTTGCACCAAAACGAAAATTTAAAAAGTCATTTTGGCGTGTTTTTTTATTGGGAGGTGGGGTATAGGGGCACTCCACATTTCTGTGCCTACAGGTTCCTATGATGCAAAACCGGCCCTGGTCGTGGACAAGACCAAATTTTCTTCATGACTCTGCAATGGCAGCCGTGGTTAAACATCGAAAGTAAAAAAAAGTCAGTTTGCAGCTAAATTATAAAAAAAATATTTGGTTGCATGTACAGTGTCTGTATTTGTTATAATTTATTCAGTCATCCTCAGGAAATAAAACAGAATGCACATTCTTTTAATCAGTTTTGGTTCTAGAAAATAGGCTGCAGGATTGATTAACACCTCGAAAGCACTCCCCGTCTTTGGGTTGATGTTCAAAGGAAAATAAAAAGGAAATAAGGAAAAGAAATCTGCTTCTTAAGTGTGAAAAGGCATAACTGTGCGTATCTCTGCATATAATGTTATAATGAGCGTTAATCTATTCATATCTTGCAGGCCCACTAGCAGGATCATTTGAATAATTGTGGTGGAGCATAGAACAATGGGAAAATCAGATTAGCGGGTTTATGGAAACATTCCGCATCTTGATCAATTGTTTAACCCGCTGATATTCAGGGAACGCTCCGGCTACGTTACATGAGCATTGCCTTGCCTTTCTTCCCCAGGCGCTAAAAGCGTTAACTATAATGCAACGTTAATTAACGGTGTGAAGACTCCAACGTGCGGAAAACATTAGCTTCACCTGCAAGTCTTTATATTTAGAAAATCTCGCTCAATCTTTTATCCGTCCTCATCTCGCTGTAAAGTCATAATTTCCTCTTTCTTTCTTCAAACTGATTACTTTAGTAATTATCCTGGATTATTTACTGAATCCTGGAGCCAACATGGAAGATAAAAAAACAAATCTCCAAATGCGGTAACATTTTCGATATATATGCTTTCTGTGTTTACTGTTCCATTTTATGAAATACAATGGCTTCTGTATCACTCTGTGAAAATGTATTTCTTGACAACTTCTTTGCAAAAATGGAATAACCTCCCAGACGCCATCAAATCTTCCCCAAGTCTTAAGTCACTCAAGAGCTCCCTATTAACATACCTCAATACAGAATACACCTGTAAACATGTAACATAGTGACTATATACAGAATACACCTGTAAACATGTAACATAATGACTATATTCAGAATGCACCTGTAAACATGTAACATAGTGACTATATACAGAATGCACCTGTAAACATGTAACATAGTGACTATATACAGAATGCACCTGTAAACATGTAACATAGTGACTATATACAGAATGCACCTGTAAACATGTAACATAGTGACTATATACAGAATGCACCTGTAAACATGTAACATACTGACTATATTCAGAATGCACCTGTAAACATGTAACATAGTGACTATATACAGAATGCACCTGTAAACATGTAACATAGTGACTATATACAGAATACACCTGTAAACATGTAACATAGTGACTACATACAGAATACACCTGTAAACATGTAACATAATGACTACATACAGAATACACCTGTAAACATGTAACATAATGACTATATTCAAAATGCACCTGTAAACATGTAACATAGTGGCTATATACAGAATGCACCTGTAAGCATGTAACATATTGACTATATACAGAATGCACCTGTAAACATGTAACATAGTGGCTATATACAGAATGTGCCTGTAAACATGTAACATAGTGACTATATACAGAATGCACCTGTAAACATGTAACATAATGACTATATACAGAATACACCTGTAAACATGTAACATAGTGACTATAGGCCCTATTACATTCTCAACTCAAAAACACACACTAAACGCGTGTTTTTTTGTACGAAGCGTTAAACGTTAACGCATGAAAATCACCACTGGAATGACATTCCTCGCGCATTTTTTCATCCGTCGGGAAATTCCGCTCGTAAAACCGACGTGCAAAAATGCGCGCAAAGTACCGTTGCGCGCAGAAATCAGTGAGCGCAATGTAATTTTTAACGCGAGTCCGTCATTTTGTGCAGACTGCGCACAACAGTCGTACGTTCTGACGGAAGACAAGGTAGTGGCCGACATTTTTGACGGATCTAGTAAAAAAAACGTGAGCATCTACATTTTCCGTTGTGAATCCGCAGTTTGGTACGGTCAGGTTGTTACAATTTGCCGTTACCACCAGCTTTCCAAAGACGTTAATATTATGCGCGCAAACGTTGTCCATTAAATTTTGCGCTAAGATTGTAATACCATGCGCGCACCAGCGCACAAACGCATTTGCGCTCACAATGTTAAGTATAGGGTGCGCGCACTAAATTGCGCTCGCAAAGGGTTTGCGCAGGGTCACTCTCGTTAGACGTTAACGAGCATTTTGGGCACGAAAGTCGTAATACGACGTTTAGTGTAAAGGGTTTTGCCCATCGCGTTAATGTGTTTTTGCGCGCGCGCTCAATTGTGCGCGAAGAATGTAATAGGGCCCTATATTTCCTACATATTTATTTTTTGTGTTAATCTGTATATTTGTGTTTTCTTTTTAATATCTTGTATTTATTACGTTTTATTTCAGTAACGACTGTAACATTCAATGTTCTTGAACCCAGGACATACTTGAAAACGAGAGAAATCTCAATGTATCCTTCCTGGTAAAATACTTTCTCAAAATAAATAAATATACCGGACGTGCACATCACACAATACAATGGTTTTTGAAGGTCCACATCAGACCATTTTTCCACCACCACCACCACATACCATATGAATTACGTATAGGAACAAGGATCATCTACATATCGATCCTTCTGTAAAAGACCACAATCAGGACATTCTCCATGCCCCAGGATGCACATACAGTTCCACAATGTAGAGCGACACATCCATCATGCAAGGATAGGCAGGTACCACCACACTCCATGAAGCGACCACCTCCAAGATATCCAGTGAACAAAAAAGAACTCGACGGGGGACTCAATCTCTTTATTAAGCTTTATTCGACAACATAATTACAGCACAGCAACGTTTCGGCAAAAAGCTGTGATCGAACTCAAGCTTGACCAAGGCTTTTTGCCAAAAAGTTGCTTTGCTCTAGCTGCTCCTGGTCCATCTCTTCTTTCACCACTTGATGTACAGACGACCCTGCCATGCCTCTTCCGCAACATTGGCAAACTCCATCAGGAATACAACGGGCAAATGATGGAACTGGAACAGATGAGTTACAGCACTTACATCTACTCTCATGGTGTCGAAATAATGTAGAGGTTCTTCAACTGGTGTCTGCCAATGGGACGGTAAGCGATATGTCATAATGTAACTACAGGGATTGTCTTGGCCTGAGGCCCCACAGCCTTTCCGAACACCTGCGCTTCAACCCTGGAGGCACCGGTTTCCTTTTCACACGTACAAAAGATCAAAACTGAAAATAGCCCTTACAGGTTAACTCTTTATATGTTCACTTTTGAGTTTAAAGGGTGAGTGTTGATTAAACCCAAAATCTGAGTTATTAAATGATGACCATTATATACCTTTAATTCAGTTTCTCATAAGCAGATCCCAACTGCTCAACTCAGCAGCTTTAACGATTACCAAATTCCATAAAGACGAGTCTCTTAGAGTTCCAAGGAAATACCAGTGTTTGAATGCGCGATATCAAAGAGTTACCTTCCCATGAAAGTACTTCAGTCCTTTAAAGTACGTCCCCGGTTGTTTAAACACGCTCTGGGTGCAATCCAGGCTGGAAGTGACTCCAATTATTTATTGTCTTATAATGATTAATAGACATAGTAAGTTAAACCATTTTAAAAACACTCAAACCTTTGAAGTTTCTACAGTTAATACGCGATTCCTGATTTCCCAGTAACTGCAAAGTACTTTGCCCAGGTCGTGAGATGAGGCATCGAACCAACAGCTCGAGACCAGTCCTGGCATTGAAAGTAATGTATGGCAAAGCCGGAAAACCAAAGTATATTCTTATATTATATTGGGGAAAGATAAGCCGGCTTATACCTGCAGTGATTCTTAAAAATTGATGATTTGTGCAGGACAATAAAGCGAGAGAGAGGACCTCCCTGCACCCTAACATATTTAAATAGTGGTCCTGGTGCTACTAATGTTGTCTGAATTCTGTATCCAGTGATGGTTGTGAAACATGGCTGTTTTTACCATTCTAGAACAGTAAAGGGAATAAAGAGTTTTTTTTGTAGTTGCTATATATTAACTCCAGTTAAACATCAACCACAGGTCAGCACTGAAAAATAAAAAGAGATATATAAGCACCTTCTCTTCTCACCAGGTGGCATATTGTCGGTTATTGAGAGTGTGACATATATATATATATAGAGGTTGGGCACGCCTAACCCGGAACACTCTGAAAATGTAAATTTTCACAGCCTTCTGGAACGCTGCTCCTGAGCGCTGCAGGAGACTACAGCACAAACTGGGAGTCTATTGGCAGCCCCGGCATGCGACATGCTGTTTGGAGTCATGCTGGCTGTGTGCAGTAATCCCTCACAGTGCTCCCAGTGTGTATAGAAACATAGAAAAATGTCGGCAGATAAGAACCTTTCGGCCCATCTAGTCTGCCCAATTACATGGATACTTTACCTGGATTTATCTTTTGTTTAGGATAGCCTTATGCCTATCCCATGCCTGCTTAAATTCAATTACTGTTTTGGCCTCTACCACTTCTACTGGAAGACTGTTCCATGTATCCACCACCCTCTCAATAAAATAATGCTTCCTGATGTTACTTATAAACCTTTGCCCCTCTAATCTAAGACTATGTCCTCTTGTTTTGCTACTTTGTTTCCGTTTAAATATACTCCCTTCCTCTACCTTGTGGATTCCCTTTACGTATTTAAATGTTTCTATCATATCTCCTCTGTCTCGTCTTTTTTCCAAGCTGTACATGTTAAGATCATTAAGCCTTTCCTGGTAACTTTTCTCCTTCAAGCCGTACACCATTTTAGTAGCCCTTCTCTGAACTCTCTCTAAGATGTCTATATCCTTCTGGAGATACGGTCTCCAGTACTGCACACAGTACTCCAAGTGAGGTCTCACCAGTGCTCTGTACAGTGGCATGAGCACTTCCCTTTTCCTACTGCTAATACCTCTCCCTACACAACCAAGCATTCTGCCAGCATTTCCTGCTGCTCTATTACATTGACTACTTACCTTTAGATCCTCTGCAATAATAACCCCTAAATCCCAACCCTCAGATGTTGAGGTTAGGACTGTATCAAATATTCTATATTCAGCCCTTGGGTTTTTACGTCGTATACATGCAGGTAGTTGCAGCAGGATTGGATCTTGGCTCTCCACCAAAATATTCTTCCTCTAAAACATTGGATTTTCCTGAATTCTGAAATCCAGAAGACTCCAAAATCCAGAATGATCAGGGTCTCAAGAATTCCAGATAAGGGGCCATATTACATTCTTGGTGTTAACTTAACCAGCGCCATTATAGCCTATGGAGGTTTTAAGTTTACAACTGCTCTGGTTAAATTAGCACCAAGTATGTAATATGGCCCAAGGAGTGCTAATCCTGTGTATATATAATTAGATATATATAGTGATTATTTGAAAACAATTCCTACTACAATATTTTTGACAAGAGGGGTTATTCAGAGAGATCCGATCTGGCCCCCAAATGTCACCGAACAAGGAATTTCCCTTGACATTTCGGGGCCATTCGGCTATTCAGAGAGCAGGCAATCCGTCAAATTTTGGCAAGCTGCCTGCAAGCACGGTGCCTATTCAGAGACAACGAACAGCAGAGAAAAGTCAAAGAAGTGCCCTGCTGTTCAGTGTTTTCATTCGTCAGGTTTATTCAGGCGAATCCCATAGACTTCAATGCTAAAAATATTCCTGTTTTAATACAATATTTAATAAACCGTGTAGTATTTTAATCTGCAGTAAAAAGTCTCTTTATTTATTGATTTTTTGTAGGATCTTTTAGGCATTTTTCGGGATTTGTTGGGCAAATTTTTTTTTCTGTTTATTCTTAAAGTGTTTTTTTTTCTGTAACAGACCTTTTCATTATCATTCATAGGACCTTATATGTAAATTCCAGGCATTTTCATTCAGTAGGTTTTTTTTTTGCGAACAGCGTTATGACCATTTTTTGACCATTTCAATCGTATTGTTTTTTTTTTTTTACCCCGTTCGTCAGCTTGTCTGCTTTTTCCGGAGTCTGGTCTGTGCTGTGATCGGCAGCTCGTCATTTGTTTTCTGACGTGTTTGGCTCGTTTTTTCCGGCATGTTTTCAGGGGGGGTTTTGGCGGGTGTTCGGCAGGCTTGCGGCAGGTTTTCCCTGCACTCCGGAGGCCCTGTGGTAAATGCTGAATTTACCGTAGGGTGGGGAACTTCGATTCCCTGAAGTGCAGGGAAGTGCGTGGAACGAGAGAGGACTAAAATGTCAGCGCCATATCGGTGCTCTCTGAATAACCCCCAAAGTCATATTAATTGCTTCAAGTGGTTACCATTGACTACTTGGCTAAGGAATAATCAGACATGAAACAAATAACACCACAACACTCTCCCACGTCTTTGGTTTAGAGCAGATCACGGCCTTATAACAGATATTCACCTTTAACAAATATATTGAATTCTGTACATAAAAATGTTATATGTGTGTAAAATAAATATAATAAAATATATCATAGTTAACCCAAAGTAGTGCCTTAAAATTCCCCACGGGAATATGGCCCTTGTTTCCTCCTTTATTGGTTTATCAAACGTTGTCCAGTGTCAGTGTATTGTAACCCTGTCTATATTGTACCCATTGTTCAGCGCTGCGGAATATGCTGGCGCTATATAAATAAAGTATAATAATAATAAACATACTTTGGATTTAAAAAACATTATCTAAAAATATCAACGGCAGCTTAAAACGACAATAGCCTGAATGTTTCTGAGCGTGAAGACGTGTTCAGTCCGTTAAGCAGAGGCAATGGTTGTCATCAAACAACTTCTTGTGAAGCTACTTTCAAAAACACTCTCTATTTAAAACAGCTAGGGGTCAAGTCCTACAGACGTTTGGGAGCACACAAAGATTTCTGTCCTCAATTAACAATTATCATCTTGCACTTAACACTAAAGCACACTCCGATCTGATATATTTATCTATATATGTGAATTCTAGCAAAAATAAGTCGCAATAAGTATAGGATTTATGTTATAACAGGGAAAGATATTATTGAACAGCAGAATACAAGGTTTATAGCGTATGGGACCAATGGGAACTCAGTTCCCTCTTCAAAGGTAGTGGAGGAAATGCTTTCAATGCTTTCCCCTCAACTTGACCCGTGAAATCAACCTTAGTTTTGAGATACCCTGCAACCTGCACCCAAACTAGTTGCTAAGATACCAAGGAGCTAGTGAAATGCAGCATCTGCCATCTTTAGGAAACTTGCAGGGAGGGCAAGAGGGAAGGTGGGATGTCACTCTGGACCTGTTGATCTTGCAGAGCTATTCTCTGAGACAGAACTGCATAAAAATGAGGATAACCCCCCCAAACAAGCCAGGAATTGGGCACACTGGTTCCCCCGCTAAGCAAGAGGAGCCAATTCAAGGCCACTCTGCCCGAGCCACCATGGCAACATTATATGACCAACTACAGACTGGCAATTTTAAGAGATGTTTGGCATTGCAAAGGAATATTTACCCAGTGCACTTAATTAGCTCAAAAAGTGCAAACACCTGTAAAATTATATGCAATAAAGATCCGCCATAATGGGATAACTCATAAAATAGTAGTAAAAAAAAAAGGACTGTGGAGATTATGCAGAGATCTGGACATGAATCGTGTGGACTAAGGCTTTCAAAACAAGGGATAGTCTCCATTAGCAGTCTCTCCATTCTCTTGTCTTAAGGATCTTTTTTCGGGTTTTTTCCCCTCAATGACACGCAAAGAAAACATAATTTTGTTGTAAGCTTGGCTAGCAATCCATAATGTAAATGGCACGTCTGACTTGACAGAAACAATGCTTTAGATTGCTTGCCAGTCATTTTTTAACCAGGTGAACAATCTCCGTCGATAACACAGTTGTGTGCTTGCAGTATGAAGCTTTCTTATCTGGGAGATGCTTACTTTAATTTTAATGAGGTAATGGCATGTTTATTTGGCCGGTAATCTACAGGTCTAGGAGTAAAGGTCTTATGGCAAAGAATCTCAGATATGCGGTGTATGCGTGATTTAAAATAGTTACATATTAACCTGAAAGAGATTCTGGTGTCCTCTGAGCTACGGAAGGTGAAACTGAGGCAACGAGGCTGTTATATGTTTTCCGTGACATTCAGTCAGTAGTTTGGTTCTAATCCAATGTTTCGGAACCTGATCAAAGGACCACATGACCAGCTTTAGCAGGCTATGATTGAAGTAGAATTGTGAAATTTGTAACTCTTGGTCGTCCATGTAGGGTTTGATCGTGGCTATGTAACTATAAAGGGCTGTTCCAGCGTTGACTGGCTATCGTATCTAGATTGTAAATTCCCACAGGAATAGGGCCCTCACGTCCTCCTGTATTTGCTGGCAGCAATACTGACCTTCTCCTGTATGTATTGTTGAGTTGTCCTGTCTTTACACTTTGCACCTTGTACAGCGCTGCGGAATGTGTTGGCGCTTAATAAATAATAATAATAGTAATCGTAAGCAACACATTTCTTATATACAATACATCTGCCCTTGTATATACGACATTGTCCCCAGTATGGCCTAGCTAACTACTACTTATTTTTTACACAAATAGGAAACGGATACCAGGGTTGAAAATGGGAGGAGGTTAAATATTAGCCCTTTCGGAACTCACTGTCAGGTTCGGCGTAAAGAGGACAAAACCGGTGCTGCTACTTGAAAAGTGCTGCCTTGCTGAATCTTACCTTTGCTACAGCTCCCTGGCAGATTCCACAGGAGTCAGTAATCACCGGTATGGAGGCCTCCTTAAAGGGAGGTCACACCCTTCCTCCCATGCTGGTGCATTGTTTGCTGTTCAGTGATCCAGTTTACCTGCTTGTAACCAGATCTCCCTGATTTACCGTGAACCAGACCTGTTGGCCATCCTTACTGGACTTTGCTGCTTTCTACATGCCCATGATCTAAGGAATTGCCCCTGGACTATGATTTATGGTCTGTCCTCTTGATACCGTGCTCTGCTGGTCTCCTCCATTGAACCCTGCCATCCTGGTCTCCAGCCCCAGTGTTCCTGGATTCACTGTCAGCCCCTTTCCTGACCCACCTATCTGGTGTCTCCTGTAAGTTTTCCTTTTGTACCTGCACCAGTCCCCCCCTGCACAACCCCTGTGTTTCTGTGTTCTCCCCAGCACACAGTATCCCAAGCCTGTTCATGCAGCACCCCTCGTTATTTACCGGCGTTCCTTTAGTAATAAACCCCATTATCCATCCTATCCTTGCTTCCTGTGTGTGTGTTCACTCCATACTGGACTCATATCCTCACCTGCCGGTTCATATCCCTGACACTCACAACCCACGGTTTTTATTGACACCAGGGGCTTTATTAACAAAAGGCAGGTGAAACACGTCGAGCAGGTAATACAGGTCACAGGGTTTAGTAGACTGGGCACTCTGAAGACACAAGAGGCTGTGGGCACGCTGGAAGCACAGGAGTTTGGGCATGCTGAAGATACTGGAGACTTTGAGAACTAGAAGTTTGAGAGTGAGGAACTTGAGAACTGACAGGTGAACCTGAGAACGAGGAACTTTGGAGTGAGGTACCTGGGTAAACAGATTCACAACACAGGTGGCCAAGGAAGCACAGGGTCCACCATCAGGGCTGTACTGGGACAAAAAAATCATCCCTACTCCGATTATGCAAACACGCAGGGCTGGATTAAGATCTCTATAGACCTGGAGCTAAAGATTTTGTTTGGATTTTTTGGCATTTAGTGAAATGAAAACATATTTTACGTTATGTGACTGTGTCAGAGGTGTGGTTGTGGAAGGCAGGTATTTGGGACCTAGGATTCTGCATAGCCTGTACCCACTACATGGGTGAACTACATTTCCCAGCAGGCAGCTCTGCAGGTGTGGGATTACTCAAGGCACACCTAAGGTTATTTGAGGAAAAAATGCTGTTTAAAAGTTCAGAGCAGGAACTGCTCATGGTCTGGGTCTTCCTTTTCTGGTGATGAACAAGAGAGGACAGAACTTTCAAGTTGAAAAGACTGAAAGGTATATATGTGTTTCCATGTCATAAGCGGTTTGTTTTACTGGTAAATGGAGTTAGCCATCCCGTGTGAGTCAGGGATTGACTGTTTAGTTAGTGCTCTGGTGAGAGCAAGGATTTGTTTTAATTTGGAGTTGTTTAATTGTTGTTTAATTTTATTTTGAACTGCATGTGCATGTTTCATTGAACAAATAAAGTCTTGTTAAAAGCATTTCCAGTGTCTGTCTGTCAACCTTACCCTAGAAGACTATGCAGACTGATCCCTAATTTCCGACCGCCAATTTCTGTGCTAAGCGTTTTGCCGCTTTTCGGCTCTCTTCTGGTGATTCCATTTCTCTGAAAATACGGTGAATATGCTATTTAGTGAATGTTCACCGTATTTTGGAGTCGTCGAAGCAGTTATCAGATGTCAGTGAAAACCGCCAAATTGTGCCAATAACCGCTGAACTGAGCCGAATTGTGCCAATAACCGCTGAACTGAGCCGAATTGGCATCGGAAAATTCCTCTGAACTGAAATTTTTCTAAAAAAAGTCTCCTATTTTCCTAATAAGAGCTTAAATCAATAAAAATGTGTCTAAATAATTAAAAAGCACCTTTTATAAATAATCAAAAGATCTGTTACAAAATTAAAAAGTCTTTTAAAAATAAATAACAAAAATGTCCAAAAAATTACAAAAAGATCTTTAAAAAATTACAAGATAAAAATGCTTTTTGCAAAAGAAAAAAGGATAAATGGTCTTTAAATTTATTTTTAAGAAAAGGCAGGCCCAGGAGAGCCCCACGCTGCTGGCAGGCCCAGGCAGCAGGCCGAACTAGTCAAGCCTCAGGCAGCAGGCTGGGCTAGGCGAGCCTCAGGAGGCCAGACATACTGTGCAAGCCCCAGGCGACTGGTAGGCACAGGCCGCAGCCTAGCCCGGGAGAGTCTCAGGCAGCCATCCGGCCTAGGGTAGCATGAAGCTCAGACGGCCACCAGGCCCAGGTAGGCGGCCGGTAAAATCAGCCAACTGAGGCACTGGAACTCTCCTGGTAGTCCTGATGGCTAGTACATGCCTGTCCACCATGGAATAAACACGTAATTCAAAGGCCCTGTTGGAAATGGCCCACACTTTTAGGCAAGCGAACTTGAAAGGCAAGAGCGGCGCAATCCCATTCAGAATGGGTGACTAATAATCAGAACCTGGCAGAGCACGCACGGGTCTTCTGGCTCGTAGATCTGGTGGCATGACAACTGGTCACAGTGTCTAGACCGTCCCTTTAAATTAACATCTCCCAATATTTATTTTTCCAGATAAAAATCTTGTCAGTTTAATTATAAAACATATATAATTAATGTCTAGGTTTATGTATTAAATTTTAGAAGCTGTAGCCATATGTTTGTGATGACATGTCTGCATATGTTTCCATTGGTGTCATAGCGTTTCACAACGTGGCAAATAAAGTGACATGATTACCTGAAACAGGGAGAATATGAAATCAAGATTATTTTGAAAGTGAATCTAAGGTTTAGAAACATAACATGTCTGATCTATTTTCAAAGGTACAAAAATGATAAATAACTTCACTGTCTCTCACTATTAATGCATTGTGTATTGGGGTGCAGTTATACAGATCTTTGCATGTGAGCACTCGCATCCCATATTGTCCAACTTGAAATCCTTTCAATTCATCCACAACTTTTGTGTATTTACTCTGCACCTCTTAGATTGTAATCTCAATTCAGTCCTCCTCCTCTCTTCTTTACATGTGGAAAACGGGTTTTGTGATAATTCACGATTATTATTATTATCGTCATCATTTATATAGGGCCATATCAGTTTCCGCAGCGCTTTACAATAACCAAAGGGAACGAGATAAATGGACATAGGATGGAAACACTAGGGGCTACATTACATTGTTTGCGATAAAACGGGGACGCTAGGGAGAAAAAACTGCACCCGCAGTTTTCTCCCTAGCGCCCCCATTTTAAAGCAAAATTACAATGCAGGCGCTTAAAAAGCTGCGGACTGCTCACATGCAAAGATCTGTATAACTGCACCCCCATTATACAATGCATTAATAGTGAGAGTTGTTCGATCCCGGCAAGAGCACCAGTAAGTGTCCTTGGGCAAGACACCTAACGGTACATACTCGCCGCCCAGGACATACTTGAAAACAAGAGAAATCTCAATGTCTCCTTCCTGGTAAAATACTTTCTCAAAATAAAAAAGGAAATAAATAATGTTGTTTGCTTTAGGACTGACATGTATGTAATGTTTGTTGGAATCGATTCGATAATTGATATCGATTCAAATTTCAGATCACTAAATAAAGCCTCAATAAATCTAATTCTGCTGTTATTTATTTATTTATGTATTTATAAAGTATTTTACCAGGAAGGATACATTGAGATTTCTCTCATTTTCAAGTATCTCCTGGGTTCAAGAACATTGAATTGTTACAGAAATACAAAATAGTAAAATGCAAGATATTAACACAAAAACAAATATACAGATTAACAGAAAATAAATATGTAAGAAATATAGTCACTATGTTACATGTTTACAGGTGCATTCTGTATATAGTCACTATGTAACATGTTTACAGGTGCATTCTGTATATAGTCACTATGTTACATGTTTACAGGTGCATTCTGTATATAGTCACTATGTTACATGTTTACAGGTGCATTCTGTATATAGTCACTATGTTACATGTTTACAGGTGCATTCTGTATATAGTCACTATGTTACATGTTTACAGGCGCATTCTGTATATAGTCACTATGTTACGTGTTTGCAGGTGCATTCTGTATATAGTCACTATGTTACATGTTTACAGGTGCATTCTGTATATAGTCACTATGTTACATGTTTACAGGTGCATTCTGTATATAGTCACTATGTTACATGTTTACAGGTGCATTCTGTATATAGTCACTATGTTACATGTTTACAGGTGCATTCTGTATATAGTCACTATGTTACATGTTTACAGGTGCATTCTGTATATATTCACTATGTTACGTGTTTACAGGTGCATTCCGTATTGAGATATGCTAATAGGGAGCTCTTGAGTGACTTTAGACTGGGGGAAGATTTGATGGCATCTGGGAGGTTATTCCAGAATTGCAGTGCTTCCGAAATACGAATTGACGAATTTTCAAATGAATTGCAATTCATTAACCATTTCGCTGCTGTAGGTACCGTTGGGTGCAGAGGACGCGCTGAGCGCATCCTCCCTTTGCGGCCAGTGATCGGCACGATTCCGGCCGATCGCTGTGCCCCCTGGTGTGGGCTGACATCTTCGATGTCAGCCCAGCACCTGGGACCGCCGCTGGCACCAATAGATGTCATCGCGGCGGCGCGATGACATCTATTTTAGGTGCCCCCTCCGCGAGTACGAGGAGGTGCCTGAAAGGGAGGGGGCTCTCCCTCCCGATCGCCGGGGTCCTGCGGCTGAAGGCAGGCACGGTTTGGAAGGGCACAGCCTGCCCTTCCAAACCATGCCTGCCTTTAACCCCTGGGGGGCCGGATCACAATTCGGCGCCGAAAAGCGCCGAATCGTGATCCTCTCCCGGAGCTGGCCTACATCTTGTATGTCGGCCAAGCTTCCGGGAATGCCCCCTGATGACTGGCGTCATTGTGCATAGCGCGATGACGCCATTGCTGGAGTTATCCCCTAACTGCCACCAATGGTGGAGATAGGGGGTTCCAATGAACCCCCTATCTCCCGATCCGTGGCAGCTAGGGGTTAATGTTTGGTACTGTTGGATCGGCCATAGCATGGCCTTGTAAAAAAATTCAAAATAAAAAAATATTTAAACACAATTATGTAAAAAAAACAAGGTTTTTTGTATTTTTTGTTTTGTTATGCAGCAATATTGTTCCCATTTCAATTATAATGTGAACAATGATGCTGCACTAACGATTTTTGTATGCGGTGCATTTGTTAAAAATCTAGTAATTTTCCCCCCAAACAAATTGTAACGAGACCCCATCTCTAATTTTTTTAACAAGCGCACCCCATACAAAATATAACCGCAATTGCTCGCATGTTAAAATGTGAAAAAAAAAACACTTTACACGTTGTAAATTATTGAAAATTCATATTTTATTGCATTTTTTATTATATTATACAGACAGGACATGACGTATACATATAATAATGACATATTATGAATCTGCACAGTCTGCCGGAAAGAACGATATATAATATGTCTGGGTCATGTATTAAAATAAGCCTTCAAAACGCGTTTAAACATGATGAGCAAAACCGGTAAAAATGAGCTCAGCACAGGGGCGGGAAAAGCCTCAGCAGCGAAAGGGTTAAGAAATGAATGCACACCTCTAATACATGCCATTTCCTTCTTTAACCACATGTTTTGTAAAATGAAGGGTAGGCTCAATACTAAGCATTTCCATAAAGGTTTTGTCCGAGATGTCTTAAGATTTGACAAAATAAAATTGTTGTAGCTCCTGATAAATTCAGGAAAGCCACAAAATCATTCAACAATTCCTCCCTTCCTTGAACTGCGTAACCCGCTTAAGTCTTTTGCCATCACGAAATGTAACAAATTGTGTGGGTCAGGAATAATATATATGGTTGTGTTTGGAAAGGTTATATACAGAAAGTACTTTTGTGCTAATTCAAGGATTGGAGGCGTTGCTCATTCGGCATTATGTTGACTTGGCTGTGATACATTTGGCTGTGCATACCGAAGCATATGTGCACTATGCAGGTTGTTTGGCAGCCTTTAAAAAAAATGTTTCTTGACATCTGTCCTGCTGTCCTCTTGTGGTTACTCATGCCTGCCTGACACATCTGTCCCTTGAGCTACATATCGAAATGTAAAGAAAATAAGGTACTTTTTAACAGCAGCCTAATAAATAAAACTGTCCTGCGCTGATATTGTTGGAGGAAACAGAACGGCTGCATTACATACTATTGTACGGGAATTTTTTTATATGCCGCAGTTGATCTGTCTGTTGTTTTTATGTCCATCCATTTCTATATTAAAATCAATTTTTTCTTCCAGCTTAATGTAAATATATAACACATTTTCAAACCTGTGGATATGTTCACAAATTATTACTTCTGAAAGAAAATACTTCAGTGATTATTGTGGCAGTTATTGCTGATTTTTACATAGCTGGGGTGTATGTCATCCGAACCGCCTGGTTTCTCTTGGCAGGATGCCGTGTCTTGGCGAGGAAGTCTGTCTTTCAAGCTACTTGTAGGTTTACTGCAAGGCTTCATGTGAGTGTAGACTGTTATTGGGAACTAGAGATGTGCATTCGTTTCAGAAAAAATCGGAATTTGGAATGAAATTTGATAATTCGTAGTTCGGAAGTACTTCCGAATAACGAATCGATACGATACGAATTCGAAACGAAGCGGTATATAACGAATTTATTTCATTTTACACTGGACTATTTAATTTGATATCAACTATCAAATTGATATCAACTATCGAATTGATCTTAACTTACAATACAAGTAATAGTCAGCGAAGGACCTTTTGAAACAAATTAATTTTGTTTCACTGTTTAATTTTACTCAAATACTAAATCTGTGACACAGCTTACAATTTAACCCTAGCTTTTCTTTTAACAGCAAAATTTATCAATTGAGGTTTTATTAATGATCCAAAATTCGAATTGATATCAACTATCGAATTGATATATGAAATTTGAATCAATTCAAAATTACAAATCGATCTGAAACTAAACGAAATTAGTTACGAGATTCTGAAAACGAAATTATTTAAAAATGTGACGAAACAAAACTAAACAAAGCGAATTTTTCAGCCATGCACATCCCTATTGAGAACTTTTCAAAGTCATTGAATCATCACCTATGTATATTAATAACCCTTTCACAACCAAACATTTTTAGTTGAACTTTTTTTATCTTAACCCCTTAACACCGCAGTCAGTCTATGCAATCCTTGCAGCCGGCGGGCCTAAAGGCCGCATGGCAGCATCGCACACCCCAGGCTTTCTGGCCCTCCTACATAGAAGTAGGATAAAATGGTATAAAAATCCTATGCACAAAATTACTAAAACATGTAAAAGAATAAAATAATGTAATTGCATTGTTCATTTATTGGTTTATCTTTTACAGATTACACATATTGGGATTGATTCCAGTGGGGCCGTCAACATCATCGAATGACCTGTCAACTCCAACAACTCAACTCGTAAATGTTACCAGCTGCCCTGCCATTCCTGGACAAAAATCCTACATCTGCAGGCAAAGTTCCTGAAAAGAATGACGACCAATAGACATGTGCACAATGAAAAAATGTGTTTAGTTTCAGATTGATTCGTTGTTTTTTAGTTTATTTCGGTGCGTTCGCTATGTTACCATGATTCGTATTTTGGATCGATTTGTTAATTCATATTGCTTCGTTATTTAATTTTTCTTAGTTATTTTGGTTTTTTTACATCTATTTTGGAATGTGAAACAGATTTATTAATTACTTAATCCCCCTGTCCTTGGTGCTGAAATATGTCTCAGTACCAAGGACAGCAGCTCCGCGGGGCTGCAGTGCAAAAGATCCCACCGTCCTTGGTGCTGAAATATGTTTCAACACCAAGGACAGTAACCTCTGAACACAGCCAGAGTGAAACAAAGAAAAAAATGCTGCGTTATGGAAAGAAAAAAATGACTTGTCATTTTAAAATAATTAGGAAAAAAATACTAAAAAAAAATCAAGGAATAAAAAGGCTTTTTGCTGCAAATGAAAAGAATAAATGGTTGAATAAATATTTAATAAAAAAATGGGGATTTTTTACATTGAAACCTAGGGGATTTGCCTATTTAAACCTGTCAATCGAACCACCGAAAACTAGGGCATTTCACTGACATTTTGGTGCTGTTCGGCATTCTCTGAATAGAGTAACCGTTACTTGTCTACAGGTAATTTCACTGTCACGGAATAGCACCAAACGGCACAATGGTGCTGTCCATGGCCTGTGGTGCTGAGTACAACAGATTCAGCACCACGGCCAATGGAGAGGGACGCGGTGCTGAAACTCTGAAACAAGTGAAACGGAATAAAGAATTGTTTTGTAAAAACAGAATAATTTAGCTGTATTCTGTTTCATTTTCATTCCATTTCGGACTGAACCAATTTATTATTTCTGAAGTGCTTCGAAATACGAATTGGTAAATTTCATCCGACTTGCGATTCAAAACAAAATGCACATATCTAACGACCAACGTTGTTCTATTCAGTTATATAACTATGAAACCTATGTGGAGCACTACACCAAGTAACTAGGGTAGGAACATATCACACCTAACTCTGGTGACGGTTCGCTAAACCATTAATTCACCAGATTTTGGCTGTAGTTGATTCCTGACGATTGCTGGACTTAATCTACTGTTATGTCAATGTAAAAAGATAATTAATGAATATACCCCTTAATGAATCTTACAGGGTTATTCAGAGAGCGTGAAAAGCAGGAGAATGACTGGAGAATGAAAAATTTTAGGTCAAAATAGCCAAACCAGAAAAATTCTCCCTTTCAGCTCACTTTCCAAATCGGCTATTTCGACCTAGAATTTTTCATTCTCCAGTCATTCTCCTGCTTTTCACGCTCTCTGAATAACCCTGTTAGTGAATTCTGCTTTTTTAGGAATGCAACTCCCTTGAGAACACACGGCTTGAGTGTAACATTAACAGTGAATCTAGCTCAATGTTCATATTAAATACTTTTTGGGTCATCTTCGGCAGCTTAATAGTTACCAGTTGCCGTGCGAAATATGTATTGAGGAATAATCTGCCTAACTCTGTCATACTATGATCAAAACCAGAATGGCTGCAATTACCTGAACATGCTTCTCTTATGGTTGCTCCTTAGTGACCAGTGGGTATAACATACAATATACAGAAAATTCAGGGCACACCATTACAATATAGGCAAAAGATATATATATATATATATAAATAAAAATATGGCTGGGTGGAGTAGAGGTAACATCACTGCTCTACGTGGAGAGAGCCTGTGGAGACATGGGTTTGATCCCGGACGAGCACCTCTCCAGTAAGTGTCCTTGGGCGAGACACCTAAAGGTACATACTCGCCACCCAGGACATACTTGAAAACAAGAGAAGTCTCAATGTATACTTCCTGGTAAAATCCTTTCTCAAAAAAAAAAAAAAACACCTAACGTGTTGAAACAAAAGACGGAGATTTGGTTACAAGATGTGATCACATATTGCATAAGGACAGCCACAATGTCAATGTACCCCATCGTCGGCAGGTCCTACTCTATGCCAACCTAATGTCTGCTCCTTTGCTCTGTACCAACTTACTTTGGAACCTGCATCCAGGTTAGGTTCCCAGCAGAAGCAGGTGTGACAAGTACGGATGCAAAACCATATAGGAATAGTCAGTCCTCCACATAGCGAAGGACAACGTTTCGATGCAGTGGTCTTTGTCAAGTCTTGACAAAGACCACTGTGCCAAAATGTTGTCCTTTGGTCACTGTGGATGAAATCCTTTTTGCTTTACCACATGAACGAGTCGGTAACTATTTATTTTTATTGAGGCAAATACATGAGACATTTTCTTACTTGAAGTACCAGCAACTTCATGAACATCAAACCTCCCGTAGAGTGCATCCATAGTGACCCCTCCTACCAGCGTCTGTCGCAGCGTTATGACGGCTCGATTGGGAGGGACACACGGTGTAACGTGCGTAATAGTATTGCATATTACACTGGATGTGTTGAAACCCTCCCTGTCAAAAAGGTACAGTGGATGTTGGATGGGTCTACAAAGCCCGATTCTCTATAGGAAGCTCAAATTTTGTAGGGCTGAGTGCACTAACGTGCACTCAGCGAGGTGGCCACACGGGCATCTGAGCAGAAAGAACTTCCATTTTCTCGGATGTTCCCTCCGCGCTCGAGTGACCTCAGCCTTAAATCTAGAAATACTTACATTTCAAAATACTACATACTGACCTTAGTCATCCAGTGTCCAGTCCTGCAAACAATGGTGCCTTGAATTTAGAAGAATGTAAAGTAGAGAAAATGCTTTACCTAAACATTTATTCTGACCATGTACAGATTTAGAATGTGTAAAATTTATTTATTATTTATTTGCAAAGTATTTTACCAGGAAGGATACATTGAGATTTCTCTCGTTTTCAAGTATGTCCTGGATTCAAGAACATTAACATTTTACAGTCGTTACAGAAATACAAAGTAATAAATAATGAATATAGAAGAAATAACAAAACTACCAATTTGTGTTTAACCCTTTGATATCATGAAACAAAAGTCATCATAATAACATGAACCCTTGAGACCCTATTCTGCCAAGGAATCCCCTTTAACACTTGCCAGTGGCCAAACCCCCCCAAAAATACTTAGGGTTTAAACTGATTATCAAAATAGATGCTTTAAGGCCAAGTTATGGATAATGACAAGCCTTCATATTATTTCTTAAGGAATTGTCAAATGTGTCATGTGAGAAAGTGTCGCTCAGTGGTGTGTGATTTGTTGGGTCCTGACTCACCTACTAGTGTTTTCGCCTCTTGTAAACTGACAATTCAGCCTCGAGGAAGAAGAACAAATTATATTCTAACACCACTTTCTTACACATTTTAAAATATAGTATTAATAACGAATTACTATTTGAAATGTTAAATTAATTCATTGTTATCTATCATTTCATACCTTCGTTTTTTTTTACAGCCACAATAACGTCACTCGATTTGATATGTATTACTTTTTCGTCCGCACCTCTTGAATTCCCCCATTGGAGGATGCATTGGCGCTTTTATTTATTCGCATTATGCCTTGAGAATGGCTTCTTTCCCAGGTCTTTGAAAATGAGATCCGTCTTCTTTTCCGATGGTCAAATGAAAACATATGCTGGGGTTTATAAGCATAAAATAAAACGTGAATGAATGCACCTTTCTATCAAAAGGACCCATGCTAGAGCTGTTCTTGCTGCTACAAAACCTGGCAGCACCTCTCCTGTCCCACCTCTTCTTTGCAATCCAGTCTATCAGGGTTATTCAAAGAAAGGTGAAACTCTGGAGAACTTTTGGAGAAGTGAAAATTCTAGGCCAAATAGCCAAACCAGAAAAATTCGCCCATTTATCTCACTTTCCAAATCAGCTATTTTGACCTAGAATTCTCACTTCTCCAAAAGTTCTTCAGAGTTTCACCTTTCTCTGAATAACCCTGTAGGTTTTCTGCTTACCCAGCATGAAGGAAGTGCCAGCTGTTCTCCATCCAGTCTGTCCGCCAAGTACTTCTTTTTAAGAGAATTGCCCCCGATAGACTTGACTTGGTATTGAGATTCCATACATGCTCTATGTGGACTCTGTGTGTTGTCAGTCTGTTGACTGTGCCCTTGCTTGTGTTCCCGGTCACACCAGTTCCTGCCATCCCCATCTGTGTCTCTTGAATACTTGCCGTGTTTGTATCCTGTATCTGCCTACAATAAACATTAACCTGCTCGTCTGTGCTGTGCCCCATGCAATAGGGCTGCCTTTTACCTGCCACCCTTGACCCTGACAATAGGTTTAGCCAAACCTAACAGTTACTTCTGCCACATTTTGTTGTTTTTCTTTCATTGCACTAGGGCTGGATACTGGGTTTTGTGTAATGAATATATATCTGTAAGCAGAAAGCCATTAATACCTGGGGGAGCTCTGGGGTCACTCACTGCTGTATAGGGATAACATTCGAAGGGTTATAATGACTGAGAATCCCTGTACAGTACAGATACAAGGTGTTACTGTAATTCCCAAACGCAGGCGTTCTGAAGGCACATTTCTATACAGGGTTATTCAAAGAGAATCGAAAAGTCACCGCACTTTCGGTGACTTTTTCGATCTCTTCAATTGGGTGCGATTTGGCGATCCCATTTTGGCGACCCTGCGGTGTATTCAGCAAGCAGCACAGGGCCGTCGTAGTGCAGGGAAAAGCCGCCGCAAACCCACCGAACACTCACCGCAAAACCCAGGCGAACGCACACCGAAACCGCAAAAACATCTGGATTAACCCCACCGAACACGCTGGAGAAACCTGAGCAGGAGCCGATCAGAGTGTAGAGCAGCCACCGGAAAAAACCCGACACCGCAGACGAATGAGGTGAAGAAAAAAAAAACAGTACGCTTGAATGTTTGAAAAGTAAAACGCTGTTTGTAAAGAAACTACAGAACGAAAATGTCTGAAATTTACATGTAAGATCCAATGAATGATAATAAAAAGGGCTGTTACAGAAAAAAGAAAAAACGATTAAAAAAAAAACGGAAAAAAGTTTGCAAAAAAATGCCTAAAAGATCCTAAAAAATCTAAAAATAAAGAGACTTTTTACTGCAGAATATTATAACCAATGGTTTTTTACATATAAAATTAAAACGGGAATATTTTTAACATTGAAGCCTAGGGGATTCGCCTGAATAAACCTGTCGAAATTAAACCACCGAACAGCAGGGCATTTCGGCAACTTTTCACTGCTGATTTTCGTTCTCTGAATAGACGAAGCATTGCTTCTCTATGGGGATTTCACTGCCCTCGAACAGGCACCGTATGTGCAGGCAATTCGCCAACATTTGGTGAATTGCCTGCTCTCTGGTTAGCCGAATGGCCAGGAAAGGTAACCGTACGCTGAATTTCAGCATTCGGTTACCTTTCGCCAACACTTTTCACGATACAATTAAAATTCATGTTTGGTGCATAGGTATCAGCATTAATATCACAAAGCCATGTGGTGACGTGGCTTTACCATTTTCCTTTAGCACCAATTGAAACAAAGGATGTAAGTTTTTGACCATTTATATCTGTATTCATCATCTAAAAGGCAGTTCATGTCACGAGCTAATAATGCAGAAGATATTTAACATATAAGGGACACCCCTAGGCCCCTATTACACGCTTTGCGCTCGCGCAAATGTGCTCGCGCAGCACAATTTTTTTTGCGCATGCAAAAAAACTTTAGAGTGCGCAAATTAACGCGGTAGTACGCTCCGAGCGCAGTTTTTCAGCCTTCGACTTTTTACGTGCGCAAATCCGATGCGCAAAAGCCAGGCAAAAATGACCGTTGCGTGCAGGAATCGGTGGGCAGACAGTTTTTTCACGGGATTCAGCCAATCAGAATTAAGAACAACCATTTTCTAACGTTAGGTTGTTGCGCCTGTCAAAGTCAATCTGCGTATATGTGCTGGAGCGAAAGAAATTTTTTGACAATTAATAAATTTTATTGTTTGGGTATGTGTAGAATGTGTAACTGTACTGTGCTGTATTTTTTTTGGTGCTGGTGTATTTCGTTTCGGCCAGGACGATCAAATTTACAGTTACCACCTGCTTTTCAAAGACGTTACGAAAATGCGCGCAAACTTTCGTTGCGCAAAGATTGTAATACCATCCGCATACCAGCGCATTTGCGCTGTCAATGTTAAGTATAGGATGAGCGCAGGAACTTGCGCTCGCGCTGGGTTCGCGCAGGGTCACTCGCGTTGGACGTAAACGCGCATCGTTTGCGCGAACGTTGTACTCAAATGCACTGCGCGAAGCGTGTAATAGGGGCCCTAGTGTCTAGCCCAGCACCAACTCTGCAAAGGATGAATAATTAAATCAGAAAATCAAAGTGTG
Source organism: Leptobrachium leishanense (assembly GCA_009667805.1). Lineage (NCBI taxonomy): Eukaryota > Metazoa > Chordata > Amphibia > Anura > Megophryidae > Leptobrachium > Leptobrachium leishanense. The sequence goes on along the minus strand of CM019066.1, from coordinate 3,172,044 downwards.
TAAAGTAACATCATTTAATCATTTTAAATAAAACTGTTTTATTTATTCCTATATTTTATTTTAACCTAATCTTTTATAAGTTTCTGTGAACAAATTTCACAGATGGTACATGGACTTAATGGACAATATAAGTAACAATCATACCTTTTTACTTACAGATCTGAGGTAAAACTCTATAAGGTCCTTGTCACTTTAAAGAAATGCTTTGATGAACATCTGTTCAATAAAAATGTCTAGAAATAGTTCATATATATTTAGAAAGTTTATCTCTGTGGTGTTTGAAAGTAATTTTTGCAATCACTGACCATATTGTATTAAATTTAATTGCCATTTATTGATTTACTTTACTTTTCTATACTATAGATTCATAATAATATAATAATACAGGAATCACAGAAAATGTACATTATGTTTAACGTGAATCAACTGAAGGTACTTTTAACTGGAAATTGGTATTTTTGGGTATTTTTGACTCTATATCTATCTGTCTCTTTATCTATCCATATTTATCTATCTGTCCTTCCATTATTATTATTATTATTATTATTATTCTTTATTTATAAAGCGCCAGCATATTCCGCAGCGCTGTACAATAAGCACAGTATAGACAGGGTTACAATACATTGAACAACATTTGACAAACAGTACAGGAGGAGATGAGGGCCCTATTCCCGTAGGAACTCACAATCTGGGAGGGTTGGGGTTGGAAACAGGAGGAGAGGACTGTAAGGTGAGAGTGATTGATGATTGCGTCAGTGAGTTGGGTGGTAGGCTTCCCTAATTAGGAATGTTTTAAGGGAGCGTTTGAAGGAAGAGAAGTTAGGGGAAAGTCTGACAGTACGAGGGAGAGCGTTCCAGAGAGTGGGGGCTGCGCGTGAGAAATCCTGCAGTCTATCATGGGAAGAGGTGATGCGGTGAGAAGCTAGGCGCAGGTCACTGTTTGACCTTAGGGAGCGGGCTGGGGTGTATTTGGTGATTAGTGAGGACAGGTAGTGGGGAGCTGAGTTAGTGAGGGTTTTGTAGGTAAGGATAAGGATTTTGAACTTAATTCTGCAGTGGATGGGGAGCCAGTGAAGGGACTCGCAGAGGGGAGCGGCAGAGACAGAGCGGCGGGTGAGGTGAATTAGTCTGGCGGAGGCGTTCAGGATGGATTGTAGGGGGGAGAGGCGGGACAGAGGGAGGCCAGACAAGAGATTATTGCAATAGTCGAGTCGGGAGATTACCAGGGCGTGTATGAGTTGTTTTCTGGCGACAGCGGTAAGAAATGGCCGAATTCTGGAAATATTACGCAGTTGGTATCGGCAGGAGGAGGAAAGAGACTTGATGTGGGGGATGAAGGAAAGAGCAGAGTCAAGTGTAACTCCAAGACAGCGAACTTGGTTTGATGGGGAAATGGTGATACCCTCCACCGTGATAGAGAAGTCAGGAGGTGGGGAGGCATTGGAGGGAGGAATAAGTAGGAGTTCAGTCTTCGACATGTTGATCTTTAGGTGGTGGGAGGCCATCCAGGAGGAGATGCCAGATAAACAGTCACTGACTTTTGAAAGGACAGGGGGAGAGAGATCAGGGGTAGAGAGGTAGATCTGAGTGTCATCAGCGTAGAGGTGGTAATTGAAGCCAAAGCTGTTGATGATTTTGCCTAGGGAGGAGGTGTAGATGGAAAAGAGCAGAGGACCAAGGACAGAGCCTTGAGGTACACCAACAGATAGAGGCAATGAGGAGGAGGAGTTACCAGCAAAGGACACACAGAAGGACCTGTTGGATAAATAGGATTCGACCCAAGCGAGTGCAGTGTCACCGAGACCCAGAGAGTTGAGGTCTGTAGAAGGAGGGGGTGGTCAACAGTGTCAAAAGCAGCCGAGAGGTCAAGCAGGATGAGAATAGAATAGTGGCCGTGTTTTTTAGCAGTTAGGAGGTCGTTGGTGACTTTGGTGAGGGCAGTTTCAGTTGAGTGTAGGGGACAGAAGCCAGATTGCAGGGGGTCAAGTAGGGAATTGGAGGACAGGAAGAGGGAGAGGCGGTTGAAGACTAGTTTTTCTAAGAGCTTTGATGTGAAGGGAAGCAGGGATACAGGGCGGTAGTTGGATGGAGAGTTGGGATCTAGGGATGGTTTCTTTAGTAAAGGGTAACTAGCGCGTGTTGAAGGCGGATGGAAAGGAGCCAGTGGAGAGAGATAGGTTGAAGATGTGTGTGAGAGCAGGGGTGAGGGAGGAGGAGAGGGGAGGAATTAGATGTGAGGGAATGGGGTCGAGCGGGCATGTGGTGAGATGTGAGAAGGACAATAAGGAATTGACTTCCTCCTCAGTGGCTGGGAGGAAGCGGCAGAGGGTGGCAGAGGGGACCTGTGGGAGTGGAGGTGGCAGATAACTATCTTGTGTTGGGATGTTGCGTCTGATATTTAGAGTTTTACTGAGGAAGTAGTCTGCCAGGTCTTGAGCGCTGAAGGCATCCTTATATCTGTCTCTTTATCTATCCATATCTATCTATCTATCTTTCTATCCATATCTATACGTCCTTATATTTGTCTCTTTATCTATCTATCTATCCTTATATCTATCCTTATATCTATCTGTCTCTTTATCTGTCTCTTTATCTGTCTCTTTATCTATCTATCCTTATATCTATCCTTATATCTATCTGTCTCTTTATCTGTCTCTTTATCTATCTATCCATATCTATATATCCTTACATATGTCTCTTTATCTATTTCTTTATCTATATATATCCTTATATCTATCTGTCTCTTTACCTGTCTCTTTATCTGTCCATATTTATCTATCTATCCTTATATCTATCCTTATATCTATCTGTCTCTTTATCTGTCTCTTTATCTATCTATCCATATCTATATATCCTTACACATGTCTCTTTATCTATTTCTTTATCTATATATATCCTTATATCTATCTGTCTCTTTACCTGTCTCTTTATCTGTCCATATTTATCTATCTATCCTTATATCTATCTAGCCATCCATATCTATACATCCTTATATCTGCCTCTTTATCTATCTAGCCATATCTACTGTATATATCCTTACACCTATCTGTCTCTTTATCTATTTCTTTATCTATATCTATTATTATTATTATTCTTTATTTATAAAGTGCCGGCATATTCCGCAGCGCTGTACAATAGACACAGTATAGACAGGGTTACAATACATTGTACAACATTTGACAAACAGTACAGGAGGAGATGAGGGCCCTATTCCCGTAGGAACTCACAATCTAGAAGGGTTGGGGTTGGTAAACAGGAGGAGAGTAATTGATGGTTGTGTCAGTGAGTCGGGTGGTAGGCTTCTCCATATAGGAATCTATCTATCCTTATATCTATCTGTCTCTTTATCTATATCTAGCTATCTATCCTTATACCTATCTACAGTATATCTATCCTTATATCTGTCTCTTTATCTATCTATCTATCTATCCATATCTATCTATCCATATCTATATATCCTTATATCTGTCTCTTTATCTATCCATCTGTCTCTTTATCTATATATCCATATCTATCTCTTTATATCTATCTCTCTCTTTACCGATCTGCATCTCTATCTATCTGTCTCTTTATCTATCTATCCATATCTATCTCGTTATCTATAGCTATCCTTATATGGATAGATAGATAGATAGATAGATAGATATAAGGATAAATATAGATATGGATAAAGAGGTAGATAGATAAAGAGATAGATGGATAGATAAAGAGTCAGATAGATATAAGGATATATGGATAGACCGATAAAGAGAATGATCGATATAAGGATGTATAGATATGGATAGACAGATAAAGAGACAGATAGATCGAGAGACAGATAGATCGAGAGACAGATAGATCGAGAGACAGATAGATCGAGAGACAGATAGATCGAGAGACAGATCGGTAAAAAGACAGATCGGTAAAAAGACAGATAGATATATCTATATATCCGTATATCTGTCTCTTTACCTATCCATCTATGTCTCTTTAGCTATCTCTCTGTCTGTCTCTTTATATAATCTACCTCTCTATCTATCTATCTATCTATCTATCTATATATATATATCCCTACTTCCAAATAAAGTTCAACATATATAAAATAATCAAGTGTTGATCTTCCAGGACAATCAATAACATCAAAAGGACAAATGGGAGAGAAACAAATATATTTTGTATAATAATGTTTTTGTCTGACCTCTACATGCTCCATTCTCCTCTCCATCAGAAAGGATTTGTAAGATCCCAACATTGGTAGTAGAATGACAAGAAAAAATTCACCCAGAAAATGAAAATGTTTTATTTATCAAACTCAGGGACAGCACCATAAAGAAAACCCCTTCTGAATATACTCACCGGGGTATTTATAGGCGCCTGAATACCTTGTCGTAAATATATGTATAGAAGTAAGTATTTATCCATTTATTTGACTATAAATGCCATTTTGTTTAAAAGTAGCTCTTGCAGAAGTTGTAATTTCCCATTGAGTGGATACAATGTATATATTACCCGCCGGATTGTTTTTTATTTTCAGAGAATTTTCAGTGAGTCAGCCAGGCAGGCGGTTTCACATTCATACAGCAAAAAAAATCCCAGATGTCACAAACCCAATACAAACACACATACACACTGACCTCAACCTACCACAAATGCTACACACACACACACACACACGTATAGATCATTGCATTAGTGGCTTGTTACACATATCCGTTTGCCTATATGCAGACTAGAATACAGAAGATTAAGTTTGCGAGGGACAGTCCCGGAGTCTACACTTCCCCCACTTGTATTTGGTGATTAATCAAAGACACCTGTTATATCCAACCTGTTCAGACACGTACCCACGTCCCCTGTCCTCGCCTGAACAAGTTCAGGGAAGGTAGGAGGCTGTGCTCCAGCAGCCCTGCAGGGATAGCCGCTTACTCACACTGAACATATGGAGCAGAAATCAATTCACAGCCAGGTTTGTGCAAATTATTAACCAAGAAAGTCTTTAAAAAGAATCACTACAAACTTTCCTGAGCTTTTGTTTCCCTTTTACCTTTTTTTTTTTTTTTATTCTTTATTTTTGAATTTTCAACATAATAAGGTACAACATAGACTTCTTAACAGGTGCATTGGAATACAGATATCGACTGCCATGTACCAAACTGTAGCCTCGACCTTAGATGACCTTATATTTCCAACCAGGACTGACAAACAAAGGTAAGCTCCGGAGACGAACATAGTTAACGTATTACTCCCGTATAATCGTCCCACAAATGCCATGTTTTCTCAAGTTTGGGTAGGGTTTGGCGTACGATTGCTGTCAGCCCCTCCATAAGCCTCACATCAGACACTTTAGCTCTCACTAGGCGCATCGACGGGAGGGTATCCGACAGCCACTGGGAAGCCAGGGATCGGCAAGCGGCCAATAGGATGCATCGGAGCAGGGCCTGTTCAGGGTTCATGAAGCCAGGTATCGGTCGAGACAGCAGAAATTCCCAGGGATTCACAGACACGGGCCGTTGAAAGACCGATGTCAACAATCTATCCACCCGACCCTTTTAACTTTAAGGAAGGTTATAGTGTGTTATTTTCCTTCAAGTATCAGAAGAGGGTGGAGAAAATTTGGGAAAGTTAAGGGAGTTATTCAGAGAGCACCGAAATGCCGTTGACATTTCGGTGCTCTCTCGTTCCCTAAGTTCCCCACCTTGGGGTGTATTCAGCATTCACCACAGGGCCCCCGGAGTGCAGGGAAAAAACAGCCGCAAACTTGCCGTAGACCTGCCGAACACCCACTGAACATCTGCCGAAAATCCACTGAAAACCCAGTGGAACACCCACCACAAAAAATACGCCGAACACAGAGCAGACCAGCCGCCAGAACAAGACGACAAACCGAAGAACGGGGTAAAAAAAACAAAAAACAATACGATTGAAAGTGTCACAATTGAAACGCTGTTTGCAAAAAACTACTGAATGAAAATACCTGGAATTTACATATAAGATCCAATGAACGATATTAAAAAGGGCTGTTACAGAAAAAAACGTTTTAAAAAAAAATTGGAAAAGAAATTGCCAAAAAAATTCCAAAAATTGCCTAAATGATCCTAAAAAAATCAGTAGAGATTTTTTACTGCGGATTAAAATAATAAACGGTTTAATAGATATCGTATTAAAACGGGAATATTTTTAACATTGAAGCATTTGGGATTCACCTGCTTAAACCTAACGAATGAAAACACCGAACAGCAGGACAGTTCGGCAACTTTTCACTGCTGTTCGGTGTTTGTGAATAGATTAACCATTACTTCTCTATGGAGGATTTCACTGACTTCGAAAAGGCACCAAAATTTGGTGAACTGCCTGCTCTCTGAATAGCCAAATGACCCCGAAATGTCACCGTACGGGGAAATTCCCTATTTGGTGCCATTTCAGGAACAGATTGTCTCTCTCTGAATCACCCCTTAAAACGTAACCTTTAATTTGTTCGCATGAATGTCACGAGAATGGTAAATTCATCTCCGGAAACAGACCAAAGCAAAACATCCAAACAGTGACAAAAAAGAAAAACACCAAATATGCACAAAGGACAATGTGGTACAATGTGTTTAGGTTAAGTACATTGTGTCCTTGTTGCTCTATACAAAATGCTAATGTACCGAGCCTAAACTGATAATGCCTAGGGGCACATACTCCTGTTATGTGGTTGCTACAGGGAGAGGAAATAGACCTTTGAAGGCCTGAGGGACAGGAAAGGATGACAAGTTAGTAAGCAAGAAAAATGCATCAGAATTACAGATTTGTGCTTTACAAATAAAACCACAATATAAAACACATGCTGCTGCTTTTTTTTTATCAGTTTTAAGTAATTGCATGTAAAAAGGTGAAATAATTTTAGGTTTTTATCTCCTGTCTTCATTTTGTGGATTTTTCCCATGATGCAACATTTACCAAAATCTGTGCAAAGGTTTCACTTTACATCTGTGGTTTAGCTTCAACAGTATTTAACAATTAATGAGGTGGAGGAGGGAATGTTTAGATTAGGTGGCAGGGAGCCATTGTGGTTTCCAGACTACCTCAGATAAGAGCTGGCAGCTGAATGAGATAAAACAGGGAGCTTAAAAGATTTATAATCTACCCCCTGGTGATGTCCTTTGAATACAGAAACATCTCCAGGACTGAACTTTGACAGCCCTGTTAGAGATACAAACACTCTATGTGTTTCACTGCACTCAGCACCTTCTTCAGGAGTGCAACCACGTGCAACTAGGCTGTTGAAACATATGACGTCAACCACACATGTCAGTCTCTTAACTTTCATCCTTGCAATTAAATGTAATTTTTTCTTCATTTCTCTCAAACAGTAAGGGGTCTATTCACTAAGCACCAGAAATTCAGAGAAATTTTGGTGTTTTTCACTTGGGCGCAGTTCGGTGCATTCCGGCGATTCCATTCTGCCAACATGTCGGTGAATTCACTATTCACTGGATGATCACTGTAGTGCGATGAAGATGGAGTCACCGAAATCCCACAAAAAAGTTGGAGAACGTCACCGAAGACCATCGAAGAGGCATCGGCGAATTCCACCGAACTACAAAATAAACATCTCTCTTATTCTCCTATTTAAACCAATAAAAATGTGTTAAAACGTGTCTGAATAATAAAAAAAGGTCCTTTAAAAAAAATTAAAAGGTTGTTACAGAATAAAAAAAAAATTCTTTAAAAAATTGGGAAACAAAATTTAGGTAAAATAAATACAAAAAGGTGCTCTAAAAACTAAAACAATAAAAGACTTTTTCCTGAAAATGAAAAAAATTAACGGTCTTTTTAAAAAAAAATTATAATTATATGAAGTTTTTACATTGAATCCTATGGGATTCACTTGTTTAAACGTGTTGAACTGAATCACAGAAAATCAGGGCATTTCGGTGCAGTTCAGCATTCTGTGTGTAGACAAACCGTTACTTCTCTATGGGACAATTTTGCTGCCCCCAAAGACTGCCGAACTGCACCGTAGTTTGCCATCAATTTGCCTGTATTTGCAATGTGACAGTTTAATGAATACTGTCTCAAAATTGCAGTGAACAGTGAAACTCACCATTCGGTGCAATTTGGCGGCAAGTTCGGTGTTTAGTGAATAGACCCTTTTGTGTTTCCGTCCTCTTCTGATATGGCAATATATTTATCTTTAGCCCCTGCTCTCAGGGACCTCTGCTGCTGTACTGTCCATCCCACCACTAATTTTACGGCTGGAACTGGAACTAGCATTGCAACAAAATCTCCAGGATTCCTCCCAAAGATCATTTTTATTTTCCTAGAAGAACTCCACAAATATGAGGGAAAACTAGCTGGTCCTTGGAGAGGTGGACCAGACACTGCATTTACTGTCGTTTGCTTTCCGTAACTAATTGGTTACTATTTTTTAATTTGCCTGATCAAACGAAGGGTTCAATTTAATCATACTGGATGATTTTTTTGGAAAAAATATTGATTGTTTGGGTGGAGTAGATGTAACATCACTGCTCTATGACTGTGGAGACACAGGTTCAGATCCAGCAAGAGCACCTTTCCAGTAAGTGTCCTTGGGCAAGACACCTAACGGTACATACTCACCACCCAGGACATACTTGAAAACGAGAGAAATCTCAATGTATCCTTTCTGGTAAAATAGTTTCTCAAAAAAAAATTATATCGAAAAGCGAGAAGAGTTCTTTTATCTCTCTATACTACCCTGCAATTATGATTTTTTCAAAATGGCGGAATTTAGAAAAGCCTTCTGGACTATCCGTACACATGGTTTGAAAATAATACAATGCGTTGTTTTTCTTGTGCGCTTCACCCAGAGCTAACTAGATCCCACTTGGCAAAGTATGAATGAAAGCAGGAGGAACCTGCTGGGTCATGTATTTAGATAAGAACGAGCATTTACATTGTGATGTTATGGCAACAATACTTCGGAATCTATTTCTGTCTTTCTAGGAAAAAGCTGTTATCAGTTAAACTTCATACTGTTATATGTAGCAACAGCCCGGCTTGTGCCTCATTCAAAGCAGGTGACATCTTCTAAAGTCATCCGCTGCCTCTCGAGTGCTTCAATATGTATAATGTTGCTCATTAATAAGCCCATTGAGTTATGAAGGATTCATCAAATCTCTGCATTCTCCCAAAACGCACAACTTCAATCTCAGACTCTTATGTAGATGCACCTGCCGTGTAATCATGGATCGGTGATACAGCAATGCGGATGCAATAGCTACACATTTGCCCAATACGGGACCCTATCCCATAGGAGTTGTTTATACAGAGCCATTAGTGGACACTTTTGACATGAGAACATTAACCATTAGCAATAGTTACTTACAACAGCACTGCACCATGTCACCGGTTGCATCTCCTGGAGACCACAGGGCCACATGGAGACCGTCGGCAGACCCCCCAGGGCTGGTGGAACAACAGGAGGGAACTATTTATTCCCAGTGTCCATCTGCTAGTGGTAAGTGGTGGGTCGCACCTTCCCCTGCACTGAGAAACCCAAGGTTTGTACAATTTGCTCACTGTAGAATAGGTAACCAATGTTCTCATTGATCAAACCCAAGCTGGTATTTTCTATGGTCCCCTCTACGAGGTTGCATGATTTAATCCCATAGTTCTGTGATGTCCTGCTGCTGCTCTGTGATATCTCATGTTGTTATCCTGCTGTCCTACTCTGTTCTGATATCTCCTGCTGTCTATTTGGATCACATGATGACTTTCTGCGGTTTAATATCAGGCCATGTCGTCCCTCTGCTATCCTCTGGTTCAAAAAAATGGGTACAGAGCACTCCAATCTCTGTCAAAGTCTCTGTGTTCAGATGGATGTTCACATATTCTCCATGGATTGTTTGACATCGCTATGCCCCCTCTCGGTGGTTTCCCGAATGAAACCAGATATTCAGACCTTACAGTCCCAATAAGTTCAAAAAAATGGGTACAGCGCACTCCAATCTCTGTCAAAGTCTCTGTGTTCAGATGGATGTTCACATATTCTCCATGGAATGTTTTGGTTATCCTCTGGTTTCTTGATACTAGACATGTGCATTCTGTTTAGTACTAAAACAATTTAGTCCGAATTTTGGGATAATTTAGTTTTCGTATGACTCAAGAGATACAAAACTGCTCAGTCCAAGAAACGAAAGAAACTAAAGAAAAAGGCACTACATTTTAGTTTCAGTCCTTTTTGTGATATTACATTGGTGAGTGAAGGAGACCAGCAATGAAGAGCGCAACATCGCAAAGCTACAGAAAAAGTTTGTATGTGTAATCCTTCCTGACCCCTACCCAAAAATCTGACAGTGATAGAGCTCCAGAATACTCACTCGCAGCAGACAGCCAGCACAGGAGAGGAAACCTTTACTTATCCCTTGCATGTCTATGAGGCAGACAAGATGATAAAAACAGCTGTAGAGGGAAAACATTCAAATAAATCACACTGAAAGCTAATGACAGAGGAGAGCTGGATAGTAAAAACCCCTTTATAACAAGCAGCACTGGGAGAAGAGAGGGACTTTATAAAACGTGTGTTATCTCCCCTCCCACTCTGTATAATAGGGGCTTAGGTCTGATACATTTTATATTCAGGAGCACTATCCCCCTTTCCTCATCTATAATACACGTTTTATAGAAAGTCCCTCTCCCAGTGCTGCTTTTGTTATAAAGGGTTTTTTACGTCTGATACATTTATTATCCAGCTCTCAAAGTTACTCTGTCATTATGAGCCTTCAGTATGATTTATTGATTTAATATTTTCCCTCTCCCCTGCTTTTATAATCCTGCCTGTCTCCCCCAGAGAGATACAAAGTTTAAGTAAACATTCCCTCTCCTGTGCTGGATAAGCATTGCATTCCGAAGTTCTGCACCTTCCACATGCCAATGCAGTAGGATGTTCTATACAGAGATGGGCATTAATTAATGCAGGAGGATGTTCTATACATTATACAGAGAGGAGCCTTTTTTTTTGAGCCCTTTAATTCCATTGGCTGTGAGCTCTGAGATCGGCTGCTTGTTATATTATCTCTCAGTACAATGTATCAGACTCAGCTGTTACAGTAACTGACTGTAGCTCAGAGTTTCAGTAAAACAAGGAAATAATATTGTTATAACCTCTTATATATAAAAATATTATTTACTAGTTTTACTGAAACTCTGAGCGCTGTGATGAGCAGCAGTCAGTTACTGTAACAGCTTTGCCTGACACATTGTGCAGAGAGTAAGAGATACTGTAACAAGCAGCGATCTCAGCCCTCTGAGGAGCCACTGAAATAGTAATTGTATCCTTTGGTTTTCGGATGAATGAAATTAGTTTTCATACTAAAGAACTGAAAACGAATTTCTTTAGCAACTAAATAAATTGCGTTTTAGGACTAATTCATTAGTTCAAAATGAAATTTCGTGCTGTGCACATGTCTACTCGATACTCTTCTCATCTCCTTGGAATTTCGACCCCTCAACCTGTGAGGTTGTACATCCAATCCAAACAATCCTAATGTCTGTTGCTATATCAACTGCCACTCACATAAGCAGTTTCTTTGCCAGGGACATTTTAGGAAATAGTTCTGGTATTTTATTGTTCTTACCTATAAACACTTTGAGGTCAAAAGTCTAAAAATGTATAATTTTCACCTTAGTAATATCCTTCTACTCTGGTCAGTCCCATCATCAGATTGATAGTAGAGGTATAAGGGACTGTACAAAACAATACCAAATTTTGGGGAGCTATCAGCTGAGAAAGCAATTTGCCCCACTTTCACCGTCAGGCAACAGAACACACCCCTTTGCCTCCTAGGCGAGAATCCCATACCTTTTCAAGGTGGGTCTACCCCTTTTCAATGATTTTTGGGATTTGACAGGCCGATTTTCCAAACAGGCCTACAAGTGATGCTGCTCATGTCACTAACATGACTTCTGCTACACCTTTCCACCTCATACCCGTCTCATGTCTCTCAATGTTGGGATGTATGAATCTCCAATGCTGAGGCTCAAGGTTTACATCATAATATGGGGAAACCAATGGTCATGCAGAACTTTACCTTAGAAAAAAATCTAAACATATAAAGTAATTTTTTTTAAATAATTTTTGCAGAAGCCGTTAAAAAAATTCAATAGTTAAATTCAACTATGTGCGAACATATCCTAGCAACAACTCAGCAGTGTAGTCAAAGAACAAAAATGCATATACCTATCCTGATATGGAAACTTTTACCATTTGTAAAATCATGAAGGCAAAATATCCAGTGTCGTTCCCCCCTTCCCCTCCATGATGGATCCGCGATGACGCAAAGTTAACCAGAAGAAGAAAACACAGCTGCTGAGACTGTACATGGTCACAGTGAGAAACACCAGATCCCTTATACCGTGATTTCCTCCAGCAGAACCATGGTTTCAGACAAATAGTGGATCCATATACTTGTCCTCCATGTGTGTTTAACTCCTTCATCACTGAGTACTTTTCCTTGTGACTGGCTAAATTATATATATTCCCTTTGAATAGCGCTCTGCAAACATGGCTGCGCCAACATACAGCATGTGCTAACTATCAGGGTTATTCAGAGAGAGGTGAAAAGCAGGAGAATGGCTGGAGAATGGAAAATTCTAGGTCAAAATAGCCGATTTGGAAAGAAAGATAAATGAGAGAATTTTTCTGGTTTGGCTATTTTGACCTAGAATTTTCCATTCTCCAGCCATTCTCCTGCTTTTCACCTCTCTCTGAATAACCCCGTATGCATCCTGTGTCCCAAGTATATGCTGTGCTTATTATACAGGGTGTCCATAAAGTCTCTTTTACAATTTCAAAAATGTATTACAAAGGCAAATGAAAAGACAGATAAGTGAAAATTATTACAAAATGAGACGTATATATGTAAGGTTTTTCTACTCATTTAATACACCTCTAAATGGGCTCCATTAGTTGCACGAAGCACATCAAGACGTTACTCGATTTCTTGCCATGTTGACTGTAGCATTCCCTCATCAATGGTGGCAATGGCATCAGTGATCCTCTGCTTTAGATTAGTGATGTCCCGTACCTTTGTTCCATACACCATATCTTTAACATAACCCCATAGAAAGAAGTCGAGGGGAGGGATATCTGGTGAACGACGCGGCCAGGGAATTGGGCCACCCCATCCAATCCACCGGTCTGGAAATGATTCATTTAGGAACCCACGAACATGCAGTCCCCAATGTGGTGGTGCAGCATCTTGCTGGAAAATGATGGTTGGTTGAAGGTCATGTAGCTGTGGTGCCTCGTATTCAGTCAAAAGGTCAAGGTAAACATTTGCAGTAATTAATGTCTCGCCGAAGAAAAACGACTTCTTTCTATGGGGTTATGTTAAAGATATAGTGTATCGAACAAAGGTACGGGACATCACTAATCTAAAGCAGAGGATCACTGATGCCATTGCCACCATTGATGAGGGGATGCTACAGCCAACATGGCAAGAAATCGAGTACCGCCTCGATGTGCTTCATGCAACTAATGGTGCCCATATAGAGGTGTATTAAATGAGGCAAAAAAAAACTTAAATATATACGTCTCATTTTGAAATAATTTTCACTTACCGTAGATACTCGAGTATAGCGCGATCCGAATATAACGTGAAGGATAGAGAATTGTTGTGGAAATGAGAGAATAATCACGACTCGAATATAACACGAGGAGCAAAATTATAGAAGTATAATGTACCAGTAAACAATTAAAATTCTTTGCACTTCTCTTAACACAGTCAGGCTCCCCCTCAGGCCAGGGTGCTCTGCTCTAGAATGATTGTAGTTGTTACTAAGTATGAAGCCCTGCTGGCCACCCATCTTCTTTACTTGCGATAAAATGGCCGGCAGAGCAAGGTGACCAATGCAGTGAAGCACTCACAGATAGCCAGTATGCCGGGAGGTGTCGTTTTCTCACCTCCGGCTCCAGCAGGCAGGCTCAACCACCGCATCATAGAGCGAATGTGCATGCTCGTTTTTAAGCCAATCTTGAATGATTGGCTTAATCCGAGCGTCCTCTCTGATTGTGATGGATCCCACCTCTTCTGAATCCGGGAGTTCCTGAAGTATTTGAAGCATCAGGGCCCACATTCAATTCAGGGCGACTACCGGAACTTCTGGGAGACTTGGGATCCCTGAGCAAGTCAAATTTTTTTTTACACGTGATGCAGATGTCTCGAATATAACGCGATCTCCTCGAATTTTAAGGTAAATCTTTGTCACCAAAATCTAGCGTTATACTTGAGTATCTACGTATCTGTCTTTCATTTGCTTTTGTAATAAATTTTTTAAATTGTAAAGAGACTTTATGGACACCCTGTATTATAATTTATAATTTAGAAATTGGTCCTTTACGGGACTATTTAACAGGCTGACATATCCTATTCCTAGTCGCAATATGATCTAAAAATATTATCAGGGTTATTCAGAGAGAGGTGAAAAGCAGGAGAATGACTGTACAATGGAAAATTCTAGGTCAAAATAGTCGATTTGGAAAGTGAGATGAATGGGAGAATTTTTCTGGTTTGGCTATTTTGACCTAGAATTCTCCATTCTCCAGTCATTCTCCTGCTTTTCACCTCTCTCTGAATAATCCTGATTGTCATGGAAAGCCTGAAGCATTAGTGTGGCAGCAGACCTGGTAGGCAGAAAGTTCTGTTTCCTAAATATGCCAACGGGATGTTAAATTAATGTCTACATGGAGGCGTAATAGCCACATAACATAAGGATAGTTACACCATATATGTGTGCTGTGCAGGGTATTGTGCTGTCATGCTTGTATAACGTACATATAATCTCTTTAATGGTTTGATCAACACCAGAGACGTCCCTAACTGGACCCCTCCTGTACAGTAGTGCCTACTAACTCGATCATAGAAGTGATGGGTTATCTGACAAGCAGCACCAGGAACCCATTATCGAGGTAACTCATTCTGGACTTATTCTGGAGGATTGCAAAGGAATCTTGTTTATCGTAATTGAGTTTTGTTTGGAAACTGGATCCAGCACAAACTGACAGCACATCGGACATGCATATGTACATATATATACTATCAGGATTATTCAGAGGGAGGTGAAAAGCAGGAGAATGACTGGAGAATGGAAAATTCTAGGTCAAAATAGCCGATTTGGAAAGTGAGATGAATGGGAGAATTGTTTCTGGTTTGGCTATTTTGACCTAGAATTTTCACTTCTCCAGTCATTCTCCTGCTTTTCACCGCTTTCTCAATAACCTTGAATATATTGTATCTTATTGAATGCCTGACAATTAGGGATGAGCCGCACACTCCCCGATTTCGGTTCGAGCCCGAACCCAAACTTCCCATTTGTTCGGGACCGAACCCGAACCCGAACCCCCATGCAAGTCAATGGGGCTGAAAATTCGTTTTTTTTGGAGTGCCCTCCAAGAGGGCATATATGCTACATATTTCCCATAAAAGGTGTATGGGGGTCCGGGTAGTGCCCTGGGGGACAGGAAACAAGGACAAAAAGTTTAAAAAAAAACGTTTTTAAAGGGACAGTGAGTTTTCCATGAAATAAGGGTGAGAGAAATGGTGGCGGGGTCGGAATCCTGCTCTCTCCCACCTGCACCTACCAGCATCTCCCTCCACCCCCATCCCTCTCCTTCTCCTCCTTCGAGACACACTGCATCCGCCTGTTCTCTCCTCTGGCTCTCAGGGTGGCAGTCATCTACCGCCCACCGGGACCAACCTCCCAGTTCTTTGACCACTTTGCTACCTGGCTTTCTCACTTCCTGTCTTCTAATCTTCCATGCCTAATTCTCGGCGACTTCAACATTCCCATTGATGATCCTTCCGCCCCTGCTGCCTCCAAACTTCTTTCACTCACATCCTCCCTTGGACTCACACAATCCTCCCTCCTCCCTACCCACCGCGATGGTCACGCTATCGACCTTGTCTTTTCCAACCTCTGCTCCATTTCTGAGTTCAACTGTCGCCCTTTTCCATCTCTGACCACCACCTTCTCTCTTTCAACCTATCTGGACTTCCTAAACACCCTGCTCCCCCACCCCGCACACACACTCGCAGAAATCTACATGCTGTGGACCCCATCAATTCTCCAACCTACTTCACCACCTCCCTCATACCTCATCCTTCACCTGCCCTGATGCTGCCACTAATCACTACAACACTACTCTTATCTCTGCTCTAGACACTCTTGCTCCTCTTCGACTCTGTAAGCCCCACGCCGCCAGCTTCAGCCCTGGCACACCCTCCAGACACGCTACCTGCAAAGATGCTCCCGCACTGCAGAGCGTGCCTGGAGGAAAACCCGCTCTGAAGCTGATTTTGTTCACTTCAAGTTTATTCTCCGGTCATACACCTCTGCCCTCCACTTGGCCAAACAATCCTTCTTCTCATCTCTTATATCTACGCTGTCCTCCAACCCTAAACGGCTCTGGTCCACCTTCAACACCCTCCTCTACCCACCTGCACCTCCCCCCACAGCTGCCTTCAGCGCTCAAGACCTGGCAGACTAATTCCTCAGTAAAACTCTAAATATCAGACGCAACATCCCAACACAAGATAGTTATCTGCCACCTCCACTCCCACAGGTCCCCTCTGCCACCCTCTGCCGCTTCCTCCCAGCCACTGAGGAGGAAGTCAATTCCTTATTGTCCTCCTCACATCTCACCACATGCCCGCTCGACCCCATTCCCTCACATCTAATTCCTCCCCTCTCCTCCTCCCTCACCCCTGCTCTCACACACATCTTCAACCTATCTCTCTCCACTGGCTCCTTTCCATCCGCCTTCAAACACGCGCTAGTTACCCCTTTACTAAAGAAACCATCCCTAGATCCCAACTCTCCATCCAACTACCGCCCTGTATCCCTGCTTCCCTTCACATCAAAGCTCTTAGAAAAACTAGTCTTCAACCGCCTCTCCCTCTTCCTGTCCTCCAATTCCCTACTTGACCCCCTGCAATCTGGCTTCCGTCCCCTACACTCAACTGAAACTGCCCTCACCAAAGTCACCAACGACCTCCTAACTGCTAAAAAACACGGCCACTATTCTATTCTCATCCTGCTTGACCTCTCGGCTGCTTTTGACACTGTTGACCACCCCCTCCTTCTACAGACCCTCAACTCTCTGGGTCTCGGTCACACTGCACTCGCTTGGGTCGAATCCTATTTATCCAACAGGTCCTTCTGTGTGTCCTTTGCTGGTAACTCCTCCTCCTCATTGCCTCTATCTGTTGGTGTACCTCAAGGCTCTGTCCTTGGTCCTCTGCTCTTTTCCATCTACACCTCCTCCCTGGGCAAAATCATCAACAGCTTTGGCTTCAATTACCACCTCTACGCTGATGACACTCAGATCTACCTCTCTACCCCTGATCTCTCTCCCCCTGTCCTTTCAAAAGTCAGTGACTGTTTATCTGGCATCTCCTCCTGGATGGCCTCCCACCACCTAAAGATCAACATGTCGAAGACTGAACTCCTACTTATTCCTCCCTCCAATGCCTCCCCACCTCCTGACTTCTCTATCACGGTGGAGGGTATCACCATTTCCCCATCAAACCAAGTTCGCTGTCTTGGAGTTACACTTGACTCTGCTCTTTCCTTCATCCCCCACATCAAGTCTCTTTCCTCCTCCTGCCGATACCAACTGCGTAATATTTCCAGAATTCGGCCATTTCTTACCGCTGTCGCCACAAAACAACTCATACACGCCCTGGTAATCTCCCGACTCGACTATTGCAATAATCTCTTATCTGGCCTCCCTCTGTCCCGCCTCTCCCCCCTACAATCCATCCTGAACGCCTCCGCCAGACTAATTCACCTCACCCGCCGCTCTGTCTCTGCCGCTCCCCTCTGCGAGTCCCTTCACTGGCTCCCCATCCACTGCAGAATTAAGTTCAAAATCCTTATCCTTACCTACAAAACCCTCACTAACTCAGCTCCCCACTACCTGTCCTCACTAATCACCAAATACACCCCAGCCCGCTCCCTAAGGTCAAACAGTGACCTGCGCCTAGCTTCTCACCGCATCACCTCTTCCCATGATAGACTGCAGGATTTCTCACGCGCAGCCCCCACTCTCTGGAACGCTCTCCCTCGTACTGTCAGACTTTCCCCTAACTTCTCTTCCTTCAAACGCTCCCTTAAAACGTTCCTATTTAGGGAAGCCTACCACCCAACTCACTGACGCAATCATCAATCACTCTCACCTTACAGTCCTCTCCTCCTGTTTCCAACCCCAACCCTCCCAGATTGTGAGTTCCTACGGGAATAGGGCCCTCATCTCCTCCTGTACTGTTTGTCAAATGTTGTTCAATGTATTGTAACCCTGTCTATACTGTGCTTATTGTACAGCGCTGCGGAATATGCTGGCGCTTTATAAATAAAGAATAATAATAATAATAATAAGGGTTAAAAATAAAAACGAAAAATTCCTTCAAATATCGTGCCTAGGAGGTCCCCATAACCTGCCCGTGAAGTGGCGAATTTCTAGGATGTATAGAAACACTTAAAAACAAAAAAATGACATTTCAAATGACGGTAAATGCTTTTCCTTTAATCTATCCATAAACAACTGCTTGGGGCGGCAGTCTGTATGAAAAGAGGAGACATTTTCAGACACGCAGAAAAATTTTAATGATTTTTTGGCGATGAAATGCAGGAGAATGACTGGAGAATGGAAACTTCTAGACCAAAAAGCCGATTTGGAAAGAGATAAATGGGAGAATTTTTCTGGTTCGGCTATTTTGACCTAGAATTTTCCATTCTCCAGTCATTCTCCTGAGTTTCACCTTTCTCTGAATAACCCTGTCAGGGTTATTCAGAGAGCGGTGAAGAGCAGGAGAATGACTGGAGAATGGAAAATTCTAGGTCAAAATAGCCAAAC
The DNA here is from genome assembly GCA_009667805.1 of Leptobrachium leishanense. Lineage (NCBI taxonomy): Eukaryota > Metazoa > Chordata > Amphibia > Anura > Megophryidae > Leptobrachium > Leptobrachium leishanense. The sequence continues at coordinate 3,153,188 of CM019066.1, read as the reverse complement.
CAGAAAAATTCTCCCATTTAGGCTAGGGTCAGACTAGCGAATTTTTAATGTGCGTTTAGGCGCACTTAATCACGGCCACACTAGCAGCAAATGACGGGCAATGACGGCCAATATACGAAGTACAGTCGCACGAAAGTCCGGCTGCGCAACGCAAGTGGAAAATGAACGCATTTTTTCGAGAACGCAGAACAGCTAGTATGGACGTACAGAGTGCGCTGCGTCCACTAGCGGCGTGTGTGCGTGATTTGGAGATGTCAGACCCTGCTCATGTCCGGCCAACATAATGTCCAGACACCCAAAGTTTCCTGGTTTGGTTCCGTAAAAAATCACGCACACAAATGCGCATCGTATGACCGTTTTCGCGCAATCCGTGAAAAAATACGGCAATGCATTCGGACGCACTTTTTGACGGTCGCTGCAAAAAATGCGTTAGTCTGACCCTAGCCTTATCTCACTTTCCAAATCGGCTATTTGGTCCAGATTGCTCTCTTTTCCTGCCATTCTCCTGGTTTTCACCTTTCTCTGAACAACCCTGAGAGAGGTGAAAGCCAGGAGAACTGGCAAGAGAAGAGAACAATCTAGACCAAATGGGAGAATTTTTCTGGTTTGGCTATTTTGACCTAGAATTTTCACTTCTCCATTTATTCTCCTGCTTTTCACCGCTCTCTGAATAACCCTGTGAATGTTTAATCCCGAGGTGAAAAATAACATTGCTTTAGATTTTTTTCAAACACCAGTTAAATGCAGCATATTAGGATGTTTTAGGGAAATTAATTCTCAAATCACAATCAGAAGCAGACACCACCCCACCCTCAGTATATTGTACAATGTATCAAATTGATTACCAGACTAAAAACACCTGGTGTTATGCCCGTTTGTGAACAGAGCTCATTTAGAGTTGATAATCTTTCCACGTACACATTAGTTTTTAATTCAATATCTAATAAACCGTTGCTTATAATATTCTGCAGTAAAGAGTCTCTTTATTTCTAGATTTTTTAGTATTTTTTTAAGCATTGTCTATACTTTTTTCAAAATTGCCTTTTTTTTTTTTGAACCCGAACCGAACACGCCCAAAAAGTTCGAAATTCACGAACTTTCGAACTGCCAAAGTTCGGGTCGAACTCCGAACCGTCCGAACCCGAACAGCTCATCCCTACTGACAATGTGCTGAACGGACCCTGGTGTCTCTGCATGCCTCTTAGTGAAGTGCGGCAGTATCGGGGCCAACCAGCATGGGAGCCCTCTGTCGATCAAATAGTACATACAGGCCCTAATTGCACTGTAATGATCATTACAGTGCATTTAGTCACTAGCAGGGTTATTCAGAGAGAGCTGATCTGGCCCCCAAATTGCACCGAACAGGGAATTTCCCTGTATGGTGCAATTTTGTGGCCATTTGGCTATTCAAAAAGCAGGCAGTTCACAAAATTTTGTCAAATTGACAGCAAAATATAGTGCCTGTTCGGCAGCAGTGAAATCCTCCATAGAGAAGCAATGGTTAATCTATTAAGAGACACTGAACAGCAGTGAATTTTCAGCAGAATGCCCTGATGTTCGGTGGTTTCATACGGCAGGTTTAATCAGGCGAATCCCAAGGGCTTCAATGTTAAAAATATTCCAGTTATTATTCAATATCTAATAAACCGTTTATTATTTTAATTTGTAGCAAAAAGTCTCTTATTTATTTCTTTTTGATTTCTCTGGCATTTTTCTGGATTTATTCGCCAAAATCTTTTTTCTGATCTTTTTTTAACCCTTTCGCTGCTGAGGCTTTTCCCGCCCCTGTGCTGAGGTCATTTTTTACCTGTTTTGCGCATCATGTTTAAACCTGTTTTGAAGGCTTATTTTAGTATATGACATCGACATATTATATATCGTTCTTTCCGTCAGACTCGGTAGATTCATAATATGTCATTATTATATGTATACGTTATGTCATGTTTGTATATTATAACAAAAAATGCAATAAAATATGTATTTTCAATAATTTACAGCGTGTAAAGTGTTTTTTTCCACATTTTAACGCGCGAGCAATTGCGGTTATATTTTGTATGGGGTGCGCTTGTTAAAAAAATTAGAGATGGGGTCTCGTTACATTTTTTTTTGGGGAAAATGACACCATTTTTAACAAACGCACCGCATACAAAAATCGTTAATGCAGCATCATTGTTCACATTATAATTGAAATGGGAACAATATTGCTGCATTAACAAAACAAAAAAAAAAAAAAAAGTGTTTATTTTTTTTTTTTAATTTTTTTTTTTTTTATTTCTCTTTTTTTTTTTTTTTACAATTTTTTTTACTTTCATGTTTGGTATCGTTGGAACGGCCATGCTCTGGCCGATCCAACGATATCAAAATTTAACCCCTAACTGCCACGGATCGGGAGATAGGGAGTTCCAATGAACTCCCTATCTCCACACTTCGTGGCAGTTAGGGGTTAATGCTAGGACTGGCGTCATCGTGCTACGCACGATGACGCCAGTCCTCTGGGGGAGTTCCCGGAAGCTTGGCCGACATCCAAGATGTCGGCCAGCTCCCGGGAAGGATCGCAAATCGGCGCTTTTCAGCGCCGATTTGCGATCCAGCTCCCCAGGGGTTAATGCCAGGCATCATTTGGAAGGGCAGGCTGTGCCCTTCCAAATGATGCCTGGGTTAAGCCCCTGTGAGCCGCCGATCGGGAGGGAGAGAGGTCCGAAGGACCTCCCCCCCCTCCCTTTCAGGCGCCTCCTCCGCACATGCGGGGGGGGCGCCTGAATTATGTGTCATCGCGGGGGCGCGATGACACATAATAATGGCGGCCACTGCTCCGGATGCCAGGCTGACATCCAGGATGTCAGCCCGCACCGGAGGGGCCAGCGATCGGCCGGAACCCGGCCGAACGCTGACCCCAATGCGAGGACGCGCTCAGCGCGTCCTCCGCATACCAGCGGGAATGCTGAGGACGCGCTGAGCGCGTCCTTAGCATTCAAGTGGTTAAATAGCGGGTTTTTTTTCTGTAGTAGACCTTTTTGTTACGATTCATAGGACCTTATATGTTAATTCCAGACATTTTTGTCCAGTAGTTTTTTTTACAAACAGCGTTTCAAATTTTATACTTTTTTTACCCCGTTCGTCGGCTTGTTGACTTTTTCTGGCAGCTGGTCTGCACTGTGTTCGGCGGATTGTTGGCTTTTTCCAGAAGCATCCGGCGGGTTTGGGGCGGCTTATTGGATCCGATAATTTTTAAGGACTTTAAAAAAAACGCTGCAAAACCACCGAAATTATTGGATCCGATAACTTTGCGGTTTTGTGGCATTTTATTTTTTTTCTGCGGTTTTGCGGCAGCTGTTCCCTGCACTTCGGGGACCCTGCGGTGAATTCTGAATTCACCGCAGGACTTGGAAATTTGAATCCCCAAAGTGCGGGGAAGGAGAGAGCACTGAAAATGATGTTTTATATTCCTATATAGTAAACTATTTTGATATCATACTTTATTTGTTTGTATTGTTATTTTGCTGTGTTTCGCTTGGGTGTATGTATAAATCACTATATTCATGTATCTTAAAATCACAATGAGAAAGGAAGAGACAGGAACCTTTGCAATATCATTAGGTACAGTTTATGTTTTCATAAAGTATATTTAAAGCATTAAGTTAAATATTCCATGGGCACAGCTGTACTGAATCCCTGTGTTTCCATAATATTCCCAGAATTCTAATTCAGAAGCATAAAGCAATGGCTAATTATACATAAACTCAAGGAAATTCGATCATGTAAGATTTTTTTCCAGTCTGTGAATGGACGATACCATTCTTCCGTATTTTAGTTTAAATTTGTGTTTTGGATTCTGAATATGAATTGAAGAACCCTTGACTGAAGAATGGCTTTAACCCCTTAAGGACCCCTGACGTACCCTGTACTTCCTGTCCACAGGTCTCCCTTAGACCCGCGGACGTACAGGGTACGTCAGCGGCGCCTAATCCCCCTCCCGCCCGATACTCACCTCCCTCGCCGGATCCCATGGCGATCTGGCAGGGAGGAAGCCTGCCCATGTGATTTACATGGGCAGGCGAGGCTGATGACGTCGCCACGCTGCGTGGTGACGTCATCAGCAGGCGTCCCCATGGATTTCAATGGAGGGGAGGGGGGGCTCCTTCGGAGCCCTCTATCTCCCCAACCATTGAAGCTAGGGAGATGCCGTTTGCAACGCTGGAGAGGGGAGAGCCATTAACCGTTTCGCCGCCGGATCACGTTGCGGCGCCAAAACGCGATTCAAACCTGGAGGGGGGCTGACATCTTGGATGTCAGCCAAGCCTCCAGGTCCCCCCCACCCACTGACAACCTCACCATATGTGTGAGGATGTCAGTGGGCCAGTTAACCCTCTAGCTGCCATGTAGAGATAAGGGGATCCTAAGGATCCCTTTATCTCCCGATCCATGGCAGCTAGATGATTTGGCCTTTCAAATGATACCAAACATGACCAGGTTTGGTTTTAAAAAGAATTAAAAAAAAAATTAAATTAAAAAAAAAAAAATAAATAAATAAATTAAATAAAAAAAATTGTTTTTTTTAAAAAAAATTTTTGTCTGGGGGGGTTTAATTAAATAGGACCTAGGCTGTCATCTAAAAATAATTAGCACAAAATGGTCAGAATGAGCGCAGCGCACATAGGTGAACTGTCTCAGCAGTGAAGCGGTTAAAAAGCAAACGCATGTAAAAATTGGGTATTTCTAGTCTCGGGACAAAATTTTGAACCTATTTAGCCGGGGTCGTTTTGGGTGGTTGTAGATTTTGGGGATTAAATTACAAAAAAGTATGTTTTTACCATTTTTTTCCTCATATTTCATTTTTTTTTTTTATAGTAAAATTATTCGATATGATGGAAATAATGGTATTTCTAGAAAGTCCATTTAATGGCGGGAAAAAGGGTGTATAATATGTGTGGGTTGAATAAACGAGTAAGAGGAAAATTTGACCTAAACACTAACAGCGCAGAAACGTAAAAACAGCAGCGGTCACTAAAAGACGGATTTGTGTAAAACCGCCCGGTCACTAAGGGGTTAAACAGATAACTGGAATCATTTACGTCTGTGCTTTATTGGTATAAATAGAGATTTCAACCATATATTACTGTCTTAGAAACTTTGTGGCATGAGCAACACGCAACTAGTTCCTGAGGATCGGAGAAAAGTAGCCCGCCTGGAAAGAATGAATTTTCCATGTATGGACAGAATACTTTATATGGTCAAAAATGACAAAGAATTGATATATATAAATATATACACTGCCTGGATTTAACTAAGCAGATAGGGGAGAGCCTTCTATTGGATAATTGTCTGCAGTGATTAATATGTTTCAGCCTTCAAAAAATGAATATACTGAATGATCAGGTTTTTCCATTAATTTTTTTTCTTCCCTGATGGCACAGTGGGCATATTCCAAGATGGCAATGCCAGGATTCAACGGGCTCAAATTGTGCAAGAGTGGTTCAGAGAGCATGAGACATCATTTTCACACATGGATTGGCCACTACCATAGGCATTGCTACAAGGGATCAATTGATTATTCCTTGCCCCATGTACCCCCCCACGCATCCTGCTTCCCCCACTCAGCATCCAGCTTCTCCCACTTATTCAGACTGCCGTATCTCCATCCCCGTTCAAGGTGTCATTGGAAAGGGCAGAGTCTGATCTTTCCAATGATACCAAACATGACAATATTCAGTGGAAAGACAAAATCATAATGATAAAATAATTTTTTTTTTTTATTTTTTATCCACAGGGTTGCAATGGTTTAGCAGTGAAGGGGTTAACAGTCAGACTATATATCACATTGTGTATTACTTTCGATTTTCCCTTGGTTTAGTTGTATATTAAGGGTTAATGGGCAGACTTCATCCCTCACTGTATACATTTAATTATACCTTGATTAATGACATTTTAGGGGTTAATGGGTAGGCTACACGCCTCACAATTTATACATTTCATGTTTTCCCTTGATTTAATGGCATTTTAGGGGATAATGGGTAGACTGCATGCCTCACAATGTATATATTTCGGGCCATATTAGTTACTTGGTGCTAACTTAACCAGAGCTGTTGTAAACTTCCCAGAGCCATTATAGCCTATGGAGGTTTTAAGTTTACAACAGCTCTGGTTAAGTTAGCACCAAGTATGTAACAGGGCCCTTCATGTTTTTCCCTTGATTAATGGCATTTTAGGGGAAAACGGGTAGACTGCATGCCTCACAATGTATACATTTCATGTTTTCCCTTGATAACAGGCATTTTATAGATTAATGTGTAGGCTACATGACACACTGTCTATTGTTTATTATATTTCACTGAATTACAGCAAATAAAATATTGAATTTAAGTATTGGGTTAGTATAACAAAAACATATCATTGCACCATATTACTCTGGTATTTTGGAATCTTATATACAGTATATATACACACTTATTTAGGTTTTTTCAGTGGTATGATTTAGTGGAGAAAATTATAAGTGCACCCCCAGTTTTGAATGTGTTATCTTTTATTCCCCCCTGTATATTGTTCCTAGAGTCGCCACTGGCCACCACACAGTTCAGACCTTAACCCTATTGAGAGTCTTTGGGATAATGTGCTGGAGAAGACTTTACGCAGCGCTGCGACTCTCCCATCATCAATACAAGATCATCTTGGCCACAAACTAATGTGACTCTGAACGCAAATAAATGCTGTGACATTGCATGAGCTTATCGAAACGATGACGCGGCGAATGCGAGACGTAATCACAGCAAAAGGCTCTCCAAACAAATATTAGAGTGTGTGACCTTTGTTTTGGCCAGGCAGTGTGTATAGATAGATTTCTTTGGTTTGCACCATAGTAGCTCATAGAGCTTGAAATAAAATCTCTTTGCACAACAGGCAAGGTCATGGTTTTGTTATGTTAAGATGAATTCATTGGGCACCGGCACGTTAAACTTATATTGGAAAGTCAAAGGGTTATGTACAGTTCAGCACTCAATTCTCACATAATAACTTCATTTAATAAAACATGATCGCTTCAGCAAATGCTGTTCCTCTGGAGGAAGCATGACATTTATTGTGGTTAAAGTCATAGGTTCTGCTCTTTTTTAAAAGAATAAAGGGACAAAGAGACAAACAAGCTTTATTGCAGCTAAAGTCAGTAAAAACAAGAGGCAATTCAGACCAGAGAAAAATAATAATGGTTTTATAGGCAATTACCTATTTGCGTTTAAGAAAAAAAAACGTGCATTCTTCGTTTTCCTACCGTGCCTGTTTATAATCAGACCAGTAAGAATTTTATTTGATATGTATGTGCTTTTGTATTTTTCCTTTTTTTTAAATCTTTATTATTTTTTTTACCCCTTCACTACCAAGAAACATTGTCAGGAACTAGTGATTTTTTGAGAAATCATTTTAATTATACAGTAAGAAATATTTGGGAATATACCCAGTGTATTCCTTACTGTAATAACCTATTTCACAGACAGGTGTCACCATCTACTGGCCAAATAGAGTTACTGCTGCTAGAGCTGCAGCATGTGGCTTCCAGCATCGGCTGCTGAAAGTCCATTAAGGATATTCAATGAGCCGATTTTAACCAGATTTAGCTCTTCGAGGGGGGGGGGCCTTCTGCAGCCCAAAAGCAAACAAAATTTGTTTGCATCAAACTAATTTCATTTGCTTTTGTCCTTCACAGCTGCAGATCGAGATAACTCGATATCAGGCACCCGATGGTGTCAAGATCCCCTTCACTACCAAGTGGTTTTCCAAAAACCATTGTGCGAAACCAGTGTTTTTTTGTAGAAGCCTTTTTAATTAATTATATAGTATACATATCTATTACTGTAAATAACCTATTTGGCCAGTAGATGGCGCCATCTGCTGCCAAATTGAGTTACAGCGGTTTACACAGCATTTTTTTCTCTCCCTGCACCGGTTGCTGAAAGCCTGATATTTCAGAGCATTCAACTGACGATTTTACATTTTTTGGGCATTATGCCCACAGGGTTAAAAGTTTGGGGGCACCTGTCACGGTGGCAGTACCACCAGGCACGCACCACCCTATACTTGCCCTCCGATCCTTGGAAGTGGTCGGTCTGTATATATATCCCTATGAATATAACTCGCAGGAAGGTGAGGCCTTGGTTCCTGAGAGAAGCCCCTATATGCAGAGATGCAGGGTAAACTGCAAGGACAGGTGAAAGCAAAGGGTTAACAAAAGACCTCTGTACGGCAATACCAAAGATTCCCTGCACTGAAAGACCGGTCTTTAGGATAGCCGGATCTAATCTAAAGGAAAGTATTACCTTGAAGCCGTACAGAGTCTTTTGTTATATGCAGATGACAGGGTTTCCTGGAAACGGTACAGGCAAGGAATATAGCATAGAATAGTCATAGAGGAAAGCCAAAGGTCATAACCAGAGAGAGTACGTCATACAGGATACAGGAATCAGAACCAGAAGGGAAGTCAGCCAAGCCAAAATCAGTAACCGGGGAATCTGAATGGAACATAAACAGCAAAACAAAATACAGCAATAGACAGAACAAAATACACAGAAGGAACTGACATAAACTGGAACAGAAATAAGAGGCAATAACTGAACCAGGATTAACAAACGGAGGATATCAGGAACACAGCAAGGAGCTTTCAGGACACAGGATGCAAGGAGACCAGGCAAAGGAAAATGACCCAGCAATGTCTTATGGGTACATAGCTCTAATATAGGCAGGGGAATCAGGGCAAGGATCAACAGGTGAGCAGCACACAGAACACCAATTAACCCCTGGGAAGCCACCCAGGAATTGGCAGCAACAGAAACACAAGGGAAAAAACACAATATACAAATACAGAGGGCAGGAAGACAGGGTTGGAACGTGGGAACGTGACAGTAGCCCCCTCCAAAAAAGGTGACCTCAGGGCACCTAAAACAACAAACATGACAGACAAAAATCAGGAAAACAGATCACGTACACCAGTTACCAAAATCCATTGAGGACCCACTCAGTGTCGTCTTCCTCCTCCTCAAAACACATGAGCGCATTAGGGTCTTTCTTGATCATGGCCCAGTGTGCCTCACGGAACAACATCCCGCATGGGGATCGTATATAACACTCGGGTACAGGGCTAGAATTAGGGATGTTGGTACCAGTCAGGCCACTACCCTGCTGGACCTTCTCAAGATAAGCACGGAATACGGCATTATCAGACCCATCATGGAGCGTGGTATTCTCGGAACTAGATTGACTAGTGTTGGTCAGCTTCCCCCGTCTCCTCCTGGATCGAGACTTGGAAGGGGTGACCACCATACCTGACATGGCAACAGTGGAGTAGGCTCGCCTACCTGTGCCTTACCATGAGGTTTGGAAACCCCGGACTCTCTGTGGGGCATGGGCACAATGGTGTTGCAATGTAGCTCTGGCACTGCTGACACACAGTTTGCCATGGATCTGACTGGCAGCTTACCAGAATCAGACATCACTGTTACCACTGGCTTCGTGCCAGGATCAGGCAACATTGGTAGCGCATTGCCAGACGGAGACAGGACTGGCTGCGCATTGCCAGACAGAGACAGGACTGGCTGCGCATTGCCAGACAGAGACAGGACTGGCTGCGCATTGCCAGACAGAGACAGGACTGGCTGCGCATTGCCAGACAGAGACAGGACTGGCTGCGCATTGCCAGACAGAGACAGGACTGGCTGCGCATTGCCAGACAGAGACAGGACTGGCTGCGCATTGCCAGACGGAGACAGGGCTGGCTGCGCATTGCCAGACGGAGACAGGGCTGGCTGCGCATTGCCAGACGGAGACAGGACTGGCTGCGCATTGCCAGACGGAGACAGGACTGGCTGCGCATTGCCAGACAGAGACAGGACTGGCTGCGCATTGCCAGACGGAGACAGGACTGGCTGCGCATTGCCAGACGGAGACAGGACTGGCTGCGCATTGCCAGACGGAGACAGGACTGGCTGCGCATTGCCAGACGGAGACAGGACTGGCTGCGCATTGCCAGACGGAGACAGGACTGGCTGCGCATTGCCAGACGGAGACAGGACTGGCTGCGCATTGCCAGACGGAGACAGGACTGGCTGCGCATTGCCAGACGGAGACAGGACTGGCTGCGCATTGCCAGACGGAGACAGGACTGGCTGCGCATTGCCAGACGGAGACAGGACTGGCTGCGCATTGCCAGACGGAGACAGGACTGGCTGCGCATTGCCAGACGGAGACAGGACTGGCTGCGCATTGCCAGACGGAGACAGGACTGGCTGCGCATTGCCAGACGGAGACAGGACTGGCTGCGCATTGCCAGACGGAGACAGGACTGGCTGCGCATTGCCAGACGGAGACAGGACTGGCTGCGCATTGCCAGACGGAGACAGGACTGGCTGCGCATTGCCAGACGGAGACAGGACTGGCTGCGCATTGCCAGACGGAGACAGGACTGGCTGCGCATTGCCAGACGGAGACAGGACTGGCTGCGCATTGCCAGACGGAGACAGGACTGGCTGCGCATTGCCAGACGGAGACAGGACTGGCTGCGCATTGCCAGACGGAGACAGGACTGGCTGCGCATTGCCAGACGGAGACAGGACTGGCTGCGCATTGCCAGACGGAGACAGGACTGGCTGCGCATTGCCAGACGGAGACAGGACTGGCTGCGCATTGCCAGACGGAGACAGGACTGGCTGCGCATTGCCAGACGGAGACAGGACTGGCTGCGCATTGCCAGACGGAGACAGGACTGGCTGCGCATTGCCAGACGGAGACAGGACTGGCTGCGCATTGCCAGACGGAGACAGGACTGGCTGCGCATTGCCAGACGGAGACAGGACTGGCTGCGCATTGCCAGACGGAGACAGGACTGGCTGCGCATTGCCAGACGGAGACAGGACTGGCTGCGCATTGCCAGACGGAGACAGGACTGGCTGCGCATTGCCAGACGGAGACAGGACTGGCTGCGCATTGCCAGACGGAGACAGGACTGGCTGCGGCATTGCCAGACGGAGACAGGACTGGCTGCGCATTGCCAGACGGAGACAGGACTGGCTGCGCATTGCCAGACGGAGACAGGACTGGCTGCGCATTGCCAGACGGAGACAGGACTGGCTGCGCATTGCCAGACGGAGACAGGACTGGCTGCGCATTGCCAGACGGAGACAGGACTGGCTGCTCATTGCCAGACGGAGAACAGGACTGGCTTCTCATTGCCAGACGGAGACAGGACTGGCTTCTCATTGCCAGACGGAGACAGGACTGGCTTCTCATTGCCAGACGGAGACAGGACTGGCTTCTCATTGCCAGACGGAGACAGGACTGGCTTCTCATTGCCAGACGGAGACAGGACTGGCTTCTCATTGCCAGACGGAGACAGGACTGGCTTCTCATTGCCAGACGGAGACAGGACTGGCTTCTCATTGCCAGACGGAGACAGGACTGGCTTCTCATTGCCAGACGGAGACAGGACTGGCTTCTCATTGCCAGACGAGACAGGACTGGCTTCTCATTGCCAGACGGAGACAGGACTGGCTTCTCATTGCCAGACGGAGACAGGACTGGCTTCTCATTGCCAGACGAGACAGGACTGGCTTCTCATTGCCAGACGGAGACAGGACTGGCTTCTCATTGCCAGACGGAGACAGGACTGCTTCTCATTGCCAGACGGAGACAGGACTGGCTTCTCATTGCCATGGCTTCTCATTGCCAGACGGAGACAGGACTGGCTTCTCATTGCCAGACGGAGACAGGACTGGCTTCTCATTGCCAACGGAGACAGGACTGGCTTCTCATTGCCAGACGGAGACAGGACTGGCTTCTCATCCCGGCCTTTCTCATTGCCAGACGGAGACAGGACTGGCTTCTCATTGCCAGACGGAGACAGGACTGGCTTCTCATTGCCAGACGGAGACAGGACTGGCTTCTCATTGCCAGACGGAGACAGGACTGGCTTCTCATTGCCAGACGGAGACAGGACTGGCTTCTCATGCCAGACGGAGACAGGACTGGCTTCTCATTGCCAGACGGAGACAGGACTGGCTTCTCATTGCCAGACGGAGACAGGACTGGCTTCTCATTGCCAGACGGAGACAGGACTGGCTTCTCATTGCCAGACGGAGACAGGACTGGCTTCTCATTGCCAACGGAGACAGGACTGGCTTTCATTGCCAGACGGAAACAGGACTGGCTTCTCATTGCCAGACGAGACAGGACTGGCTTCTCATTGCCAGACGGAGACAGGACTGGCTTCTCATTGCCAGACGGAGACAGGACTGGCTTCTCATTGCCAGACGGAGACAGGACTGGCTTCTCATTGCCAGACGGAGACAGGACTGGCTTCTCATTGCCAGACGGAGACAGGACTGGCTTCTCATTGCCAGACGGAGACAGGACTGCTTCTCATTGCCAGACGGAGACAGGACTGGCTTCTCATTGCCAGACGGAGACAGGACTGGCTTCTCATTGCCAGACGGAGACAGGACTGGCTTCTCATTGCCAGACGGAGACAGGACTGGCTTCTCATTGCCAGACGGAGACAGGACTGGCTTCTCATTGCCAGACGGAGACAGGACTGGCTTCTCATTGCCAGACGGAGACAGGACTGGCTTCTCATTGCCAGACGGAGACAGGACTGGCTTCTCATTGCCAGACGGAGACAGGACTGGCTTCTCATTGCCAGACGGAGACAGGACTGGCTTCTCATTGCCAGACGAGACAGGACTGGCTTCTCATTGCCAGACGGAGACAGGACTGGCTTCTCATTGCCAGACGGAGACAGGACTGGCTTCTCATTGCCAGACGGAGACAGGACTGGCTTCTCATTGCCAGACGGAGACAGGACTGGCTTCTCATTGCCAGACGGAGACAGGACTGGCTTCTCATTGCCAGACGGAGACAGGACTGGCTTCTCATTGCCAGACGGAGACAGGACTGGCTTCTCATTGCCAGACGGAGACAGGACTGGCTTCTCATTGCCAGACGGAGACAGGACTGGCTTCTCATTGCCAGACGGAGACAGGACTGGCTTCTCATTGCCAGACGGAGACAGGACTGGCTTCTCATTGCCAGACGGAGACAGGACTGGCTTCTCATTGCCAGACGGAGACAGGACTGGCTTCTCATTGCCAGACGGAGACAGGACTGGCTTCTCATTGCCAGACGGAGACAGGACTGGCTTCTCATTGCCAGACGGGAACAGGACTGGCTTCTCATTGCCAGACGGAGACAGGACTGGCTTCTCATTGCCAGACGGAGACAGGACTGGCCTTCTCATTGCCAGACGGAGACAGGACTGGCTTCTCATTGCCAGACGGAGACAGGACTGGCTTCTCATTGCCAGACGGAGACAGGACTGGCTTCTCATTGCCAGACGGAGACAGGACTGGCTTCTCATTGCCAGACGGAGACAGGACTGGCTTCTCATTGCCAGACGGAGACAGGACTGGCTTCTCATTGCCAGACGGAGACAGGACTGGCTTCTCATTGCCAGACGGAGACAGGACACTTCATTGCCAACGGAGACAGGACTGGCTTCTCATTGCCAGACAGAAACAGGACTGGCTTCTCATTGCCAGACGGAGACAGGACTGGCTTCTCATTGCCAGACGGAGACAGGACTGGCTTCTCATTGCCAGACGGAGACAGGACTGGCTTCTCATTGCCAGACGGAGACAGGACTGGCTTTCATTGCCAGACGGAGACAGGACTGGCTTCTCATTGCCAGACGGAGACAGGACTGGCTTCTCATTGCCAGACGGAGACAGGACTGGCTTCTCATTGCCAGACGGAGACAGGACTGGCTTCTCATTGCCAGACGGAGACAGGACTGGCTTCTCATTGCCAGACGGAGACAGGACTGGCTTCTCATTGCCAGACGGAGACAGGACTGGCTTCTCATTGCCAGACGGAGACAGGACTGGCTTCTCATTGCCAGACGGAGACAGGACTGGCTTCTCATTGCCAGACGGAGACAGGACTGGCTTCTCATTGCCAGACGGAGACAGGACTGGCTTCTCATTGCCAGACGGAGACAGGACTGGCTTCTCATTGCCAGACGGAGACAGGACTGGCTTCTCATTGCCAGACGGAGACAGGACTGGCTTCTCATTGCCAGACGGAGACAGGACTGGCTTCTCATTGCCAGACGGAGACAGGACTGGCTTCTCATTGCCAGACGGAGACAGGACTGGCTTCTCATTGCCAGACGGAGACAGGACTGGCTTCTCATTGCCAGACGGAGACAGGACTGGCTTCTCATTGCCAGACGGAGACAGGACTGGCTTCTCATTGCCAGACGGAGACAGGACTGGCTTCTCATTGCCAGACGGAGACAGGACTGGCTTCTCATTGCCAGACGGAGACAGGACTGGCTTCTCATTGCCAGACGGAGACAGGACTGGCTTCTCATTGCCAGACGGAGACAGGACTGGCTTCTCATTGCCAGACGGAGACAGGACTGGCTCTCATTGCCAGACGGAGACAGGACTGGCTTCTCATTGCCAGACGGAGACAGGACTGGCTTCTCATTGCCAGACGGAGACAGGACTGGCTTCTCATTGCCAGACGGAGACAGGACTGGCTTCTCATTGCCAGACGGAAACAGGACTGGCTTCTCATTGCCAGACGGAAACAGGACTGGCTTCTCATTGCCAGACGGAAACAGGACTGGCTTCTCATTGCCAGACGGAAACAGGACTGGCTTCTCATTGCCAGACGGAAACAGGACTGGCTTCTCATTGCCAGACGGAAACAGGACTGGCTTCTCATTGCCAGACGGAGACAGGACTGCTTCTCATTGCCAGACAGAAACAGGACTGGCTTCTCATTGCCAGACAGAACTGGCTTACCGCCAATTGGCACTGGGGTTGCGGCTCTACATGTAATACAACCAGTAACCATACGTAGGGACTGTCTTTTGGCTGCCAGTCGCTGCTCAGAACCAGCCAGTTGTGTCTTTAAAACCTTACAGCCATCAGAGGTATCTACAGAAGTCTGAGGTTTATTATCGATGCCTCTTTCTCAGACCTGGATTTCTCAGGAGGTCTGAACTCAAAGTGGGGTCTGGTGCCATCTGACTCCCCGCAGGGTCTGGCACCATCAGATCCCCTACGTGGTCTGGCACTATCCGACTCCCAGCTAGGTCTGGTGCCAGTGGATCTCATGCGTGGTCTAGCTTTAGCGATCTTACTGTGGGACATGGGCACAGTTGGCACTCGGCCAGTATCAGGACGCACAGACTCACCGCAAGTCTTGAGACGCACCGGCACTCCAGCCCCAGGACGCACCGGCACTCCAGCCCCAGGACGCACCGGCACTCCAGCCCCAGGACGCACCGGCACTCCAGCCCCAGGACGCACCGGCACTCCAGCCCCAGGACGCACCGGCACTCCAGCCCCAGGACGCACCGGCTTGAGGGGACAGCCAGACAAAAAGTGCAACGAACTGGCACAATAAAAACAGAGATTGTACTCACGTCTTCTGTTCTTTTCCTCAGGAGAAAGCGGACCACGAACTCTGCTTTCAAATGAAACCTGATTGCCAGAATCTAGACACAGGCTCAGTAACCCTTTGAGGTGAACCACAAATTCCTCAAACATGTGCAATAAGGTGTCCAACACGGTACACATCTCTGCGGGCTTATGTAATGGCTGGGTCATTATGTCACGGTGGCAGTACCACCAGGCACGCACCACCCTATACTTGCCCTCCGATCCTTGGAAGTGGTCGGTCTGTATATATATCCCTATGAATATAACTCGCAGGAAGGTGAGGCCTTGGTTCCTGAGAGAAGCCCCTATATGCAGAGATGCAGGGTAAACTGCAAGGACAGGTGAAAGCAAAGGGTTAACAAAAGACCTCTGTACGGCAATACCAAAGATTCCCTGCACTGAAAGACCGGTCTTTAGGATAGCCGGATCTAATCTAAAGGAAAGTATTACCTTGAAGCCGTACAGAGTCTTTTGTTATATGCAGATGACAGGGTTACCTGGAAACGGTACAGGCAAGGAATATAGCATAGAATAGTCATAGAGGAAAGCCAAAGGTCATAACCAGAGAGAGTACGTCATACAGGATACAGGAATCAGAACCAGAAGGGAAGTCAGCCAAGCCAAAATCAGTAACCGGGGAATCTGAATGGAACATAAACAGCAAAACAAAATACAGCAATAGACAGAACAAAATACACAGAAGGAACTGACATAAACTGGAACAGAAATAAGAGGCAATAACTGAACCAGGATTAACAAACGGAGGATATCAGGAACACAGCAAGGAGCTTTCAGGACACAGGATGCAAGGAGACCAGGCAAAGGAAAATGACCCAGCAATGTCTTATGGGTACATAGCTCTAATATAGGCAGGAGAATCAGGGCAAGGATCAACAGGTGAGCAGCACACAGAACACCAATTAACCCCTGGGAAGCCACCCAGGAATTGGCAGCAACAGAAACACAAGGGAAAAAACACAATATACAAATACAGAGGGCAGGAAGACAGGGTTGGAACGTGGGAACGTGACAGCACCTTCTGCATTCCAAAAGCTAACAAAATTCGTTTGCAGCAAACAAATTTCATTTGCTTTTGGGCTGCAAATCAGAAGATCGAGATATCTCGATATCGGGGCACCAGTTGGTGCCTTTGAAGCCCGAGATATCTTGATCTCGGTAGTGAAGGGGTTAATATTGAAGATCTGGTTTATTTCTTGACAGGCTGGATAAGGCCTGGGGAAAATAGAAACAATATCCCTATTTTTCAAATAAAGATAAACCACGTCAACATTAAACCACATTAAAACACCCCCTTTATCCTTTATTTCTGTATAATATGTGAAAGTAATTCTGTGAAACTATTATACTATATTATAATTTATAGGAAGAATATTTAATGAATAATTTACCGCATGGCAACCTCTCTACCACATTGCTGTGTGTACAGACAACCCAGAGCGCTTCGGACTGCCTTTGTTCAGAAGAGGAAAGAGGTTGGAATTGTGTGAGTCACAACCTTAACCCTTTCACTACAAAGTGATTTTCCATAAACCACTGGCAGACTCCATTGGTTTTATGGTTAAACCAATTTTTCAAACTCTAAAAATGTATGTACATCCATACAATACATTTTTACAATCAGTAAGCTTATTTGGCATTTACAGGCTTCCTATGCATTTTAAAGTTTGCTACTGCCGCGTGTGTCAATGAAGCATTACAGTTTGAGAGCAGTTCCATGAGCTGAAATGCATTGGCTGTCATTGCTGATGTACTTCAACTTATGGTACATAGCGTTTCCCAACTCCGGTCCTCAGGTCCCCCTAACAGGCCAGGTTTGCAGGATATGTGAAGCACAGCACAGGTGATATGATTTGCTGCTCAGTGATTGCAGGATTCAGTCTGCTTTTCCCAAAGGTAATCCTTAAAACCTGGCCTGTTAGTGGGTCCTGAGGACCAGGGTTGGGGAGGGGACCACTTCTGTAGTCCATATGCAAATTAATTTATTTTTCAGAAAATGAATTTTTTTGCTGTTCTTCAGAATACGTCCAGATTGAGTTAATGTGATACATCATATGGACAAAGTATTGGGACACCAGACCATTACACCAACAAGGACTTATATGACACGGCATTAACATTGAGTTGGTCCCCCTCTTTGCAGCTATAACAGCTTCCACTCTTCTGGGAAGGCTTTCTGCAAGATTTGGGGGTATTCCTTTGGGAATTCCAGACCATTCATCCAGTAGAGTATTTGTGAAGTCACGCACTGATGTTGGACAAGAAGGCCTGGCTCGCAATCACCATTCCAGTTCTTCCCAAAGGTGTTTGACAGGGTTGAGGCCAGGGCTCTATGTGGTGCAGTCAAGTTCTTCTACACCAAATTCATCCAACCACGTCTTTATGGACCTTGCTTTGTGCACTGGGCAGAGCCGGTGCTAGACTATTTTGCGCCATAGGCAAGACCAATTACTTACACCCCCCCCAAAAAAATTAGACAACTGTTAAAATGTGGGGGAAAGTGACACACACTATGCACGGGGGCCGCACACTGTCAGTCGGGGCTTGCCTTACCCCTCCCGCTGATCGGGCCCAGGATCGGTCTGTGCCTCTTTCGCCTCTTTCGTTTCTTTCTTTCTTTTCTCTTTCTCTCTTTCTTTCATCTGCCACTTTCATCTACATAGAAAAAAATGGTGTCGTGCCTGATCCCTACCAGCGCGGCTGCAACTACCAGAAGTATTTAGCCCGGTAACATGTATAAAACATAACATCACTGTCTACCTTTTTCTTTCTTCTGTGCCTTTCTTTCTTGAGCCTCTTTTTTATTTTTTTCATTTGCCTCAGGTGGCGCCCGCACTTCACCATAAGACGCCCACCTTCAGCACCACTAGCGGGGGTCCACTAGCCGCCACTGTCTGCTTTACGGTCAGCGAGATGCGCAAAGAGAAACGGGTACAATAGTGGAACCTGGGTCGGGACTGGCTGCGCCCCTAGGCGGCAGTGTACCCTAGGCAGGTGCCTACCTTGCCTAGTGGGAACACCGGCCCTGACACTGGGGCACCAGCATGGTGGAATAGAAAAGAAGCTCTTCAGAACGATCCATGTTTTTCCACAAATGTTTGTAAGTGCAGACTGCAGGGCTAGGTGTGTGATTTTATACACCTGTGACAATGGCTCTGACAGAAACACCTGATTTCAATGATTAAGAGGTGAGTTCCAATACCTTCGTTCATATACAGGGTTATTCAGAGAAAGGTGAAACTCTGGAGAACTTTTGGAGAAGTGAAGATTCTAGGTCAAAATAGCCAAACCAGAAAAATTCTCCCATTTATCTGACTTTTCAAATCAGTTATTTTGGCCTAGAATTTTCACTTCTCCAAAAGCTCTCCAGAGTTTCACCTTTCTCTGAATAACCCTGATAGTATATATATACACTATATTGCCAAAAGTATTCGCTCACCCATCCAAATAATCAGAATCCGGTGTTCCAATCACTTCCATGGCCACAGGTATATAAAATCAAGCACCTAGGCATGCAGACTGTTTTACAAACATTTGTGAAAGAATGGGTCGCTCTCAGGAGCTCAGTGAATTCCAGCGTGGAACTGTGATAGGATGCCACCTGTGCAACAAATCCAGTCGTGAAATTTCCTCGCTCCTAAATATTCCACAGTCAACTGTCAGCTGTATTTTAAGAACGTGGAAGTGTTTGGGAACGACAGCAACTCAGCCACGAAGTGGTAGGCCACGTAAACTGACGGAGCGAGGTCAGCGGATGCTGAGGCGCATAGTGCGAAGAGGTCACCAACTTTCTGCAGAGTCAATCGCTACAGACCTCCAAACTTCATGTGGCTTCAGATTAACTCAAGAACAGTGTGCAGCTTCATGGAATGGGTTTCCATGGCCGAGCAGCTGCTTCCAAGCCATACATCACCAAGTGCAAAGCAAAGCGTCGGATGCAGTGGTGTAAAGCACGCTGCCACTGGACTCTAGAGCAGTAGAGACGCGTTCTCTAGAGTGATGAATCGCGCTTCTCCATCTGGCAATCTGATGGACGAGTCTGGGTTTGGTGGTTGCCAGGAGAACGGTAATTGTCTGACTGCATTGTGCCAAGTGTAGTTTGGTGGAGTGGGGATTATAGTGTGGGGTTGTTTTTCACCAGCAGGGCTTGGCCCCTTAGTTCCAGTGAAAGGAACTCTGAATGCTTCAGCATACCAAGACATTTTGGACAATTCCATGCTCCCAACTTTGTGGGATCAGTCTGGAGCTGGCCCCTTCCTCTTCCAACATGACTGTGCACCAGTGCACAAAGCAAGGTCCATAAAGACATGGATGACAGAGTCTGGTGTGGATGAACTTGACTGGCCTGCACAGAGTCCTGACCTCAACCCGATAGAACACCTTTGGGATGAATTAGAGCAGAGACTGAGAGCCAGGCCTTCTCGTCCAACATCAGTGTGTGACCTCACAAATGCGCTTCAGGAAGAATGGTCAAAATTCCCATAAACACACTCCTAAACCTTGTGGACAGCCTTCCCAGAAGAGTTGAAGCTGTTATAGCTGCAAAGGGTGGACCGATGTCATATTGAACCCTATGGATTAGGAATGGGATGTCACTTAAGTTCGTATGCGAATCAAGGCAGATGAGCGAATACTTTTGGCAATATAGTGTATATAGCATACATAACATGAAAATGTTCACCAGCATATGCAAAGTTTATATTTTTATCTTCGAATCATACAGCTATAAAAACCGAACTGATAAAATGTATTTTTGATAAAAGATATTGGATAGAACGACGTATAATAAAATATATCAGACTTTTTATCGGCTGCTGTACTGTTTCAGAGTGCTGTGGCTAACACAGT
Source organism: Leptobrachium leishanense (assembly GCA_009667805.1). Lineage (NCBI taxonomy): Eukaryota > Metazoa > Chordata > Amphibia > Anura > Megophryidae > Leptobrachium > Leptobrachium leishanense. The sequence continues at coordinate 3,132,840 of CM019066.1, read as the reverse complement.
TCAGAGATGGAATTTTTTGCTCTTTAATGTTCGTTTTTTTTCATGACAGGTGCACAGTGAGATCCGGCCATAACATACAAATCATAGTACAGAGATGACTCATTAACTGTATGAAGTCGTGCATCTCTAGTGCTTTTTTACTGAATTAATTCCGCAAAAATACACGTTTGTTAATTAAACAGGCCATTATCCCTTTACTGGTGACTGCACTTGAAGAGAAACGAAAGAAGTTAACAAGTGCAAAATAGTTTACAACTTTCTAAAAACTACAACGCGTATTGAAAGAGTAAAAACATATAAAAAAGCAGACAAACATTTGATATTAATTTGGAATCTCGTAGGATACAGTGACGCAGAAAAAAGTATTCTATAACAGTCACTTCAACTATTTCTTATCACTATTGGTAGTTGCTCTAATATTTCACTGGCCCTCATTTTGCTGTGATTACGTCTCGCATTCGCCGTGGCATTGCTTCGATAAACTCATGCAATGTCGCGGCATTTATTTCCATCCAGAGTGGCATTAATTCGTGTTCAAGATCTTGTATTGATGATGGGAGAGTCGGACGCTGCGTAAAGTCTTCTCCAGCGCATTATTCCAAAGATTCTCAATGGGGTTAAGGTCTGAACTGTGCGGTGGCCAATCCATGTGTGAAAATGATGTCTCATGCTCCCCTAACCACTCTTGCACAATTTGAGCCCGATGAATCCTGGCATTGCCATCTTGGAATACGCCCGCTGTGCCATCAGGGGAGAAAAAAAAACATTGATGGAAAAAGCTGCTCATTCAGTATATTCAGGGAGTCACATGACTTAACCTTTTAGAGCTGAAACATATTAATCACTGCAATAATTATCCAATGGAAGGCTCATGCCTGTTTGCTTAGTTACATGCAGGTGGTGGAAAGGGCCGGATTAAGATCTCTATGGGCCTGGAGCTGAATATTTTGGTGGGCTTTTTTGGAATTTAGTGAAATGAAGAAAAAAAAAAGACGTTTGTGAGGGTCCTGAGGACGAGCAAAGGCACTAGTGTCCTGCTCCACGGCGGGGCCCGCTCAGGTCTCACAAGGCTTTTGCTCAATTGTGCCATTACAGGGACAAATGCTCCATATGCAAATCAGTCTGCTCTCACCCTGAAAGGGTGGCCAGTACTGACTGCCAAGGACGTCATCCCTGCACGAGAGGTGCAGCAACCCCCAGTGAAATGAAAACATAATTTTAGGTTATTTAATAGTGGAGATACGGACATATCTTATGAGGCAGTTACTGTGAATCATTTAAAACGTCTAAAATAATTTTTTCATATTTTATCATCCACACCTTTGTGGTTACACAGTATACTCTATAGAGAATTCTTGTTAAAAAAAAATGTGAAATACAAACCTGTTACTGCATTTTTCTGAAAAAATATACAATTTTAATCAAAAAATGAAATACTTCCCTTGTGTTTTGGAGGATGGCATTTTATGAATAATATGACTGTATAAACCACTGACCTTGTGTCCAGCGTGGGAAATTAAAAGGTGAGTAATGGCAGTGGTATTGCTCATTTTATATGTGACAAATGGACAATGCCATTGCTTTGGAACTAAAAATAAATAGGTTTTTTTTGTTTTATTTTCTTTTAGATTTTGCATGGTCACGTTTGGTATCAATGCAAAAGGCCAGACTCTGACCTGTCTAATGATGCCTCACTTGACCTTGTGAGGTGTAAAGATTAGTGACGCAGGGGTTCAAAGTCCCACACAGTGCTCTTCGCTGCAGTGAGGCGGTTTAGGTTTTTGATATAATAACAGATTGTGCCATCACTTCCACACTTGTTGGTGACATGAGAAATGTGATGGTGAGTTGGTGAGTGCAGCATCATTGTTTGCTTTGTAACTGAAAAGTGAAAAATGTTGTTGTGTTAGATAGAAAGAAACATTTAATTATTCTATTTTTGTTACAAAACATAAAACCAAAATAAATACCAAAACTGGTCATGTTTGGTATCATTGGAAAGGCCATGCTCTGACACATGACCCTGTAGCTGCTATGGAGTGGGAGATAAATGGATCCAAATGCACATCAATGTATACGGTCTCTGGGCCTATTCTGGGGCATGGGCCTGGAGCTGCTGCTCCATCAGCCCCTATGTTAATCCGGCCCTGGTGGTGGTGACTATAATTTTGGCAGGAAGTGTAATTTATTTGTATAGATCCAGCAGATTACAGAGAGATGTACAAAGCAAGTAGGCAGTGATGCAGTTGAGTATAAATATATTTGAAGAAAAACTCATAAGAGGACAAAGGTGACACAGCAGGATTGGAGGACCCTGCCCCAAGGGTATTTACAATTTATATGGGAACTGGAAACATGGAGGCAAGAGTGAGGGCAGTGCTTGGCCAGTGGTACTTTATATAAAGTGCAGCTGGAAGAGATGAAGGTGAGGTCGTTTTGGATTATGTCATTTTATTGTAGGTTTCTCCGAAGAGATGGGTTTTCAGGGACCAATTAAATTACTGAATATTAGAGGACAGTCTAATGGTACAAAATAAAGGATTCCACATAACAGGGGCAGATCAAAATAAATTTTGAAGTCTGGCATGAGAGATGGATGATGGCAGAGGATTGGAATAGACAAAGAAAAGATAGGCTAGGATAAACTCCCAGCCTAACAAACATCCGAGTGTATAAAAATACAGTATAATTTTTATTAGTCATAAAAGAAAGAGAAAAGAAAAAAATGTGTTTAAAATGATATAGTCTAATTTCAAAATAGACATTATTATTATTATTCTTTATTTATATAGCGCCACAGATTCCGCAGCGCTTTAAGAGATCAGTGTACAAGGGGTTGATACATTGGAATACCACACATGGATGATGAGTTGATTAAGGGGTCCCTGTACCCAAGGGAATTTACAATCTATGATATGCACAAGTATTTTGTGAGGTAGGCGCATCCATATCGTTAGGTGTCTTGCCCAAGGACACTCGCTGGTGGCGTCTCCTGAGTGGGATCGAGTCGGCTTTCTATGATTGTAGATCAGCATCCTGGTGGTTAGGTTAAACCCACTTCTTGTAAAGTCGAGACTTGCTTCTCCACAGTGGAGGGATTTGCTGAATGGGATTTGACTTTCTTCTCCACGTTCGAAGAGCAGAGATGTTACCACTGGACTCCACAGCCGATATTGTGTGGTAGGCAAGTATGTACCATTGGGTGTCTTGCCCATGCAGCCATTACAGATAGGAACAGACATAGGAAGATTGGGGAATTTAGAATGGGGATTATTTTTTCACATCAGAAAGGAAGGATGGAGGGAACAATGTAAGAGAGCACTTGGAAGGTTATGATAAGGATTTTACTGGTGGGAATGGAAAGCCGGTAAATGGATGAACAGGTGGGGGGGGGCAGTGGCCAAGATAAATTATGTGGGAGGAGACATTGAAGATAGTTTGGAAAAGGGTGAGAATGGAGAGAGGAAGTCCTGACTGCTGGTTATTGCAGTAGTTAAGACAGGAGATGATGAGGGAATGAACAAGTAGCTCCTTGGCAACTGGGGATGGGAATGCCAGGATTTTTGCAATGTTATGAAGGTTTTAGAGTTTGGATGTGGGCAGTTGGCGGAGAAGGTATAGTCAAGAATGACTACAAAGCAGCAGACTTTGGAAGAAGGAGTTATTTAACAAACATTTTATGTAAAAACAGTGGTCAGGAATGTTCTCCTAAATTGTTTCTGCTAATAGAATTAGCTAAAATCTCAACCTTCACTGATCTTTTCACTTGAAATACACAGAGGTGAGCTGTTTGTGACACATAATGTGGGAAAAGAAGCAGAACAAGAAAACAGACGTAAAGTAAAATATGCGTCCAACAGTGCACACGAGAACTTCAAAGACCGCACAGAACAAAAAACTGTAATTTGGGAGGAATCACAGTCGAAATTTTATGAAAGAATTTGACTTCAGACAATTTATTTTCCAGTAATACGCTTCGAAAAATGACAGGAGGCGTCTCATTCGACCACGTCGTAAAAAAAATTGATTGGCCGTGTATTTTTCTTTTATTTTGTCATTGTTATTTCGAGAAAGCAAATGTGTTATCTCCAGATAAATAACAAGTGACAAAAAAAGAAAAAGAAAAGTACGCTCTGGGTTTCCATAAGTTATCATTCATTTTCATTAAACCCTTCACTGCGGATGACTTGTGGGGAACGTCCTCATAGACTCCCGCTGTATGCGGAGGACGTTCCCCATATGTCATCCGCTACCGGGAGCCCAGGAGAAGATACTCACCTCTCTCCTCCGGGATCCCGTGGTGTTCTGACTTCCCTGAAGTCAGATGCCTCTTTTAAGGCCCTTCTGACGGAAATGACGTCATTGCGTCCGACAAGATGATGTCATTTTCAGGCGACCCCCGGCAAAGCCAGGAGATCGCCTGAAAGGAGGGGTGATCCTTTTGGATCCTTCTCCCTCCCGTTCGGGTGCAGCTAGAGAGAAAAGCCAGGTACCGCTTTAAAGGGGAGAGCCTCCCCTTTTAAGCGGTGCCTGACTTTAACCCCTGAGGCACTGGGCCGTGATCCGGTGCCATTCTGCGCCGGATTGCATCCTAGCTCCGGTGGGGGCTGCCATCTTGAATGGCAGCTCCACCTCCGGTTCCCCCCTCGTTACCCGACGTCACCGCGCATGGCGCAATGATATCAGTTTGCCAGGGAACCCCTAGCTGCCCGGGGATTTCCTAAGGAAATCTCATGGTGGAGATAGGGGGTTCCTTTGAACCCAGATATCTCCTGAACGGAGGCAGCGGGTCATGATAGGTGTCATTTGAAAGGCCAGAGCATGTCCTTTCCAAAGATACCAAACATGATAATAGTAAAATTAAGAAAAATTAATACAAATAAAAATAATTTAAAAAATAATTTAAAAAATAAAATAAAAACGTGGGTTTTTTTAAGTGTTATTTTTATTAACGCAGCAATATTGTTCCCATTTCAATCATAATGAGAACAATGATGCAGCACGAACAATTTTTTTCTATGGGGGGCTTGCTAAACATCACGTAATTTCCCCCCAAAAATGTAACGAGTCCCCGTTTCTAATTTTTTTAACAAGTGAACCCCATAGAAAATATAAACGCAAAGGCTCGGATGATTAAATGTTAAAAAAACACTTTACACACTTTAGATGATTAGAAATTCAAATTCTATTGCATTTTTTGTTATAATATTCAGGCAGGACATGACGTATACATATAATAATGATATATTATGAATCTGCCGAGTCTGCCGGTAAGAACGATATATAATATGTCTGGGTCGTATAATAAAACGTGGCTTCAATTCGCGTTTAAACATGATGAGCGAAATCGGTAAAAATGAGCTCAGCACACGGCCGTGAAACGCCTCAGCAGCGAAGGGGTTAAAGTGCTCATTAAAGTTTTTAGTTTTTTTCTTGACTTTGTACTGTGGGACAGTTTAATTATCCATATTATCATTAAATATATACAACATATTTTTTTTGTGTTGTGCTGTCATCATGCAGTCAAAACCAAAGGGGCATCGGCTACTACTAAAATAGAAAGAATACATGGTAATCATTGTCACCAGATAGAGCGCAAGCATGACACTCATTGTCGACGGCCCTGACGCTAGTTATCAACGCAAATTATATCGGTGGGTGGGATGATGTCAATGAACTCGGATTCACTCACACTGCTCACGAATTTGTGGAAACTTGTAATTTGAAAGTTCATGCGTGTGATGTATGAGAGAAATTAGTTTCTTCCATATTGCTCTATCTATAACCATAGATATAACTGATTAACTTCCAAATAAACACGCTATAATTTATAGCTTCTTTCCTGCCTCTTCCTATTTAAATCCCCTCAGCATCAAGCTTCGGCTTCGTGCTATCTACACTTTTTGTATGTTCCTCCATGCTATCTGCCAATATTCTAAAGAACAGATGCACTGGGTCTGCGGCAAATATAGACAAATAGCTCTTAAACTGCCAAAAAATAATTATGTAGCACCAGACCCCAGTATTTGTGACAATTAAAGACTCGGTTGAAGAAATGGTAAATATAGAAACTGCAAATCGCTTTTTTTTTTATGACAAAAATACGATCACATAAGTTCACTGTCTTGACGGAGAAGTGGCGATAGACCCTTTGCACAATAAAAACATATGGTTGTGGTCCTTTGGACCAAAATTTCAGAAAGCGAACTAAAAAACCCAAGGAAAGTTTTTAAAAAAAAGAGATTTTGGGAGACATAGGTATAAAGATAAGTGACATGAAAAAGTGGTATAAAAAAAAGAAGAAGAATGCAAACCTTCACTTTGGGGGGGGGGGCATGAAAGTACCTACTCTGTTAATATTGTGTGAACACGGACTAAAGATATTCTACAAGCAAGGGTGATTGCAGACGATTGAACCCAGATACTACTCACAAAAAGTGGGCAAAAGGATGGGAATCCTTGCTCAGCGACTCCAACTTCAAAAGAGCATAAATAAATTCCAAGAAAACCCACGTATTAAATCAAAAGGGGATTTATTCCAGCACCAACAGGGACAACGTTTCGACCAGAACTGGTCTTTGTCAAGTCTTGCCTTGACAAAGACCAGTTCTGGTCGAAACGTCGTCGCTGTTGGTGTTGGAATAAATCCACTTTTGATTTAATACGTGGTTTTTTGGAATTTATTTATGCTGTTTTAAAGATATTCTACAACTGAAATAAAAGTGACAACTTAAACAACAACATATTGCCTCGCCGGTCTTCCTGTTTTCCCCAATGCTAGCTTTCACATGAAAATAATATCTCTAAATGAGGTTTCAATCTCTGCGTCATTAACAAATACTGGGCACTATTCCCTAGTTCGCACAAAAATGGGGACACTAACGGAAAAAATCAGCACTTCCAGGTTTCCCTGTAGTGTCCCTATTTAAGCACGATATTCTGTGGCAGGCGCTACCTAAGCAACTCACCCTAGAACGTGGCTCTAACCGCTGGGATACTCGCAGTAGAGCTTCTGCGCTACCGCGAGTACCACCTCCACCTGGATGGTTGTACCTCCAGGCCGCGATAGTGTGCAGCACCACAGAGTGATCGTGGAGGGAGACTGGGAACTATTTGTTTCCCGTCTTACTCTGCTTGTGGTCGGAAAATGCGGCGGATCAGACCACCGTTGTCATCGCTGGATGAAAGGTGAGTATCTGATTTATTTGGGGGGGTTTTTAGGGGGTGCCAAATGATTTTGCAAATGCAGAATCTATTAGCACCAGCTTTTAAGAGTAGCTAAAATTTTGCCTTGTGCATCCTATGGTAATTAGCGCTGACACTTTGTATTACCTTGTTACCGGAATCTGCTAGGTTCACTCGAGACGGAGCCGGACCGGACACGAACAATGATTGTCTGAACACGAGTCTCTTCAGGAAAGGCAAACTTTATTAGTGTCGTCACACAATGCTCACACTGGATTAAATCGCAAAGAGTGAGCCCCGATCTCACCCCGGCGAGGGGTTTTATACCCCGAATACATAATTAGGTACATCCCAATTAGCCCACCTCCCGGTGACACTTATCCCACCCCACGTGGGTTAGTACCTCCCATGGTTAATACAAAGGCATTCCATACATTGGCCGTAAATTGGCAAACTTCATGTTAGTCTGACAGTTCGTGATTTGCTGCCGCACTCAATCCGGGCAGTGCCCACCTCCCTTGTGGCTATGTTTATTTGTTCCAGATAAGACATAGTCTGGTTTCTACGCTCTCTTTGTCTCTCTGCAGGCCTTAGTGACCTTCATGTATCCATTCGTCATCCTGTCTCTCCGTGCCAAGAGCGGCCCGGATCTTCCATTATTTTAATTGCTTCTCTGTTAATACAACACATTCCTAAGATTCTATGTAAGCTCCATTCTAAATCTACCTAGTTATTTTCAAGTGAACCAATATTCTGAACAAGATGTCCGCCTGGCTCATAATGGCAACCATCTTCCAGCTTGATTCCACTTCAACGTTACTTATCAAAACTCTAATTATCCCCATGTTAAGTACAGGATGCGCAAAGTACAGTAAGCTCATGAAAGGAAAAAACGATGCGCTACGTGATTTCTTACGTGTTTAGTGTCAGGATGGAATGTAAAGGGGGGGCATGCGTTAAAGTCACCTATCCTGGCGGTAATGCTTACACATCCAAACGATAATGTTCGCGCTCACTAGGGAATAGTGCTCTTTGTTGGCCCATTCACTTAGCTAAAGCCATGTATAAACAAAATGACCATTAAAGGGATACTCTAATGAATATAGAGTTTTTGTCTTAACTAATTGGCCAGATATTGCTAACAGTCTCTGCCCAATTATTTTTTATTTTAGGTTATTTTAATCACTTTTTGTCACTCACCGCGCGCTATCCTCCAGTTCAGCTTAGAGACTTCTAAACCTGAAAGTCCCTGAAGCTTTTCCACGCTTTTTCCGCTCCTAATCAACTTATACAGGCGAGGAAACATAAATTGCACACTGCTATGGACTTGTAGACTTTAAATACGCAAGTTTTGTAGCATCTGCGTAGAACGATGGATTAAAGTGGCACACTCATGAGCAGATCCGATCCATTGGCTGCCTCTCCGAGACCACTTGCTATTGTGGGCAGTCTCTGAGGGTGATGTCAGAACAGTTGTACCCTGACATCATCATTGTGACATCACTCCTACAGGAATGATGTCACTCATTGTTGGAAACCTCTTATCTTGGGAGCCTAAGAATCCCTAGTTTGGTGCCCTTAAAATTCCTTTGTCTGTTGTATCAGCACAATATTTATTTTTGGAGATTGGGCTGGACCCAGAAACGGTACCAGGTGCTCCAAGACAAAAGGAGGTGAGAAAGGTTTGTGGGATCGAAACGTTGAGTTTTCCATTAAATGCCATGTTTTGCTTTGTAGTGTCTGATGTTGTCAATATTTGCTGAGATATTACTGTAGTTGGTCCCTCTGATACCCTGAGCACCCTATATTTTACTTCTATATATATATAATATACTTTATGTTTATTATTCTTTTTGAGTGTAACTTCCTTTCCTTGTTCAGCATTTCTGCTGAAAGTCTGAACATAATGGTCAGGGATTGGGATTCAAGTATCGGCTCTAAGAATCTGGAAAGTTGGCTGGAATCCATGAGTCACACAGAATGGTGATAAACCAGAGGAAGTGTCAATATTGTTGTTGAGGATAAATTCTGCCCATGGAAACAAGGACAATCAATTGTCCTGACTCTGGGAAGAGATACTACGGAAGTAGCATTGTTTTAAAAAAAATCAAATATGCACAAATCTGAGTCTGTATTCGCTACATCAAGGATCTCAAACTCCAGCCCCCCAGATGTTTCTGAGCTATACCTCCCATGATTCTCTGGCCGGTTATTGCAAGAATTCAGGGAATTGTAGGTGATAAACATTGGGGGGGGGGGAACGTTTGAGTTCATTGCCCTGCATAGTCTCAATGATATAGCCTGATCTGGGTGGAATTTTAAACATTTAAATTATGCTTTTAATTCCTGCTTTGTATGTTACTTATCTTTTCTTATGTGGCTTCAGATTTATAGATTAACAGGGTAATTCAAAGAGAATCGTTCGGTGACTTTTCGTTCTCTTCAATTCAGTTCGATTTGGCGATCCCATTTCGGCAACCCTGTGGTGTATTCAGCAAGCACCACAGGGTCCCCGAATTGCAGGGAAAAGTCACCGCAAACCCGCCGAAAACTAACCGCAAAACCCGGCAAATGCACACAGAAAACCTGCAAAAAAATCTGGATTAACCCCGCTGGAAAAACCCGAGCAGGAGCCGATCACATGTAGCGCAGCCGCCGAAAAAAACCGACACCGCATATGAATGCAGTGAATAAATTTAAAAAACAGTTCACTTGAATGTTTGAAAAGTGAAACGCTGTTTGCAAAGAAACTACTGAGCGAAAATGTCTGAAATTTACATATGAGGTCCAGGGAATGATAATAAGAAGTGCATTTACAGAACAAATAAGTATAGCTAAAAAAAAATCGGATTTTTAGATTAAAAAATGCTTAAAATATCCTATAAAATCTATAAATAAAGAGACTCTTTACTGCAGAATATTATAATCAACGGTTTATTAGATATTGAATTAAAACAGGAATATTTTTAACATTGAAGCCTATGGGATTCGCCTGAATAAATTTGCCGCATGAAAACACCGAATGGCAGGGCAATTCGGCAACTTTTCACTGCTGGGTTTTGCTCTCTGAATAGACGAAGCATTGCTTCTCTATGGGGATTTCACTGCCCTCAAACAGGCACCGAACAGACACTGTATGTGCAGGCAATTCGCCAGGATTTGGCGAATTGCCTGCTCTCTGGATAGCCGAATGGCCAAGGGAGCCATTCCGATCTCTTTGAATAACCCTGTAAAACTTTTAATGCACTCCTTCTAGTATTACCCCACTAAGGGCCATATTAAATAGTTGGTGCTAACTTAACCAGAGCTGTGGAGGTTTTAAGTTAATAACAGCTCTGATTAAGTTAGTACCACCTTTGTAATATGGCCCTAACTGTGCAAAGTAACTCGAAATCTCTTGTAAATGGTGTGTTTTTTTAAATGTAAGGGAAACTAACAAACATGTTTAAAGCATTTTCTTTTTGTTCTAGTGGGAGAAAAAATTCAAAGAGAAGAATTGGAATTAGTTTGAGCAAAAAAACACATATTTTTAATGCTGACACAGAATCATTATAATGGTCTACACCCAATGGTATTCTACGTGCATAGACATTCAAGTATTATTTTAATGTCAACATCTATAATCGCCTTCTAAGAGGCGTCTGTCTCTGTAGTATAACTTGATTGACGGAAGACGGAAGTCAAACGAGTAAAGTTTCACATGATATGTTTTGAGAAAAGGATGAAGGTTTATGCTGTGGAAAAATTAGTAACCACTTAACGAAGACTCTTTCAAAGAAGGGGACTGTTTGGTAACGTGGTCTAGTATTAACAGTGATGTGTATGTATAGCTTGGTACTGAAAAATTATATTTTTTTGTCACCATAAAACAAGAAGTCTTTTGCTAGTGACATTTTTTGGTGTCGAATACAATGGATGTTACTCACTAACCTCTGCATTTTTCCATTGTTGCAAAGAACGAACAATGAATATTATCATCATTGCAGCAATGATAAACGTCTGCGTTTCCCAAAAGGGAATTCACACAGCAGCGGGAGAAGTTTCATCGATGACATTTCTCGCCGAAGCGTATCACTATGAAACTACAGTGGTTAGGGAATAAGTCAGGGATCTCTACCTGCAGGCCCCCTGAAATAACTGAAGTACAACTCCCATGATTCTCTGGCCATCTATTGCATTCAAAGCATTCTGGGAATGTAGGCATCAACATCTGGGGGAAGGCATATTTTGAGCTCTCTGCTGTAAGTGTTGGCTGGGGAAAAGTACATTATACAAATGCAAAACATTTGGAAAATCAAGTTGTGAGGTAACAATTACCTGAAGCAAGGAATCACGTTATTATTACCTCCCATCTTGGAATAGCACTGCATGTTTGCTATGATGCTAAAGCTTCTGAGATACCATCACTGGTTCAGAGTAGTCATGGACTGAACACCCCCGTGTTTGGTTCGAATTCGAACTCCCGAACGGCCGAAAACTTCGAATTCGAACTCGAACACAATGCAAGTCAATGGGGGTCAAACTTTCAGAATTTAAGGTCCCCTCCAAGAGGACATATATACAAGTTATTAGCCATAAAAGGTGTATGGGGGTCCGGGTACTGCCCTGGGGGACAGGAAACAATGAAAAAAAAAGAAGAAAAAAACGTTGTTTAAAGGAACAGTGATTTTTATTTTTACATGACATAAAGGGTAAGAGTAAAAATGAAAAAATAATAAAAATATTGTGCCTAGGAGGTCCCCATAACCTGCCCGTGAAGTGGCAGATCTGTAGGATGTATAGAAACATTTAAAAAGAAAAAAAATGACATTTCAAATGACGGTAAATGGTTTTCCTTTAATCTATTCATAAACAACTGCTTGGGGCGGCAGCCTGTATGAAAAGAGGAGACGTTTTAGGACACGCAGAACAAGTTTAGTGATTTTTTTGGCTAAATTATGGTGCCTCTTATGCAGGCTTTGGATGAAAGTACCAACGGGTGCTTTAAAATTGGGCCTTTAGGGTCGGCAACTGCCTTCACACCGTAACCCCTCTGAGGTATTGTGGAGGAATGCAGGGTTGGACCCTGCGGTCAAATATTGTGATGCTATGCATCATCCGGTACAGGGGTCAGTGCACCCAAATACCTCTCCAGTAAGTGTCCTTGGGCAAGACACCTAACAGTACATACTCGCCACCCAGGACACACTTGAAAATGAGAGAAATCTCAATGTATCCTTCCTGGTAAAATCCTTTCTCAAAAAAAAAAAATATTGGGCCTTTGGTGCCAACTAGTGCCTTCACACCGTAACCCCTCTGAAGTATTCTGGAAGAGTGCAGGGTTGGACCCTGGCGTCAAATATTGAAATGATAAGCACCTGTCACATTCAAGTGCAGAAAAATTGTGTCTTACAGGGTTATTCAAAGAGATCCGAATTGTGGCCGAAAGGTAGCCGAACAGTGAAATACAGCGTCCATTTACCTTTCCTGACCATTCGGCTATTCAGAGAGCAGGCAGTTTGCCAAATCCTGGCGAATTGCCTGCACATACGGTGCCTGTTTGTTGCCTGTTCGAGGGCAGTGAATTCCCCATAGAGAAGCAATGCTTCATCTATTCAAAGAACACAAACCAGCGGTGAAAAGTTCCCTAATTGCCCTGCTGTTCGATGGTTTCATTCGACAGGTTTATTCAGGCGAATCCCATAGGCTTCAATGTTAAAAATTTTCCTGTTTTAATTCAATATCTAATAAACCATTGAATATAATATTCTGCAGTAAAAAGTCTCTTTATTTATAGATTTTTTAGGATCTTTTAGGCATTTTTCGGGATTTTTTTGCGAATTTTGTTTTAAATCGTATTTTCTTTTTTCTTTTGAACAGACTGCGAACATCACGAAAAGTTTGGTGTTCGCTGGACACTCGAACAGCCAATGTTCTAATTGAATTTATGTTCGAATCGAACCGGCAACCCATCCCTAGTTCAGAGTCAAATTCCATTAGCTAAACCTTTGTTTGGAGGAACTGAAATATCTGGGGATGTGTACTTCATAAAGAGACAGAGGAGTGGGTGGAGTAGAGGTAACACCACTGCTCTGCATGGAGAGACCCTGTGGAGTCATGGGTTCAATCCCAGCTCTCCAGTAAGTGTCCTTAGGCAAGACACCTAACAGTACATACTTGCCACCCAGGACATACTTGAAAACGAGAGAAATCTCAATGTATCCTTCCTGGTAAAATCCTTTCAAAAAAAAAAAAGTCGAGCAGGCATGTTTAAGGCATAGTATGCTCAAAATTTGGAGCTAATGGTCATGTTTAAAGATATACACCACAAGTGAATGTGAATAAAAAAGCACTTTTTCATATCTGAACTGATTTTATGGTGAAAGTCTCTCTGGTCTGTCTCTAGTCCCTTGGGAGAAAACCAATCAGTTTCTAGTAAAGACTCAAATGAACCTCCTCATTATACTAATTTGGTACACAGAAATATATATATATATACACACAATTTTTTATTCACTTCTCAGAAACATTAATTTATTTTATTTTGAACAGCTGGAGGAGAAAAGAGGAAACCTCAAGATGAAATGCTAAAATTATGTTTCTCACATATTTAAACTGTTACCAGCAAGATGCAAAAGAAGAATTAAAAAAAGAGCACTTTATCTGCTAGCACTTCAGAAAAAGTCAACCTGGAAATAGTGTCAAGCCTTAACAAACCACATTATCTCTTCCTGTTTATATAGCATGCGTGCATTCTTTATTTTTAGCCATACGTACCACAATTACCACTTCACAGTTAAATGCATTTTAATAATGCTAAGCTTTTTTGGCAATAAATGAATAGGATTTCTATTGCTTTGCTCTTCTGCTGGAAAGATTTAAATAAATTAAAGTCTGTAGAAAGATGCTTCTCTCGAAGTCACACAGTAGTTAGTTATAGTTAATTAGGTCGAAAATAAGAAGAAGGGTTCCTCAAGCTTACCCACTTTCTTGAAGTACTTAGAATGTTGTGCGTTTATTTATTTCAATCAACATTCTACACCTTGTTGTTCAATATGTTCAATATGTTATTGTTTTCTCTTTTTTTGTTGGATAATATACTTGTTATCTCTGTAATACTCTATATGCAAACGTTTGCGCGAAGATTGTAATTTGGCCCAGAATGTATATTGACACCCAAAGGAGTAGCTACAGAACAAATGATCTACCAATCCCAGATAACTGATTATACCTAAAACAGTTAAAAGGGCTACTAACACCAAAAAATGAAATGTCCTTATTGTGTTTATTTTATGTTGCTGATATCTTACATGTGCTTTGTTTTTCTCTTGTATGTTTAGATAAGAAAATATTTAACTCTTTATGTGTCACTGTGCGCATACATTGTGTGATCTTTTGTGTTGTAACTGCCCCGACAGTATCTTTGCATCATTTGCTCCGTATCATGTGACTTTAGGCCATATAATGGAGTCTATGGGTCGATCACTGACTCATATCATTGTATTGTGTGGGATGTATTCAAAGGACTTGAACAGGGGGTAGATTAGAAGTCTTTTAAGCTCCCTGCCTTATCTCGTTCAGCTGCCAGCTCTTATCTCAGATAGCAGAGGCAGGACTGCAGCCTTATCTATACATTCACTCCTCCACCTCATCAACTGTTAAATACCATAGAAGATAAACCACAGCAGATTCTGTTGATTTAAGGCAAGGGAGGCAGTTAGGGTTAAGCCCTTAAAGTACCTTTAGACCTTACCCTAAAACCAACACAAGCGTAGTTTTTGCAACGTACTCGAGTCAGAAAACGTTTGGTGACAAGGTCGACCGAAAAATGTTCCGCTTGCCAATTCTTCCTTTTTTGATAGTGTCTAAATTTTAGCTACTTTTTTCAATCAGTGACTTTTTTGGTGAGTAATTTCTAGCAACTTCCACAAGGTGGCAACTTAGTGATATAGTAAGCCAAACCAGTTTTCCCTAATCATAAGCATCGTCAGTACTTGGACCCATTCTATTTAATATTTTTATTAGTGATATTGCAGAAGGTATTAATGGAAAAGTATGTCTTTTTGCTGATGACACAAAGATTTGCAACAGGGTTGACGTTCCTGGAGGGATCAGCCAAATGACAAATGATTTAGGTAAACTAAAAAAATGGTCGGAGTTGTGGCAATTGAGTTTTAATGTGGATAAGTGCAAGATAATGCACCTGGGACGTAAAAACCCAAGGGCTGAATATAGAATATTTGATACAGTCCTAACCTCAACATCTGAGGAAAGGGATTTAGGGGTCATTATTGCAGACGCTCTAAGGGTAAGTAGTCAATGTAATAGAGCAGCAGGAAATGCTAGCAGAATGCTTGGTTGTGTAGGGAGAGGTATTAGCAGTAGGAAAAGGGAAGTGCTCATGCCACTGTACAGAGCACTGGTGAGACCTCACTTGGAGTACTGTGTGCAGTACTGGAGACCGTATCTCCAGAAGGATATAGACATCTTAGAGAGAGTTCAGAGAAGGGCTACTAAAATGGTGTACGGCTTGAAGGAGAAAAGTTACCAGGAAAGGCTTAATGATCTTAACATGTACAGCTTGGAAAAAAGACGAGACAGAGGAGATATGATAGAAACATTTAAATACGTAAAGGGAATCCACAAGGTAGAGGAAGGGAGTATATTTAAAAGGAAACAAAATAGCAAAACAAGAGGACATAGTCTTAGATTAGAGGGGCAAAGGTTTAAAAGTAACATCAGGAAGCATTATTTTACTGAGAGGGTGGTGGATACATGGAACAGTCTTCCAGTTGAAGTGGTAGAGGCCAAAACAGTAATTGAATTTAAGCAGGCATGGGATAGGCATAAGGCTATCCTAAACAAAAGATAAATCCAGGTAAAGTATCCATGTAATTGGGCAGACTAGATGGGCCGAAAGGTTCTTATCTGCCGACATTTTTCTATGTTTCTATGTTTCTATGTCTCTATCGTATTGCGGGCCTTCTAACCTTAAATGACACCTGTGTCTCACACACTCTCATGAACTACCCCCATTCCTGAATTCTAAACCTAATATATTTAACACCAGCCTTGCATCAAAGGCATCATTTTAAAGGATGTTGGGTTAAAAAGAAGGAAGTAGGTTTTAAATGATTATGTAATGATGCAATACTTATGAATTACATAAACTGTCACTCTGCCAGTGAGATACATTAATAATGTGCCGAAATGACAGCGGCATTTTAAAGACATACCGCGTTCTACTGAATATATGCTATAATTAGGACGCCATAGGAGCTATTCGGTATGTTTGCTGTGGGATTCTCTAAATATTTGCTTATGACTGCAAGTCTTTTCTTTATAACTGTAGCAATATTGATTTTGTGTCAGCACTAAACAAATATGCTGACCTTAACTTATTGAATATATGTCTGCGTATGAGAAATATGAAGGTTCTTCTCCGAGCTAAGCTGGACATATTTGCGTCTTTCGAATGATTTGCATTTTCAACGTATCGATTCTTTGGCAACAAAACATAAATAAACAACAATCATAACAACAACAAAAAAAAAAAGCCTGGGAGAAAATTACTGAACATTTACTTATTTCGGAGCTTAAAAAAACAGGAAGAATAAAAAGTAGTCATTTTGCATCCTGCAAGAAAACGAAATAAATCGATAAATATTCCAATATATTATCTTGGCAAATAATAGAAAATAAAAAGTTGACAAATATCAAAAATACAAAAAAACAGTCAAAGAGTTAACTAAAAATACCTTTGTTTATTAAAACGTTTCTTGTTTAATAATGACTGACTGAGAATACCACTTTCTTTGTAGTATTAGAATCAGAGTTACTGGCATTTTAGTCATGTACAACTTGCACACAATAAAATGTTCCTCCAGGACCATAAATGCTACATAAAACAGCACAAGACTACATCTACTATATAGAACATGAACCAAATGGAGCCCATCGAGTCCAGAACTCATTGGGCATTGAGACTTGTCTGTGAAAATCGAGGTGCTGTAGTCTCTAAATGGACACAAAGTAGCTGGTGGAGATAAATAGAACCCAGTTTATAAACCAGGGAGTGGCCATTGGAAGCCGGTTAGATGAGAGAGCGGTCTGGCCAGATTTGCCCTTTGCCTGGCACAAACTCCTGCTGTTTTTTTTTTTTGTATTTAAGATTTTTATTTTGTAAGTAAGTCAGCATATAGTCAAACGTAATAAAGCAAAGGCCACGCAGGACCATCCACAGCATAAGTTCCACATGTAAGAAAAAAAAATAATAAACATCCCCCGAAAGGGGGGGGGTCTCAGCGTATAATATTATACAAGAGGGAGGAGGGAAGGGGGGTAGTGGGTAGCCCAAAAATACACTTCAGAAAAGCAGTAGTAGAAACACATTGAAAGACAACAAAAACCTCAGACAGTAGGAGGTCAACAGGTATACCGCTCAAGGGGTAAAAAGAAAGAAAAATATTGTCCGCGGACATCACATATGGCGATGCAGACAGTAATCTAGACCTCAGTAAGTGCCAGCAGAGACAATGCGAAAAAGTAAAAAGCAAAACAAAAACAGTCTCAGCATGAAAAAGTAAAAACGTAGCCAGGGGAGAGGAGTAAGAAAAATCTGCACAGGAGGGGAGGGGGGTCATCGCTGCTAGATGGTACGGGGCAGCAACAAAAAGAATGTCTCCATAGATCACCTCAGCCTGTGTCCAGCGGAAATGCCGCGTTTTCAGCCTCCCCGCGCCGAATCATCCCACGGGTAGCACGGAAACTCGGCATCCTCCAGGTCATCAACGCCACTAAAAGGACCCCGTCACGAGGCCCAGATGGGCACTTCAGCCCGTCAGACAGCCCTCTCCCCGTAAGCTGCTCTGGGGGGCCAGTAGCGGGCTCCTCAGGGACCTCCTCCGAAATCTCCAGTACGGCTGTCTCCCGCATGCCTCAAGCATCCCAATCCGCTACCATAATAGGGAGACCGCGCTCTCGGCCGATAGATAAGGCCTCCACCACCCGTGTCACAGCCAGGGCCTCCTTTCCCGGCTTCCAGCCATCCACAAATACTGCCTCCGATCTGCTCCAAAGACCGCACGACATCAGGCACTCCTCGGCCTCCAACATCCACTCCGAGCAGCCTGCAAAAGTAGCCACCATATCACCGCATGGGGAGGTGCGCATCAGATGCCTCCATTCCGCGTGCTCCTCCACCAACTCCGCCACAGGGTCCAGTCACGTTCAGAGGACGGGGGCCCTCCATCCTCCAAGCCCGCTTCCGCTGAATCCCCGGGCAGGGTCCTTTCACAGAGGGAGGGAAGGGAAGCGAGGGATGCTCCAAAGAAGCGCGAGGGTTTAGGCCTCAAATGGCCGCCGGGCAAGCTCACGTACCAGGAAACAAGGCCCCAATCTCCACTGGGCTCTGGAGGGGGGGACCCAAGCGGCTCCAGAGCACTCCTTCCGATGGCCAGCCACGCAAAGACTCCCCAAGAGAAGATTCAGGAGACAATCCAGGTCGAAATCCACCGTACATAGCATACTCCGACGGAGCTCAGCTTAAAGACGTCTGCTCCCTCGTGCGGCCAGCCACGCCCCCCACTCCTGCTGTTTTATCTGGCTTGCTGAGGACCATGCACTCAGGATGGACCATGAAAGGCGCTTTATTGCATGGATGCCATCAAAACGTTTTGACTCAGACTCGAGTCTTTTTCAATTGCAGGTTTGAGTCACTCCCGTCTGCACAACACCAGGGACATTGACCATTTGGTAAGCACGTGCTGTTCCTCCTTATTGCTTTGGATGTCCTCTCTTTTAACCACAGGTATCAGTAGATGCCAACTAGCTTTCAGCACCAAGGACAGCAGCACCGCTGGCTCCAGAGGAAAAAAATCCCCCGTCCTTGGTGCTGATATAGGTTTCAGCATCAAGGACAGCACCCGCCGATTGCAGCCAGACTGAAGGAAAGAAAAAAATAACGCTGCGTCTGGCAAAAAAAAAAACCCTGGTCTTTTTAAGATAATTGGGAATCCAAAAATTTCACCTATAAAAATACAAAAAAATATTCAAGAAATTCTAAAACAACAAATAAATAAAAGGCTTTCTGCTGCAAATGAAAAGAAAAAGCGGTTGAATAAATATTTAATAAAAGCAGGGATTTTTTTTTTTACATTAAAACCTATGGGATTTGCCTGTTTAAACCTGTCGAACAAAACCCACTGAAAATCAGGGCATTTCACTGACATTTAAGTGCTGTTCTGCGTTCTCTGAATAGATTAACCATTACTTTTCAATGGGGAATTTCACTGCTGCCTAATCGCACCGAACAGCACCATATGTCGCTGTCCATGGCCTGTGATGCTGAATACAATAGATTCAGCACCACAGCCAATGGACAGGGACGCGGTGCCGAGTCTAAATGAAATGGTATAACAAATCAATTCGTTATATACTGTTTTGTTTCGTTTTCGTTCCGTTTTGGAAGAAATCGATTTGTTATTTGGGAAGTGCTACCGAAAAACGAATCGGTATAACTTTGTCCAAATTGTGATTAAGAAAGAAGTGAAAACGCACATCTATTTTATGGGGCTAGAGTTGGTTTTTAAAAGACTAAAGGGAAGTCAATCAAGAAGTGCTACAGGATAAATTAAAGTACGGCTAAGGGGTGACTGATGACTAGAATGAATTCAGCAACTGAACTTAAAAGGTGGATGGAGTAAACATGGAAAAAGGAA
Organism: Leptobrachium leishanense; assembly: GCA_009667805.1. NCBI lineage: Eukaryota > Metazoa > Chordata > Amphibia > Anura > Megophryidae > Leptobrachium > Leptobrachium leishanense. The sequence continues at coordinate 3,112,957 of CM019066.1, read as the reverse complement.
CGGGGGAAAAATATAGGACCGAATTGAATATTTTGTCCTTGTGAGAGTTTCATTCAAATCTTCCTGGTTATATATTCAACAGGGCACTTGTTAAAAAAATGTCTGAACTGGATGTGGAGACCTTCTTATTGCATTTTTCTAAGAAATGATGCTATGGTAACCAAAACTGTAAAAAAAAAATCTATTTTATTATGTCTCTTTTTTTTCTTTGTATATTTTACCTGATCATCTGACCATTCAAATGACACCTCACACGACCATGTAGGTTGTTGAGAACCAGATAGAGTGTCCCATAGGACCTCTGTATCTTCTACAATGAGATTGCAGCTCATGGGATGCACATGACCCCTAAACCCCTTTATGTATCCACCAGCGGCTGATATATTATAGGTATTGCCATGATTAATTAATGGATTCATTGATTTATTTTATTTATACAGGCATTTATACAGCGCCAACATATTCAGCAGCACTTACAATAGGGGGGCACAAACAGGAGACGTCCATGATTCATGATGAAAAGATGACCCTGCCCATAGGATAACTGTCCAGGTAGTACAGCACTTAACCAAGAGCTCAGTCAGACATCCCGTGAGCTTACAATCTAAGGGACTGGGGTAGGTGAAACAAATAGGAGCAGAGGGAATGTGAAGATGGTTAGCAGGGCAGCATTGGAAGAACCAGAAACATGGGCGTAGTGAGAGCAATTAGAGAGAGTAGTGGAGACAGCTGGAAGGGAGACCTGAAATGAGGGAACTGCCTTGGGTGGGAGGGTGGATGGGGAGGGTTGGGTGGGACAGCAGAGGGTAAGAAGCAGTGCAGTCTGTCAGTGTGTGTGTGTGCTGTGAAGAGAGAGAATAAGGTTATGTGAAAAAGCACATTGTGTGACCATGCATGTAGCTCGTACGTAGCACCTGATCAAGATTCTGCCCATCAGTCCTATCAAGCATGGTCATACAAGGTAAAATTTGTTTTTAAAAAAAACTGAAAAGTGTCCAGGTAAAAGAAACAAAACACAAAAAGCATGACGATTTGTCAACCGCGCTGTCGAAATTGACGAGTTTTTGCTTCTGAGATGAATTCCAGGCGGACGTATTTATAAACGCGCCTCCCATGCTCCAGATACATATTTTTTTTTTTACGTATACACAAGTGACAGGAAAGTCATTTGTAACATCTGACCCGCAACTGGATGCCTTCGCAGAATCCGGGCAGTACATGACAAAAAAGGAATCTCCCTGACAAAAGTCACATGTGCTGTAATTAAAACTCAGCAGAGATGCAAGAGTGAATTGTCCCCCAGGGTAAATAGAATTATCTGCGTTTGGAGAGTGGCCAAATGCCCCTATGTAGACACACACCTGAGTTCTGCAAAAATACCACAATCTGGTGTTATCGTCCTTTTCGGAATGGAAAAACACCTGTTGCTGGGTGTTGCTTCTGATTACTGGCTTTTATCCTTCAACGTGTGAGGTTTCTTTGACAGGCAAGAATAGCTGACATCTCGTCAGCCTGGAAATATTCAACTATACCATATATTTCTTCTTTCTCCCCATTATTTTTATACTGATTTGGTTTTCTCCTTAATCATTTTATTAAATCTAAATTTTCTACTTTTTCCATGAAAGAGAAAGGGAAAAAAAAAAACACGTATTGGCAAGTGAGCGGGAATAAATCTGGAGCTCAAAATCTATGAGAAAATGAAGCAGAAAGCCGTGTTAATGAGATTCAAATGAATTGACTTACACCGCTGATGATAAAAGACATCTGCAAAAAAAAAAAAAAAAAAGAACATAATAGAAATGAACGATGTAAGTTAAACAGACAAGTAATGTTTAAATTAACGATTTTTTGGCAATATTTGTTGTGGTTAGAGCCTCGTTAAGAATCATTTAGCGTGTTTGTAGTTAATATGGCTTTCAGATCCAGCTATAGGCAGGCTTGATGTGGCACAATGTTATAAATCTACATCTAAATTATAAGTATAATTACATTGTGACTTAGGAAGATTAAAAAAAATTATTAAAAAAAACGACGAATGGATGCAAAGCTATCCCAGCATAAACGGGTCTATAAAATTCTGTATGGAAATATATACTGTATATAATAGATATTATACAGTATATATTATAGTGTAGGCGCCTAGATGGTAATTGTATCACTGGGGAATTGGATGTTCCAATGAAAGCCACTAAATAGTGCAATGCTGCCTAAGGGATAGACACAAACACATATAAAACAACCAAAATATGTGCCAAATAATAAATAAAGAATAGAGAAAACTCCCATCTAGCGCATGGTAAACAAATAAAAACAATAAGAACTTATTAGTGTTAATAATTGATAAAGTGCCACAGTGCTTGTTTCACTTTATTCAAATAGTGGTGCAGTATTGCATAAGAATCCAATATAATGCGAACCAGGCAATAAATAACAAAGTGCAACAGTGCTTATAAAGTCCAATACATAACGGAAAATCCTATAGATAATCAATAAAGTGCAGCGGTGTTTATTGCACTTGCAAGATGCAATAATGCATAACAGTCCAATGCCAAACGGTACAAACAAATCCTGCCTGAGCCCAGCGGTAAGAAAGCAGATTGTACAACAAATGCTTATGCCGTCTATTGAATACGGAGATGTAGTGTATGCAGCTGCCCCGCAAACACACCTTCAGAAACTTACTACATTGCATAACTCATTCTGCTGCTTGTGCTACAATGTAACTACACAATCCACCATTGTGACATGTTAAAAGAGCTAAACTGGCCGTCGCTGGAATCTAGACACACTCTTCACTTTTCCAACCTGGTGTTTAACCCTTTCGCTGCTGAGGCTTTTCCCGCCCCTGTGCTGAGGTCATTTTTACCTGTTTTGCTCATCATGTTTAAACGTGTTTTGAAGGCTTATTTTAGTATATGACCCAGACATATTATATATCGTTCTTTCCGTCAGACTTGGTAGATTCATAATATGTCATTATTATATGTATACGTTATGTCATGTCTGTATATTATAACAAAAAATGCAATAAAATATGTATTTTCAATAATTTACAATGTGTAAAGTGTTTTTTTTCACATTTTAACATGCGAGCAATTGCGGTTATATTTTGTATGGGGTGCGCTTGTTAAAAAAATTAGAGATGGGGTCTCGTTACATTTTTTTTTGGGGAAAATTACACTATTTTTAACAAACGCACCGCATACAAAAATCGTTAGTGCAGCATCATTGTTCACATTATAATTGAAATGGGAACAATATTGCTGCATTAACAAACCAAAAAAAATAAAAAAAAGGGTTTATTTTTTTTTTTATAATTTTTTTTTTATTTTTTTTTTATTTTTATTTTTCATTTTTTTTTTTTTTACAACTTTTTTCACTTTCATGTTTGGTATCGTTGGAACGACCATGCTCTGGCCGATCCAACCATACCAAAATTTAACCCCTAACTGCCACGGATCGGGAGATAGGGAGTTCATTGGAACTCCCTATCTCTACCGTTGGTGGCAGTTAAGGGTTAACTCTAGGACTGGCGTCATCGTGCTACGCACAATGACGCCAGTCCTCAGGGGGAGTTCCCGGAGGCTTCGCCGACATCCAAGATGTCGGCCAGCTCCGGGAAAGGATCGCGAACCGGCGCTTTTCAGCGCCGATTCGCGATCCAGCTCCCCAGGGGTTAATGCCAGGCATCATTTGGAAGGGCAGGCTGTGCCCTTCCAAATGATGCCTGGGTTAACCCCCGCAGATCCGCCGATCGGGAGGGAGAGAGGTCCGAAGGACCTCCCCCCCTCCCTTTCAGGCGCCTCCTCCGCACATGCGGGGGGGGCGCCTGAATTAGGTGTCATCGCGCTGCCGCGATGACACCTAATTCCGGCGGCTGTGGTCCCGGATGCGCGGCTGACATCCAGGATGTCAGCCCGCACCGGGGGGGGGGCCAGCGATCGGCCGGAACCCGGCCGAACGCTGACCCCAATGGGAGGACGCGCTCAGCGCGTCCTCCGCATACCAGCGGGAATGCTGAGGACGCGCTGAGCGCGTCCTCAGCATCCAAGTGGTTAAGAGCTTATCCGGGAAGCTACCACCCTACCTGAATAGGCTGCTTCCCCCAGCAGTTCCCTCATTCTATAATCTCCGATCCAGGACCTGCACCTTACTTGCAATACCACAATACAAAAAGAAAGTGTCTCGATCCTCATTTTCCTACAGAGCACCACAGTTATGGAATAACCTCCCAGATGCCATCAAATCTTCCCCCAGTCTAAAGTCACTCAAGAGCTCCCTATTAACATATCTCAATACGGAATGCACCTGTAAACATGTAACATAGTGACTATATACAGAATGCACCTGTAAACATGTAACATAGTGACTATATACAGAATGCACCTGTAAACATGTAACATAGTGACTATATACAGAATGCACCTGTAAACATGTAACATAGTGACTATATACAGAATGCACCTGTAAACATGTAACATAGTGACTATATACAGAATGCACCTGTAAACATGTAACATAGTGAATATATACAAAATGCACTTGTAAACATGTAACATAATGACTATATTTCCTACATATTTATTTTTTGTTAATCTGTATATTTGTGTTTTTAATATCTTGCATTTTATTACTTTGTATTTCTGTAACATTTCAATGTTCTTGAACCCAGGACATACTTGAAAACGAGAGAAATCTCAATGTATCCTTCCTGGTAAAATACTTTATAAATAAATAAATATAATAGTGGATATGCTCAAAAAAGGCAATCGTGCATGAGTGTTCAAATAAAAAAATAACGATACTCAAAATGATCTATTCGGTCCTCCTTAATGTGTTGATGATGAGCTTATGTTGTCCTCGACGTCTCTCAAAAACAAAAGGAAAACACAAGGATAATAGTGCAGATTATGATAAAAAGTGGGCCAAGGATGTCATGCTAGGAGAGTATAGACCACTCACATTTGTAGGAACCTAAAGAATCCCGGCTCCAGGTAGAAATGCCTATGGCCATATAATGAGTGGCGCTTCCCTTCTTTGGTTCCCAATGGTGACTAAATAAATCAGAAAAAGGTGGGAGACAGCGCTCCCATAGCATAATATTGCAAATACCAGGAATAAAATGTATTTAAAAATACACTCCCCGATCCAGGAGCCCCATAGGTATAGGCTCAGTCAATACGGCGTTAGGCATTCTTTGGTAGGGGCCTAGGATCTCTTTATCAGCGGTCTGGATCGTTGGTCTTCTATGTAGTGGTGGTGTTGAATTAGGAGAGAATGGGCAGTAATGGGTTAAAAATTCTGTAGTGATTTATTAAAACAATAAAATGGACATGCGGTCTACCGAGACGTGTTTCGGCTAACTAGAGCCTTCCTCAGTCGGTAATTCAGTGTCCAATAATGTCCATAGGTGTAAAATGAAACATGCCCTTATTATGCAGCGACTGTGATGCTGTATGATGATGCACCATGCTACTAGAAAAAGATAAGTTGTGATTTGCAATGTCTTAAGATTTTGATGTCCAGGTGTCCACTGTCCAGGAGTTGACTAGACGCTACAGATATCAGACAGCGGCACGGGCGGGGGAGACATATTGATGCTGCCCTGGATGGTTTGACATTTAAACGGGTCTCCTGGCATTAAGTGGGTGAAGTGGTAAACCTACATCATATGATAAATAACCTGCTAATAACTTAAATTTCCAACAAAAAGTAGCTTTTTCTCTGCAGTTTATCACCCTGATTCTTTTCAAGACAGGGACGCTTGTTTGGATTTCGGCTGCGGCCAAATCTATTTTAATGAACCAGCCGATATTTTTTTAGAAATGCTGCCGATCGAGGGCGGAGCTAGACTCGGACGGGATCAGCTGCGTTTTGAAGGAGCTCCGGCATAGAGACTGATTACGAGTGCTATCCCCACTTTTATCCGGCGATATCTTGCCTGCCTGCCTCGGGAGGTTTGGGTGGCTGGAGGGCTGCCATAGAGAGGCTGTTTCGCGGCCGGAGGAGATCCGATGAGACGCGGGAAGACCCAGGGAAGGTCCTGCAGCCTAGCGTGAGCGGCCATTTTGGGAACCTGTGGAGGTGTTTTGGCTTCCTTGCGCCTCCTGGTCTGCTGCAGAGTGCGTTACACTGGCCGCGAATATTACTTTGATGGGGAAAAAAACGGTGAAGCGGACTGAGCTGATCCCAGGTTTGGGACAGCGGGACATCCGGGACTCACTGGGCGGCGGAAGGTCCCTTTCTGCAGGCCTCTCCTCCTTCATCTTGCCCCCGGGATACGGCTCCTTGGATGAAGATGGCTTTACATGGTCAAGGGAGAGTGGTGAGGAAGCGGACCAACTTTCTTCTGAGCCTCCGCTGCAGGACCAGAAATCCAGGAAGGCCTCCGCAAAGAGAGCGGCTAAGGCGGCGCGTCGACGGGCTGCTCTGTCAGTGCCTCCGGATGCTGATGCCGCCCAGACTGCCTCATCCTCTTTTCTGGCTGCTGCTCCGGGAGAAGATGTGCAACTTGCCACTAAAGATGATATTAAAAGGATGATGAATGAGATGTGGGCCATGTGGATCGCTGAGGTGGTGGGTGTCAAGGCTGAGGTGACCCTGGTGAAGGAAAACTTAGTGGACATTGCCGACCGTACAAAGATCGTCTAGGACGCCCATACTCACTTTTCCCACAAGGTAGACTCCCTCTAGCTACAAGTCGTGGCTTTGTCGAGGACTGTTGAGATGCTGGAGGCCCGACATCGCCGGCGTAATGTTCGGATCCGAGGGGTGCCGGAATCAGTGCAACCTGAGGAGGTACTGGCATATGCTAACCGCCTGGCAGCTCATCTGTTGAAGCTCCCTCATGGGGAACCGGAGGTCTTTGGTTTGGCAGTTCACGTTCGGAAGTCGGCGGCAGCTCCTGAATCGGCATCCAGAGACATAATTGCAGTGGCTCAGGAAATTCCCATGAAGCAACGGTTGATGTCATTACCCACAGCCCAATGTGTCATTACTTTCGAATTATCTGCGATATCCCTGTATAATGACATACCGTTCCTGACCCTGGCGGCACGTCGGAGGTTTCGGGAGGTGGTGGCCGGCCTTCGGGTTAAGGAGATTCGATATCGATGGGGCGCTGGCGGGACCCTGACTTTTATTTTTGACAAAGTGCCGTATGTTTTTGGGGACCCTGGAGAAGCGTGGCTGGTTGTTGACTCCCTAGGGATTAGTTGGAGATCGACCTCTACAATTGTTGGAACCTCGAATTCCCCCTCTTCGGATCCTGGATGACTATCTACTACCTAGCTGATGCCGTTTCTGAGCCCCTGCTGTGGCGTTCCGCACCCCCCTTTTCTTTTTTCTGTTTCCCCTCCCCCACGAGCTGAGATTTGCTGATTTATGGACACCCTCTTTTTCATAAGAGATTTTCAATGACTTTTGCTATTTGCCAATTTCTGCCCTTATTCTTAGCGCTGTATTTTAGATGACCGTCTGAGGCCCTGTGAGGCCCTTAATTTGTATTAGATTTTTTCCATTCCCCCCCCCCATGAGCTGAGATTTACTGATTTCTGGACACCCTCTTATACATGTGACATTTTTGATGACTTTTCCTATTTGCCAACTTTTGTCTCTATACTTAGCAAGGTTTTTAGAAGAAAGTATGAGGCGCTGTGAGGCCCTCGTTCCATATGGGATACCTGAGGACTTCCCCCCCCCTTTCCCCTTATCTCTTGATTGTCGGACGTAGTTTCTAGAGCCCCACCGTATTTTCAGTATACTTTTTGTCTATTTGGCCCTGCGAGGCCAGTTCTGCTGGTTGATGTGTGACGTTTTGTTTGCATAATAAAAAACTTTAAATATCAAAAAAAAAAAAAAAAATGCTGCCGATCTGTTTAAAGCAAGCCTACCTTCTAGATATGTGAGTGACATCCAAAGGGCAAACAACATACAAGCACATACAAAATATACAGTGTGAAAGTTCGAACACCCAATTACAGAGCGATATACAGAGATTTAGTCACATGGCGCTAATATTGACGGGTCCTATTGAAACTACACTGTATCAGTTGCTTCTAAAAGGAGCTCTATCCTCTATGTGAGTTTCATTCAGGAGATTCTTAATGGGTCATCTAAGAATGGGAGGGTGTGTAGGCTGTCCAAAACGTCCAAAAATGGAGATAAAAACAATAGGATTTTAGAAAAACAATCCAGAACAAGTATTGACTGGAATCGATGAATTCTAAATAGAACTCTGTCTCTAGAACATGCCTCGACGCCTTTTGAGAGTGTGTGTGCTCAAAATAACAAGACTACCGATTTCCGACAGTTATAAATATAGAAATACTACTAAATTGGTCCCCAAAAAGCAAGAATACTTAAAGGTCTATTCAAAGAAAAGGTGAAACTCAGGAGAATGACTGGAGAAGTGAAAATTCTAGGTCAAAATAGCTAAACCAGAAAAATTCTCCCATTTATCTCACTTTCCAAATCGGCTATTTTGACCTAGAATGTTCTTTTCTCCTGACAATTCTCCTGATTTTCACATTTTTCTGAATAACCAAGTTGGTTTAGGTATACAGCTGCAGCGTTGATCTTGGCAACGAGATATAGAAGTAGTACAACCCAAGGTCTGGTATCGAGACGGCCATAAAGTACTTTGCGATTCATCTAATAAAAGCATATTACCTAAAGTATCCATGCCTGCTAGCACATCACCCATCACTCAAGAGACAAATTCACCCTGAAACCAAAGCCTGTCCACACTTCCATCCCAACGCTATGTCACCTTAAAAGTTCCCACCGCGCTGCATATAATTAAAATAACTTGTATAAGGTGATAATTTCCCTTTAAGCCATAAATAACCTCTCGTGATGGTATCAAACACGATCTCGCCTGCATCTCCAACCTACTCCTTCTCAACAGTAAAGAGAAACACAATCCACCTACTTCTTCGAATTACGCACCAATATGCAAAATGAAAGCAGCGGAAACGCATTTGTGTTCGGGGCAAATAACTAAAGGATGGGAGCAGAAGATTTTTTTTTTTTTGTGACTGTAATAAATTAGTCTGGGACATCAGTGGCGTCACGCTCGATCATAAAGAAAGTGATTTAGGAAAAACAGCAGTGCATCTGAAATATGACTTATACATTGTCATTATGTGTAATTCCTTTCAACGCCAACTTTAACGCCATTTATAAACTTTTGTGAACAGATTTTATCTCCACTCCCACAGTATACTGCTCGAATTTACATCGCCCCAGTGCACATTTGCATTTTACATTTGCTGAGTTGTAGATAAAACTCTTAGATCACATTACAATATTTTTCCTGTTTTCCTCGGGTTTAACTCGTTTAACGCAACATTAACAGCAGATTGTTTAGGCCGTGATACAGCCATGATGTGTGATACTTCTTTTGTACTGCTAAACATACATGATAACCAACCCATAGCATTGTATATATATATATTTTATAGGTTATGCCTGGTTAAAAAAATCCACTCACACTAATATTTGGTTGGACCTGCTTTGTTGTGATTACGTCTCGCATTCGCCGTGGCATTGTGTCGATAAGCTCATGCAATGTCCCAGCATTTATTTCCATCTAGAGACACATTAATTTGTGTCCAAGATCTTGTGTTGATGATGAGAGAGTCGGACGCTGCGTAAAGTCTTCTCCAGCACATTATCCCAAAGATTCTCAATGGGGTTAAGGTCTGGACTGTGCGGTGGCCAATCCATGTGTGAAAATGATGTCTCATGCTCCCTCAACCACTCTCGCACAATTTGAGCCTGATGAATCCTGACATTGCCATCTTGGAATATGCCCGCTGTGCCATCAGGGAGAAAAAACCCATTGATGGAAAAACCTGCTCATTCAATATATTCAGGGAGTCACATGACCTCATTTTTTGCAGCTGAAACATATTATTCACTGCAGTAATTATCCAATGGTAGGCTCACACCTATCTGATTAGTAAAGTCCAGGTGGGGACTTTTTTGGCCAGGCTGTGTATACTGTAATAAATCCACTTGTGAGACAACCATGTGAGTTATTCACTGGGTCTTGTTTTCACTTCAGACAAGGATCACAGCCAGGATGTTATTCACCTTGAAATGTTAAGAAAACCAAAAACAAATTGATAACCTACTCCCTATGGAGAGTAACGAAACTAACAGCACTGGCCAGTTATCAATCTAAAGACAGTATACAGTAACATATAGGTTTCTTTGTTGTTTGACCACTCAGCTCTCAGCTTCACTTGCTATTCTTGGCGTCTTGCGCCCTAATGAGAAATGATAGCAGACTATATGGACTGGGCGATGTCAAATTAGCTACAGGTGTATCTGTTACTGATCATATAAGCAGGGACAGAGGGCTTTTTCCAGCTGTCTGCTAATATATCTCTCCTCAATTACCCTGACTATATATATATATATATATATATATATATATATATATATATATATATATATATATATATATATATATATATATATATATATATATATATATATATGTGTGTCTACAAGGGTTGTGGTGGAGAACTAAAAGTGAGATATAAAGCCTCCACGCTATAATTAGTAGCGTTTATTATTGCAGAAGCCACCTGCACATCATAGCAACTCAAAGAATTGCCTCCCAGAGTTCCTGTGCCAAATTCCCCATATGCAGCAAGGAACTCTGGGTAGGATATGCAAATGACCTCTGTCTCACTTTTATGCATCCTGGGTCAGTTATTAAACGGAACCCTAAAATATATATATATATATATATATATATATACACACACACATATATACAAAATCTGAATGGTTACACTCAACCTGGGCTTGCATGTCCCATAAGGGTACTTCTGGTGGTCCTGAGATCATTTAGCACAACATAACAAAATACCAGTTTTGGTTTGTTGTGTTAAACAATCTCAGAACCACTCTTATGGAAAATGCATGTTCAGGTTGAGTGCAATCATACTGGTTTTGTATGTTGAGGATTGACCACCCTCTTGGTTTTGCACCCCCTCCGTCTCACAGGTGCCTTACTGTAGGACCGAATTAACCCTTCACTTGCAGAAAGCTTCAGGAGAATGTAAGCCCAAGTGAGTAGGTTAAGGGCAATCATTAGGTTAGGAAGGATAAGACCTGCCGTGTGAGGTGCATACCAGACCTGTGGTAGGGTACATAGACATTGTGGCAGGGCTTATGCAATGTATGATCATGAAAACTATATATACCATGATCCTATATATACAAATATATAAATAACATGAGGTCAGCATTTATTAACACCAAAAAGGGATAAATGGTTAACAAGAAATACTGGGATAACGGGAAACATAATAATTTCTCACATACTTAGCTGCCTTCAGCTATAATTGGTAATCCACAGGTAAATTGAAATATGTTGGTTAATGTTTGACAGTAATGCTTACAAGAGAGAACTACAGAGCCCCACAGCAATATACTACACTCAGTGGAATGCATGCATGACTGTGCAACAGTGTATTACTGATCCAAACCTGCCAACATTGCAAGTTGCCAAAGAGGGACACTCCCGTTTTAGGGAAGGTCGCTCAAGGTCATCACAGACACAAGGGGCCCTTTTCCAAGGTTGGTGTAAACTTAACCAGAGCCATTGTAGTCTACGGAGTTAAGTTTACAACAGCTCTGGTTAAGGTTCCACCAACCTTGGAATAGGGCCCAAGGTTTTCCAAGACACTTTAGACTACTTTACAACTGATTAATTCCTTCTATGTCAATACAGATGCACTTTACAATAAGTATTGTTTTGCGAGATTTCAAATATGTATTGGAAAAGTGTTTCCAAACTCTGGTCCTCAAGTCCCCTTAATGGGTCAGGTTTGCCAGCGATCTGAAGCACGATACAAGTGATATGATATGCTGCTCAGTGATTGCAGAGTTGAGAAACATTGTGTTAGAGGAGGGATGTCCAAAATCCAGCCCGCCAGATGTTCCAGAACTACGACTCCCAGAAACCTCTGACTGCATTAGATGGATGGAGAAGCATGGGAGTTGTAGTTCAGGGACATCTGGGGGCCAGAGTTTGGACATCCCTGTATTAGAGAGTCGTTGTTGTGAATTGTGCTCTGTTATACACTCAAACACCAATTACAGTCAGGTCCAGAAATATTGGGACATCGACACAATTCTAACATCTCTGGCTCTATACACCACCACAATGGAGTTGGATTGGAACAAACACAATGTGCTTTAACTGCAGACTGTCAGCTTTAATTTGAGGGTATGTACATCAACTCAGGTGAACGGTGTAGGACTTACAGCAGTTTGCAGATGTGCCTCCCACTTGTTAAGGGACCAAAAGTAATGGGACAATTGGCTTCTCAGCTGTTCCATGGCCAGGTGTGTGATATTCCCTCATTACCCCATTTACAATCTGCAGATAAAAGGCCCAGAGTTCATTTCAAGTGCGCTATTTGCATTTGGAATCTGTTGCTGTCAACTCTCAAGATGAGATCCAAAGAACTGTCACTATCAGTGAAGCAAGCCATCATTAGGCTGAAGAAACAAAACAAACCCATCAGAGAGATAGCAAAAACATTAGGCGTGGCCAAAACAACTGTTTGGAACATTCTCAAAAAGAAGGAACGCACCGGTGAGCTCAGCAACACCAAAAGACCCGGGAGACCACGGAAAGCAACTGTGGTGGATGACCGAAGAACTCTTTCCCTGATGGAGAAAACACCCTTTACAACAGATCAAGAACACTCTCCAGGAGGTAGGTGTATGTGTGTCAAAGTCAACAATCAAGAGAAGACTTCACCAGAGTGAATACAGAGGGTACACCACAAGATGTAAACCATTGGTGAGCCTCAAAAACAGGAAGGCCAGATTAGAGTTTGCCAAACAACACCTAACAAAGCCTTCACAGTTCTGGAACAAGATCCTATGGACAGATGAGACCAAGATCAACTTGTACCATAGTGATGGGAAGAGAAGAGTATGGAGAAGGAAAGGAACTGCTCATGATCCTAAGCATACCACCTCATCAGTGAAACATGGTGGTGGTAGTGTCATGGCGTGGGCATGTATGGCTGCCAATGGAACTGGTTCTCTTGTATTTATTGATGATGTGACTGCTGACAAAAGCAGCAGGATGAATTCTGAAGTGTTTCGGGCAATATTATCTGCTCACATTCAGCCAAATGCTGCAGAACTCATTGGCGGCGCTTCACAGTGCAGATGGACAATGACCCAAAGCATACTGCAAAAGCAACCAAAGAGTTTTTGAAGGGACAGAAGTGGAATGTTATGCAATGGCCAAGTCAATCACCTGACCTGAATCCCATTGAGCATGCATTTCACTTGCTGAAGACAAAACTGAAGGGAAAATGCCCCAAGAACAAGCAGGAACTGAAGACAGTTGCAGTAGAGGCCTGGCAGAGCATCACCAGGGATGAAACCCAGCGTCTGGTGAAGTCTATGCGTTCCAGACTTCAGGCTGTGATTGACTGCAAAGGATTTGCAACCAAGTATTAAGAAGGGAAAGTTTGATTTATGATTATTATTCTGTCCCATTACCTTTGGTCCCTTAACAAGTGGGAGGCACATCTGCAAACTGCTGTAAGTCCTACACCGTTCACCTGAGTTGGATGTACATACCCTCAAAATAAAGCTGACAATCTGCAGTTAAAGCTCATTGTGTTTGTTTCATTCCAACTCCATTGTGGTGGTGTATAGAGCCAAAGATGTTAGAATTGTGTCGATGTTCCAATATTTCTGGACCTGACTGTATATGGAAAATGAACATGTAAAATAATAGACAGTTGGTTTTTATGCCCCAAAAGGCACTAAGCCTGACACTCTTATACAGTGTGTGTATTTATAAAATAGTTGATTCATGGTGTATATAGTTAATATATAGTACATACTGAATTGTAATATCTCACCAATCCAAATGCTAAAATGACATAAGTTGATTCACTGTTGAACAGACACTCGATGTGCACTTTGGTTGATTATCAGAAATGAGCTCAAGGTCTTTCAGGCACGTGAGATAATTCCCAAATGTTCCTGGAATGCTGAACACCTGCACTCAAAGTTTCCAGTTTAATGAATGTGTCACACATTGCTTTCCAACACACTTAAGGCTATACTGAATAAAAAGTGCTTTTAATTACCTGTATCAAGGAGGCAGGACGGAAGGTTGTAAAACTGTGCAGCATATGAGTTAGAAAAGCATCAGCGGCTCATAAAGCAGAGATGCTTATCGTGGTACATCCTGAAATATAGCACTCTAGTATGTGTGCGTATTCTTATAGTTTCACTTGATACAATATGAAGCTGGTGTATTATTGTGGCATCTAGACTGGTGTAGGTGTCAGCATAGGGTTGCCGCATCAGCTGTTTGTGTTTACCTGGTCTGGACACATACACTATGTTGGGATGGACCTCTTAATCATTGAATTCAGGTGTTTCTGTCAGAGCCATTGCCACAGGTGTATAAAATCAAGCACCTAGCCCTGCAGTCTGCACTTACAAACATTTGTGAAAAAAATGGGTTATTCTGAAGAGCTCCTTTTCTATTCCACCATGCTGGTGCCCCAGTGCACAATGCAAGGCCCATAAACACATGATTGGATGAGTTTGGTGTGGAAGAACTTGACTGGCCCGACCATCAACCCCATCGAACACCTTTGGGATGAACTGGAACAGAGATTGCGAGCCAGGCCTTCTTGTCCAACAACAATGCCTGACATCACAAGTGCTCTACTGGATGAACGGGCAACGATTACCACAGAAACACTCCATACTTCTGTTGGCATTCTTTACCAGCAATTACCAGCCAGTAAACAAATCCTTCAGAAATACTAAAAAATATATATATATATTTCTGTCATTACCCCTTCACTCCCAAAATTGAGATAACTCGATTTTGCATTGTAATACAATGAAAACCAATCATTAGCATATCACAAGCCCATTTTCACACCTTTTAAAGGCAGGATTAGTGTGACACCTGTGGAGAAACAAAATCATTTGTTTTATCTCTCTCCAAATCACTCTGGAGAGACATAAAACAAACTGCAAAAAGACCCCCCCCCTATCCTCTCTGAAACAAAATGTTCACACACATTGCTGCTGCATTACAAAAGCCAGGGAGAGGGCAGAATACAGGGCGAGCTCTGGGGTCACTCAATGCTGTGCAGGGATTCGATTCCGGTGTTATAATGACTGAAATCCCTGTACTGCACAGATACAAGGTGTTACTGTAATTTCCACATACAGGCATTTTGCACATACAGATATTATTTTTATATTCTATTGGTATTTTTTATCACCTTTACTGTATTTGACACAAAGGGGATTTCTGCCTGTATGCTGATAATGCAGACCCCTTCTCAAATTGTGCAAGATCGGTGACATCATCTAGAGCTTAGAATGTTTTCATGTTAACAATATATCTGTAAAGGATAAAAGAATACATGAAAAATGTAAAATGAGCGAATTTACATTATTTTAATTGTTTAGCTATCTCAGAAGAACAATTTCTGTGCAGCTTTTCTATTTTACTGTATATTTAATTGTTAACATCGCATCCCGTGTTTCAAATAAATGCTGTGATTATTTATTTTTTTATCAACAAAAATCTATTGGCATTGAAGGGGTTAAATTCACAATGAGAACAACCTTTTTTTTGTCTATCCTACCTTCTTTTCATACATATTTTTTTTTTTGTATTTATTTATTTTGAGGAAAGAGCTCTAAATCGGGAGCCGGAGAGACACTTTGCCAGAGTTCGCCTGGGCCCTTCCCAGCGAGAGCCTCTGTGAATGCCGTTTCCGTCCTGCATATCTTTGCTGGGGATTAACACTTATAATATTTTGTGGCAACGACTTATCACTCTTTTCTGTGGTGACATTAGCTCCCATGAATAATCATGAAATAACAAGAGATAATTAATATTTAACTTTGCCAGAGGGAAGTGCTTACAGAGAACCATCTTTTAGTAAGCAGCAGCTGATATTTGTCAGCTGCAGGGCAGGCGTAATTAGATGCATCAGGCGGTGGTGACAAGGAGTTGAAAAACAGCTTGTCAGCTTTAAAGTGACCTATAGCAAATGATTAAATATAGAACGTTTTGTTCCTTCACCCACAGGTGTGTGTTTTTTTTTTTATTTCCTCATGCTACCCATGCCTGTTGTTCCTGTGATGTTCCAGGGTGCGTACACAGGTGCACAGAACATTTCCTGTCTTGCCTCAGGTTGCCAGATCGGCCATGTTTTCCTGGACACATTTGATTTATTCTTGCTGATGGGCAGCCCCTAGTATGTAGAATCCATATTGTATGGGTAAGTAGTCAAAAACAAATCCCAGGAGACCTGCCTTGATTTTCTCCCTGCAGCATATGAACTATACATCGCTATTCCCTGTGCTCTCCTTCCCTATGCATGAAATAGTAATGTGCGACCAGGAAAACATGGCCGACCTGGCAACCCTAGTCCTGATATGCCATTGTAACCAAGTACAAAACACTGTTGTCGCCTCCGCCCCCCTGTGTACGTATTGTGCAGGTCGCCGAGGAGCTGGGCTGCGTTTTAGTTTCCTCACACAAAGCTGCTTGGAAAAATGACAACGATTTCTGATTTGTAAAGAAAAACCGAGGTGAAACCTTCCTGATCCCTCACATTCTGCCGGACACTTGTGATGATAGTGTTAGAGGATCTTCAGAGAATCGGTGATGAATCGTAAAAGAATTGTCCATTTAAGGGCAAAAGAGCTGATTTTGAAAACATTTCTGTCTATGATATTCATGCAGCTCGCCTGTCCTCGCCTGTCCTCCTGTCTCCAACCCCAACCCTCCTAGATTGTGAGTTCCTACGGGAATAGGGCCCTCATCTCCTCCTGTACTGTTTGTCAAATGTTGTTCAATGTATTGTAACCCTGTCTATACTGTGCTTATTGTACAGCGCTGCGGAATATGCTGGCGCTTTATAAATAAAGAATAATAATAAAAGAATAATAATTTTGGACTGAAATTGACCTGAATATACAAATCTCTTACAATTCTCCATCTCTTCACTGCACAGAGCTTTGTGTTAGACAGTAAGGCTGGGTTCACACCTGGGCGTAGCACTGCGTCGCGCAATGCGCGTGTTTTTTTACGCGCGTTCGCACATACAAAAAAAACGCGCGTTGCAGCGCGTTTGCGGCTATGATATGGCCACGAACGCGCTGCTGTATGCCCGAAAAGAAGCTCCCGAACTTCTTTTTGCGTTGGCCGTTTTAAAGCGCGTTCCTGCACGCTTTAAAACACTTAGGTGTGACATGCCCACATAGGAAATCATGGGATTTCATTGTTTAAGCGTTATACACCGCGCAGGAGCGCGCTGTAAAACGCTTAGGTGTGAAGGGGGCCTTAAGGCGCAAGCTTGAAAAAAGGCTTGCGAGGAGCCAAAATGTGTGTCTAAAAACCACAACCGTGGCGAGAGAGCAAAAAATGGGGACTGTCGACTAATCACACAGCAGGACTCCTCCTCAAACACCCAAAATTGGAATTAAGCACTAGTTATTATTAGGCAAAGGCTTAATGTACCTTCAATAAACCTGCACTGGAAGAAAGACTTGAGGGGCTATTCAGAGAGAGCCGATGTGGCTCCGAAATAGCACCAAACAGGGAATTTCCCCATACAGTGACATTTCGGGGCCATTCGGCTATTCAGAGAGCAAACAGTTCGCATAATTTTGGCGAACTGCCAGCAAGTGCGGTGCCTATTCAAGGGCAGTGAAATCCCCCATATAGCAATAGTTAATCTATTCAGAAACCACTGAAGAGCAGTGAAAAGTTGCCGAAATGTCCTGCTGTTCAGTGGTTTTATTCGGCAGGTTTATTCAGGGTTTCAATGTTAAAAACATTCCCGTTTTTATCCAATATCTAATAAACCAATTATTATTTTAATCTTCACTAAAAAGTCTATTTATTGATATTTTTAGGATCTTTTAGGCATTGTTCGGGATTTTTTTGTCAAAACTTATTTCCATCTTTATTTTTAAAAGCGTTTTTAATATTTTCTGTAACAGACCTTTTTATTATCATTCATAGGATCTTATATGTGAATTTCAGGTGTTTTCGCTCAGTAGTTTTTCTGCAAACAGTGTTTCAATTTTGACACTTTAAATCGTATTTTTTTTTTACCCGGCCTGCGGCTTGTCGGCTTTTTTCTGCGGATGGTTGGCACTGTGCTTGGTGTCTCGTCGGCTGCGTTTGGTGGTCCCCTAGCAAATTTGTGCCAGATCTCTGGCGGGTTGGCGGCGGCGGGTGACAGGTTTGTGGTGGGTTTGCGGCAGCATTCGGTGGCATTCCCTGCACTCTGGGGACCATGCGGTGAATGCTGTATTCACCGCAGGGTGGGGAAGTATTATTCCCTGAAGTGCAGGGAATGACAGTGCACAACGTCAGTGCTCTCTGAATAACCCCCTAGGAGTTCCCATTCATTGTTTTCTTAGTAAAGACACAAATGCCTGTGGTAGAAGCTCAACACATAGAATGTAGGCCCATTAAGACCTTAAAAAAATATATATATCCCAACTGATGATACTACAATTTGACTATTACTAAACCCCTTCAACTCCATGATCAAGTGTACTCGATCTTCAAAAGCTCCTGCTGGTGGCCCGATATTAAGTATACTCGATACACACTGAGTCTGGAGAATGCAAAGGATTTTTTTTTCCCAAACAAAATTCTCTTGCAAATGAGTTTCAGAACATGTGCCTCACAATACAACACAGACATGACAAATGTAGTAGCGCTTTCTAGCCAGTAGTGGGAACCCTCTGCCTGTCAAACAGGGTTTACCTAGAGTGAACACATACAATGGTATGGTATGGTATGGTATGGTATGGTATGGTATTGGATGGATGGATGGATGGATGGATGGATGGATGGATAGATGGATGGATAGATAGATATGGATAGATAGACTGTGTGAGTGTGTACTGGAAAATCATTTTCTTTAAAACCACCAGGTCCTACCAGTGGATTCATGGGAAATCACTCGGTAGTGAAAGAAGTTAAGTAAAAATACCTTCAAGATTGATTCCTTCCTTTTATTATGTAACATGAAGACCTATAAGATACCTGGTGCTCTATGTTAGTTGAGCTTTATCGAACTCCTCCCTTAAATTGAACCTGCCATGATTAGCACAACATTGCATCACTTAGTAGGCATTTACATTTTATCTGTTCATTGCTCTGACCAAAGAACCCACAAAGTCATAGATTTTGTGGAAATTCCCAATTCAAGTTAATACTCGCGTGCATTGGCATAGAGGTCTATGCCAATTGACTTGTGACAAGTGAGACGGAGGTCACGTTTCTAGCGAAGTGGTTCTCCTGCTCTCCCCAGGCGTCTCACTGCCTGCCTTTGCATTGACTATGATATGTGAGCATCGACACCATCATGGAGTGCCACCACTTGTGTGATTGCCCTCTACAAGGCAATATCCACAGACCAATGTGAGCTGTATCCAGGTGGTTTGTGGTTGTTATACATCTCATTATGATGCTTATGATGAACTGCAATTTCTATCTCTCAATGGGATATCGCACAGGATGTGAACCTTTCAATGAGAAGCCCCCTTTAAGTATGCTTAATTAAAAAAAGAAATACAAAACATAACAGTACACCCGATATATATATTTTAATTACTGCCTCCCGTACATTATATTCTGTATCATATATCAAATCCCTGCACTCATCTCTACAATGGAATTCAAAAACATAAAGAACCATGTGCATCGCCTGGAGGGTAACCATGTTAATGGAACAAGCAAAGCATGAGACAATGGTACAAAGAAAAAAAAAACTGTATAAAACAGATGTAATGCTTTTATAATGAAAAAAGAACTTCGATCTTGATATATAAACTACCGAAAGTACGTTCTTTGAGAGCTGACAGTTTTTGTCTGTCACTCGCATTACTTTCTGTCTTACGGTAGAATAAAAGAATCATTGTGACGGTGACATATATTTAGCCGCTCTTCAAAAATCCTCTGCGGGGCCGTGTAGCGTATAAAGAATTTGACACATTACATGTTGCTATGAGAGGGATAAACTGTGGTTTATAAACAAGAACTTTATTTTAGTAGAAGTAAACCGGCGAGGTATAGTTACTTGGGTTTTTCAGTTCAAAAGGCAAAATGCCCGCTACTACAGGTGATTCCCCTGAAGCCTGTACACTCCACACAAAAGAAATTATAAAAAAAAAAAAAAAAAAAAGTTCAATAGCGCCTACGGGGACAACTGAAGAAAGTTCAACGTGAAACCTTAACACCTGCTCGCAACGCTGATACACGACACATCATTTAAACGTATGAAAGGATGAAATCCTGTAAAGCCACCCTGGTATCTTTTAACATTCCTCCAAAAAGAAAAACAAATTATAAGCCTATTATTATCATCCATCAGAACGGTTACACGCTTTATTTTTTTTCCTTTTGGCGAATATCACTATTTATATTAGTTAACAAAGAGATTAAAAAACGACATTATGTAAATGTTCCTCTAATGTCAATTATATGTCTTGGTATGCAGTATTTCCCAAAATGTTTAACCCTTGCTATGCCCTTCTGCACGTTCAAAGTATTAAATGGATTATTCCTATTATGTGTGTTTAAAAGTTTATCTATTGATTATAAAAAAATACAAATATATATATACATTCCTCGCGCATTTTCGTTTGCACGCGCAAATGTGCATTTGCGCGAGTGGCAAAACCCTTTGCGCAGAATGTCGTTTTACTACGTTCGCGCAAACGATGCGCGTTATCGTTTAACGCGGATGGACCTGCGCGAGCGTGATGAACTGTGCGCTTCCTATACTTAACATTGTGTGCGCAAATTCGTTCGTGCGCTGGTACGCGGATGGTATTACAATCGATGCGCATCTTTTTACAAATGACGTTTGCGCGCATAATTTTAACGTCTTTGAAAAGCTGGTGGTAACTGCAAATCGGAACGTTCTGGTCGAAACGAAAAACACAGCACGAAAAAAAAATACAGCACATTATAGTTACACATTCTACACATACCCAAACAAAAAAATTGTGAATTTGTGCGTGTTTTTATTATTGCTGCAGCATGTATACTCAAATTTACTTTGACAGGCGCAAAAACTTAAGTGAGTCAATTAAGGTAAATTGATGACAATTAAGGTTTTTAATTCTGATTGGCTGAATCCCGTGAAAAAAACAGTCCGCTCACTGATTTACGTGCGCAACATTACTGCGCGCGTATTACTCTTCGTTTTGCGCGTGGTTTTTACGAACGCTATTTTCGGACGGATGAGAAAATGCGTTCGGATCGGAATACCACCTTAAGTTTCACGCGATCACGCCGGACGATGCGCGCAAAAAATTTTGTGCTGCGCGAACGAAATTGCGCGAAGAATGTAATAGGGGCCTATGTATATATAGAGAGAGAGAGAGCAAAAAATCAGGGATGCACTCACTGGCTTAATGAATAAAAACACAACTTTATTCTATCATATAATTTATACTATCATATAAAAACAACATTCCATCATATTAAAAATTGATGTTTCAGCTCCATACTAATCCTTTTTCAAGCCTTTTGAAAAGGCTCAGTTTGGAGCCAAAATGAATAAAGATGTATTTTTATTCATTCTTTTCTCTTGAGCACATCCCTGCTTCTTTGCATTATATATTTTTTGGACTGTGGCACCCTGGCATGAGCATTTTTCAATTTTCAAATTGGAAATACTTGGGTCTGACCTTCTGCTATACATACATTATACACTGTATATATACAAAAAATCTATGATCTATGCAATAAAATTCAAAATTCATTTGATCTCAGTCTTCGTGCGCACCGAGGATTTTTATTTTTTTTGTATATAAATCATGCAGCTGGGTTTGCACCGAAGCAGGTAACGCTATTTACTTGTGGAAAATGGAGTGCAGGGTAATATATATATATATTATACATGTGCGTGTGTTAATATAGTGGGTTAACAATGCTAGCAGTGAGTTATAAAATATATCCAGAGCTGCTCGTCAATTAACAAAAACCCTGTAATACCAGTTATGTCCTCTGGAGGCATCTGAGACATACATAGTAACATACTTCTAAAAAGTTTACATAGATACAATACACAGGTTATCTGCAGGTACCTTTTTGCCAATATTAGACCTTAACTAAGCCGTTAAGCTAATGGAGAGAGTCGACAGACATAGATGCTCAAGCTGTTACTTAAACAACTCCTACTAGTATTGCAACTGGGCCGCAAGGTCTGTTTGCAGGTCGGATGTTTCGGCAGTCAACTGTAAATTAATGGCTCCTATACTTTTTATTGGAGCTGTTAATATGCTCTCGGAAGGAGAAGAACAAGCTAATGTCAGGTATTTTGCTCTTCTCAAGCTAGTATTTGGGGGGGAAATACCTGTTTTCAAAAGCTGGTGTTAAGTGATTTTGTTTTTTCTGCTGTCCGGCACTACCGAGTCTCCAAATTGACACATTGTGTCCTCAGAAGGATGCCACGTCACCTGTTGATTTTGCCATGGATTGCTGCCCTTGTGTCGTTTAAATGGTGCATCTCTCAAGCGTCGTAGTGGAGACGCCATCAAACAAGCGTCATTCCATATGCGCACATTCTGGAACACTAGAGTGACACCAACCAGTGATAGTATCTCTATGATCTTTGCCTTGGTGTCCTTCCCTTGCCCGGTTGGGATTTTCTTTCTTGACTCAATAACATGCGTATATCTGATTTTCTAGTATTTGATTGGGATAGTGTTTATTGATATTTCTTTATCTCTATATCCCTGACCTGTCTCCTCTTCTGGAATCCTGAACCTCCTGTATTTCTGGTCATCTTTTACCCTCACTTGTTCTATAGGTTTCCTCACACCCTTCTTGTGTTTTCTAACCCAGCCGTTACAAGGACCGGTTTTTGGTGTCTCATCTGCATTTTAGGATTACATACTGTGATACTTTCAGTCTGATTTACTCTATTTCGTTGCCTGAAAATCCAATTGAATTGAGCTATTAACCCTTTAACACTGCAGGATGTACTATGCTGTCCCCGTGGCAGTTGAGCCTAAACGTCACGGGCTGACATATTACACCCCACAGCCTGCCCATGGAAGAAATCAGCCTGCCTACATTGAGCTTACCGATCGCATCATTGGTAGCGCAGGACCGCTGTAGCCACAGCAGTTCAATGACGCGATCAGTGCATGCCCAATATAGGTGGGTTGAAGGCCGGAATCAGCGCCGGCAGGCGTGTTATGCCGCCCGGCGGCGTTGAGGTACCACCTTGCCACCTGGAGCTCCCGGCGGCAAGGAGTTAATTTTATACAAATGAACCTCACATTCAGATAAAAAGGATATTTGTTCCACAACGGACCTTGAGGAGCATTTCAGCCCACCTCTTGTGTACGGTTTCCTATCAGTACAATAAAAGGTCAAAAAAATTCCAGTGAACATATTGTAAATGTGTATTTTGAAGTATATGTCATAAGACAGTCACAGCATTGTTTGTACATAAACATCCTAAAAGCCATAACCTGTTCAACTAGTTCTTCACCAGGTGTACATCCTCACGAGGTTTCACAATCAGGATCTTCTGGTCTCCACTTGGCACACAGACACAAACAGATACTAACCATTTTCATACGGGTCCTTTATTCTTCACAATATTATCCGTACGATCATCTAGATAAGGTGAAGCGCACTTCAGAATGACAATATTACAGAAGCTGCTCTCTTCTGCTATGATTCATCCTGACATTGTTTTGTGTCATTTTTTTCCTGTAGTGGCAAATCACAGCAAATAATCTCTATATTTAAACTGTAAGGGCCATATAACGATCGTCACGCTAAAACGGGGACGCTGAGGAGGAAAACCTGCGCCTGCAGGGTCTTTTGGGATATATAGATTTTTTTCCATGTTTTATTTAGAGTTTTTGATCGGGACCCAATTTCGGCGACGTATATGTCAACTCGCACCCGTCCGTGGGCTCTATTACATTCTCCGCACAAATTCGTATTTTTTTTTGCGCGCAGCGTTAAGCGTTACCGAGCGTAAATTAACGCTGGTATTACAATCCGAGCGCATTTTTTCATCCGCCAAAAAATATTGCGCGTAATAAAGACGCGCAAAACCGCTCGCGTGCATTAACGTTGCGCGCAGAAATTGGTGGGCAGACTGTTTTTTCACGCGATTCAGCCAATCAGAATTAAGAACCACAATTGTCTCCCGTTCAGTTTTTGCGCCTGTCAAAATCAATCTGAGTATATATGCTGCAGCAATAATTAAAACACTCACAACTTCTCAATTTTATTGTTTGGGTATGTGTAGAATGTGTAACTATACTGTGCTGTTTTTTTTTTGGCTGTTGTATTTGTGTTCGGCCAGGACGTTCAGATTTGCCGTTACCACCAGCTTTTAAAAGACGTTAAAATTATGCGCTCAAACGTAGTCCGTTAAAATTTGCGCATCGATTTGTAATACCATCCGCGTACCAGCGCACAAATGCATTTGCGCTCACAATGTTAAGTATGGGATGCGCGCACGAACTTGCGCTCGCGCAGGGTTCACGCAGGGTCCCTCGCGTTAGACGATAACGTACATCGTTTGCGTTAACGTCGTTATGCAACGTTCAGCGCAAAGGGTTTTGCCCCTCACGTTAATGCGTTTTTGCGCACATTTTTGAGCGGAGAATGTAATAGAGCCCCGTGAGTGTGGGTTCCTTTACTCGTAATGGAGATTTGTCTGTGGCTATGCAGCTCAGAGAGAATTTCAGGTGTTTCATGCTGTGATTTAGCCACTGGAAATCACAGTTTGTGCTTCATTGATATTTCAAGGACTTCTATTTCTCAGCCAGCGACAAGGACTCGATGACATAATGGCCTTGATTCAGTATTTGTCACTCGTGGTTACAGAGCTACGGTGTGAGTTTCTGCAAGGAATTTCAGCTCACAAAAAGGAGAGAATCACCAAAATCCATAGCTTATATTTCCTTTATAAGTATAGGTGCTGGAACTAGAGGCGTTTAGGTGTACATCAATGAGATTTGGGTGCCCACGACACGGACGCGGTCCTTGCATCACGTTTGGTAAGTGCTAACCACTGCGTACAAGGACCACCCACAAGATTTGCCATTTTAGAGATGCTCTGTCCCAGCTGTCTAGGCATCACTATTTGGCCCTTGTCAAAGTCACTTAGATCTTTTCTCCCATTTTTCCTGTTTCCAACATATGAAATCCAAGAAAAAAAAGATGTCATCTGCGCTTATCCCTATAACACCATGGGACACAAAACACAATTAGGAGGTTTTTGTTTACTCAAATGGCCATTGACGTTTAACCCCTTAACGCCGCAGGACGTACATTTCCGTCCTGCATTAGGCGGGCTTTGACGCCGCAGGACGTAAATGTACATCCTCGGCGTTTACAGCCCCCCTCCAGTAATACTTACCTCCTCCGGTCGCTCCCACGCTGCTCTGACTCCCGCAGAGTCAGATCAGTGTGATCCCTCCTCCGGCGCTGTGACGTCATCGCGCCGGTGGTGCGATGACGTCAGTTTCAGGCGTACCCCCCGCCGGAGCAGGGGAAGCGCCTGAAGGGGAGGGGGGGGGATCCTTTGGATCCCTCTATCTCCCCATCGCCGGGGACCAGGCGGCTGTGGCCAGCATCGCTGGAAGGGTCACAGCCTGACCTTTCCAGCGATGTATGGGGGGTTAACCCCTTAGCTGCCAGGTCACGACCGGGCACTAATTTGTGCCCGATCGCGGCCTATTTCCAGTGGGGGCCGCCATCTTGGATGACAGCCCCCACCTCCGGGTCCCCCCCTGGTCAACTGACTCATTGCGCCATGGAAATCCCTTGCAGGAGATAAGGGGGTTCTTTGAACCCCTTTATCTCCTGATCGGTGGCAGCTAGGGGGTCATGTCTGATATTGCTGGAAAGGCCAGAGCATGGCCTTTCCAATGATATCAAACATGACCATGTTATATGTAAAATAAAAGTGTAAAAAAAGTAAAAATAATAAAAAAATAATAAATCTAATAATAATTTTTTTTTTTTTTTTTTAATGCAGCACTATTGTTCACATTTCAATTATAATGTGAACAATGATGCTTCACTAATGAATTTTTTTTGGGGGGGGTTTAGCTAAAATCACACAATTTCTCCCCAAAAAAAAAATGGGTTCCCCGTTCTAATTTTTTTAACAAATCTACCCCATAGAATATGACCGCAGAGCCTCGGATAATAAAATTTAAAAAAAAAAACACTTTACACACTGTGGAAGATTGAAATTTTATTGAAAATTCACATTGTTTTACATTTTTTGTTATAGCATTTTGGCAGGGCATGACATATACATATAATAATGATATATTATTAATCTGCCGAGTCTGCCGGAAAGAACGATATATAATATGTCTGGGTGGTATAATAATACGTGACTTAAAAATGGTCAAAATGAGCTCAGCAAACTTCTACTTCCGAAACAGAGCCGAAGTTGTAAAATTACTCCCGTCCTTAAGGGGTTAAAGTCCGCCTGCCGCATCATAGCACCTCCAGTAAGGTGAGTTCTATCCAATAAAGCCAAAAGCTGCTCCCTGAGCAGCCACATACGCTCATGCTGTTTCTCAGTCATGAGGCAAACTGGTGGGTTTTCTTTTATACCCTCCCCAGAAAAATTCCACTTTGGGATTGAAAATGAAACCACAGTCCGGGACAGCTGCAAGGATAACCTGGCTGGAAACATGACAAACTATACATAAATACAGGAAAATGGAGTCGCGCCTGAGTCCTGCCAGGGCGGCTGCAACAACCAGAAGTATCCAGCCCAGTAACATGTATAAAACATAACAAGAAAAAAAATATGTCATCTGCGCGTATCCCTATAACACCATGGGAAACAAAGAACTGATGGTTCACTTGCCGCATAATATATCCCACCCCTTGACAGGTGCCATTGTAACCATAGATAAAATCAATGTTATTCACTTCATCAGTGGTTTTAATGTTGTGGCAGTTTAAGATAATGTTGAGACATCAGGAACCAGTAGCTTCTAGATCCAATCTCAGCATTTTTTTCGTTGTTTTTTTTGCTTCCGTATGATCCAAAAGGAAATAATAAAAATAAATGATATATCCCTATTCTCATGTTTCGCTGGCAAAGTATGCATTTGACAAAGGATTATTGCAAATCTTGGATTATACGACGAGAAAACAAATCTGACCCGTGTTTACTTTATAGAAAAATGTCAATCTGCTGTACAAATAAGTTTTATTTTAATAACATTAACACCCCTTTCTTCAACGAAACGTGAGACAGAATATGTGGAAAATTCCACATTATTCGGAAATTTCTCATACCTAACGTAAAAAAGCTTTATTAACCCTTTCACTGCAGTGGACGTGTGGGGAACGTCCTCACTGACTCCCACTATGTGCCGGAGGACGTTCCCCACACTCCCTGGGGGACATGCACACCTCTCTCTCCGGGGTCCCACGGCGTTATGACTTCCAGAAAGATCAGACGCGTCTTTTAAGGGCCTCCCCACGTGAACGATGTCATGGCGCCATGCGCGATGATGTCATTTTCCAGCGACCCCCCCGGCAAAGATCGCCTGAAAGGGAGGGGGGGATCCTTTCGGGAGGTCCCACCCATACAGACCAGGCACCCCTTTTAAGCGGTGGCTGGTTTTAATCCCTTAGGCACCGGGCTGCAATCTGGCGCCATCCAGAGCTGGATCGCGGCCTAGCTCTGGTGGGTGCTGCCATCTTGGATGGCGACTCCACCTCGGGTCCCCCCTGGCCACCTGATGTCATCGCGCATGGTGCGATGACATCGGTTAGCCGGGGAACCCCTAGCGGCCTGGAGATTTCCCAAGGAAATCCCTTGGTGGAGATATAGGGGTTCAAAGGAATCCCCTATCTCCCAAACGGTGGCAGCTAGGGGGTCATGTAGGGTATCATTTGAAAGGCCCGAACATGAACATGACCATGTTTGAAGTAAAAAATAAAAAATAAAAATTAAAAAAAAAAAGGGGGGTTTTTGTGTGTTGTTTTTATTAACGCAGCAATATTGTTCCCATTTCAATTATGATGTGAACAATGATGCTGCACTAATGATTTTTTCTATGGGATGCCTTTGCTAAAAATCAGGTAATTTCCCCCAAAAAAATTAACGAGTCCCCAATTCTAATTTTTTTAACAAGCGCACCCCATAGAAAATATATTTGCAAAAACCCGTATGATAAAAAAAAACACTTTACACGCTGTAGACGATTAAAAATTAAAATATAATTGCATTTTTTGTTTTAATATACAGGCAGGCCATGACGTATACATATAATAATGATATATTATGAATCTTCCGAGTCTGCCGGAAAGAGCGATATATAATATGTCTGGGTCATATAAACGTGGCTTCAAATCGCGTTTAAACATGATGAGCAAAAGCGGTAAAAATGAGCTCAGCACACAGCAGTGGAATGGCTTAGCAGCGAAGGGGTTAAAAAACAGGGTGAATGGATAATAGTTGATAAAGGGAGGAAAGAAAAAAAGGAAGTGAAAAATGTAAGAAGGTTTGGGACAGGGGTCGGCAACCTTGGCTCTCTAGATATTTTGGAACTACACCTCCCATGAGACTCACAGGGTTATTCAAAGAGATTCGAAAAGCCACCGCAAGTTCGATGACTTTTCGTTCCCCGCACTTCGGGGCGATTCCTAGTTCGCTGACCCTGCGGTGTATTCCGCAAGCACCGCAGGGCCCCCGTAGTGCAGGGAATACTCGCCACAAACCCGCAGAACACTCGCCGAACACCCGCAGAAACCGCAGCAAAAACCAAGCCGAACACGCTGGAAAAACCCGACAGGCAGACGAACGTGTTGGAAAAAAAACAAAACAGTTTGCTTGAAAGTTTGAAATTTGAAACGCTGTTTGCAAAAAACTACTGAACGAAAATGCCTGGAATTTACATATAAGATCCAATGAATGATAATAAAAAGGTCTGTTACAGAAAAAAGAAAAAACGATTTAATTTTTTTTTTAAAAAAACGGGAAAAAAATTGACAAGAAAATCCCAAAAAATGCCTAAAAGATCCAAAAAAATCAGTAAATAAAGAGACTTTTTACTGCAGAATAAAATAATAAACCGTTGATTACATATTGGATTAAGGCTCGTGTCAGACGAGCGCACTGCAGAGCGGAAGGAACGTCCCTGAGAGCAGAAGTTCCTTCTATTCTCCGCTGCTGCTGACTGCCCTCAGCTGTTCAAATCGCGATCCTCCTATGGAGGATCGCACTTTGCAGCTCCGTTGACGCGCTTTCTAGCGCATCAACGGATTTGTTTCCTAGACGGGCACTTGCTGTGTGCACAGTTCGTGCACGCGCACAAGCGCGTGACCAGCGCCCGTCGCTGCATCACGCGGCTGTGACAGTTACCGGTAAGTGCGGGCGCACGGCCGCACTAGGTGCGTTCGTCTGACACGAGCCAAAAACGGGAATATTTTTAACATTGAAGCCTATGGGATTCTCCTGAATAAACCTGTCGAATGAAACCACCGAACAGCAGTGTATTTCGGCAATTTTTTCCTGCTGTTCGGTGTCTCTGAATGTGGAATTCACTGCCCTCGAACAGGCACCGTATGTGCAGGCAATTTGCCAACATTTAGCGAACTGCCTGCTCTCTGAAAAGCCGAATGGCCCCGAAATGTAACCGTACGCTGAATTTCAGTGTCCGGTTACGTTTCGGGGCCAGATCGGCTCTCTTCGAATAACCCTGTCAGTCATTCTAATGGGTGGCTGAGCATTATGGGAGATGCAGTTCCAAACCATCATCTGGAGGGACAAGGTGGTTGACCCCTGGTTTAGGACATATAGTGTTAAAAATAATCATAACAGGTATTGTAACAAATTATTTAAATAACAGTCACTTCAAGGTGTTGTAGGGACAAACTTAGACGTACATGTACCCAGTCAATAGTGACTGTCGTGAAATAGACACATACAGCAAATACAGACACATATAGCAGACAACAAGGATTAGTTAGATTAAAAACAAAGGAAGGAAGGTATGTAGAAGAGGATAAAAGTCTCGCTGACTGCCTCAATAAATATTTTTGTTCAGTCTTTGCAGAAGAAAAGGAAGGAAAGGGACCTCAGTTAGGAGAGAACACTAAAGAGACATTTACATATGAGTTTACAGAGGAGGAGGTTCTAAAGCAGCTGTCTAAAGTAAAGACAAATAAGTCAATGGGGCCTCATGGGATCCACCCTAAATTATTAAAGGAGCTCAGTGATGTAATAGCAAAACCATTAACAGATTTATTTAACCAATCCTTGTTAACAGGAGTCGTCCCAGAAGACTGGAAATTAGCAAATGTTGTGCCTATTTACAAGAAGGGTAGTAGGGAGGAATCGGGGAACTATAGGCCAGTTAGTCTTACGTCCGTAGTAGGGAAATTAATGGAAACCATGTTAAAGGAAAGGATTGTTGAACACCTAAAAACACATATATTACAGGATCAGAAACAACATGGGTTTACCTCAGGGAGATCATGCCAAACTAATCTTATTGATTTTTTTGATTGGGTAACAAAAATAATAGACACAGGTGGTGCAGTAGACATTGCTTATTTAGATTTCAGTAAGGCTTTTGATACTGTTCCGCATAGAAGGCTTATCAATAAATTGCAATCTTTGAGCTTGGATTCCAATATTGTTAAATGGATTAGGCAGTGGCTGAGTGACAGACAACAGAGGGTTGTGGTAAATGGAGTTTATTCGGCGCAAGGTCTTGTTACAAGTGGGGTACCTCAGGGGTCAGTGCTTGGACCCATTCTCTTTAATATTTTTATTAGTGATATTGCAGAAGGTATTAATGGAAAAGTATGTCTTTTTGCTGATGACACAAAGATTTGCAACAGGGTTGACGTTCCTGGAGGGATCAGCCAAATGACAAATGATTTAGGTAAGCTAAAAAAATGGTCGGAGTTGTGGCAATTGAGTTTTAATGTGGATAAGTGCAAGATAATGCACCTGGGACGTAAAAACCCAAGGGCTGAATATAGAATATTTGATACAGTCCTAACCTCAACATCTGAGGAAAGGGATTTAGGGGTTATTATTTCAGAGAATCTAAGGGTAAGTAGTCAATGTAATAGAGCAGCAGGAAATGCTGGCAGAATGCTTGGTTGTGTAGGGAGAGGTATTAGCAGTAGGAAAAGGGAAGTGCTCATGCCACTGTACAGAGCACTGGTGAGACCTCACTTGGAGTACTGTGTGCAGTACTGGAGACCGTATCTCCAGAAGGATATAGACATCTTGGAGAGAGTTCAGAGAAGGGCTACTAAAATGGTGTACGGCTTGAAGGAGAAAAGTTACCAAGAAAGGCTTAATGATCTTAACATGTACAGCTTGGAAAAAAGACGAGACAGAGGAGATATGATAGAAACATTTAAATACGTAAAGGGAATCCACAAGGTAGAGGAAGGGAGTATATTTAAAAGGAAACAAAATAGCAAAACAAGAGGACATAGTCTTAGATTAGAGGGGCAAAGGTTTAAAAGTAACATCAGGAAGCATTATTTTACTGAGCGGGTGGTGGATACATGGAACAGTCTTCCAGTAGAAGTGGTAGAGGCCAAAACAGTAATTGAATTTAAGCAAGCATGGGATAGGCATAAGGCTATCCTAAAGAAAAGATAAATCCAGGTAAAGTATCCATGTAATTGGGCAGACTAGATGGGCCGAAAGGTTCTTATCTGCCGACATTTTTCTATGTTTCTATGTTTCTAACATGCAATAATACAAACTCTCTATTCTCCTTGTTCCACCTTCATTTCTTTCATCATACGGGAACATATGGCCTATCTATGCTATATTCCAATGTAGTGGCTCCCCACCCTGATCCCCAAGTCTCCCTAACAGCAGGGCTCGAGTCGAGCGGGAACGCGCGGGAACGGCATTCCCGCACTTCTCCCCCAGCGGGAACGCTGCGAGAACGCAGCGTTCCCGCTGTGGCCCGAGCCCGAACGCTAAGCAGGCGGCCGCCGCACATTGCCGGCGGCCGCGTGCTTCCTATTATAACGGCCGGTGACCGGAAGTGGAGCCGCTCGCCTGGCTGTTTCATAGATCCCAGGCGAGCGGCTGCACTTCCTGCCAGGGGCCGCTGAAGCAGGAAACACGTGGCCGCCGGCAGTGTGCGGCGGCAGCAGCAGCAGAGGTGAGTTGGGCTGGGGGCAGTATCCATGAGACCAGGGGCAGTATCCATGAGACCAGGGGCAGTATCCATGTGACCAGGGGCAGTATCCATGAGACCAGGGGCACTATCCATGAGACCAGGGGCAGTATCCATGAGACCAGGGACAGTATCCATGAGACCAGGGGCAGTATCCATGTGACCAGGGGCAGTATCCATGAGACCAGGGGCAGTATCCATGAGACCAGGGGCATATCCATGAGACCAGGGGCAGTATCCATGAGACCAGGGGCATATTCATGAGACCAGGGGCAGTATCCATGAGACCAGGGGCATATCCATGAGACCAGGGGCATATCCATGAGACCAGGGGGCAGTATCCATGAGAGTTGGGGCATTATCCATGAGAGCTGGGGGCATTATCCATGAGACCTGGGGGCATTATCCATGAGACCTGGGGGCATATCCATGAGCCCTTGGGGCATTATACATGAGACCTGGGGGCATTATCCATGAGAGCTGGGGGCAATTATATCCATGAGAGCTGGGGGCAATATATACCCATATGAGCTGGAGGGCAATTATATCCATGTGAACTGGGGAAAATATATCCATATAACCAGTGCTGTGCATATTATTCTTGGGGTTCAGTGCTGTGTATATTATTATGGGGGCTCTGTGCTGTGCATGTTATTATGTTATTGTTGGGGCTCAGTGCTGTGTATATTATACTGGAGGCTCAGTGCTGTGTATGTTATTCTGGGGGCTCAGCGCTGTGTATGTTATTCTGGGGGCTCAGCGCTGTGTATATTATTCTGGGGGTCTGTGCCTGGATATATATATATATATATATATATATATTAGAGTATATATATATATTATATATTTATATATATATAATGCGTTAGTCCAGTTGCCACAATCACGAGTATACCTGTACGTAGTGATACCTTTCACTGATCAGTATAGTTTCCAGTTTACACTCTTGAAAGTTTGTCTTTTAAATGTAAAGCTAACCCAATAAAAATGGTATCACCGGCTCGTCCGGCTATACTCGTGATATATATATATATATATTTTCTTAAGGTAATGGGGGTTGTGGAATTCGTGGGTGAGTTCCCTCACTTTTTTTCCCAGGACTTGACCCCTGCCTAACAGGTCAGGTTTCCAGATATCTGAAGCATATAGCTATGGAGGATTGTGTTTGCAGGCCCGTTGAACGCACATTGTATCGCTTCAAGGGGGAGGCTTTCTAAACGGACGCAGCATGCCTGCTGCAGCGCACGTAAGTCACAACGCTGCGACGGACGCCAGGAGGCACATTAGTACGGGCGCACGTAGTGCGCTCATCTGACACCAGCCTAAGTCTGAATTTCCCCAAGGTAATCCTTATAATCAAGTCTGTTAGTGGGCCCTGAGGATAATAATGCATATACTACCTGGAAAACTAGGTGCCCTGTACAGAAACAAATCCTGCCTGAGCCCCGCGGTAAGAAAGCAGATTGTACAGCAAATGCTTATGCTGGCTATTGAATACGGAGATGTAGTGTATGCAGCTGCCCCGCAAACGCACCTTCAGAAACTTACTACACTGTATAACTCATTCTGCCACTTTGTGCTACAATGTAAATATATAACCCACCATTGTGACATGTTAAAAGAGCTAAACTGGCCGTCACTGGAATCTAGACGCACCCTTCACCTTTCCAACCTGGTGTTTAAGAGATTTTCTGGGAAGCTACCACCCTACCTGAATAGTCTGCTTCCCACAGCTTTTCCCTCATTCTATAACCTCCGATCCAGGACCAGCACCTTACTTGCAATACCACAAATACAAAAAGAAAGTGGCTCGATCCTCATTTTCCTACAGAGCACCGCAGTTATGGAATAACCTCCCAGACACCATCAAATCTTCCGCCCAGTCAAAAGTCACTCAAGAGTTCCATATTAACATACCTCAATACGGAATGCGCCTGTAAACATGTAACATAATGACTATTTCCTACATATTTATTTTCTGTTAACCACTTCAATGCGGAGGACGCGCTCAGCGCGTCCTCCGCATTACCGCTGCTGTGCGGAGGACGCACTGAGCGCGTCCTCCCATTGGGGTCAGCGTTCGGCCGGGTTCCGGCCGATCGCTGGCCCCCCTGGTGCGGGCTGACATCCTCGATGTCAGCCCGGCATCCGGAACCGCAGCCGCTGGAATTAGGTGTCATCGCGGCAGCGCGATGACACCTAATTCAGGCGCCTCCCCCGCATCGGCGGCGTTGCGGGGGTTAACCCAGGCACCATTTGGAAGGGCACAGCCTGCCCTTCCAAATGGTGCCTGGCATTAACCCCTGGGGAGCTGGATCGCGAATCGGCGCTGAAAAGCGCCGGTTCGCGATCCTTTCCCGGAGCTGGCCGACATCTTGGATGTCGGCCAAGCCTCGGGAACTCCCCCTGAGGACTGGCGTCATCGTGCGTAGCACGATGACGCCAGTCCTAGAGTTAACCCCTAACTGCCACCAACGGTGGAGATAGGGAGTTCCAATGAACTCCCTATCTCCCGATCCGTGGCAGCTAGGGGTTAATGTTTGGTATGGTTGGATCGGCCAGAGCATGGCCGTTCCAACGATACCAAACACGAATGTGAAAAAAGTTTTTTAAAAAAAAAAATAATAATTAAAAATAAAAATATATTTAAAAACAAAATTATAAAAAAAAAAAAAATTTTTTTTCTTTTTTTTGGTTTTTTAGTGTAGCAATATTGTTCCCATTTCAATTATAATGTGAACAATGATGCTGCACTAACGATTTTTGTATGCGGTGCGTTTGTTAAAAATCGCGTAATTTTCCCCCAAAAAAAATGTAACGAGTCCCCATCTCTAATTTTTTTAACAAGCGCACCCCATACAAAATATAACCGCAATTGCTCGCATGTTAAAATGTGAAAAAAAACTTTACACGTTGTAAATTATTGAAAATACATATTTTATTGCATTTTTTGTTATAATATACAGACATGACATAACGTATACATATAATAATGACATATTATGAATCTACCGAGTCTGACGGAAAGAACGATATATAATATGTCTGGGTAATATACTAAAATAAGCCTTAAAAACACGTTTAAACATGATGAGCAAAACCGGTAAAAATGACTTCAGCACAGAGGCGGGAAAAGCCTCAGCAGCGAAAGGGTTAATCTGTATATTTGTGTTGTTTTTTAATATCTTGCATTTTATTACTTTGTATTTCTGTAACGGCTGTAACATTTCAATGCGCTTGAACCCAGGACATACTTGAAAACGAAAGAAATCACAAAGTATCCTTCCTGGTAAAATACTTTATAAATAAATAAATAAATTACCCAGAGTTCCTTGCTGCATATGGGGAATGTAGCACATAGCTGTGTAAAGCAGTTCTCTTAATTGCTGATATCTATAAATGACTTCTGCAATAATAAACTTTATTATTTGCAATGTGGAGGCTTCGAGTCTCATTTTTTGCCCTCCACCACAATACCTTTAAAAAGTGAAATAAACCTGTTGGTAATTGTCATCTGCAAAGTATGTTAAAAGACAAAGGATTGTCATCCGACGCAAGAAAGAAAAACTGAGTCGTGTTTACTTTGCTTTAAGTAAAAGTCAAGCAGTCCTACAAAGGATTGTTATTTCAACAACACCTCTTTGTGTAATGTGAAGTGATACAGAACACTCGAAAAAAAATGTCAGTGTTTTCCTATGATTACTGATAGCTATCTTAACAAAATATATAAAGGGGAGCAGTGAGATCAACTTGACATGGTGCACCATCGCTACACAAAGTCTGTTATAGCAACAGAAAAACAACCTGGAAAACCTGGCCAATAAAATAATCGTGGGAATTTTTTTTTTCCTTCAAGGTGAACTCTTTCTAGAACCTTTAAACATCATTTGAAATAAATAAATATGATACACTTGGCTTTATAGGATTAAAAATAAAAAAATGGGAAGGGGGCGGAGCTGGACGCCGGCGTGAGCAGTCGCATCTCGAGGAGCTCCCTGACTTTTCTTTATTTTGTGGCGAATTCTTGCGACTCACTGCCAGCTGCTGTACCTTTTTCGGTGGGGTCACCACCTGCTGACGTCCAACCCCACACCTGCACCTTCCTGCAGCACTTTGAGTGCAAATTAGGGTGATTGAAGCTCTCCGGCCTACTCTGCGGCCTACTACTGGCGGCCATCTTGGAGGCCTTTCTCGTGTTACCCTGCAGATCTGCACAGCGGTGCTTCCTTACCCCCTTGTTGCTGGGTTTGAGTTGCGGGAATGGAGGGCCACCATCTGCCATCTGCTGTGAGAGTTGCAGTGCAGGGAGCTAATGGAGCCCGGCACCGGGATGACTCGGTCTGGCTGACGAGGGGAGACCTGGAGGACCTGCTGGCTGAGTTCCGGGAGGCTTGGCGCGCTGAATTCCGAGAGGCTGGTTGGCGAAGTGCATTGGCCAGTCCGGATGGTTGCCTGCGGAGACCCGACGGACCCGATGGATTTACTCCCTCCTCAGCTGATCCTACTGCGGTGGTGTCTCAGCGTCCCCCGGCAATGTTACCTGTTCCAATTGCTGATGATCAACCTATATGTGCCTTGGTGGGACCTCCTGGCTGCCGGCCCTCTCTGGAGACTTCGGAGCTGCGTGGAGAATGCGGACTGGTCCAGGTGTCGTTTCTCGTTGCCCCCGAGGTGTGCCTGGAGATGTCGCAGTCGGCCCCGGTGCTGCTGCTTACAGCGGCGGCACTGCTTGGTTTTCACCAGCCTTTTTCTGTGGAGGAGCTGAGGGTGTATGTGATCCATGTTCAGGACGCTGTTGTGTGGGGTGCTTCCCGTGGCCTAAATGCTTTGGGGACGTACGGCCTCCTGGATTTACCTGCTGTGGCCCCGACCCCCCTGTTGGACACGGGATGAGGAGACCCTCTAACCTCTTCCTGCCCATACTTCTGTTGCTGACCCTTATCTTCTTGTGATGACCCCTTCATGCAGACATTCCCCCTAATCCCCCCCCTCAGCTGAGCGTTTATATATCTGTGTATATATATATGTATATATATATATAATTTTATTTTTTTTTCCTATGAGATCCCCCATCTACAGATTTAATATGTTCCTACTACTTGATGAGACCCCCCATTCGGGGATGACTTTGAAGACACTAACGTTTCTTCTACGTAAACAGCTGACTTTTTCTTTTTTCATATGGATTATATGGATTTAAGCTGATTTTATGCTGACATCTTTTTCATGCGGACTTTTTAGTACACCCCACCATCCTGATGAATACCCCCCTAATACTTTGAGACCCCCTTTTTTTTTTTTTTTGAGGACATTTCTGTCTATTCTGGTGTTCCTACCCTTTTTATTTTTGTTTCCTCCCCCCGTTTTATGTACTCCTGCTTACAGACTTTGTAGGTTCATGTTGTTCGTCTGTTGGAGCACTGGGACTCCCCATCACCCCTTTTTTTTTTTTTTTTTTTTTTTTTTTTTGTGTGTGGGACATTAGGAGGTAGCCTGGGAGAGCCGCTAGGGTGGCTACCTAGGCTCTGTACACCCTTTTGGCCCCAGGTCTCCTGGCCACGCGGCCCCTTCCATGGCCCTCGGTTCCCTTTGGGTTGCTGGGGTGAGCCAGGAATGCCACAATATGTATGGCAGTCCCTCACTACCCTTTTTATCCCCCCTTTTTGGTTTTGTATGTCTCCCTGGTGCCCCATCAGCGAACTCCATCACTCTCCTTTGTTTTTGCAGGATGACCCCCCTGACGAGTTTTTACACCCCTCCACAATTTTCCGATTTTCTGTAGTTTCCTATGTGGACCCCCCCCCTTATGTTTTCTGTGCTTTCTTTGTGAGTATCTCATTTGGCCCTGTGAGGCCACCTGACTGGTCGGTCTGTGACCTTTTGTTTATTGCAAAATAAAAAATTTTGAAATATAAAAAAAAATAAAAAAATGGTATAAAAGTTTGTAGTAGTTTCGCTTCACTAGTTTTATTTTTTTAACCAATTGCTTTAAACGTCACTGCCACGTAGACATGTGCACAGCACAAAATTTCGTTTTGAACTAATGGATTAGTACTAAAATGCAATTTATTTAGTTGCTAAAGAAATTCGTTTTCAGTTCTTTAGTATGAAAACTAATTTCGTTCATCCGAAAACCAGTGGATACAATTACTATTGTAGTGGCTCCTCAGAGGGCTGAGATCGCTGCTTGTTACAGTATCTCTCACTCTCAGCACAATGTGGGCCATATTACATAGTTGGTGCTAACTTAACCAGAGCTGTTGTAACCTTCCCAGAGCCGTTATAGCCTATGGAGGTTTTCAGTTTACAACAGGTTAAGTTAGCACCAACATTGTAATACTGCCCCGTGTCAGGCAAAGCTGTTACAGTAACTGACTGCTGCTCATCACAGCGCTCAGAGTTTCCGTAAAACTAGTAAATAATATTTTTATATATAAGAGGTTAGAACAATATTATTTCCTTGTTTTACTGAAACTCTGAGCGCTGTTACAGTCAGTTACTGTAACAACTGAGCCTGATACATTGTACTGAGATATAATGTAACAAGCAGCCGATCTCAGCGCTCACAGCCACTGGATTTAAAGGGCTAAAAAAAAAAGGCTCCTCTCTGTATAATGTTTAGAACATCCTCCTGCATTAATTAATACCCCTCTTTGTATAATGTAGATAACATCCTCCTGCATTAATGTCCCTCTCTGTATAGAACATTCTCCTCAATTTATACCTTTCTCTGTATAATGTATATAACATCCTCCTGCATTAATACCCCTCTCTGTATAATGTATAGAACATACTCCTGCATTAATTAATGCCACTCTCTGTATAGAACATCCTACTGCATTGGCATGTGGAGGGTGCAGAACTTCGGATGTTGAGATGTTGCGATCTTCATTGCTGGTCTCCTTCACTCAATGTAATATCACAAAAAGGAATGAAACTAAAATGTAGTGCATTTTATTTTAGTTTCTTTCGTTTTTTGTACTGAGCAGTTTCGTTTCTCTTGAGTCATACTAAAACTAAATTATCCCAAAATTCGGACTAAATCGTTTTAGTACTAAAACGAATGCACATGTCTACTGCCACGGTGATAATTAAAATGACACTCTGGCCACCATGAATGAGTAACCTCACTAAAGTGGTCATGTTAACAGGTCCACCACCCCCCCCCGTCCCTACCTGCTGTGTTGAAGTGTTAGAATATTTTAAAAAAAAATTATGATCTATAAAAAAAGTATATATATACAGTTATGTTCAAAATTATTCAACCCCCAATGCTGTAAAGGGTTTTAGGGAATTTAGTGTACATTTGTAATTGTATTCAGAATTAAATCCTACAAGGACTTTTTAGAGAACCATATGCAACTAAAATGACATCAATTGGTTTTGTAATACAGTAGTAAATGTTTATTTTGTGAATTCTTCATTGACACAATTATTCAACCCCTTAAAGACTACCACTCTGAAGAACAGAGGTTCATTCAAGTGTTTTCAATCAGGTATTGAAAACACCTGTGGACGTCACGGAGCAGCAATAAAGCATAATAAGCACCAATTAGGCAGCTTTAAAATGACTGTGATACTCAGCTCCTTCTAGACATTTACTGGTGTGGTTACAAACATGGTGAAGTCAAGAGAATGGTCCAGGAAGACAAGAGAAGAGGTGATTACTCTTCACAGGAAGGGCAATGGCTATAAGAAGATTGCAAAGATGTTAAACATACCAAGAGAGACCATAGGAAGCATCATTCGCAAATTCAAGGCATAGGGCACTGTTGAAACGCTACCTGGTCGTGGCAGAAAGAAGATGCTGACTTCGACTGCTGTGCGCTACCTGAAGCGTAGAGTGGAGAAAAGTCCCCGTGTGACTGCTGAGGAACTGAGAAAAGATTTGTCAGATGTGGTTACTGAAGTTTCAGCTCAGACAATACGGCGCACACTGCATAATGAAGGCCTCCATGCCAGAACTCCCAGGCGCACCCCCTTGCTGTCTCCAAAGAATAAGAAGAGTCGACTGCAGTATGCCAAAAGTCATGTGGACAAACCACAGAAGTTTTGGGATAGTGTTCTGTGGACTGATGAAACAAAATTAGAACTGTTTGGGCCCATGGATCAACGCTATGTTTGGAGGAGGAAGAACAAGGCCTATGAAGAAAAGAACACCTTGCCTACTGTGAAGTATGGCGGGGGGTCAATCATGCTTTGGGGCTGTTTTGCTTCTGCAGGTACAGGGAAGCTTCAGCGTGTGCAAGGTACCATGAATTCTCTTCAGTACCAGGAGATATTGGATGACAATGTGATGCAGTCCGTCACAAACCTGAGGCTTGGGAGACGTTGGACCTTTCAACAGGACAATGATCCCAAGCATACCTCCAAGTCCACTAGAGCATGGTTGCAGATTAAAGGCTGGAACATTTTGGAGTGGCCATCGCAGTCACCTGACTTAAATCCGATTGAGAACCTCTGGTGGGACTTAAAGAAAGCAGTTGCAGTGCGCAAGCCTAAGAATGTGACTGAACTGGAGGCTTTTGCCCATGACAAATGGGCGAAGATACCCGTAGATCGCTGTAAGACACTTGTGTCAAGCTATGCTTCACGTTTACAAGCTGTTATAACTGTAAAAGGATGTTGTACTAAGTACTAAGATTGAATGTCACTTGGGGGTTGAATAAAACTGATAATGATGTGAGCACAGAAAAGACATTTGTGGTTATTTCATTATAAATGTTATGTTATATTTGTCTGACCTACACGTGCCTCTTTGATTTAATTGTAAGCAAGATGACTGACTGATCAAAATCAATGTCAAACTGGCCAAAACACTCAATTTCAGTGGGGGTTGAATAATTTTGA
Organism: Leptobrachium leishanense; assembly: GCA_009667805.1. Classification (NCBI taxonomy): domain Eukaryota; kingdom Metazoa; phylum Chordata; class Amphibia; order Anura; family Megophryidae; genus Leptobrachium; species Leptobrachium leishanense. The sequence goes on along the minus strand of CM019066.1, from coordinate 3,071,854 downwards.
AACAACTGTATAATATATATATATATATACAGTCAGGTCCAGAAATATTGGGACATCGACACAATTCTAACATCTTTGGCTCTATACACCACCACAATGGAGTTGGAATGAAACAAACACAATGTGCTTTAACTGCAGACTGTCAGCTTTAATTTGAGGGTATGTACATCCAACTCAGGTGAACGGTGTAGGATTTACAGCAGTTTGCAGATGTGCCTCCCACTTGTTAAGGGACCAAAGGTAATGGAACAATTGGCTTCTCAGCGGTTCCATGGCCAGGTGTGTGATATTCCCTCATTACCCCAATTAAAATGTGCAGATAAAAGGCCCAGAGTTCATTTCAAGTGTGCTATTTGCATTTGGAATCTGTTGCTGTCAACTCTCAAGATCAGAACTGTCACTATCAGTGAAGCAAGCCATCATTAGGCTGAAGAAACAAAACAAACCCATCAGAGAGATAGCAAGAACATTAGGCGTGGCCAAAACAACTGTTTGGAACATTCTCAAAAGGAAGGAATGCACCAGTGAGCTTAGCAACACCAAAAGACCCGGGAGACCACGTAAAAAACAACTGGTGGATGACCGAAGAATTCTTTCCCTGGTGAAGAAAACACGCTTCACAACAGTTGGACAGATCAAGAACACTCTCCAGGAGGTAGGTGTATGTGTGTCAAAGTCAACAATCAAGAGAAGACTTCACCAGAGTGAATACAGAGGGTACACCACAAGATGTAAACCATTGGTGAGCCTCAAAAACAGGAAGGCCAGATTAGAGTTTGCCAAACAACACCTAACAAAGCCTTCACAGTTGTGGAACAAGATCCTATGGACAGATGAGACCAAGATCAACTTGTACCAGAGTGATGGGAAGAGAAGAGTATGGAGAAGGAAAGGAACTGCTCATGATCCTAAGCATACCACCTCATCAGTGAAGCATGGTGGTGGTAGTGTCATGGCGTGGGCATGTATGGCTGCCAATGGAACTGGTTCTCTTGTATTTATTGATGATGTGACTGCTGACAAAAGCAGCAGGATGAATTCTGAAGTGTTTCGGGCAATATTATCTGCTCACATTCAGCCAAATGCTGCAGAACTCATTGGACGGCGCTTCACAGTGCAGATGGACAATGACCCAAAGCATACTGAAAAAGCAACCAAAGTGTTTTTGAAGGGACAGAAGTGGAATGTTATGCAGTGGCCAAGTCAATCAGCTGACCTGAATCCCATGGAGCATGCATTTCACTTGCTGAAGACAAAACTGAAGGGAAAATGCCCCAAGAACAAGCAGGAACTGAAGACAGTTGCAGTAGAGGCCTGGCAGAGCATCACCAGGGATGAAACCCAGCGTCTGGTGATGTCTATGTGTTCCAGACTTCAGGCTGTGATTGACTGCAAAGGATTTGCAACCAAGTATTAAGAAGGGAAAGTTTGATTTATGATTATTATTCTGTCCCATTACCTTTGGTCCCTTAACAAGTGGGAGGCACATCTGCAAACTGCTGTAAGTCCTACACCGTTCACCTGAGTTGGATGTACATACCCTCAAATTAAAGCTGACAGTCTGCAGTTAAAGCACATTGTGTTTGTTTCATTCCAACTCCATTGTGGTGGTGTATAGAGACAAAGATGTTAGAATTGTGTTGATGTCCCAATATTTCTGGACCTGACTGTATATATATATATATATATATATATATATACACACCAAAGAATAATCTGCAACACCAACAAAGGGTTAATAATTCAAAAGGTTATTTATTGAGACCATTACTATTCGGTCTCAAAAAATAACCTTTTGGGTTATTAACCCTTTAGCAGTGTTGCGGATTATTCTTTGGTTTATACATGTTATTACAACCTTAGTCCAGCTCCTGACCATATCTATATTTATTTATTTTTGTAATGTTGGGGTGCGGGGCCCATATACATAGTGTCCCCCCTTCAATTGGATGGTTTCCTGCAAAAACATAATATTAAGTATTATAATATTTAACCACTTGGCTTCTAAGGACGCGCTCAGTGTATCCAGCCAAGTGGTTCTCCTGTGCTATGGACGTGCTAAGCAGGAAAACCGATCACTGCAGCCCCCGGTGCGGGCTGACATCCTTGATGTCAGCCCAGTCTCCGGGACCCAGGTGGGCAGGAATAGAGTCATCGCTCCTGGCGCGATGACGTCTATTCCAGGCACCCCCCGCCAGTGCAGGAAAGGTGCCTGAAAGGGAGGGGGGGTCCTTTGGACCTCTCTCCCTCCCGATCTGCTTGGGGTAGACAAAAAAGGCAAGCACCGCTTTGAAGGGCTGCCTTTAAACCCAACAGTTGCTGGAACGCAGTCCCCTCCCGGAGCTGGGACATCTTGGATGTCAGCCAAACTTCCAGGATCTCCCCCTGCCGACTGGCGTCATCGCACATAGCGCGATGACGTCGGTTTGGAAGTTAACCCCTTGCTGCCACCTATGGTGGAGATAGGGGCTACAATGAACCCCTTTATCCTGTTTTGAGGAAGCTAGGGGTTAATGTTTGGTATAATTAGAACAGCCAGAGCATTGCCTTTCCAATGATACCAAACATGACCATGTAAAATGAAAAGTAGTAAAAATAAAAAAAATAAAAAAGAATAAGAAAAAGTTTTTTATTTTTGTTTTATTAATGCAGCAATATTGTTCACATTTCAATTATAATGTGAACAATGATGCTGCACTAACGATTTTTTCTATGGGGGCGTTTGCTAAAAATCACGTAATTTCCCCCGCAAAAAATGTAACAAGTCCCCATTTCTAATTTTTTTTAACAAGCACACCCCGTAAAAAATATAACCGCAAACGCTCGCATGATAAGAAAATGTGAAGAAAAAAAAAAAAACTTTACACACTGTAAATTATTGAAAATTCAAATTTTATTGCATTTTTTGTTACAGTATTCAGGCAGGACATGACATATACCTATATAGTAATGATATATTACGAATCTACCGAGTCTGCCGGAAAGAACGATATATAATATGTCTGGGTCATATAATAAAACATGGCTCCAAATCGCGTTTAAACATGATGAGCGAAACCGGTAAAAATGAGCTCCGCACGCAGAGGTGAAATGGCTCAGCAGTGAAGGGGTTGATATGTGGGTAAAAGTTTCTTGATCCAGGGAGAAATCTGACCAACATTCTGGGGTCAAGACGGAATTTTTTCCCAGTGTGTTGCACATTGGCGAGCGCTTCAGACTTTTGCCTTCTTTCGGATCAACAGCAGTAGGTGAGGTGTGAAAGGCTGAACCCGATGGACGCACGTCTTTTTTCAGCCTATGTAACTATGTATTTTAGTTATAAATACACCAGTTTTTTGGATCATACTAATATTGCAAAATGTTATTAACTAACCACCATAGCTTGTCTTTGTTCTGTCGACAATAAACTGCAGCGTTTTGCCAAAATGGAAATTCAAGCAGTGGCAGGAGAAGCTTCATCAATGAATCTTCTGCTGCTGTTTGAGTTTTCATTTAAAAATGACAAAGTTTATTGTCTCATAAACCGTGTTGATGAGTTAATAACCCACTACGGGTCCTCTTCCAAAGTTGACGCCAACATGGAGACGGTAAGCAGGAAAACCTGCGCGTGCCTTTGCAGAATCATTTAACGCCAGCTTCAAGAAGGTGATAATATTTTTGCTTTTGGGGCCTGAGGGTAAATAGTGCCTGTACTTTGTAATACCTCACTTGTCGAGACACTAATATGATATTTTTCTCGCCATGTTAAGGAGAGGAGACGCTAAAGTACAGTAAGCTTAGACAAGCTGAGAAGCGCAAAACCTTTTCACCCCAGTATAGCGTCAGGATTGGAATATCGATGCCAGACGATAAACTTACTTATCCTAGCGCTAATTATTACATATCGAGACACAAGCTTCGCAGTCGCACCAACTATGGAATAGAGGCCTATGTATTTACAGGCTGGATTACAGAAAATGCATGCAGATGTTTCTGCTTCTCAAAAAACATTCTTTGTCTTCATTTAACCATTGTCTGTTCCTGTCATCTCTTCCACTCCCTGCACAGACTCTTCAGGATGCAGATGTTCCTGCTACAAGATTAGCTAATTGCAGCAATGACGTGGGTGATGGGTGGGCAGCACCTGGCACACTCAGCCTGCGAGCCTCTGCAAGGATCTTCAGAAATCCAAAAGTGACGTCAATAAATCACCTGCTCGGTGTACCGAGGGCTCCCCCAAAACACAGGTCAGCAATCACACAATGGCATTGTAGCAAACCAAATGTTATCTTTTCCGTTCACCATCTCTCTCTAGCCTTTATCTTTTATAGCAAGATCCACTCACTGCAACAATATAACCACACAAAGAAGAGTTATCCAGAAGGTACATTAACTCTTCACACCATCCAAATCAACCCAGGTTACAGGCCGATCCTCTTTATCTTCCCATGATGGATATACTCCTCGATGCGTATATTACTGGAGGCACTTATTTAGACTTTTATATCTAGTGCTAGTGAAGTGTAAGGTTGATTGCACAGGGTGCTGCTATCCTTAGACCATAAAAGAAACAGATTTATAGTGATAACTTTCTATGGACCACCATCATCTCAAGTATTTCTCCTTTCTATCGATAGGCCAAGAACAGGAAGAACCCCAGCTCAAAGCTAAAAAAAGTGGCATCACTAGGGTTGGTGTCACCCGGTGCAGTAATTTATGGTGTCACCCCGCCCCCTCGAGTTTTACGGATTTTTTTAACTACTCTTACTCATAAATCAGTACTCCCATATAAAACTGAATGCTCATGCACAGCGCACATTACTGTAAGGTTTATTGCTGTGGAGCTCGCTCATATGCTCACACAAATTTTTGCCAACTGCCAGCAAGTACGGTGCCTGTTCAAAGGCAGTGAAAGTGAAAGCACACATGGATATATATTGCCCACAGCAGCTCTGGATATATTGCCCCCAGCAGCTCACCCATGGATATATTGCCCCCAGACCAGCTCACACATGGATATATTGCCCCAGACCAGCTCACACATGGATATATTGCCCCCAGACCAGCTTACAAATGGATATATTGCCCCAGACCAGCTCTCACATGGATATATTGCCCCCAGACCAGCTCACCCATGGATATAGCCCCAGCTCTCATGGCTATTGCCCCAGCTCTCATGGATATGCCCCCAGCACACATGGATACTGCCCCAGCTCACATGAATACTGCCCCAGCAGCTCTCATGGATATGCCCCAGCAGCTCTCATGGATATGCCCCAGCAGCTCTCATGGATATGCCCCAGCAGCTCTCATGGATAATTCCCCAGCAGCTCCCATGGATATGCCCCAGCAGCTCTCATGGATAATGCCCCAGCAGCTCTCATGGATAATGCCCCAGCAGCTCTCATGGATATGCCCCAGCAGCTCTCATGGATAATGCCCCAGCAGCTCTCATGGATAATGCCCCAGCAGCTCTCATGGATAATGCCCCAGCAGCTCTCATGGATATGCCCCAGCAGCTCTCATGGTTAATGGCCCAGCAGCTCTCATTGATATTGCCCTAGCAGCTCTCATGGATATACTGCCCCCAGGACCCAGCTCACCTCCTGCCACCGCCGCCGTGTTCGGCTCCCTCTGAGCGTCCGGTGGCATGGAGCTTGGGCGCTCGTCTGGGGGAGCCACATGACCAGCCGCGATCTTGCAAGAACTCGGCTGGTGACGTGGTTCCCCCATGTGAGCGCCGAAGCTTCGGACGCTCGCAGGGAGCCGAACACTGCATCGCAGGGTGAGACACCCGCCCTTAGGGTGACACCGTCACCAAAGACTTTGATTACATTTAATTTGAAATCAAAGTCTTGGTGACGGTGTCACCCTAAGGGCGGGTGTCACCTGGTGCGGGCCGCACCCCACACCCCCACCTAGCGATTCTAGTGGCTCAAAAAATCTAGCGCTCCCATCATTTGTAGTATATACACCTGCCAAAAAAAAAGTTACCACCTACCATTCAAGTCTGTTAGGATCTGGGGTTGCTTCAGATAGTCAGCACTAGGCTCAGCAATTTCACACATAGATTGGCCACCGCACAGTCCAGAACTTAACCCCACTGAGAATCTTTGGGATAATGTGCTGGAGAAGACTTTACGCAGCGTCCGACTCTCTCATCATCAACACAAGATCTTGGTGACAAATTAATGTGACTCTGGACGGGAATAAATGCTGTGACATTGCATGAGGAACCAACGCTACGGTGAAAGTGCCATAATCCGAACAAAGAGAACTCCAATGAAATATTACAGTTTGTGACTTTATTTTTGGCCAGGTTTTGTGTGTATAAATATATACACACCAACACACACAGACGTTGAGCACCCCTAACCCAGAATGCTCGGGATTTTGGAGTTTTCCGGTTTTCAGTCGGGATTCAAAAGTTGGAAGGAAGGTCGGACGAGGCAGGGAAGTCACGAAATGTACGCTGTAGCAGCACCAGTGAGAGACATGCTAGGAGACGCTGCATATTGCTTGTGAGGAACCTACTGAGCAGCACCAGCATGTCTCTTGCTAGTCCTCTACAACAGGTCCTACACTGGAGCAAATCCCTCGCTAGCGTTCTGAAACACTCTGCAGCACCACACACAAAGATGGGCTGGAGGGGAACCTGGCAGGAAGGTAAGGTCTGTATCTGAAAAGATCTGAAAAATTCCACATTAAGGATTCTTCCGGATTTCTGACTTCTTGATATAGAATGACGAACTTGTGTATATTATTATTATTGTCATCATTTATATAGCACCAACAGTTTCCGCAGCGCTTTACAATAACCAAAGGGAACGAGATACAGATAAACAGACATAGGATGGAAACAAGAGGCGTAGAGGGCCCTGCTCATAGGAGCTTACAGTCTAGAGGGATTGGGGTTGAGGAAGACCAGGGGAATTTTACGGAGCAGCAGGATCATTAGTTCCAGTGGTTTGGGAATGGTGGGGCCATTGAAGCAGCTTCAATCATGTGTGAGTAGGTGAGCAGGGGGATGAGTTGCATCAGTGATGTGGTACGCTAATCTGAAGAGATGGGTTTTGAAGGATTTCTTGAAGGCCTGAAGATTAGGGCAGAGTGTGATAGGGTGAGGTAAGTCATTCCACAGGACCGGAGCTGCCCTTGAGAAATCTTGGAGGTGAGAGTTGGCTGTGCAGGCGTAGATAGATGACAGGTGGAGGTCGCCCTCCAACCGGAGTTGTCTAGACCTGATGTGTTTGTGAAGTAACAAAGACATGTAAAGAGGGGTTGAGTTACTAAGCGTGAGCGTCAGTATTTTAAACTGTATACAGGAAGCCAATGGAGGGACCGGCAGAGGGGGGAGGTACGCGAGGAGCTTCTGGTGAGAAAAATAAGCCTGGCGTCTGCATTCATTACAGATTGCAAAGGGGCAATACGGGAGTTGGGGAGGCCAATGAGGAGCGAGTTGCAGTAATCAAGTCGTGAAATGATAAGAGTATGAACCTGCACCTTCACGGTATCCGGCGTCAGAAAGGGATGGACACGGGCGATGTTCTTGAGTTGATAGTAACAAGATTTGGTCACTGTCTGGACGTGGGGAGAGAACGTTAGGTCAGAATAGAAAGTGACACCAAGGCAGCGAGCTTGAGGCATATCTATATATCAATATGTATAGCTATATCTATTAATATTAAATTATCAGAACTTTAGAGAAAAATACCTCAAATCCCCAGCTTATGAAATTTGTCGTTTCCTAAATAGTGTCTCGCTGCATTAAAATGAGGAAGGACATAAAGGTTAAAATTTGCATCAATGCCCATTGTTTTTACACAACATTTTACATTCCGCTACATTAGAATACTGAAAGTTCAGCACAAGCTGCCCATATTCTCTTTTACTGGTATTGAACTTATTGCAAAAACCATACTGCCGTCTGTATACTTTGGGAAAAACTTTAAAATTAATAAAAATTGCTTTGGGGAAAAAAGTAAAGTAACATTTTATCCAGCAGGCGGTTTCAGAAAATCTGTCCTCTTGAATGAGTTTTTAAACCCTGCGATGTATTTCCTCATTAGAAGTGGCACGTCGATTAATACACTAATATGACAAAAACGCAAGCTGTGTGTTTTGGCACGCACAGAGTGCAGGAAAGTCAGACTATTTTTAGTTTTACTCCGATTTTCTGGGTACTGGATAGGATTTAATTGGAAAATAAAAATCTATTTAAAGGTCCACTAGGCCACTGATGTAGCTGTTATATCAGTGACATATAAGTAAGTGTAGCTGCGATGTCATATGTCAAGAGCCTAATCCCGATTCATGTCTAGAGCTCTCCAGAAAGTACAATAGGAGCTCAATGAAGGTCTTCCTGCACTGTCATGTGTTTAGTAAAACTGGAGTATAACGCTCAGATACTGATACAGTTTATAGACCTTCCCTAGAAACACGGTGTACAAAAATACTGAAATTTGGGGTTAGAGCAGCGTTTCCATACCTGTCCTCAGGACCCTTGGCCAGGACAGATTTTGCAGATCACCTTGGGGAAATGCAGACTGAATCCTGCAATCACTGAGCAGCAAATCATATACCCTGTGCTGTGCTTCACATATCTGCAAACCTGGCGAGACAGAGGGTCCTGAGGACAGGTTTGGGATACACTGGCTTACAGACATTCAGGTCCTCGCTGTGAAATAATGAGCCTTATTACCTATTATTGCCTTGTCCTGGTTAGGGATGAGCCGAACACCCCCATGTTCGGTTCGCATTCGAACTCAAACAATTTCAAAGTTCGAGTTCGAACTCGAACACGAACTCAATGCAAGTCAATGGGACTCAAAAGTTTGATTTTTAGAGTGCTGTCCAAGAGGGCATAAATGCAAGATATTTGCCATAAAAGGTGTATGGGGATCCGGGTAGTGCCCTGGGGGACAGGAAACAAGGACAAAAAGTTTTAAAAAAAAGTTTTTAAAGTAACAGTGAGTTTTCCATAAAATAAGGGTTAAAAATAAAAACGAAAAATTCCTTCAACTATCATGCCTAGGAGGTCCCCATAACCTGCCCGTGACGTGGCGGATTTTTAGGATGTATATAAACATTTAAAAACAAACAAAATGACATTTCAAATGACGGTAAACGGTTTTCCTTTAATCTATTCATAAACAACTGCTTGGGGCGGCAGTCTGTATGAAAGGGGGAGACATTTTAGTACACGCATAACAAGTTTAGTGATTTTTCGGCTAAATTATGGTGAAACTTATGCAGGCTTTGGATGAAAGTAACAATAGGTGCTTTAAAATTGGGCCTTTAGTGTCGGCAACAGTGCAGTCACACCGTAACCCCTCTGTGGTATTGTGGAAGAGTGCAGAGTTGGACCCTGCGGTCCAATATTAAAATTATATGACTCTGGTACAGGTGTCAGTGGCAGTGCACCCAAATATTTTGCCTTTGGTGGCAACAAGAGCCTTCACACCGTCAGTGGCGTCACTTGGGTTGGTGTCACCCGGTGCGGTAACCCATGGTGTCACCCCCCCCCCGACTTTTACGTTTATTTTTATTTTTTTAACTACTCTTACTCATAAAGCAGTACTCCCATATAATACTGAATGCTCATAATACACGGCGCACATTACTGTGAGGTTTAAAAAAAAATCGAGAAATAGAGAGACTCTTTACTACAGAATATAATAATAAACGGTTTATTAGATATTGAATTAAAACGGGAACATTTTTAACATTGAAGTCTATGGGGCAAAACATTTCCCACACCTAATACACGAAAATGTCAAAGATCACGAAAAAAAGTCGATACGAAAAACGAGCCGAAACGAACTGAAATGGAAATCGGCTGAAACGATCCGAAATAAAAATTGTCAAATTAAAACGAGCTTAAACAAAAATTTTATATCAACACGCAGACCTATATAGGACACGCAGACCTATATATACGTATATATCAACACACAGATATATATATACACCCACCCACAGACCTCAGACCATATATACACATACGCACATGGGGTGGCATGTGGACAATCTCAACTAAATGCGCACCCCCCCCCCAATTTGGCTGATCCCTCCAGAAGAAATGTTGAACCCGACAGAGCAGAGAATATATATATTATTCTCTGCTCTATCGGGTTCAACATTTCTTCTGGGGGGATCAGCCAAATGGGGGGGGCAATTAGTTGCCAAAATGTGTGTGTAATACAAGTCCGGATATATATATTTATAAGAATATAGATATATATCATATATTTATAAGAATATATATATATTATATATATATATATATATTATATATATATATATTTATTACCTGCCATTACCTTCCCCTATAAACTTGCTAAAAATATACACACAAAAAAACAAACCACTGCCTAAGACCCCGCGCAGCCCACATGCCACCCCCTCTACCTGGCTGAATGTATCGAATATATATAATTAAATACATTCAGCCAAGTAGAGAACGAAAAAAAAAGTTTTATTTTATGTTCCCAGGGACATTTAAAAAAGTCCTCAGATTTTTTTTTTTTAGAAATGTGTCGCCTTACCTTAGCCTGGTGGTCAGTGGGGGCTCCCTGGATCCTGGTGGGGGCTGGGGGGGTTTGCTGTGGCCGCAGTGGCTCTCTCCCTGCGCTGCTTGTCTCTGCCTCATGGACCCGGGTGGCTAGCCCGCACAGTCGCAGCTCTGTCATCTGGCGGCCGCATGCTCCTTGCTCCTCAATGCTCCTCAAGGGGATCCTTGGGAGGCCCCTGCAGGCTGCCCTCTACAGTGTCTGATTAGAGGGCCGTGTCTGCCTGATGTTTTAGTAACAAGAATGTTTTATCCCATAGGCTTCAATGTTAAAAATATTCAATTTTTAATTCAATATCTAATAAACCGTTGCTTATAATATTCTGCAGTAAAAGTCTCTTTATTTCTAGATTTTTAGTATTTTTTAAGCATATTTTAAACTTTTTTCAAATTTTTTTTTTTTCGAACTTTTGGCGAACAAAGAACATCCCAAAAAGTTCGATGTTCGCGAACCTTCGAACTGCCAATGTTCGAATCGAACTCCGAACTGATCGAACCGAACAGCTCATCCCTAGTCCTGGTTCACCAAAACCTTGGCTGTATTCCAAGTTGATCGTTATCGATAGTGCAAGGTACAGTGATGACTGGTGTCCCCATTGATCATACTGAACACTCCCCAGTGATCATACTGATCACCTTACTACTCATATCAGATTACTATGCTAAAGGGGTTATTCAAAGAGAGCCGAACCGGCCGCCGAATTGCACCGAAAGGTGAATTTCACCGTAGGTTGCAATATTGTAGCAATTCAGCTATTCAAAAAGCTAGCAATTCATCAAATATTACTAAACGTACAGCAAAATACAATGCAATTCACCCATAGAGAAGTAACGGTTAATCTATTCAGGGAACGCCGAACAGCAGAGAAAAGTTTGCAAAATGTCTAGATTGTCGGTGGTTTCATTCGACAGCTTTAAAACAGGCGAATCCCATAGTTTTATTCTTTTCATTTACAGCAAAAAGTATTTTTATTAAATTATTTAGAATTTTTTTAGCAAAATTTTTGGTTCAGATTTTTTTTTAAGTGTCTTTTTTTTATTCTGTAACAGACCTTTTTTTTTATTATTCATAGGACCTTATTTCCATGCATAACTTTTGTTTAAAGCGCTTCTAAAAGTTTTTGTTTTTTTTACCTCTGTTAAGCAGCTGGTCGTCTTTTTTCCACAGCTGGTCGGTTGTTTCCGACGGAGTTCGGCAGTCTATTCAGTGTGTTGTTGGCTGCTCAAGGATGTGTTCGGCGGTTTGTTTGGCTGGTCGTCAGTTGTGTTCAGGGGGGATTGCTGCGGCGTTCAGCAGTTTTTCAGATCGATTCAGTGATTGATGTGGTGGGTTTATTGGTGGTGTTCAGTGGATCGATTCGGCACACTTCAGGGACCCTGCGGTGAATACTGAATTCACCACAGGGTTGACACATTGAGGTCGCCGCAGTACTTTTAATGAAAAAGAGCACCGAAATTTCAGTGCTCTTTTAATAATGCCCCCTTCTGTTAAACATGCAACCTATGGAGCGACAGGGAGAAATGGCTCCCGGATATTAATATTCTTTGTTTGTATACTTCACACAGAACATCCTATAAAAGGACTCAATGTGGATTCTGGCATTTTAACTCATTATCATAACGTCACATAACATTCAAAATTCTGGCTGATGTTTTGTTTCTTCTTGGTCTCTCTTCTTTTTTTTCTTGTGTGTCTCTTTCAGCCTTCACGGTTTTGTATTTTTGTTTTTCCTTTTTTTTTCTTCTTTCAAGTTGTAGGATTTTATCTCTGTTTTATTATGGGCCCAAGATCGCTCATGTGTTTATTTTCCCATTTCGAACATACCATTTGACTCTCACGTATTACGATGTCTAAACCCCTACCCATGTGACCCTTATTGTCTTAATGTTCAATTCTAGGAACTGATCAGTAAGCTTCCAGACCTGAGGAAGAGAGTAACACTCTCGAAAGCTTGCCTTTTAAATGTAACGTTAGTCCAATAAAAAAGGTATCACTACCTACCGCTATACTAGTGATTTTTAAAATCTATCATTAATACAATGTAATCCATTGATGTCCTGAAGGTATCCTAAGACAAAGATGCAGCTTTTAAGTGTCTCCAAACAATTATGAGGTAAAAAAGTCACGTCTTTGAAAAAAACACTCCGATTCGGACACGGTCAAATTGGACTCCTGTTAAATTTGTCCTTGGCTGAATTTTGACAGTCCAATATCAGTTGCATCTGAATTGGATACTTCAGATGAAATAGAGTGTCATCCTCTATTAGAAATTAGGGTTAGAAGCTAGGGTTAGGGATAGGTTACTATTTGTGCTTGATTCAGTGTTAGAGTTAACCTAAAGCAGGGATGTCCAAACTCCGGCCCGCCAGATGGTCCTGAACTATAACTCCCATGCTTCTCCATCCATCTAATGCAGTCAGAGATTTCTGGGAGTTGTAGTTCAGGAACATCTGGGTGGCCGGAGTTTGGACATCCCTGACCTAAACCATAACATTGTGCTCCATAGGTATCAGATTCTGCCCCTTCAAACGAAAGGGTAGAATCTGGTACCTTAAAATGGGGCAGAATGTTAGTATTAGGGTCGAAAGGTTGTAGTTGGGGTCCAGAGCATGGTGTGACGTGTATTCTGAATAAACAACTCCTTATTGGATCCACACTCGAAAGCCCAGTCATCTTATGGTTTTGTTCTTCCCTTGTGAGACACATAGCAGTGGACGGCAGAGACTGATAAAGTTACATATAGTTTGAAAATGAATGAAAGTCCCTTTAAGCTCAAGAAAAGTTAAAGAATCCTTAAAGCTGTAGTTATAGGATGTTAGCATGATGAATGGCGTTACCGTGATACATTGTGTCTTAAAATAAGCTATAGGACCTAGGTACATATGACATGAGGTGTGCCTGGCTAAGCAGCAATCATTAACTTGTTGATGTCACAGGTGGCTTGAATGATGATACAGAGGGAGGTGACGAGGTTATGTATTTTTAGAATACTCTTTGACATTTGTAGGTATTACTGCATAGCTGCTATGTCCAAAGTCAGGATAAATCTAAAGGAAATCACTCCCTTTATATATGTTTGTAAAGAGATGCTCACTTATAAAGGGAGGGATTCCCTGCCAAATGAGCCCAACTTATTATGGGCACAGCAGGTAACATAAATGATGGAGAACCGATATCAGAGTGTTGTGCTTGCAATCGGTACTACATTAGAAGATACAAATATATACGTAATGTAGCAGTGTACTAGCCATCGTAGGCAGGTTTTTCAAGCTCTCAATTATAAACACAGGGTCCTGGTCCACTCTTTACATTAACAACCGGAACCATGATGCATAATGGCTCCAGCAGTTAACAATTAGAGCTGCTACTCTAACCTTGCCACTGGCTCTTTACTGTTGTTTACAGATCCTATACTTTGCATTGGAGCTGTTTATTTATTTATTTATAAAGGATTTTACCAGGAAGGATACATTGAGATTTCTCTCATTTTCAAGTATGTCCTGGGTTCAAGAACATTGAAATGTTACAGTCGTTACAGAAATACAAAGTAATACAATGCAAGATATTGCGCCTAGGTGGAGAAGAACAAGCAATCCAAGGTAGCTTTTTCTTGTCCCCTGGAGTTGATATTTCTGATAGAAATATCGAGTGCCAGAACCAGATGTTGAATGATTTTGCAATGTTACTTAATACAATAAAATAACCCCAAAAAATCTCATACTTCCATCTGATCCCATGGTGGAGAGGGCATTGTGATCCACCCCTTCTCACCATGAACATCAGAAGACTGATAACAAGTAGTTCCCAGGTCACTCCACATTTTCCCTACAGGTTCTGCATGATCCTGCTGGTTAGAACTCACACAGAGCTTGTGGTAGGTTTGCACTGTGCTCCATGGCGTCCTATTTATTAAAGGAGACAATACCGGTGGCAGCATGGAGGGCCACATCCAGTATCTGTTTGCACTTCCCTATTATTCTGAGGCTGATGCTGAAACAGGGGCTGGGTTATTATTATTATTATTCTTAATTTATAAAGCGCCAGCATATTCCACAGCGCTGTACAATAAGCACAGTATAGACAGGGTTACAATACATTGAACAACATTTGACAAACAGTACAGGAGGAGATGAGGGCCCTATTCCCGTAGGAACTCACAATCTGGGAGGGTTGGGGTTGGAAACAGGAGGAGAGGACTGTAAGGTGAGAGTGATTGATGGTTGCGTCAGTGAGTTGGGTGGTAGGCTTCCCTAAATAGGAATGTTTTAAGGGAGCGTTTGAAGGAAGAGAAGTTAGGGGACAGTCTGACAGTACGAGGGAGAGCGTTCCAGAGAATGGGGGCTGCGCGTGAGAAATCCTGCAGTCTATCATGGGAAGAGGTGATGCGGGGAGAAGCTAGGCGCACTGTTTGACCTTAGGGAGCGGGCTGGGGTGTATTTGGTGATTAGTGAGGACAGGTAGTGGGGAGCTGAGTAAGGCTAGGGTCAGACGAACGCATTTTCGCGTTGTCTGTGAAAAAGTGCGTTCGAACGAATGGACGCATTTTTTCACGGAGTACGCGATAGCGGTCATACGATGCGCATTTGCGTTCGTGATTTTGTATGGATCATCAATAAAACACTTTTTGCATCTGAACGTTATGTTGGCCGGACATTAGCAGTGTCTGACATCTCCAAATCACTCACACACGCCGCTATGCGGACGCAGCGCACTCTGTACGTCCGTACTAGCGGTTTGACGTTCGACAAAATGCGTTCGTTTGCCACTTGCGTTGCGCAGCCGGACTTTCGTGCAACCGTACTTCGTATATTGGCCGTCATTGCCCGTCATTTGCTGCTAGTGCGGCCGTAATTAAGTGCGCCAGAACGCACGTTTAAAGTGCGCTAGTCTGACCCTAGCCTTAGTGAGGGTTTTGTAGGTAAGGATAAGGATTTTGAACTTAATTCTGCAGTGGATGGGGAGCCAGTGAAGGGACTCGCAGAGGGGAGCGGCAGAGACAGAGCGGCGGGTGAGGTGAATTAGCCTGGCGGAGGCGTTCAGGATGGATTGTAGGGGGAGAGGCGGGACAGAGGGAGGCCAGATAAGAGATTATTGCAATAGTCGAGTCGGGAGATTACCAGGGCGTGTATGAGTTGTTTTGTGGTGACAGCAGTAAGAAATGGCCGAATTCTGGAAATATTACGCAGTTGGTATCGGCAGGAGGAGGAAAGAGACTTGATGTGGGGGATGAAGGAAAGAGCAGAGTCAAGTGTAACTCCAAGACAGCGAACTTGGTTTGATGGGGAGATGGTGATACCATCCAACGTGATAGAGAAGTCAGGAGGTGGGGAGGCATTGGAGGGAGGAATAAGTAGGAGTTCAGTCTTTGACATGTTGATCTTTAGGTGGTGGGAGGTCATCCAGGAGGAGATGCCAGATAAACAGTCACTGACTTTTGAAAGGACAGGGGGAGAGAGATCAGGGGTAGAGAGGTAGATCTGAGTGTCATCAGCGTAGAGGTGGTAATTAAAGCCAAAGCTGTTGATGATTTTGCCCAGGGAGGAGGTGTAGATGGAAAAGAGCAGAGGACCAAGGACAGAGCCTTGAGGTACACCAACAGATAGAGGCAATGAGGAGGAGGAGTTACCAGCAAAGGACACACAGAAGGACCTGTTGGATAAATAGGAGTCAACCCAAGCAAGTGCAGTGTCACCGAGACCCAGAGAGTTGAGGGTCTGTAGAAGGAGGGGGTGGTCAACTGTGTCAAAAGCAGCCGAGAGGTCAAGCAGGATGAGAATAGAATAGTGGCTGTGTTTTTTAGCAGTTAGGAGGTCGTTGGTGACTTTGGTGAGGGCAGTTTCAGTTGAGGGTAGGGGACGGAAGCCAGATTGCAGGGGGTCAAGTAGGGAATTGGAGGACAGGAAGAGGGAGAGGCGGTTGAAGACTAGTTTTTCTAAGAGCTTTGATGTGAAGGGAAGCAGGAATACAGGGCGGTAGTTGGATGGAGAGTTGGGATCTAGGGATGTTTTCTTTAGTAAAGGGGTAACTAGCGCGTGTTTGAAGGCGGATGGAAAGGAGCCAGTGGAGAGAGATAGGTTGAAGATGTGTGTGAGAGCAGGGGTGAGAGAGGAGGAGAGGGGAGGAATTAGATGTGAGGGAATGGGGTCGAGCGGGCACGTGGTGAGATGTGAGGAGGACAATAAGGAATTGACTTCCTCCTCAGTGGCTGGGAGGAAGCGGCAGAGGGTGGCAGAGGGGACCTCTGGGAGTGGAGGTGGCAGATAACTATCTTGTGTTGGGATGTTGCTTCTGATAGTTAAAGTTTTACTGAGGAAGTAGTCTGCCAGGTCTTGAGCGCTGAAGGCAGCTGTGGGGGGATGTGCAGGTGGGTAGAGGAGGGTGTTGAAGGTGGACCAGAGCCGTTTAGGGTTGGAGGACAGCGTAGATATAAGAGATGAGAAGAAGGATTGTTTGGCCAAGTGGAGGGCAGAGGTGTATGATCGGAGAATAAACTTGAAGTGAACAAAATCAGCTTCAGAGCGGGATTTCCTCCAGGCACGCTCTGCATTGCGGGAGCATCTTTGCAGGTAGCGAGTCTGGAGGGTGTGCCAGGGCTGAAGCTGGCGGCGTGGGGCCTTACAGAGTCGAAGAGGAGCAAGAGATAAGCACAGTGTTGTAGTGATTAGTGGCAGCATCAGGGCAGGTGAAGGATGAGGTATGAGGGAGGTGGTGAAGTAGGTTGGAGAATTGATGGGGGTCCACAGCATGTAGATTTCTGCGAGTGTGTGTGCGGGGTGGGGGAGCAGGGTGTTTAGGAAGTCCAGATAGGTTGAAAGAGAGAAGGTGGTGGTCAGAGATGGGGAAAGGGCGACATTTGAACTCAGAAATGGAGCAGAGGTTGGAAAAGACAAGGTCAATAGCGTGACCATCGCGGTGGGTAGGGAGGATGGAGGATTGTGTGAGTCCAAGGGAGGACGTGAGTGAAAGAAGTTTGGAGGCAGCAGGGGCGGAAGGATCATCAATGGGAATGTTGAAGTCCCCGAGAATTAGGCATGGAAGATTAGAAGACAGGACGTGAGAAAGCCAGGTAGCAAAGTGGTCAAGGAACTGGGAGGTTGGTCCCGGTGGGCGGTAGATGACTGCCACCCTGAGAGCCAGAGGAGAGAACAGGCGGATGCAGTGTGTCTCGAAGGAGGAGAAGGAGAGGGATGGGGTGGAGGGAGATGCTGGTAGGTGCAGGTGGGAGAGAGCAGGATTCCGACCCCGCCACCATTTCTCTCACCCGGTCTGGGGGTATGGCTCAAGTGTAGACCGCCATGTGAGAGAGCAGCAACGGAGGCTGTGTCAGAGGGAGTTAGGCAGGTTTCAGTTAAAGCTAGGAGGTTGAAGGAGTTTGAAAGGAAGAGGTCATGGATTGCTGTGAGTTTGTTGCACACAGAGCGAGCGTTCCAGAGGGCGCAGGAGAAAGAGGACAGGCGTTGAGGGATTATGGGAATGAGGTTGCTGGGCTTGCAGGGAGGTGATTTATGTGCGATGGAGATAGGATGAGAGGGAAGTATTGGATGTGTTGTGGGGCCAGGGTTAGGGGATATGTCACCTGAATAGAGTAACAGCAGGAGGGTGAGAAAGAGAAGGTGGGAATGGGATTTGTGGGAGTGTGAGTGATTGGCAGCACGAGAGATAGAGGGAGACCATGTTCTGAGGAAACACAGGAGCTCTTGCGAGGCCATCATGTGGGACGAGAGGAGGGAGGGAGAGATGCAGATAGTGTAGGGGTCGGTGGTAGAGGGGCAGGAGTTCCATTTAAGGAGAAAGGTAGAAGTAAAGAGAAGAAGTGTGAGAGAAAGCATGATATAGACGTGTGTTTACCTAGAGTAAAAAGTGGGCCTTGCAGTTCCTTCCTCCAGTCCCGCAACTCCAGGAAATCAACTCTGAACGTCCACTTAGGATGCCACTCAACTCCAGGAAATCAACTCTGAACGTCCACTTAGGATGCCACTCAACTCCAGGAAATCAACTCTGAACGTCCACTTAGGATGCCACTCAACTCCAGGAAATCAACTCTGAACGTCCACTTAGGATGCCACTTGGGGAGGTCACAAGAGCCAAGGCTCAAATGGAGCCAGTGTTAGTTGTTATATAGGGAGGACTGATTGCATTCAGGCAGTTAAACGGTAAACACCTGAAGCTGGATGGGCTGTGTCAATAGGGCAGGAGATTCACATGCTAATTAGCAAAGCAAATGGTGGAGAAAAACAAAAATAAATAAAAAAACAGAAAAAGACCAAGGTAACCTTACAATGTGGGTGCCTGCAAATACTGGGTGATGGGGGTCCTACCAGCAAAAGTATGCAGGCGATCAGTTGAGATGTGGGTGTCTGGATAATGGGTGATAATGTCTTACCAGCAAAAGTATGCAGGGGATCAGTTGAGATGTGGGTGTCTGGATAATGGGTGATAATGTCTTACCAGCAAAAGTATGCAGGGGATCAGTTGAGATGTGGGTGTCTGGATAATGGGTGATAATGTCTTACCAGCAAACGTATGCAGGGGATCAGTTGAGATGTGGGTGTCTGGATAATGGGTGATAATGTCTTACCAGCAAAAGTATGCAGGGGATCAGTTGAGATGTGGGTGTCTGGATAATGGGTGATAATGTCTTACCTGTGGAGAGAGGAGACACAGGAATTAGGGATCGTGATGGTGGATGGCATAGGGGATCTTGGATAAAACTCCAGGAAATCAACTCTGAACGTCCACTTAGGATGCCACTTGGGGAGGTCACAAGAGCCAAGGCAACCTATATGGTAAAAAAGGGAACTGGCAAAGGATGTCACCTCGTGCAGGTTTTTTCCCCATTACTGATTCTTTTTTGCTGGCAACCATGGAATAGGGCCAAATGAGATTAAAAGGACACTCAGTCTGCAGCGCTGTGTCCGGCTTCACATCATAGATACAAATCACTACATATTGAAAAGTTGTCTATAATTAGACCAAATAAGCGGCCCCCTAAGGCCTCCCTCAAACAGGGGCCTCAAATGATGGTATTTGTGTGTCATTTCAGTATCCACATGTTTGTATGATTACTGATATGCCACACAAATACCCTCCAACATTAAAATGCACCAACCTGCCTGGAGTGCTGTCTGAACCTTCATTAATAGTAGTTTTCTTGGGGCTAATTTCTGCATATTTGCATAATAATTGGGGCCTCGTAGTTGAGCTTCACCTAAGGCCTCCCTCTAGAGCCGCCTCTGTGCAGCAGTGATAAACTTTGGCTTGTTACGGCCTTCTGGTGGTTTACACTGGCAACATTAAACCAAAGTACAGGAAGTGTTAATTTACAGTAACCTGCCGGGAGCAAACTTTGCGGCTCATCTGGGACAGCAAGGAGAGGCATTAGCATTAACGAGTGTGCGGTTAACAATGACGTCCCCACTCGGCTCTCTGTGAATAGGGCCCTCTGCCTGATAATAGAAACCACATGAATGTATGTCTGCAAGTTATCGTGAGGTGGTTGCTCTTCTGGTCTACAACATCACCAAGCGATGAACTGGAATCAAAACCCCATGGATTTAAATCTCTGCAGGCATATTGAATCTCAAGCAGGAAGATAGTGGAAGGGAAATCCCTTGCGTCGAAAGGAGCTTAAAACAGAAGAGAATTAAAAAGAGAGACCATAACGACAGCCAAGTGTGATTTGGTTTTTATTTGACAGGAGTAAAATAGCATTTTGGGTCCTCCACCAAGGAAAGAAAACTACAGGAATGGCCAGTGACATATTCAGCTGTTTTAGGCTGCACAATCCTCATTATTTTTCACTTTGTGATTTCCCATAATCCTCTGCTGTCTACAATCCATGCCTTAAAACAACAAAAGATAACTCGATAGGCTGATCCCTCGGCTAATTCAAGTGAAATTCCAGTCACTGGGGGCGATTGCGTTTTCATCCCCCGGTGTTCGTGCACACAGAGCGTTCTGTTTTTGTTGATGTCGCAACCTGCGGCGCGTGACAATGGTGCGTTCTGTGCGCCGTGCACAATGGGTTAATTATGGCCCGCGTCCCTTCACATATCTCGATCGATGCTGACGAAAAGACCAGTAGCAGCTGGCAGGAAATGGGTAGGGAAGCTGACCACAGATAAACCGTAGGATGCTGAAGAGTTGCAGAAGATATCGTCTGGGACAGGAAGTCGGCTTGTCAGGCCGCAGCGGCTTGCTGAATACATCTGCAGTGCTAGCGAAGAATGTGGCCCTCAGATAATGGTCAGGGACACAGCTGTCAGTTTGCGATGAAGTAACTCCAAGGAAGCCCGAGGCCGTCTGTGGCAATGCGACGGATGTTGCTGTTTGATAGGATAAAGGCATGACTGTCATGGCCATGATATTAGCACATTCAACAATGTTTGATCAGCTTGTTTGTTGTTTTTTTTTCTCCTCTCCCTCTCTTTCCCTTTTTTTTTTTTTTTTAATCTCGCATTGCAGTATTAATAAAATGGCACGTATCCGCCGAGCTGGGGCTAAAACTATGGATCAGCACGTGGGAAATCTCCAGTGTTTTAGCTGGACTGACTTCGATTCCCAGCACTCTCATCCGGAGCTATAAAGGTGGCCATATCTGAAATACAAATGAATATGCAATAAGCATGACATACTGTATATATATATATAATATATATATATATATACTGCAAGTGGGTAAACAAGCAACAGGGGGCTCATATTTTCTGGCACCCGATACATTTGTTCTTGCTATACAATATATAGGTAGCAGAAATCTACAGTAACCGGTCATAACGCCCGACCTGCAACTGGAATACGATGAGAGCCGTTAATATTGAGTAGTGTTAAGGCTAACACGGCTAGAAAGGAATAGGGCCCGACGTTGTTTAAAGTAATCAGGCAGGATGTGTTTCCTAAGCACTTTTCTGTATGCTCTTTTATACAATTGTTACATCACTCTGTAACTTGATCATGATCCACCATTTATACTGTACGCGGTATATTTATACTTTTTATATATTTTTAACGAATCAGAGATTATCAGGGTTATTCAAAGAAAATTGAAAAGTGACCGCACGTTCGGTGACTTTTCGTTCTCTTCAATTCGGTGCGATTCGGCGATCCCATTTCGGCGACCCTGCGGTGTATTCAGCAAGCACCACAGGGCCATCGTAGTGCAGGGAAAAGCCACCGCAAACCCGACGAACACTCACCGCAAAACCCGGCGAACGCACACCGAAACCCACAAAAACATCTGGAATAACCCCGCCGGACACGCCGGAGAAACCCGAGCAGCCGCCGATCACAGCGCAGAGCAGCTTGAATGTTTGAAAAGTCAAACGCTGTTTGCAAAGAAACTACAGAACGAAAACGTCTGAAATTTATATATAAGGTCCAATGAATGATAATAAAAAGCAACGTTACAGATAAAAGAAAAAACGATTTAAAAAAAAACAAACGGAAAAAAAAAATTCCCAAAAAAATCCAGAAAATTGCCTGAAAGATCCTAAAAAAATCTATAAATAAAGAGACTTTTTACTGCGGAATATTATAATGAACGGTTTATTAGATATTGAATTAAAACGGGAATATTTTTAACATTGAAGCCTATGGGATTCGCCTGAATAAACCTGTTGAATGAAACCACCGAACAGCAAGGCAATTTGGCTACTTTTCACTGCTGGTTTTTATTCTCTGAATAGACGAAGCATTGCTTCTCTATGGGGGTTTCACTGCCCTCGAACAGGCACCGTATGTGCAGGCAAGTCGCCAACATTTGGCGAACTGCCTGCTCTCTGATTAGCCGAATGGCCAGGAAAGGTAACCGAACGCTGAATTTCACTGTTTGGTTACTTTCGGGCACAATTCGGAGCTCTTTGAATAACCCTGAATATGTTCTTAAATTTTATGAGTCTCTATACATCGATGCATTTATTACGTATTGTGCATTTTTATACTGCACATTGATATTATATCAGTATTTTACATCTACTCATTGTATATGTCTCTTAAGCTGATTTTGCTTACGGGCCTAGCAATTGATGTGATAGACTTTACTGTAATCCCATACATGCACCACAAGGATAGCTCTTTATTGTCTGTATGTATTTATACACGATTTTCTTGGTTGAAGTTTAATTGTGTGTGTCCTTTGAGGCAGCACCAAGTATAAAAGTTTAATATTGTATTCACTCTAGCGCCTCCACAGTATATATTACACTCCTTTGTTATGATGTGTTTCCTTGCCTCTTTTTACTATTATTCTGCTGTTGCAGAGGTATTTAGCTTAAAAGGGTCGCTACCACTTAACATAAGCTGTAACTAGATTACTTGCGCATTACAAATAAAACCACCTTATAAAAACACATTATAAAACATATTATAAAACAAATGCTGCTGGCATTTTCCTTTGTTTGAAGTAATTGCATGTAATAAGGAAAAAGGAAGTTAGGTTTTTATCTCGTTTCCATTTTGTGTATTTTTCCCATGATGTAACATTTACCAAAAGCTTTGCTTTATTGCTCTTGTTTATTTAATCTACATTATTTAACAGTTAATGAGGTGGGGGGGGTATTATATATATATATAATGTTTTTTTTAACCAGCTATGACATTCAGACTGCATCCCTTTGTCATTATTTCTTTACATTCCTTTTTGGTTTGATATAATGTTGTGAATAAATCCCATGATAATCTCTGAATCTAGTCATGAACCAAATATCCAGCTTGCAGTTTCAGGTCAGAGTTTGGGATTTCCCCTGATTTATTTATTTATATATATTTTTCAGTTTTCTATTTAGAGTACAAAACATCACTCGACTAACAATGCAACCGAAGTCATATGGTTCATTTGACTTCACTTGTCGAAAATGAGATCTCCTAAACTCCATTGCTTCATCCCTTCTTCAGGATACCTGTGTCAAGAGCGCCTGCCATAACTAGGAGCTACTTCTATGCAGTGGCAGACTGACCACTAACAGGGCCCCCGGGCCATAGGAGATCATGGGATCTCCTTGTTTACTGCCCACTGTAGGCCACACCCACACAGTACCCCACCCATGCAAAACAACACCCACATGCACATTGTTGTGTTAAAGAATTTATTTCTTCACACAATTTAAATAAAAAATATTTTAATGTGTTAAGAACATCCACTTGGGTCCACCAGCGAATTGGGGAATCCATTGTGCATCCTGCAGACTTACAGATGGCCACTGCTCTGCTGTGGTAGCCATCACCCAGTCATTGCAACTAAGGCTACGCCGCGGCATAGAAGATCCCTGTGGCAAACGTAGGAAACTGCCAATCGCTTTCCAGGTTTATAAAATACTGTACATTAATGATACACTTGTACAAAATGCAGATTACAGAGCTCCACAGCAATAAAACTCACAGCAATGTGTGGTGTGTATGAGCATATTACAGAGCTCCACAGCAATAAAACTCACAGCAATGTGTGGTGTGTATGAGCGTATTACAGTGCTCCACAGCAATAAAACTCACAGCAATGTGTGGTGTGTATGAGCGTATTACAGTGCTCCACAGCAATAAAACTCACAGCAATGTGCAGTGTGTATGAGCGTATCACAGAATCCACAGCAATTAAACTCACAGTAATGTGCAGTGTGTATGAGTGTATCACAGAGCTACACAGCAATGAAACTGAAAAACGATTATATTTAAGTTATTACAGTATATATAATATAGAAAATAATTAAGAAATTTATTAAAATAATTAGAATATTGTTTAATAAAATATAAAATATACTAAAATAGTTTATAAAATATATATCAAAAAATAAATGAGTGAGTGCAGTGGCATTGTTGACTTTATAAAGGGTGGAAAAATGCAGTTGATTTTACAACATAAAAAATACTTTTTATTTAACTGTATTTTTTTTTAAAATACGAAATATAGTCATGTTGGGTATCATTGGAAAGGTGAGACTCGGTGCCAGATCAGCACCGAGCAGGGACACAGGATGTGCATGGAGCAACCTCCACGCTGGGGGAGGCAATCCCCATGCTACAACACGCACGTTCCAGCACTTCACGGGCAGCAAGGTAGACTGATGGGGCCCCAGACCTGGACTCTCCCCCACCTGGGCCCTCGGACAGTGCCCGAGTGCCCGACGGGTCAGTCCGACCCTGCTTCTATGTCAATGATTACATTGTGCAGTTACTGTCAGATATCCTGATCTGTATATAACTGAATGATATTAATTTAAATGAATGAGTTTCTGTCATAGGTCTCAAACAAATTAATGGAAATTAATGAGGTCAGGAAACATATCTCCTCTTATGTTGAGCACATCACGGGACGTGCTGGAAGTGGCCATTGATCTTTGTTAGTCACATGTCGATACGGCGCAGCATTCCTCTTGCTGACGAGTCCTAATATTGCATAATCCATGTTTCGGATCTCATTACTAATGCTATCAAATAAGGCATCAATCACGTGTGGCTTGTACACCCATTCCTTCAGATAGCCCCACGGAAGAAGTCTAGGCTAGAGAGATCAAGAGACCAAGGTGGCCACAAATTCTTGGAAATGAAACTATCCTCCAAAAAACTTGCCATTGGCTCATGGGATGTGCGGCATGTCGAGCCGTCTTGCTGGATGTAGCCCTGTGTCAGTCCCAAAGAGTAAACAATTTTGTTCTGTGGGAGTGCTATTCTCGTGGCTGTGCTGCCACCTAGCAGCCGCTTCCAGTATGTGCTGTAATGGGATGTGCGCAACATAAGAGGAAGTACGTTTCATGAAACTCTTAATTTCCTTTCTTTCATTTAAAATCTATAAACGAAAAATGTAAGTTCTGGTCTATATGAATCACCCTGTATAATTAAAGTAAATAATTCACAAATCAGTAAAATAGACTTTCAAGAGTTAAAGTACTCAAACCTTCTTCAACCTGATTTTGTGGCAGGGCTCATTTCATCTACAATCAGCTTATCTTGGAAACTAATCTTCTTTTGTGCTGCAAAACAACTGATCTCACTTGGAAAATATAACAAACGAAAACCAAGTTTTGTAGATGAGGAAATGTGGTAAATTAGTTTTTTTCAAAATAAAATTAATGTTAAGATTTAAGTCTATACCAATCTGACCCATATAATTGGTTTTATGACCCAAACTGAGGAAAAACTCAAATGAATGCAAAATAACCCACAAGAACGTAGTCCATGAAAGATCTTGTGGTCAAAAAGCAAGCAATGTCTTCAATGGTTCTATAAAACATTATTTTAAGGCTGTGATACTTTAAATAAAAGAGGAAACAGGGGGAAAAAAGGAAAAACAGTCCTGGGTTCATAATTACAAAAATGTAAAAGAAGTCGATGCTTAGTAACGTAACCACAATGACAGAGGGCACCGACCCAGATTGAATACATTGTCCTTCTGACAGCTCTGCCGGGGACTGTAATTCATTTCTGTCACACATAATTATGCATTTGGAAAAAATAAAATAAACATGCAATGGTGTGGATTCTGGTGCTATAGCCAATTTTTCGTTATGGACCACAAGCAAAATAGCATGAGGAATGTTAAGTATGGGCACAGTCGGTGAGGTCTCTGTGAATGAACACCCTGTACGTCAGTCACAAATATAATACTTGGTATTTAAGTGGGGGTAGAGAAATCTTCTGAGATTATGCACGATACGTCAAGGCTTTCAAGGGCTTCAAATAATCCATTTGTTTTGTCGGGGATGGAGCACAAAGATTGACCAGAATTGGCTCTTTTGATACAGTGAAAGGTTGAAAGGTTGAACGCAGCACTTGAATCTTGATTAAGTTAAACTCGTTGGGCTCATTCCTTCGAGATGGCACATTCTCATTAAATCGGTTATAATATATTAGGGCGGTGGTTCCCAACCGCGGTCCTCAAGTCCCCCTAACAGGCCAGGTTTTAAGGATCACCTTGTGGAAATACAGACTGAATCCTGCAATCACTGAGCAGCAAATCAGATCACCTGTGCTGTGCTTCAGATATCTGCCAAACCTGACCTGTTGGGGGTACTTGAGGATCACGGTTGGAAACCATTGGAATAGGGGGTAATTGACAAAGAAATATGATTTGAATATGGAGTCGTCTTCCTTGTAATGGCACCATGGAAAGCACCACTAGTTCTGTTCTCAGTGGTCTTATAATTCTTGTTTTCGCTCACTATGCATAGGGTAATCCAGACGTGGACCCCTTGCTTGAGGTGCTTAGAGGGATATCAACTCTACCCTCTTGATGAGGCCTATCAAGGCTGAAACGATCACTGGCACTCGTACAGAGAGGACTTCCTTGGCATTTCAGCTCTGGCCGCCCATTTCGGGTGATAGCAGACCAATTTGCAAATGGAGTCTCTGAAATTGCACCATTGAGCAAAAACCTTGATGATACCTGAGCAGGGAACCACCGTAGATCAAGCCGCTAGCACCATTTCCCATTCTCAATACTCTCTTAAAACTTCTTTTTGCTGACGGTAATTTACAAAGTGCTCATGTTCACTGTTGTTGCAACTGCATAAACATCGCCTATCCAGAGAAGGAATATCTAACGTCAGGCAAGGTTACTGCAAATAACTGAACAATGCCGAACATTGGTACCACCATTATGCTTCTGTAAGAAGTAGAAGCCGTAGCTATTCCATCGGTGTTTGCAACACCGGAGAATATACATCGGTGGCTATAGAGTGGTGACCAACATAGACCATCCACACAAACTACAGTAAACGCAATGCCTGAAAACAACAATACGCACTTCGGTGGAAAGTACAGTGAAATCATCACAAATATACAACGGCAGAAACACCAATAATACCTACATGGAGAACTACATTGAACAGCTTCAGCAAAGCCGATGGTGAAAAGTATGGAGATCAATACCAGAAGTTGCTGGAATTCTGAACTTCCCCATTGTTTCGTAACATTCATCCAGCATATGTGAGATTTCCTAGGTTAGGTGCTGCTCACACATTGCTATCAACGTGTGAGCAGCGCCTAACCGAGGAAATCCCACATTTTCCAGATGTTATTCCTAGCAGTAGTTAAGCACTGCCTATAATCCTCAGAAGGCAGCAGCACACACACATCCACACAACATCTACTTACGGGCAGTGGCGTCACTAGGGGTTGGTGTCGCCCGGTGCGGTAACTTATGGTGTCACCCCCTTTGAGCTTTACAGATTTTTTTTAACTACTCCTAAATCAGTACTCCCATATAACACTGAATGCTCATACACACAGCGCACATTACTGTGAGGTTTATTGCTGTGGAGCTCTCTCATATGCTCACACAAATTTTTGCCAGCTGCCAGCAAGTACGGTGCCTGTTCGAAGGCAGTGAAAGCACACATGGATATATATTGCCCCCAGCAGCTCTGGATATATTGCCCCCAGCAGCTCACCCATGGATATATATTGCCCCCAGCTCACATATGGATATGTTGCCCCAGTTCACAATTATATATTGCCCCCAGCAGCTCACCCATGGATATATATTGCCCCTGCTCACATATGGATATATTGCGCCTCAGCTCACATATGGATATGTTGCCCCAGACCAGCTCACACATGGATATATTGCCCCCAGACCAGCTCACACATGGATATATTGCCCCCAGACCAGCTCACACATGGATATTGCCCCAGCTCTCATGGATATGCCCCCAGCACACATGGATATGCCCCCAGCTCACATGGAGATGCCCCAGCTCTCATGGATATGCCCCAGGAGCTCTCATGGATATGCCCCAGGAGCTCTCATGGATATGCCCCAGCAGCTCTCATGGATATGCCCCAGCAGCTCTCATGGATATTGCCCCCAGCTCATGGATATGCCCCAGCAGCTCTCATGGATATGCCCCAGCAGCTCTCATGGATATTGCCCCAGCCAGCTCTCATGAATATGCCCCAGCAGCTCTCATGATATTGCCCCAGCTCCTCTCATGGATATTGCCCCAGCTCCTCTCATGGATATACTGCCCCAGCTCCTCTCATGGATTTTGCCCCAGCTCCTCTCATGGATATACTGCCCCAGATGCTCTCATGGTTATGCCCCAGCTCCTCTCATTGATATTGCCCCAGCTCATGGATATACTGCCCCAGCTCATGGATACTGCCCCAGCTCATGGATACTGCCCCAGCACATGGATACTGCCCCAGCTCATGGATAAAGCCCCAGCACATGGATAATGCCCCAGCTCATGGATAATGCCCCAGCTCATGGATATTGCCCTAGCTCATGGATACTGCCCCAGAACATGGATATTGCCCCAGCACATGGATATTGCCCCAGCACATGGATATTGCCCCAGCACATGGATACTGCCCCAGCACATGGATATTGCCCCCAGCTCATGGATAATGTCCCCAGCTCATGGATAATGTCCCCAGCTCATGGATACTGCTGCCAGTTCATGGATAATGTTCCCAGCTCACCTCCTGCACCGCTTGTTCTGCTCCCTCTGAGCGTCCGGCGGCATGGAGCTTGGGCGCTCTGGGGAAGCCACGTGACCAGTTGCGATCTCGCGAGAACTCAGCTGGTGACGTGTTTCCCCCAGGCGAGCGCCGAAGCTGCATAGCTTTGAACGCTCGCAGGGAGCGAACATCCAAGTTGAAATCAAAGTCTTGGTGACAGTGTCACCCTAAGGGCGGGTGTCACCTGGTGCGGGCTGCACCCCCGCCCCCACGTTACAACGCCCCTGCTTACGGGACCGGCGTTAACAAAGGGTACCCACCTTTTTTTCCATTCATCCAGCATAGCTTGTCAAACCTCAACCACTGTACTTTCAATGAATGTATGATGGTTAGTGAATAACCAATAGAAAGCCTCGATGGATATACACTGACAAATACACTAAACCACTATTGATGGGCTGCCGGTTCGAATCAGTTCACAGTTCGATTTGAACATCGACAGTTCGAAAGTTCGCGAACTTCAAACTGTTTGGGCTGTTTTGAAAAAGGTTCGACCAAAAATTATTTTTTTTTTAAATGCTTAAAGAAATCCTAAAAGAAATCTAAATATAAAAGTCACTCTTTACCTGCAGAATATTATAAGCAACGGTTTATTAGATATTGAAGTAAAATGGGAATATTTTTAACATTGAAGCCTATGAGATTCAACATTTCCCACACCTTTTTTAACATTGAAGCCTATGCGATTCAACATTTCCCACACCTTTTTTTAACATTGAAGCCTATGTGATTCAACATTTCCCACACCTTTTTTAACATTGAAGCTTATGGGATTCAACATTTCCCACACCTTTAACATTTGAAATGAACTATCGAATGGATATCTACTAACTATCGAATTTGAAATGAGCTATCAAATGGTCCATTCGATAGTTCATTTCGAATTCGATATCCAAATCGTTGCACATTTTTATTTTTTTAAAAACCGTTGGCTTTTTTTATTTGTTTTTCATTGTTTTCTGTCCCCCAGGGCAGCACCCGGACCCCCATACATCTTTTATGGCCAATATCTTGCATGTATGCCCTTTTGGAGGGCACTTTAATTTTTTAACTTTTGAGCCCCATAGACTTGCATTGTGTTCGAATTCGATTTTTTTCGGATGTTCGAGTTCGAATTCGAACTGAACACGGGGGTGTTCGACCCTTCACTAATCAACCACCTCTCCGAGTCTAACACCCATTAGACCAGTGGTGCCCAACCCTGGTCCTCAGAGAGCACTAACAGGCCAGGTTTGCAGATATCTGAAGCACAGCACAGGTGATATGATTGGCTGCTGAGTGATTGCAGGATTCAGTCTGCATTTCCCCAAGGTAATCCTTAAAATCTGCGACCAGGGTTGAGAACCACTGCACTAGATCACAAGGGAATATGGTAGACAGGTGGGTCCAAGGCCTCAAAACATTAAGAGACAAGTTGCTCAAAAATAATAGTGAATCAGAAGAGACCGTTTCAGTTGCTATTATCATTACTTATTACTGATAGTTACGGTGACTTTTAGCGAGAAATTGCGAGCGAGCCATAGGTCAACACCTTATTAAGAAACAGAATCTGTTCACCAGATGTTCTGAATTATAAAGTCCCACACATCGGAGCCTGCTGAGGTCAAAACAATATGTTGTTGACATCCAGCATCCATCAGTTTTAAACATAAGCAAGGCTAATCTGAAAAACAAAAACAAAAAAAACCTCCTCAGTGAATGGGGCTGCCGAGGATCTCCATTTCATTAACGTTATTCACATTTACCATCAGGTTTTATCTATTTCAAAAGTTATTTTAGAAGAACATAGCAACGCCTGTAATATATCAATCACATATGCCATTTGATGATTGACATAATTTGTTGTTCTGCTACCGAATTACACTACTTTCCTAAAGCCTATCTTGTCGCTGAAAAAAATCCAGTAAACCACCTAAAAAAAATTCTGAAAAGTAAATAAAGTTTTTTTCCTGCGAATGAAATAAAAGGTTGAATAAAAAATAAATAAAAACGTAAATATTTTTTTTACATTGAATCCTGTGGGATTCGCCTGTCTAAACTTTTCAAACGGAACCACCAGAAATCTGGGCATTTCGCCAACATTTCGGTGCAGTTCAGCGTTCTTTGAATAGATTAACATTACTTCTCTATGGGACAATTTCGCTGCTGACAAACGTCGCCGAATTGTGACGATCTGAGGTGAACTGCATCGTCTTACGCTATCAATTCGCCAATATTTGGCGAATTGACAGCTTTGTGAATAGCCAAACCGCCCTGAAATTGCACCTTATGGTGATATTCACCGTTTGGTGTAATTCGGTGGCAAGTTTGGCTCTTATTTAAGTTTAACCAAAAGTCTGTGAGGCCTCTCTTAATATTAGGAACATAGAGGAAGGAACCCAATGCATTTTAAAAGCTCCCCTGAGGTCTGTAGTTGGGAATATGTGAATGTAGGAGTAGATTTGTGTGGATTGCTATGTGACAGTCCATGTAGATTCCATCATGTGAGGCCCCTGTTTGAATGAAGCCTTAGGCAACTGCCTATTTTGTCTAATTCGAGCAAAATCTGTCCCTCTGTATAAAACCAGTGTATTTACTGGGAATCAGGATATTGAATCAATAAATCAAAAAGGCAGAAAACCTCTGGATATCCGGAGCAGGATTCATCCAGTACAGGGCCCTAGAATGGTTTAAAAAATCATAGGCCCCAAACTGATTCCTCTGGTAAACCCCAAGCAATGTCAAAACAAATTGCAAAAGTACAGGGCTACCCAATTACACCTCCTATTGCTCTTTGACTGTCTGTGGCAGGGGTCATCAATCTTGGCCCTCCAGATGTTTTAGAACTACATCTCTCATGATGCTCAGCCACTCATTAGGTTGCCTGAGCCTTACGGGTAATGCAGTTGTAAGATTAAATGTGCTACAGTTCTCCCCCCCCCCTGCTTTGTTGTATTCTCTGTACTATTTAATGCTATTGAACATTTCTCTACTAGAGGTGAAAACATGTGAAGTAGGTCAGTCCAAGAATGCATTGCTCAACTCCCCGCCAACGCTTGGTTGGTAATCATACAATAATCATTAATCTCGCCCTTGATGTTTGCAAACCTCTGGCTACACCTGGCAAGCCTATCAGACCAGAAATCTGGTTACATGCTCATCTCAATGATAGTAAAATAAAAATGGAAAAAAAGCATGCGGTCGAAGAGGGGAAACGCTGTAGTATTGATCTATACCTGTCTGTTTCGATTTTTGTCATCGTGTGCTTTTTTAGCATTTTTAACCCTTTCGAGTACATTGCGCGATGCTAGAAGCTTCACAGCATTATTCGTCTATCACGGAGTCTATCCTGGTGCGAACGTTAAAAAAAAAAAGTAAAATATAATAAAAACAGCACAAAAGTTCAACACCTGCACAGTTCGCTGTACATTCCAGCCTGACACGCAGGAGATCAGGAGGACGAGCTACATGTAAGTTCAGCTGTGTCGACTGACTCACTGCTTGTTCCTGGAACTGTCTGAAGGAGGAGAGGATACTGTGGGCAGGCGCTAACTGTATCATCTGGGCTGAGGCCGGTAGCAGATGGTCCTTTGCCATACTTCCACGTGGGATTTAAATAGATCAGAACCCGCGATCAGCTGACTGGAAGCAAAAGAAAAAACTTTGTATCATCCCGGTCGTGTTGCAGCAAATAGTTTGTAGTCCTAGAGCACTATTCTCTTCCTAACGCTAACGTTAGCTCTCTCAGCTGTGTCAGCGTTAGGTTAAGTGGCCCTAGTGCGGGCTGACTATATTACGTTAAATACCCGTTAGCGATTCGGATCTTGCACTTTTCTGTGCGAGCAGGGCAGCCATCAGAAATGATGGGGCCCCTTACTGAACCTTACGATGGGGCCCCCCGTAACTTCCCCAACCTTTAAAATCTTTTTTCCCCCTTCCAAAACAAAAAAAAGAACATAACACAGTTCCACAGCAATAAAACTCACAGTAATGTGTGGTGTGTATGAGCTTATCACAGAGCTCCACAGCAATAAAACTCACAGTAATGTGCAGGGCGTAGCGTCTCCATTTTCGCTTCAGAATCCATAGGCAGGTGCTACTTCAGCACTTTGCCCTGGAACGATACGCTACAGTCGGTGATACTCGCAGTAGTGCTTCCACACCGCTGCGAGTATCAGCTACTTAAGTCCATAGGACTCCATGGAGGGTTGCACTGCCGTGCAGCGAACCCTGCGCGAAATTGCTCTCGCGAGATCGCACAGCACCACGGAGTGATTGTGGAGGGAGGCTAGGGAATATTTGTCCCTAGTCTCACTCTTCTCGCAGCCAGGGCAAGTGACTGATCGGGCCACCATTCTCGCCTCGGGTACTGGATTCATTAGAAGGGAGGTGCTAATTGATTCTGCAAGCACAAACATTTAGCATCAGCTTTTAGGTGTTGCAAATTTTTTGTTATCAGTATAGTAATTAGCACTAGGACGTAATACCTTACTTGTCCTAACGCTAATTACTGATTGCGCTGCCTATGTAAAGCATAGGCAGCGCAAAGTACAGTAAGCTAACCCAATCACTGTTGCGCTGATTTGTCACTGAAAGTAATATGGGGGCATGTGTCACTTTATCCTGGCGTTAACGCTCACTCACTCGAACGCTACAGTTAGCGTTCTCTAGGGAATCGAAGCCTTAGGATATTATGTAGCAGAGGCACGGCTGGGATTTCTAGGCTGCAATGACTTATTATTTTCCAGTTGTGAACATGTCCTGCCCTCGTTGTATTTATGTCACAGCAAAGTTTGTCAATCCAGCTTATTAGGAATTCTACCTTCAGTTACTAGGAAAAGGGAATTCTGAAACATGTCAGCCTCTAGGCCGTGGTGAGGATAATGGGGGGAACTCTGGAGCGTGGTTTCGGTAACATAACCAGAAAGTAGAGGCCTGGTTATACCATCAAAATGCAGGGGAGTAGTTATGTATTGCTGCCACGTTTCGGCTCACTCACAGAGCCAAACTCAAGCTTGATAAAGACCCTGTGAGGAAGCCGAACCTTCACACCAAACAAACAGTCTATTGTCTGCAATGTGACGGAGTGACTGGGCCGCTACTTTCTGGTTATGTGTACGGTCGGCTTGCTGCCCTGCATCCGCTTGGGACCCCATCTTGCTTATCCTCTATATTCCGTGTCCTATGTCCTTATTTTTGTCTTCGATTCATCATTCTGCTGTCATTTGGCATCTGAAATGTACTTGGTGGGAATAAAGGTTGATTACGTTTGGTGAAAAAAATGTTGTGACGAGTTTGGGATAGACAGAAAGTGGGTGAGCAAAGAGCAAAATATTTTACTTACACCGTGATATATCAAACGTTTATTATGGTTTAGTAGTGACTCATTACTCTGGGATTTATCGCTCTACCACCGAAATATATGGATCCCCTGACAAGAGGGAAATGGAGTTAGAAACCAGGGACAGAGAGGTAGGGATCCAAAACGGGGACTGTCCCTCTTAGGGTACCGGCACACGAGCGCACGGAGTGCTTGCCCGCACTTCCCTGCATCTGTTTTGACAGGGAGGGCCAACCACCGGATGTGAAAAAGCCCTCCCCATCAAAAAGCTAGACGGACGCTGACGGGGAAACAAAGCGCGATCCTCCATAGGAGGATCGCACTTTGTACGCGGAGCGCAGAGTGGAAGGAACGCCCACTCTCACAGACGTTCCTTCCTCTCTTTACAAAGGCTTGTGTGCCGGTAGCCTTATACAGGGATATGTGGGGGGGGGGTCTGAGATAATGAAAATGTGGGAACAATAGACAGTTCTTTTCTGTTTGACTTTAAAAACTCCCTGCAGATTTTGGTGTTTTCCGTTTCCCCTCACATTCTAAATGTGTGTGTGTGTGAGTCATTATAATGTGTATAGATTATGCAACTCTCAGCCCTGTATACTACCCAAAGAACGGTGTGATGTGGTGACGTTTGTGTGCAACCCCAATGATCAGCCATTCAGAGGTTTTGCTAGGAAGCAGGCCGATTGAATTATTGAAATTATAGGGGTTATTCAGAGAGCACCGAAAATTCAGTGCTCTCTCGTTTGGCGCACTTCGGCGATTTCAGTGCGCCGACCCTCCAGTGAATTCGCGCAGGTTTCATTGCTGAACAGCAATGAAAACAGCCAACGATCCGCCGAACAGACCGCCGCAGAAAAAAAGCCGATCAGTCGCCAAAAGTCACCGCACTGGTAAAAAAGGAAACAAAAACGGAACACTGCTATTAAAAAAAAAAAGGGGGTTTAATACAACACAAAAGCATGAAAATGCTTGTAAATAATATAAAAGGTCCTATAAAAAATAATAAAATGGTCTTTTACAGAATAAAAAAAATAACTCCATTAAAATGAGAATCAAAAATGTCAACTAAAAAAATAAATAAATAGAAAAATACCTAAAAAAATCTAAACATAAATAAAAAGGTATTTTGCTGCAAATGAAAAGAATAAACGGTTGAATAAATAAAATAATGAAAAGGCTAATACTTTTTTACATTGAATCCTATGGGACTGTTTAAACCTGTCGAACTGAAAATCTGGCCATTTCGCTGATATTTCAGTGCAGTTCGGCGTTCCAGAAATAGAGTAAAGGGATACTCTAGGCAACATGACCAACTAAGCTTTTTTAGGTGGTCATGATGCCCTCGCCTTTTCCCCCCTCCCTCCGCTCAGCCGATCGGCTGAAACAGCTGAGAGAGGCGGAGGAGTTTACTCCCCCCTCCCAGCTGTCAGTCAGCAGAGCGGGATTCATATTTCCCGCTTCTGCCGACTATTGCCGCGTAGGAGACATCTTCGCGCTTTCAGCGCAATGACGTCTCCAACTCGCTGCAGTAGCTGGCGGGAGCGAGCCGCCAGCATAGTCTGCGATTAGTGTTGCACGTATCCTCTTGCGCGTAACACTAATCAAAGAAGAAGAGGAAGCCTGCTGATTGGCTGGCTTACGTGAGAGGCGCGCATGCGTGCTTCTCACGTAAACCATTAGCCAAGTTCAAGCTGTAACAGGACAGGAGCGGAAGTGGAGGGAGGCGAGTAGAAAAAAAAGGTCGCCGTTGGAAACAAGTGGTTTTTAGGGTAAGTATTACATAAAAAAATATATATATATATATAGAATAACTAGGTAGGGAATAGGTATATTTTAATGTAAAAAAAAGGGGGGATTTTTAGTCTAGAGTGTTCCTTTAACCATTAATTCTCTATGGGACATTTTCACTGCCGCCAAGGTGGCCAATTTGCAGCGATCTGAGGCGGACTACACTGTATTTCGCTGGCAATATGCTAATATTTGGCGTATTGCCAGCTTTCTGAATTGCCGAATCGTCACAAAATTGCACCGTACACTGAAATTCACCGTTCTGTGCAATTTGGTGGCAAATTCGGCACTATTTGAATAACCTATTAAATATAATTGCTGTTCAGATGGCAGGCAGCACGATGTATAGAAGTGAAATCTTTATTAAATGATGCAACCATGAGAGGTTCCCCTAACGTTGACTGACACTAATTATCAGACGCATTTACATTTCAGCTCCTGAAAGAAGCCGTGTCACTGACTGTATGAATATCTGATTATTTCAGACGAGTAGATCATTTTCACCAGCGAACATTACAAGTCGTAATAAAAAAAGCGCGAGAATTCACCAAGATTTCCGTCCACCTGACTCTCTTAACCCTTTCGCTGCTGAGGCTTTTCCCGCCTCTGTGCTGAGGTCATTTTTACCTGTTTTGCGCATCATGTTTAAACGTGTTTTGAAGGCTTATTTTAGTATATGACCCAGACATATTATATATCGTTCTTTCCGTCAGACTCGGCAGATTCATAATATGTCATTATTATATGTATACGTTATGTCATGTCTGTATATTATAACAAAAAATGCAATAAAATATGTATTTTCAATAATTTACAACGTGTAAAGTGTTTTTTTTCACATTTTAAGATGCGAGCAATTGCGGTTATATTTTGTATGGGGTGCGCTTGTTAAAAAAATTAGAGATGGGGTCTCGTTACATTTTTTGTTAGTGCAGCATCATTGTTCACATTATAATTGAAATGGGAACAATATTGCTGCATTAACAAACCAAAAAAAAGAAAAAAAAATGTTTATTTTTTTTTTTATAATTTTTTTTTAAATATATTTTTATTTTTAATTTTAATTTTAATTTTTTTTAAAAAACTTTTTTCACATTCGTGTTTGGTATCGTTGGAACGGCCATGCTCTTGCCGATCCAACCATACCAAACATTAACCCCTAGCTGCCACGGATCGGGAGATAGGGAGTTCATTGGAACTCCCTATCTCCACCGTTGGTGGCAGTTAGGGGTTAACTCTAGGACTGGCATCATCGTGCTACGCACGATGACGCCAGTCCTCAGGGGGAGTTCCCGGAGGCTTGGCCGACATCTTGGATGTCGGCCAGCTCCGGGAAAGGATCGCAAACCGGTGCTTTTCAGCGCCGATTCGCGGTCCAGCTCCCCAGGGGTTAATGCCAGGCACCATTTGGAAGGGCAGGCTGTGCCCTTCCAAATGATGCCGGGGTTAACCCCCGCAACGCCGCCGATCGGGAGGGAGAGAGGTCCGAAGGACCTCCCCCCCTCCCTTTCAGGCGCCTCCTCCGCACATGCGGGGGGGCGCCTGAATTAGGTGTCATCGCGCTGCCGCGATGACACCTAATTCCAGCGGCTGCGGTTCCGGATGCCGGGCTGACATCGAGGATGTCAGCCCGCACCGGAGGAGCCAGCGATCTGCCGAAACTCGGCCGAACGCTGACCCCAATGGGAGGACGCGCTCAGCGCGCCCTCCGCATACCAGCGGTAATGCGGAGGACGCTCTCAGCGCGTCCTCCGCATTGAAGTGGTTAATGATAAAAGATTACCAGAAGCCACAGCAGCTGCAGCGCTTCTTTATGCACAATAATGCCATTCCTCAGACAACAACTACAGAGAAATTGCCATTCCTGTGCATTCCGAATGTATTTAACCTCTGGAAACGTCATTAAAGATACAGGGTTATTCAAAGAGATTCAAAAAGTCACTGCACGTTCAGTCACTGCACGTTCGGTGACTTTTCGTTCCCCGTACTTCGGGGCGATTCGGCGATCCTAGTTTGCCGACCCTGCGGTGAATTCAGCAAGCACCGCAGGGCCCCCGTAGTGTAGGGAAAAGCCACCGCAAACCCGCCAAACACTCACCGAAACCCGCAGAAACTGCTGAATTAACCACGCCGAACACACCGGAGAAACCCGACTAGCCACCGATCACAGCTCAGAGCACAGAGCAGCCGCCGGAAAGAGCTGTACGCAGACGAACAAGGTGAAAAAAAAAAACAGTACGCTTGAAAGTTTAATATTTGAAACGCTGTTTGCAAAAAACTACTGAATGAAAATGTCTGAAATTTACATATAAGATCCAATGAATGATAATAATAAGGTCTGTTACAGAAAAAGAAAAAACGCTTTAAAAAATAATAAAAAGAAATGAAAAAAGTTTGAAAAAAAATAAATTCCAAAAAATGCTTAAAAGATCCTGAAAAATCTATAAACAAAGAGACTCTTTACTGCAGAATATTAGAATCAACGGTTTATTAGATATTGAATTAAAAACGGGAATATTTTTAACATTGAAGCCTATGGGATTCTCCTGAATAAACCTGCCGAATGAGACCACCGAACAGCAGGGCATTTCGGCAACTTTTCACTGCTGGTTTTTGTTCTCTGAATAGACGAAGCATTGCTTCTCTATGGGGATTTCACTGCCCTCGAACAGGCACCGACCAGGCACCGTATGTGCAGGCAATTCGCTAGGGATGTGCGTTTTGGGTTTCGGAATTTCGGAATTTTCACGAAATTTCCCGATTCGCGTTTTCGGATGCGGCCGATTTTCCGAAAATTTTTAGATCCGAAAACGGCAGATCCGAAAAGTTTTCCGAGCCGAAACGAAATATTTTCGGAATTTTCCAATGGACTTGAAATGTGTCAAATCGAAATTTATTGCTTTGAAACGAGGAAAACAGACGTTCCGAAAAAACGAAAATTTCCAAAATCACGAAAAGTGGATACAAAAAACGAGCTAAGTGACACGAAAATACGAAAAATGGTCGATATTCCGGAAACATGTACAATTCCGAAAAACGAAAATTTCCAAAATCACAAAAAAAGTCGACACAAAAAACGAGCTAAGTGACACAAAAATACGAAAAATGGTCGATATTCCGAAAAAAAAATGTACACGAAAAACGAGTCGAGCCGAACCGAAACAGAAATCGGTCGAAATGAGCCGAATCGAAAAGTTTGAAAATCCGAAAAATCGAATCAAAAAAAAAAATCGGTGCACAAGCCTACAATTCGCCAACATTTGGCGAGCTGCCTGCTCTCTGAATAGCCGAATGGCCTTGAAATGTAGCCGTACGCTGAATTTCAGTGTCCGGTTACATTTTGGTGCCAGATCGGCTCTTTTTGAATAACCCTGATAGACATTTTTTGTAAAATTGTGCCTGCATAGAAAGATGTTACAGCTTTCAATTATCTCTGCCGAATGGGAACTGCGTTCCTCCTGCTAAAATAGTAAGGGAACTGCATTCCCAGATGTTCCCACTAGTCACAACCCCTGATTTATCCAGTATAAATGGAATGGTTAACTACAGCACGCCAGGGGCTGTATTCCAACCCTGGGGTCAACTTCAGCAGAGCGGTTGTAAACTTGGCGCCTCCATAGACTTGAATGACTATTGGAGGTTTACTAAAGCTCACTTCAAGTTTGCACCAGGGTTGGAATAGAGCCTCAGGTGTTTGTGAACTTCTACTCATGAAGCTCAGCCAGCCAGATTGTGCAATATCACCGGAAAGTGAATTTCTATAGTGCCAAACTATGAACCGCTGGTCTGTAAGAGTGACAAATTAAAATAACATGCAGGGTTATCCAAAGAGATTCGAATTGCTTGAGAAAGGTAACCGAATGCTGAAAATCAGGGTTCGGTTACCTTTCCTGGCCATTCGGCTATCCAGAGAGCAGGCAATTCGCCAAATCCTGGCGAATTGCCTGCACATACGGTGCCTGTTCGGTGCCTGTTCGAGGGCAGTGAAATCCCCATGAAAAAGCACTGCTTCGGCTATTCAGAGAACACAAACCAGCAGTGAAAGGTTCCCCTAATGCCCTGCCATTCGGTGGTTTAATTCGGCAAATTTATTCAGGAGAATCCCATAGGCTTCAATGTTAAAAATATTCCCGTTTTAATTCAATATCTAATAAACCGTTCATTATAAAATTCTGCAGCAAAAAGTCTCTTTATTTATAGATTTTTTAGGATACTTTAAGCATTTTTCTGAATTTTTAAAAAAAAATTAAAAGTCCGATTTTTTTTTTTTTTTTTTTTTCAGTTTAGTTATTTTTTTTGTAACAGCCCTCTTTATTATCATTCCCTGGACCTCCTGTGAAAATTTCAGACATTTTCGCTCAGTAGTTTCTTTGCAAACAGCATTTCATTTTCCCAGATTCATACAAATGGTTTTTCTAATTTATTCACTGCCTCCTCTACGTCACAGCTGCTTCGGCTCTGTGTGATTCGGCTCCTGTTCGGCTCCTGTTCGGCTTTTTCGAAGGTTAATCCAGATGTTTTTGCTTGTTTTCAGCATGCATTCGGTTAGTTTTCGTCAGGTTTTCGGCAGCTTTTCCCTGCAATTCGGGGACCCTGTGCTGTTTGCTGAATACACCGCAGGGTCACCGAAATGCAATCGGCAAAAGGAACCGAATTGAAGAGAACGAAAAGTCACCGAACGTGCGGTGACTTTTCGAATCTCTTTGGATAACCCTGATGAATAAACAAATACAGGGTCATTCAGAGAGAGACGAAATTCGTTGCTGTTCGGCAGCAGTGAAATCTCCATAGAGAAGCAATGATTAATCTATTCAGAGACACCGAACAGCAGAGAAATGTCAGTGAAATGCCCTGATGTTCGGTGGTTTCATTCGCCAGGTTTATTCTTAATTTGCAGCAAAAAGTCTCGATTTCTAGTTTTTAGGGAAAAAAAATAAGCACTTTTTCAGGATTCTTTCGGCAAAAATGTTTTTTCTGATTTTTTTTAAATAGCTTTTTTTTTCTGTAACAGACCTTTTTATTATTATTCATAGGACCTTATAATTCAATTTGTTTGATCCGGCAAATCCCATAGAATGTAAAAAAAAATAAAAAATCTCTATTTTTATTAAATATGTATTCAGCCATTTACTCATTCATTTGCAGCAAAACGTTTATAATTATTTACAATGGATTTTTAGGCATTTTATAAAAAATTGCATTGTTTTATTTCTGTAACAGATCTTTTCATTATTTTTCATAGAACCTTATATATTATTTCCAGTGATTTTTGTGCCGTAATTGTCTTGCAAACACCTTTTAAATGTTGCAGGTTGTCTTTTGTTTTTTTTTTACCTGTTCATCGGCGTGTTGGCGGTTTCCAGCGGCTGATCGATGCTCTGCTTAGCGGGTCAACGTCTTTTTCGGTTCGATTCCGCGGTTTTGCGCTGGATCATCAGATCGATTAGGTGTTTTTGCGTTGTTTTTTCGGATGCGTTCAGCGGCTCATTCCCTGCACTTTTGGGACCCTGCGGTGAATGCTGAATTCACCGCAGGGTCAGCGTATCGGACTCGCCAAAGTGCGGAGAACAGGAGAGCACCGAAATTAATAACCCTGTTACTGTTATCTGATTGATTCCAGATCACGAGGCTATAA
This sequence comes from Leptobrachium leishanense, assembly GCA_009667805.1. NCBI lineage: Eukaryota > Metazoa > Chordata > Amphibia > Anura > Megophryidae > Leptobrachium > Leptobrachium leishanense. Next base: position 3,030,111 of record CM019066.1, on the reverse strand, counting down.
TAAATATTTTATTCAGCTCTGCAGACATTAAAGCCCATAAATGTAATAAAATACATAGTAAGTGGAAGTTTAAAGCCGCACTCTAGTGGGTTTAAAAGTAAACCTTAATAAATCCAGTACGGTTAAAAATATGTATATTGGAAATTCAAACCATTTTCTTTTCCTGGTCTTACTGTGACAGCATTACGTTAAGTCAATGATGTCATTAATATAAATCAAGGCCATAAATTTATGTAACTAAGAATTAAATGTGATATTTCAGGACATTGCAGACAACGATCTATGTGCCTTATCTTCCTTGTTCAAAGTAAGGGATGGGAGTCTCTCAGGGTTATTCAAAGAGCTCCGAATTGCTGGCGAAAGGTAACCGAATGCTGAAATTCAGCGTACGGTTACCTATCCTGGCCATTCGGCTATCCAGAGAGCAGGCAGTTCGCCAAATGTTGGCGAATTGCCTGCACATATGGTGCCTGTTCGAGGGCAGTGAAATCCCCATATCTTCGTCTATTCAGAGAACAAAAACCAGCAGTGAAAAGTTGCCGAAATGTCCTGATTAGGGATGAGCCGAACACTCCCCGAGTTTGGTTCGAGCCCGAACCCGAACTTCCCATTTGTTCGGGTCCGAACCCGAATCCGAACTCGAACCCAATGTAAGTCAATGGGGCTGAAAATTCGGTTTTTAGAGTGCCCTCCAAGAGGGCATATATGCTACATATTTGCCATAAAAGGTGTATGGGGGTCCGGGTAGTGCCCTGGGGGACAGGAAACAAGAACAAAAAGTTAAAAAAAAAACGTTTTTAACCACTTGAATGCGGAGGACGTGCTCAGCGCGTCCTCCGCATTACCGCTGGTATGCGGAGGACGCGCTGAGCGCGTCCTCCCATTGGGGTCAGCGTTCGGCCGAGTTCCGGCCGATCGCTGGCCCCGCCGGTGCGGGCTGACATCCTCGATGTCAGCCCGGCATCCGGAACCGCCGACGCTGAATTTAGGTGTCATCGCGGCAGCGCGATGACACCTAATTCAGGACCCCCCCCCTGCATGTGCGGAGGAGGCGCCTGAAAGGGAGGGGGGAGGTCCTTCGGACCTCTCTACCTCCCGATCGGCGGTGTTGTGGGGGTTAACCCAGGCATCATTTGGAAGGGCACAGCCTGCCCTTCCAAATGGTGCCTGGCATTAACCCCTGGGGAGCTGGATCGCGAATCGGCGCTGAAAAGCGCCGGTTCGCGATCCTTTCCCGGAGCTGGCCGACATCTTGGATGTCGGCCAAGCCTCCGGGAACTCCCCCTGAGGACTGGCGTCATCGTGCGTAGCACGATGACGCCAGTCCTGGACTTAACCCCTAACTGCCACCAACGGTGGAGATAGGGAGTTCCAATGAACTCCCTATCTCCCGATCCGTGGCAGCTAGGGGTTTAAGTTTGGTATGGTTGGATCGGCCAGAGCATGGCCGTTCCAGCGATACCAAACACTACTGTGAAAAATATTGTCAAAAAAAATAAAAAATGAAAAATAAAAATAAGAGAAAATTAAAAAGAAAGTTATAAAAAAAAATAAAAAATTTTTTTTTCTTTTTTTTGGTTTGTTAGTGTAGCAATATTGTTCCCATTTCAATTATAATGTGAACAATGATGCTGGACTAACGATTTTTGTATGCGGTGCGTTTGTTAAAAATCGCGTAATTTTCCCCCAAAAAAAATGTAACGAGACACCATCTCTAATTTTTTTAACAAGCGCACCCCATACAAAATATAACCGCAATTGCTCGCATGTTAAAATGTGAAAAAAAAACACTTTACACGTTGTAAATTATTGAAAATACATATTTTATTGCATTTTTTGTTATAATATACAGACATGACATAACGTATATATAATATGTCTGGGTAATATACTAAAACAAGCCTTCAAAACACGTTTAAACATGATGAGCAAAACCGGTAAAAATGACCTCAGCACAGAGGCGGGAAAAGCCTCGGCAGCGAAAGGGTTAAAGGGACAGTGAGTTTTCCATGAAATAAGGGTTAAAAATAAAAAACAAAAATTCCTTCAAATATTGTGCCTAGGAGGTCCCCATAACCTGCCCGTGAAGTGGTGGATTTCTAGGATGTATAGAAACACTTAAAAACAAAAAAATTACGTTTCATATGACGGTAAATGCTTTTCCTTTAATCTATCCATAAACAACTGCTTGGGGCGGCAGTCTGTATAAAAAGAGGAGACATTTTCGTACACGCAGAAAAAGTTTACTGATTTTTTTGGCTAAATTATTGTGAAATATATGCAGGCTTTGGATGAAAGTAACAATAGGTGCTTTAAAATTGGTCCTTTAGTGTCCCCAACATTGCCGTCACACCGTAACCCCTCTGAGGATATGAATCTGATACAGGCGTCAGTGGCAGTGCACCCAAATATTGTGCTTTTGGTGCCAGGCCTGCAAGTACTATCATACAGTAACCCCTCTGTGGTATTGTGGAAGAATGCAGGGGTGGACCATGTGGTCCTATATTGAAAAGATATGATTCTGGTCAAGGCGTCAGTGCACCCAGATATTCTGCCTTTGGTGCAAGACTGCCAGGCCAGCAAGTATCATCATACAGTAACCCCTCTGTGGTATTGTGGAAGAATGCAGGGGTGGACCTTGCGGTCCTATATTAAAAAGTTTTTGATCTGGTAATGGGCGTCAGTGCACCCAGATATTGTGCCTTTAATGCCAGGCCAGCAAGTATCATCATACAGTAACCCCTCTGTGGTATTGTGGAAGAATGCAGGGGTGGACCATGTGGTCCTATATTGAAAAGTTTTTGATCTGGTAATGGGCGTCAGTGCACCCAGATATTGTGCCTTTAATGCCAGGCCAGCAAGTATCATCATACAGTAACCCCTCTGTGGTATTGTGCAAGAGTGCAGGGTTGGACCCTGCTGTTCAAAAAATTAAAATGATATAAATCTGGCACAGGCGTCAGTGCAGTCAAATATTGTGCCTTTCATGGCAGCAAGTGCATTCACGCCGTAACCCTTTTGTGGTATTGTGGAAGAGTTCAGTGCTGGAGGTTTTGTGCATGCAGAAGACATACCCGATCTATTCCGTTACTTCGGCATCAGGGGATTGATAGCTGCTGATCCAGGACTGATTCATTTTTATAAATGTCAGCCGGTCTACAGAGTCGGTGGACAGGTGCACTCTTTTGTCTGTGACAAAACCTCCAGCGGCACTGAACGTCCTTTCGGAAAGCACGCTAGATGAAGGGCAACCTACTAGCTGCATAGCATATTGGCTAAGCTCTGGCCAGTGATCCAATCTCAACACCCAGTAAGTCAGTGGATCATCTGCTGGAAAGGTATCCAGGTCTGCCCTTGCCCCTAGGTAGTCCTGCACCATATGGTGAAGACGCTGGCAATGGGTGCCTACATTTGACGTCCCTGGGCGTCGAGGACTAAAATTTTTTAAAAAAGCATCAGTCAAGCGGCCCTGGCCTTCACCACTATTCCTCTGATCACCCGCAGCCTCAGAAGCACGTGTGTCAGCACATGATAATCTACCAGTGCCTGGAAAGGTGTTACATAAGTGTCGCTTTAGAGCGTCCTCAAGTTTTTTCATCCTGTGCTCCCTCTGTGAGGACAGGATGAGCTCTGCAACTTTCCCCTTGTATCGTGGATCAAGAAGGGTTGCCAACCAGTAATGATCCCTCTCCTTGATAGCATGAATCCTGGGGTCCTTTATCAGGCTTTGCATCATTAGGGAGCCCATGCAGCGTAGGTTGGAGGTGGCATTAGCTTCCAAGTCTTCCTGGTCAATGAGGATGACCGTATCGTGCACTTCCTCCTCCCAGCCACGCACTAGCCCTACTGTTTCTGGGCACACAAAACCCTCCATTGAGGAATCCCCACCTTCAATGCCCCCACTACTTAAATATTCCTCCTCCTCCTCCTGTCTGATCTGAGTAGGACCCGCTGGAATGCTGTCTGCGGAAAGACTGGGGCCTTGAGAGCTAGGGAAGGCCTCCTCTTCCTCCCGTTGCTCTGCCTCTAGAGCCACATCTATAATTCCCCGCAGAGTGTGCTCCAGCAGGAACACTAAAGGAATTGTGTCACTGATGCATGCACTGTCCCTGCGCACCATCCTCATTGCCTCCTCAAATGGTGACAGTACAGTGCATGCATCCTTGATCATCAGCCACTGCGGGGGGGGAACAAGTTGACCTGAACCTGTCCTTGTGCCATACTCACACAGGTACTCGTTGATGGCCCTCTGCTGCTTGTGCAGACGCTGCAGCATTGCTAATGTCGAGTTCCACCTGGTGGGCATGTCACAGATCAGACGGTTTGTGGGAAGGTGGAATTCTCTTTGGTTTTCTGCCAGGTGAACACTTGCTGGGAATGACCGTCTGAAGTGGCTGCAGACTTTTCTGGCCTGGATGAGAAGCTCTGGCAGCCCTGGGTACTTGGTTAGGAAACGCTGTACCACGAGATTTAGGACGTGTGCTAGGCATGGTACATGCGTAAATTTACCCTTGCGTAGGGCGGAGAGAAGGTTGCTGCCATTATCGCAGACGATCATTCCCAGCACAAGCTGGCGTGGTGTTAACCATCTCTGCACCTGCCCCTGCAGAGCTGACAAAATTTCTGACCCGGTGTGGCTCCTGTCCCCTAAACAAACCAGCTCAAGCACAGTATGGCATCTTTTTGCTTGAGCCATTGTGTAGACCCTGTCAGGCGTCGGTTTAACTGCCACTTCCCCAGAGACAGAGGATGAGGATGAGGATGAGGATGAGGATGAGGATGAGGAGGAAGAGGTGGTGGTGGTGGAGCAGACAGACCTCATACAAGCAGCTTTCTGGAGGCGTGGTGTATGAACAAGCTCCAGCACAGAGCCCCATCTTGGATCCCTCCCATCTGCAATCAGAGTTACCCAGTGTGCCATGAAGGAAATATAACTACCCTGTCCATGCTTGCTGGACCACGTGTCTAAAGTCACATGCACCTTGCTGCTGACTGCCTTTACCAATGACTCGATAACATTGTCTTCCACGTGCTGGTATAGTGCTGGAATGGCCTTGCGTGAAAAGTAATGGCGTTTTGGAACCTGCCACTGTGGTACAGCACATTCAGCAAATTCACGGAAGGGAGCAGAGTCCACCAGCTGCAAAGGCAGCAGCTGCAATGCGAGTAATTTTGCTAAACTGGCATTTAGATGCTGTGCTTGGGGATGGTTGGGACTAGATTTTTTCTTTCGCTGCAGCAGCTGCGGCAACGTAATCTGACTGCGTAAATCTTCAGCAACTGGGATGATGTCACATTGTGAGGAAGGACCTGGTAGATTCATTACTGTAGCATCATCCCTGTCGGTGGAGGTTGTAGGCAATGACATGGCAGGACATACAGTGGGGGTAGAGACAGATGAGGAGGAGGAGGACCTACGCAAAGTTTTGCACCAACGGGATGTGTGGCACTTATTCATATGTCGCCTCAAGCACGTGGTACCCAAGTGTCCGATATCTTTCCCACGCTTAAGCCTCATCTGACATAGATTACAAATAGCAACACTGCGCTCTACTGCACATTTCTTAAAGAACTCCCAGACAGCAGAGTTCCCTTATGTGTTCTTTGAGACAACAGCACTCTGCACCGGAGCAGCTCTGACATGTGATGCCTTGGACTGGCTAGTGCTATGGTTGGTCACAGAGGATGTTGTGCCTCGTGTTTGCTGTGGTTCCTCCTCCCCCTCTTCCTCACTTAATTCCTCTGTTCGATCTGGCACCCAGGTGGAGTCAGTGACCTCATCATCATTGTCATCATCACCCCCTATCTCCTCGTCACTGGAGCCAGCTTGGCAGTGTGCTGCAGCTGCTGGGGCAACATGAGTGCCAGTTATTTGTGTGTCATCACTGGCACCCCCTTCCTCTAGGTTGATTATACTCCCTTCCTCAACCTCAGAGATTGAATCAGAGCACTGTCCTTGCTGCGCATCCTCAAGCAGCATGTCACTCTCATTGTAGTCAAACAATTCAGCTGACTCCCCCGTGTGTGATAACGAGGCTACGGCAGGAGTAGCTGTGGACATGAAGGCTGCATTAGATGCTTTGGCAGCTGAGGTGGACTGTAAAGCACTAGAAGCCTGGCTGGCAGAGGACTTGGAGGATGAGGATGGCCTGGTTAGCCAATCCACCAAGTCCTCTGTATGTTGCTGCTGCTTAAGACGGCCAGCACCAGTTAGAAAGGACAAGCGTGCCCCTGCAGAGGATGCACCACGTCCACCATGACCAGAGGCATAGCCTCCTGACACAGGGGCTGCTTGCCCTCTTATCTGTGTCTGGGAGCTTCTGCCTGTCCTTTTTGTTCTTTCAGACATGGTGAGTGATATATAGATTAATATATACAGAACTCTGATTCAACTCTGGTATAAAGATTTAAAGAACTCTGGTATAACTCAGTGAGACACACTGATAGCTGGCAGCCAGTGACAAGAGACAGATCACCTCAATTCACAAATGTTTTGTAGAAATTATTGAGCCCCGAAATCCAGCCTGGTACTGGATGTGTGACGAGACACAGATCACCTCAATTCACAAATGCTTTGTAGAAATTAGTGAGCCCCAAAATAATGCGTGGTACTGGTTGTGTGACAAGAGACAGATCACCTCAATTCACAAATGTTTTGTAGAAATTAGTGAGCCCCAAAATAATGTGTGGTACTGGTTGTGTGACAAGAGACAGATCACCTCAATTCACAAATGTTTTGCAGAAATTAGTGAGCCCCGAAATACAGCGTGGTACTGGATGTGTGACGAGACACAGATCACCTCAATTCCCAAATGTTTTTTAGAAATTTGTGACCCCAAAATACTTGCTGGCAGTGACAAGACACAGATCACCTCAATTCACAAATGTTTTAAAGAAATTAGTGAGCCCCAAAAAGATTTGCTGGCACAGTGACAAGACCCAGAAGATCACCTCAATTCACAAATGTTTTAAAGAAAGTTGTAAACCCCAACAAAAACTTGCTGGCACAGTGACAAGACACACATCACCTAAATTCCCTGATATTTGGTAGAAATGAGACCCCCCAGACCTCCCCAGTAGCGTGGCAGACCGGCAGTAACAAGACACAACTATCTCCTTTGAAATCTCCTCTGAAATGCGTGCAGACTCGGCGCGTGGAAACGTTATATAGTGTGCTGCGGGACTTAGCTCTGTGAGCCCATGATTGGGCAAAATTTGCCCAATCAGGACTCTGAGCGGTGATTGGCATAGTGTTGAACCAGTCTTGCACCAGACCTGTGGTCAGGTGCAAGGCTGTAGCCAATTACGAGCTTCAGGCCAGTGGGAAAATGCATTGTGGTCCATTGTGGTCGAACATGCGGCGAACACCCGGAAATGTTCGGTGTTCGCGATCTCATCGAACAGGCCAAGTTCGGGTCGAACCCCGAACGTCCGAACCCAAACCGCTCATCCCTAGTCCTGATGTTCGGTGGCTTCATTCGACAGGTTTATTCGGCTGAATCCCATAGGCTTCAATGTTAAAAAAATATTCCCGTTTTAATTCAATATCTAATAAACCATTTATTATAATATTCTACACTAAAAAGTCTCTTAATCTATAGATTTTTTTACGATCTTCTAAGCATTTTTCAGGATTTTTTTCCAAAAAATGTTCCCGATTTTTTTTTTTAATTTATTTTTAAACGTTTTTTCTTTTTTCTGTAACAGCCCTTTTTATTATCATTCCCTGGACCTCATATGTAAATTTCAGACATTTTCGCTCTGTAGTTTCTTTGCAAACAGCATTTCACTTTTCAAACATTCAAGCGTACTGTTTTTTTTTTTCACTCCATTCGTCTGCGGTGTCGGGTTTATCCGACGGCTGCTCTGCATGCTGATCGGCTCCTGATCGGGTTTCTCCGGTGTCTTCGGCAGGGTTAATCCAGATGTTTTTTGCGGGTTTCGGTGTGCATTCGCTTGGGTTTTGCGGTAAGTGTTCGGCAGATTTTCGGCAAATTTTCCCTGCAGTACGATGGCCCTGTGGTGCTTGCTGAATACACCGCAGGGTCGCCGAAATGGGATCGCCAAATTGCACCGAATTGAAGAGAAGAAAAAGTCACCGAACGTGCGATGACTTTTCGATTCTCTTTGAATAACCCTGTCTGCCTTTCTGTGCAGGAAGAGAGGATTGGTATTGGGTTTCAGAGTAAAATGAAAGGAAGACAGAGGGTTCAGCTGTAAAATATATACGATTTATTCACTTCTCTAAGACCGTAAAACTAATGTCATTACTTGCTACTCTTTTTGATGTTCGGATTTCGTGTTTTGGGAAATGCCAGCCTTTTTAAACGATTTCCACTGCTATTTACTGCGAATGATCACTGCTTGTGCAACAACTTTTGTCTTGCAGTTACAGGGTTAACCATCCTGTTTTTGCCGCATTTGCCTGGACAAATATTTTACAGTTAGTAATGTGTCGGGATTGATTAAACTGAAAAAGGGATTTTTGTTTTGTTTGTTTTATCTCGTCAGGAAAAGAAATAAGTGTGATGTGTGTATACTGGATTACACGACATCCAAAACCACTTCATAAATAAAAGAAAATCTGCTACCAGCTCCTCCGTCCAGCTGAAGAAACATTAGTGACACCTCTGGTAACAGTGAGGCTAATGTTACAACATGTGTCGGCTGGCGCGGAACCACCCATTTAGCAAACGAGGTGGTGACAGGAGAGGAAGTAACCCAATGTTTCAAGCCGAGTGGATGCCAACATCATGAGCGATGAGTAGCAGTCGTAAAGTACACCAATGACGAGCCGTGACCTCAGCTTTTGGCCACAGTTTCTTGAGCGTGAAAGACAACGTTAAAAAAAAGAAAAAAATAGAATCTGCTATCAATGGCAACACAAGCGTCTATAAATGGTATAAAATGTCAATTACAAGAGTCTTTTCTTCTTCAATGATAACAGACACAAGAGTAAAACCAAATAAGTCGATTCTCCAAGCGGACATCAAACAGGGTGGAGAAATGTTAATAAAAGAAAGATAAAAGGAAAGGTTAGATTTTTATATTTATGTTATGAGGTCTTGGAGAAATTTTTGAGCACTATTCCATAGTGAATGCCCCCATCCTCTGGAACGCTTTACCGTGTACTGGCAGACTCTCTCCTAGTTTTCCTTCCTTCAAACGGTCCCTTAAGACATTCCTATTTAGGGAAGCCTACCACCCCACACACTGACGCCACCAGTCTTTCACTCTCACCTTGCAGTCCATCACTCCCACCTTGAAGTCCATCACTCCCACCTTGAAGTCCATCACTCCCACCTTGCAGTCCATCACTCCCACCTTGCAGTCCATCACTCTCACCTTGCAGTCCATCACTCTCGCCTTGCAGTCCATCACTCCCACCTTGCAGTCCATCACTCTCACCTTGCAGTCCATCACTCTCACCTTGCAGTCCATCACTCTCACCTTGCAGTCCATCACTCTCGCCTTGCAGTCCATCACTCCCGCCTTGCAGTCCATCACTCTCGTCTTGCAGTCCATCACTCACACCTTGCAGTCCTCTCCTCCTTTTTCCACCCCCAACCCTTGTAGATTGTAAGCTCCCATGGGAAAAGGCCCTTGTTTCTTCCAGTACTGGTTTGTCAAAATGTTGTTCAATGTATTGTAAGCAATCTATGTTGTGCCCATTGTACAGCACTGCTGAATATGCTGGCGCTGCATAAATAAAGAATACTAATAATCTGTGCTTGCAACTTTCCCGTAGCGTCCGTGTGTTAACGTGGTAATCCGGAGCTGGCACTAGCTGAGCACCTCGCCCCGGAACTCGGCGCTAACCGATTCTACGCTGCCTCTAGTATCACCTCCTGGAGTTCATAGGACTTCATGGAGGGCTGTGCTTCTCGCTTTCTCAGAGTGATTGTGGAGGGAGACTGGAACCTCTTTGTTCCCAGACTCATTCCGTTCACAGCCAGAAGAAACGGCGGATTGGGCCACCCTTCTCGGCATGAGATGAGAGGCAAGTATGGGATTTTTAGGGAGTGCTAAATGATTTTGCATTTGCAGAATCATTTAACACCAGCTTTTAGAAGGTGCTAAAACTTAGCATTTTGCGTCCTGACGATAATTTGCGCCAGCACTTTGTAATTCCTCACTTGTGGAGACGCAAAAAAAAAAAAGTACTCTCTAATGTTAAGTATAGGAAACGTTTAAGCTCAGTAAGCTCGCGGAAGCGCTGATTGATTACACCCCAGTTTAGCGTCAGGATTGGAATATCGATGCCAGACGTTACGTTACTTCTTGTAGCGCTAACGATTACATATCGAGACGCTGCATTAGCACCAACTATAAAATAGTGGCCTTTAAGTTTTATATACATTGTTACAATTCGAGCAGTTTAACATAACGCAAAAAATCTGTTTGCTCTGGGCTTTCTGCCAAAGAAAATGCAAGTGATTTAAATCTATCAGAATCCTATTAGGATAGCGTTGCACAATCCTAACCAGTGTCCTCACCCTAACCCGGTGATGGCATACATTGGTACCCCAGATGGTTTAGATGAAATCTCCTATTAAGCTCAGTCAGGCTTTACGGTTGTCTGAATTTACTGCTGAGAACCTGAGCACGGAACCAGGAGACAACGTTGTATCGGGATTTTAAGACGAGCAATGTTCATTGTGCAAATAGCGTAGGATTTTCTGGTTTATTCCCCAGCAGATCTATTCCAAATGTATATTAAGAAATCAGCATTTTTCGGCAATGGCTGGTCCAGGACGTAAAGGTTTGGGGGTGCTGAGAACGGTCAATTATGGGAGGTTTCACAGCTTGACTTCAACCACACTTTTACAGTACAGATTCTCCATGAAGTACTCGGTGTCTTTATATACATTGCTTGGATTTTTGTCCATAACTTGCACTCTATACCAGGGATGTCAAACTCCAGCCAGCAGCCCCCCAGATCTTACTGAACGACAGCGCCCACGATGCTCAGGCTATCTTTTGCATTTAAAGATTTTTGGGAATTGTTGGCCATCAACATCTGGGGGGGCGGGACGTCAGAGTTTGACATCCCATCTCCATACCTAGATACAATAGGGGTTATTCATAGAGCACCAAAATGTCACCGACATTTCTGTGCTCTCTCGTTCCCCGAACTTCAAGGAATCAAATTCCCCGACCCTGCGGTGAAAACACTTTGAATAAAAAAAAAAAAAATTGCCAACCATCAGCATTCACCGCAGGGTCCCTGAAGTGCAGGGAAAAGAGGCATAATGGATACAAAAAAAAAATTGGCAAAGAATCACCAAAAATCCCATCGATACGATCTGAAAAATTTGATTGAACGTACCCGATGATCCGCCGCAAACCTGCCGAACACGTCCAAAAAAAGCTGGTGATCCAAACATCGCACCAACCAGCCGCCGGAAAATGCCGTCAAGCCGACAAATGTAGTAAGGAAAAAAAAAAAAACAACAAGATTAAAACTCAAAAAATTTAAAAACGCTGTTTGCAAAGAAACTACTGGACATAAATATGTTTGAAATTAACATATAAGGTCCTATGAATAATAATTAAAAGGTCTGTTAAACGCTATTTAAAAAAATTATGAAAAAACATTTTTGCCGGAAAAAAACAAACCCGAAAAATTACTAAAAAAAAAAAAAATTCTTAAAAATCAAAATAAATATTCTTTTAATTTGCAGCAAAAAGTCTCTAAACAGTTTATTAGATTTTGAATGTGAACGGGAATATTTTTAACCAATGAAACCTATGGGATTCGCCTGAATAAACCTGTTGAATGAAACCACCGAACAGCAGGGCACTTCATTGACATTTCACTACTGTTTGGTGTCTGTGAATAGATTAACCATTGCTTCTCTATGGGGATTACACCGCCATAGAACAGGCACCGTATTTCGCTGGCAATTCGCCAATATTTGGCGAATTGCCAGGCTTTGAGTAACCAAATTGCCCTGAAAAACATGGCATTAATGACCCCTTACTGTGTATTTATATCAGCCAACTGGATAACTAAACCTATTTTGTGATCTAGAGACTAGAATCTGTAAGATTTATGTGCTATTGCTGCCATTTTATTGTAGGAGACACGTGTAAATGGCAAAACTTAAAACATTGCAGATATGCATAACAAACGCATCTAAGAAAAGATCTGCTCAGAAAAATATACTGTTCTCCAACCAGAGAGGTGAGGTGGTGCAGTTGGTTAGTGCACCAGTTATAGTGGAAAAGGACATTCAAAAATATAAAATCACACCCTAAATATATTCTAGCACTCCCAACAGCATCAGGATTCTCTTTAAAACATTGTAAGAGTTTGCAAATTGATTAGCTTTTTAGCACCGTTATAAGATATGCATGTTCTGGCTGAGTGCTGCCCATGTGTGTGTGTGTAATATATATATATATATATATATAAGAGTAAATTAATGTATTTCCTGTTTGCTTATCAGAGCTAGTCCGCTTTAAGGCTTTGTATCTTTAAAGGCACCTGTGTTTTTTTCTTATCGTTGTTTAGTATTTTGTTGTGGCAACAAGCAGGCGTATATAAACACTAAAAAGATTATTTATAATGTGATTTTTTATTATTTATTAGAAAATCTGAGTGAATGGAATGGCTTCCACATAATGAATGCCAGCTTGTGAATTCACAGCATTCCGTTAACCATCACGTAACACTCCCTTGCTTCGAGAGTTTCGCCTCTAGTCCGTTTCCCTATTTCTGCGCAATTATTGACTATCAGAGACCTGTCAGCCGTATAGTATGGGGGATGTTCATCCAAGAGAGGTGGTTAACTTTGGCGAACTGTGGTAGATCAAGTGTGGACAAACTGTACCGGCTGGATGGAGTATAGGTAACATCACTGCTCTATAACTGTGGAGACACAAGTTCAAATCCCAGCCAGAGCACCTCTCCAGTAAGTGTCCTTGGGCAAGACACCTAACGGTACATACTCGCCACCCAGGACATACTTGAAAACGAGAGAAATCTCAATGTATCCTTCCTGGTAAAATACTTTCTCAAAGAAAAAAAAAAGTCAGAAATCAGTTTCTAGGGACCTGCTGCCGTTGTTTGCCATATGTTTCACTGTAGTTTCTGCAAAAGTCGCCCAGTGTAGTTGATACTGTGAGTTTAAATGGGATTTTCACTGTAGTTTGTGTCATGGAAGCTGTTTATCAGTGTTTCCACCATTGTTTCAGTCAATATCTGAAGCATTGTCCTTGGCTGTTGTACTGAACGGATAAAAGGCACATTGGCCTGGAGTGCCTGGTCTCCTCATTGTCTTTTCTTCAGTCATAGAGAGCGCAAAATATACACTGCTTAGCCAAAAAAAGGCACACATCATTAGAGCACCTTTTGCTGTGATTATGTCTCGCATTCGCCGTGGCATTGCTTTGATAAGCTCACGCAATGTCACAGCATTTATTTCTGTCCAGAGTGGCATTAATTTGTGTCCAAGATCTTGTATTGATGATGGGAGAGTCGGACGCTGCGTAAAGTCTTCTCCAGCACATTATCCCAAAGATTCTCAATGGGGTTAAGGTCTGGACTGTGCGGTGGCCAATCCATGTGTGAAAATTATGTCTCATGCTCCCTGAACCGCTCTCGCACATTTTGAGACGGATGAATCCTGGCATTGCCATCTTGGAATATGCCCGCTGTGCCATCAGGGGAGGAAAAAACCATTGATGGAAAAACCTGCTTATTCAGCATATTCAGGGAGTCACATGACCTCATTTTATGCTGAAACATGTTAATCACTGCAGTAATTATCCAATGGAAGGCTCACACCTGTTTACGTAGTGAAATCCAGGTGAGGACTTTTTTTGGCCAGGCAGTGTATTTGTGAGCATGTGAGCTTGAAGAACCAACAGGAAAACATCAGGTAATAATGAAACGCAAAGGATGGACTGAACTCACTTATTGCTGTCTGCAACATAAAATTATGCCACAAGCTCAGAGATACCACCTCATCCCCTAACTGGTCACAGAATTAATGCGTGCCCTCTGTTTTCTTATATTTCAACTATTGCTATCTGCTTTATAACTTTTTTCTATTATTATTTTTCTCATTGCACCAGGTAGCAATGTCACGGTCACATGCATGTGTGATTGAAGCAAACAGATGAGACCCATTATCACAGATGGATCGGTCAGGATCTTCAAAGGAACAAGCAATCACTTATAGAAATAAGGATAACAGTCACGTCTCCTTGAGGAATCTGGTGGGGAGGATGATGGTCATGGGGGATTGATCTGGTGGAGTCCTGATGAGTTGCGTGTCATTGGCCGCTCTCATGAAGCGATCAGTTAGCTACTTAGCACCAACAGTTTGGTGTGAGCCAACGTTAGTGTTGGTAAGTTTCAGCGTTAGTGCCAGGTGAATGGAGTCTAGCACCTGACTAACAGATCATTTGCCTCTCGTTAAAGATCACTTAGCGGGTCGCTAGTAGCAATTCATAGTGTGAGTTTACTGTACTTTCCTCATCCTATTCGTTACATGGGGAGCGCTAAAGATCTCTAGCGCTCTTGTAACTAACAAATCACTTGGTGCCTGCGCTAATTTCTGGAAGGACGCTAATCGCAAAATTTTACCTACTGCTCAACCTGGTGCGAACTCAAAAAAAAAAAAAACAAAAAAAAAAAACAAACAGGTCCTCGCCTAAAATTAACAGGCAATTGAAAGGAATGCAGTGCAGGTGTTTTCTTGACCCCATACACCATAGTAATGGATCTGGTCAGCAATGTCGCTGCTGTTGCAGTAGGCTCTATTATGATATATACAGTCATGGCTGAAATTGTTGGCACCCCAGAAATTTTTCCAGAAAAGCAAGTATTTCTCACAGAAAAGTATTGCAGTAACACATGTTTTGCTATAGACATGTTTATTCCCTTTGTGTGTATTGGAACAAAACAAATACTGTACAGGGAGGAAAAATAGCAAATTGGACATAATGTCACACAAAACTCCAAAAATGGTCTTGACAAAATTATTGGCACCCTTAACTTAATCTTTGGTTGCACACCCTTTGGAAAAAATAACTGAAATTAGTTGCTTCCTATAACCATCAATAAGCTTCTTACACCTTTCACCCGGAATTTTGGACCACTCTTCCTTTGCAAACTGCTCCAGGTCTCTTATTGGAAGGGCGCCTTTTCCCAACAGCAATTTTAAGATCTCTCCACAGGTGTTCAATGGTATTTAGATCTGGACTCATTGCTGGCCACTTCAGAACTCTCCAGCGCTTAGTTGCCATCCATTTCTGGGTGCTTTTTGACGTATGTTTGGGGTCATTGTCCTGCTGGAAGATCTCGGACGCAAACCCAGCTTTTTGACACTGGGCTCTACAGTGCGACCCAAAATCCTTTGGTAATCCTCAGATTTCATGATGCCTTGCACACATTCAAGGCACCCAGTGCCAGAGGCAGCAAAACAACCCCAAAAACATCATTGAACCTCCACCATATTTCACTGTAGGTACTGTGTTATTTTTCTTTGTAGGCCTCATTCTGTTTTCGGTAAACAGTAGAATGATGTGCTTTACCAAAAAGCTCTATCTTGGTCTCATCTGTCCACAAGACGTTTTCCCAGAAGGATTTTGGCTTACTCAAGTACATTTTGGCAAACTGTAGTCTTGCTTTTTTATGTCTCTATGTCAGCAGTGGGGTCCTCCTTGGACTCCTGCCATAGCGTTTCATTTAATTTAAATGTCGATGGATAGTTCGCGCTGACACTGATGCTCCCTGAGCCTGCAGGACAGCTTGAATTTCTTTGGAACTTGTTTGGGGCTGCTTATCCACCATCCAGACTATCCTGCGTTGCAACCTTTCATCAATTTTTCTCTTACATCCACGCCCAGAGAGATTAGCTACAGTGCCATGGGTTGCAAACCTCTAGATAATGTTGCGCACTGTGGAAAAGGCAAATCTAAATCTCTGGAGATGGACTTGTAACCTTGAAATTGTTGATATTTTTCCACAATTTTTGGTTCTCGAGTCCTTAGACAGTTCTCTTCTCCTCTTTCTGTTGTCCATGCTTAGTGTGGCACACACAGACACACAATGCAAAGACTAAGTGAATTTCTCTCCTTTTTATCGGCTTTCAGGTGTGATTTTTATATTGCCCACAACTGTTACTTGCCCCAGGTGAGTTTACAGGAGCATCACATGCTTGAAACAATCTTATTTATCCACAATTTTGAAAGGGTGCCAAGAATTTTGTCAAGCCCATTTTTGGAGTTTTGTGTGACATTATGTCCAATTTGCTTTTTTTCCTTCCTTTTTTGCTTTGTTTCAATACACACAAAGGGAATAAACATGTGTATAGTAAAACATGTGTTACTTGATTTTCTGGAAAGATTTATGGGGTGCCAACAATTTTGGCCGTGACTGTATGTATCCTTTATCCACATATATCCTAATTCTAATATATTGCCTTATTTTAAACATTTTATGCTGGGGGTTATTCATAGTATGTAAGTGGTTGATTATTAGGGTGACCGTTTGCACCATGTTTAAAGGGACACATGGATAAGTCTTGCCCTGAAACATGTATTATTTATATGCTGCAGCAGGGAAATTATTGCAGCTCACCTGGCCTTCCTTTTGGATTAAGTAAATGCAGTGTAATGATTCTACATGCTGTTGGGTGCCATTTATCATGCAATGCCAATCAGCCTTAATTAATATATATGTACATATAAACATGGATAATATGGCCAGCTTGGAGGATTTTAATAATGCCGGGGTATGAGGGCTCTTGGCTGGATGTGTTCATACTTATACAAGCTTGTGAGGCAGGGGATAGGTATGGCCCAGCACGCTGCACTGGAAAAAAACAATTAACGTATTTTTTGCTCCATAAGACATACTTTTTCCCCCCACAAAAGTGGGGGGGAAAGTGTGTGCGTCTTATGAAGGGAATACTGCAAAGTGCACGTTGCAGTGTTCGGCTCCCTGCGAGCGTCCGAAGCTATGGAGCTTCAGCGCTCGCCTGGGGGAACCACGTCACTAGCCGAGTTCTCGCGAGATTGTGGCTGGTCACGTGGCTCCCCCAGGCGAGCGCCCAAGCTCCATGCCGCTGGACGCTCAGAGGGAGCCGAACACGCAGCGGCGGTGGCAGCAGCAGGTGAGCTGGGGCCTGGGGGCAGTATCCATGAGAGCTGCTGGGGCAGTATATCCATGAGAGGAGCCGGGGCATTATCCATGAGAGGAGCTGGGGCATATCCATGAGAGGAGCTGGGGCAATATCCATGAGAGCAGCTGGGGCATTATCCATGAGAGCAGCTGGGGCATTATCCATGAGAGGAGCTGGGGCAAAATCCATGAGAGGAGCTGGGGCATATCCATGAGAGGAGCTGGGGCATTATCCATGAGAGGAGCTGGGGCATATCCTTGAGAGGAGCTGGGGCAATATCCATGAGAGCAGCTGGGGCAATATCCATGAGAGGAGCTGGGGCATATCCATGAGAGGAGCTGGGGCATTATCCATGAGAGGAGCTGGGGCATTATCCATGAGAGCAGCTGGGGCATTATCCATGAGAGCAGCTCGGGCATATCCATGAGAGGAGCTGTGGCATATCCATGAGAAATCCTGGGGCATATCCATGAGAGGAGCTGAGGCAATATCCATGAGAGCTCCTGGGGCAATATCCATGAGAGCTCCTGGGGCATATCCATGAGAGGAGCTGGGGCAATATCCATGAGAGGAGCTGTGGCATTACCCATGAGAGGAGCTGGGGCATTATCCATGAGAGGAGCTGGGGCATTATCCATGAGAGGAGCTGGGGCAATATCCATGAGAGGAGCTGGGGCATTTTCCATGAGGAGCTGGGGCATTACCCATGAGAGGAGCTGGGGCATATCCTTGAGAGGAGCTGGGGCAATATCTATGAGAGCAGCTGGGGCATATCCATGAGAGGAGCTGGGGCATTATCCATGAGAGGAGCTGGGGCATTATCCATGAGAGCAGCTGGGGCATTATCCATGAGAGAAGCTGGGGCATTATCCATGAGAGAAGCTGGGGCATATCCATGAGAGGAGCTGGGGCATTACCCATGAGAGGAGCTGTGGCATATCCATGAGAAATCCTGGGGCATATCCATGAGAGGAGCTGGGGCAATATCCATGAGAGGAGCTGGGGCAATATCCATGAGAGGAGCTGGGGCAATATCCATGAGAGCTCCTGGGGCATATCCATGAGAGGAGCTGGGGCAATATCCATGAGAGCAGCTGGGGCATATCCATGAGAGGAGCTGTGGCATTATCCATGAGAGGAGCTGGGGCATTATCCATGAGAGCAGCTGGGGCATTCCATGAGGAGCTGGGGCATTATCCATGAGAGGAGCTGGGGCATATCCTTGAGAGGAGCTGGGGCAATATCCATGAGAGGAGCTGGGGCATTATCCATGAGAGGAGCTGGGGCATTATCCATGAGAGCAGCTGGGGCATTTTCCATGAGGAGCTGGGGCATTATCCATGAGAGGAGCTGGGGCATATCCTTGAGAGGAGCTGGGGCAATATCCATGAGAGGAGCTGGGGCATTATCCATGAGAGGAGCTGGGGCATTATCCATGAGAGGAGCTGGGGCAATATCCATGAGAGGAGCTGGGGCATTTTCCATGAGGAGCTGGGGCATTATCCATGAGAGGAGCTGGGGCATATCCTTGAGAGGAGCTGGGGCAATATCTATGAGAGCAGCTGGGGCATATCCATGAGAGGAGCTGGGGCATTATCCATGAGAGGAGCTGGGGCATTATCCATGAGAGCAGCTGGGGCATTATCCATGAGAGAAGCTGGGGCATTATCCATGAGAGAAGCTGGGGCATATCCATGAGAGGAGCTGGGGCATACCCATGAGAGGAGCTGTGGCATATCCATGAGAAATCCTGGGGCATATCCATGAGAGGAGCTGGGGCAATATCCATGAGAGGAGCTGGGGCAATATCCATGAGAGGAGCTGGGGCAATATCCATGAGAGCTCCTGGGGCATATCCATGAGAGGAGCTGGGGCAATATCCATGAGAGCAGCTGGGGCATATCCATGAGAGGAGCTGTGGCATTATCCATGAGAGGAGCTGGGGCATTATCCATGAGAGCAGCTGGGGCATTTTCCATGAGGAGCTGGGGCATTATCCATGAGAGGAGCTGGGGCATATCCTTGAGAGGAGCTGGGGCAATATCCATGAGAGGAGCTGTGGCATTATCCATGAGAGGAGCTGGGGCATTATCCATGAGAGGAGCTGGGGCATTATCCATGAGAGGAGCTGGGGCAATATCCATGAGAGGAGCTGGGGCAATATCCATGAGAGGAGCTGGGGCATTTTCCATGAGGAGCTGGGGCATTATCCATGAGAGGAGCTGGGGCATATCCATGAGAGGAGCTGGGGCAATATCTATGAGAGCAGCTGGGGCATATCCATGAGAAATCCTGGGGCATATCCATGAGAGGAGCTGGGGCAATATCCATGAGAGGAGCTGGGGCAATATCCATGAGAGGAGCTGGGGCAATATCCATGAGAGCTCCTGGGGCATATCCATGAGAGGAGCTGGGGCAATATCCATGAGAGCAGCTGGGGCATATCCATGAGAGCAGCTGGGGCATTATCCATGAGAGGAGCTGGGGCATTATCCATGAGAGCAGCTGGGGCAGTATCCATGAGAAATCCTGGGGCATATCCATGAGAGGAGCTGGGGCAATATCCATGAGAGGAGCTGGGGAAATATCCATGAGAGCTCCTGGGGCATATCCATGAGAGCTGCTAGGGCATATCCATGAGAGCTCCTGGGGCATATCCATGAGAGGAGCTGGGGCATATCCATGAGAGGAGCTGGGGCATTATCCATGAGAGCTGCTGGGGCATATTCATGAGAGATCCTGGGGCATAGCCATGAGAGCTGCTGGGGCATATCTATGAGGTCATATCCATTATTACACTATTTGATTCAGAATATTTTTTTTCGTGTTTTTTCCTCCTCTAAAAACTAGGTGCGTCTTATGGTCAGGTGCGTCTTATGGAGCAAAAAATACAGGTATATCCTGTACACAAACGCAGCAGCAGTGGGTCTCAGCGTTTCCGTAGCGTGCGCTAAACGTCTTTGTACACGGACTCCCGCGGACAAGGTGATCTGTTAGCAGGTCGTTGGGAGTTAAGGTTTAGCGACTCACGATAAATTGTTTTAGCAATGGCGTTTTAGCTCACACCAGGTGATAGGGCCCCAAGACTGTTTAAATTTACTAAAGTGATGATATTGGCTAGAGTGTATCTTTAATCAGTGCTATGTGCATATTAAAAAACCAAAACAAGTGACTGTCAAAGCAAGAGAGACGCATCCAACGACGTTTCCGTGACCTACAAAAAAAACCCCAGCAAAAAAACAAAGAAACCCCTACATATTTCTGCTGCATATAATGTAAATATATTGATGCGTTTTAATAATAAAATAATAATTAAAAAAAGAATTCCATTTATATTGTGGGTAAATATGAAATATCACACTCATCTTGGAGTGAGACGCTGTAATTAATTGCCTGGTGACATAACACGCAGTAACTGTATGTACAATGTATATGGCATACACAATGAGGTTACGCGCTGGCCACGTGAAGAAAAATCCAGATCCACTTATCCTTGTCAAGTGAAAAGAAAAAAAAATCTGATAACAAGAACAGACAGCCCCAAAACTGTGCATTCCTCCCATCTGAGTGCAGAACTCGTGCCGGATGCACCAGGTGGCTGCCACCATCTTTCAGAAGAGCTCAGATTCAGGCAGTATGTTTCTCCTTGACAAACTTTATATTTTTGCAGGATTTTTGGTTTTTTTCTGCTCCCATTTTTATATGTGAGCAGTCGTCCTATTCTAGACTACACTTTTGGTGACCAGTAACCAGATGGCGTGGGCGCTGACCAATTAAATTACAATTCAGCTTCCCTATAGCCTTCTGGAAATCTTCACGTTGCTTTAAAACCGCGTATATCAAAGTGCCCACGGACACAGACGTCTAATGGAGAAATATTCAGCAAATTGGCAGCAAGCAACCTAAGGCTAGGGTCAGACGAGCGCATTTTTCAAATCGTCCGTAAATCCGCATTGACGGATTTTTTCACGGAAGAGGCGAAAGCGGTCATACGATGCGCATTTTCGTGCGTGATTTTTTACGGATCTTCAATAAAACGAGAAATATGAGTAACCAAATCAATTTGGACGTTATGTTGGCCGGATATTAGCAGCGTCTCACGTCTCCTAATCACGCACACACGCCGCTATGCGGGCGCAGCGCACTCTGTGCGTCAGTACTAGCGGTTCCACGTTCTCTAAAAAATGCGTTCGTTTGTCGCTTGCGATGCGCGGCTGAACTTTCGTGTGGTCGTACTTCATATATTGGCCGTCATTTACTGCTACTACGGCTGTAATAAAGTGCGGCTGCACGCGCGTTCGCACTGCGTTCATCTCTGACCCCAGCCTTAGGAGATTCGTTATGGTTTCCGCATTTGGAATTTCTGTTTATGTGAACGTTAGGCCAGTTTTCACATGGTTGGACTGTACCTTACACCTCCAAACACACGTCCGACTCAATACAGATGGTCCTTGAAGGGATACTCTTCATAAGAAAAAAATAATAATTAAAAAAAAATAAAGAAATATTAAAGGAAAAAAAAAGGGGGCAGTTGATATGTTAGTGCAAATGCTGTCAGCAACATCTGTACATTTTAAAAAATATATTTATTTTTATCAGTTAAAAAAAACAACACTTTTTTCCAAACAACGTCTTTATTTTTTCTTGCTCCTCCTCTGAGTTTTCCAGAAAGTGAAAGCCTCTGTAGTGCTGTACATCCAAATGGTCCATTTCATTCGTACATATTGACTACTGACATTCCCGGTGGGACCAACATGCCGCTGGTATGCACATACAGGTTTTTCACACGGGCTCTTGAAGAAGGCAATTTTTAGTTCTGATTGCTTTGCTGGTCAGGTAAGATATACTGTAGATTTTGGTGCAAAACAATGAAAGTCTGACATAATCCTGGTAGCATTTTGTATTTATTATATGCTTTTCAAACTTCAATGACCGCACCAAAGTCAAATACTCAAATATTAAAATTAACACAGAATGTATCGGTTTTTAATTCTATGTTGGGGTCGTATGCTCCTATTTCAACTTTGTAAATCTATGTCTAGTGGAAAAAATATCTTTTAACCCCTTAAGGACGGGAGTAATTTTACAACTTCGGCGCTGTTTCGGAAGTAGAAGTTTGCTGAGCTCATTTTGACCGTTTTTAAGTCACGTATTACTATACCACCCAGACAAATTATATATCGTTCTTTCCGTCAGACTCGGCAGATTAATAATATATCAGTGGTTTTTTTTTAAAATTTTATTATCCGAGGCTCTGCGGTCATATGCTATGGGGTGGATTTGTTAAAAAAATTAGAACGGGGAACCCATTTTTTTTTTGGGGAGAAATTGCGTGATTTTAGCTAAACCCCCCAAAAAAAAAAAATCATTAGTGAAGCATCATTGTTCACATTATAATTGAAATGTGAACAATAGCGCTGCATTAAAAAAAACAAATTTTTTTTTTATTATTATATTTATTATTTTTTTATTATTTAATTTATTATTTTTTTATTATTTTTATTTTTACTTTTTTTTACACTTTTATTTTACTTTTACCATGGTCATGTTTGATATCATTGGAAAGGCCATGCTCTGGCCTTTCCAGCAATATCAGCCATGACCCCCCATCAAAGAACCCCCCTATCTCCTGCAAGGGATTTCCATAGGAAATCCCTTTGCAGCTAGGGGGTTCCCGGTTAACTGACATCATCGCGCATGGCGCGATGAGTCAGTTGACCGGGGGGGTGACCCAGAGGTGGGGGCTGCCATCCAAGATGGCGGCCCCCACCGGAAATAGGCCGCGATCGGGCACAAATTAGTGCCCAGTCGCGACCTGGCAACTAAGGGGTTAACCCCCCATACATCGCTGGAAAGGTCAGGCTGTGACCCTTCCAGCGATGCTGGCCACAGCCGCCGGGGACCAGGCGATCGGGAGATAGAGGGATCCGAAGGATCCCTCCCCTCCCCTCCAGGTGCTTCCCCTGCTCCGGCGGGGGGGACGCCTGAAACTGACGTCATCGCGCCACCGGCATGATGACGTCACAGCGCCGGAGGAGGGATCACACTGATCTGACTCCGCGGGAGTCAGAGCAGCGTGGGAGCGACCGGAGGAGGTGAGTATTAAGCGAGGGGGGCTGTAAACGCCGAGGACGTACATTTACGTCCTGCGGCGTCAAAGCCCGCCTAATGCAGGACGTAAATGTACGTCCTGCGGCCTTAAGGGGTTAAGGTTGGGGGTCAGACGTGTGCAGTATGTGTGCCATTACTGACCTGCCTCCCAGCGTCCGTCGAGGCGTTGTGGCGCTTCGACGGAGCAGGCCACATGCTGTAGCACGCATGAATTGCATGCTAAAGCGGGCATGCTGCGGACGTACAGAAAGCCTCCCTGTCGAAGTGCTACAACGCGCATTCGACGGGGATGCATAGCCCAATCGTCCATAGAAGGATCAAGCCTTGCAGCGCTGAGCGCACTAACTGTGCTCAGCGAGGAGGCCAAACGGGCGTCAGAGTGGAAGGAACGTCCTCTCTCACAGACATTCCTTCCGCTCTTAAAAACACTGACACCAGCATTATAATACGGAACGAGGCAGAACTACTTCCAGCAGAAATCACATTGAGACATTCAGTTATTGATAATACGGAAAGTCCGGCCTGGTATGGGGACTTGTGGTTGGCTGACCGAGAACTGCTACTGTGTTCATCTTTGGTTGTTTAGGTATTTAATGGAGTTGGACACTGAGCATTATTATAAAGTGGATCATTGATAAGCTAAGGTGGAAGAAATATAAAAGCAAATTTCTAAATTATATGTTATTGGTTTCTTTTCGAGTTAGGGCTTGATTTAAATTCTTTTGGCCGTTTTCAAAATTTGGGCTGATTCAGCTGCAGAGTTTCAGATGGAGCCAATATTCAAAAAATTCTGGCTGGCTTTAAAAAAAATTATTCTTGGCCAATATCATACAGATTTGTGACTTTTAAACATTAATGTTAGAAAAATCTGATTAAAAAAAAGGAAAAAAGATTTCAGTCTAATTCCCTCTATTTTTCTGCCTAAAAATCCATTTATTAACATTTTTCAGCACTTGATTCTTTTTTTTCCCGGAAATCGGCTTATTGATAAATTCAAATTGAATCAATATAGATGACATTTCCATTGAAAAGTATTGCCATGAGAGGCAATATTCAAAATTTTATTTTTAACCTGAATTGACAGTAAACCTACATTTGAATCTCCTGAACAAAAATCTCCTGCCAGGAAATGGCCAAAAAATTATCCTATAAAAAGGTTCCGAATTTGGCCATCGAACAAAATTCAAATGAGCCCTTAACTTGGTGATGGCAGCTAGACTGTTCATGTTCAAGTTAACCAGAGATGACTGGCAGGCAACAGTGGTAACCTGCTCCTTACCAATCCACCTCTGACCAGCGGGATGAGGTTAAGCAAAGCAGGTATTGATTCCTCTCTGTAACCCAACTAACCATGGGCGACATATGAAGAATCAAGTGAACCAGAAAATGTATTGAGAAAATGAACAAATTGATGCACAGGACTCTTCACCTCAGTGGGTTTATTCTGTCATCTTTATAGGAAACAGTGACAATGTTTCAACCAGACTCTGGTCTTTGTCGAGTGTCTAACAGAAATGGTAAGAGTCTGTGTCTTGAATCTAAAACAACCCACCTTCCCACACATCAGCTGCTTCCCTCAGCTCTTGATTGATTCTCCTGCGATTATCATATATCACAGGGCTCAAAATTTCAGGTCCCAAGCTACTAACCAGGCGATTAGAGTTACTCACCACCAGTTGCTCTACCTAACCCCTACCCAGCCCTTAACTCTGTCCCTAAACACAACCCCTTTAAATTATCTTATGAAATTACACTATTAAAAGGTTTTATTTAGAATGTTACAAAAATAACATTAACCCCTTCGCTGCGGTGGACGCGCTCAGCGCGTCCAACCGCATGTCACGTTGCGTGCGGAGGACGCGCTCAGCGCGTCCAGCCTTTGGGGTCAGCGTTCGGCCAGGTTCCGGCCGATCGCTGGCCCCCCCGGTGCGGGCTGACATCCTCGATGTCAGCCCAGCATCCGGAACCGCCGCCGGGCTAATTAGGTGTCATCGCGGCAGCGCGATGACACCTAATTCAGGCGCCCCCCCGCATGTGCGGAGGAGGCGCCTGAAAGGGAGGGGGGGAGGTCCTTCGGACCTCTCTCCCTCCCGATCGGCGGCTTTGCGGGGGTTAACCCAGGCACCATTTGGAAGGGCACAGCCTGCCCTTCCAAATGGTACCTGGCATTAACCCCTGGGGAGCCAGATCACGAATCGGCGCTGAAAAGCGCCGGTTCGTGATCCTTTCCCGGAGCTGGCCGACATCTTGGATGTCGGCCAAGCCTCCGGGAACTCCCCCTGAGGACTGGCGTCATCGTGCATAGCACGATGACGCCAGTCCTGGAGTTAACCCCTAGCGGCCACCAATGGTGGAGATAGGGAGTTCCAATGAACTCCCTATCTCCTGATCCGTGGCAGCTAGGGGTTAAAGTTTGGTATTGTTGGATCGGCCAGAGCATGGCCGTTCCAACGATACCAAACTCGAATGTGAAAAAAGTTAGTAAAAAAAATAAATAAAAAAATAAAAATATTTAAAAAAAAAAATAAACAAGTTTTTTTCTTTTTTTTGGTTTGTTAATGCAGCAATATTGTTCCCATTTCAATTATAATGTGAACAATGATGCTGCACTAATGATTTTTGTATGCGGTGCGTTTGTTAAAAATCGTGTAATTTTCCCCAAAAAAAAATGTAACGAGACCCCATCTCTAATTTTTTTAACAAGCGCACCCCATACAAAATATAACCGCAATTGCTCGCATCTTAAGGTTAGGGTCAGACTGAGGCAGTGCGAACGCGCGTGCAGGCGCACTTAATCACAGCCGCACTAGCAGCAAATGCCGGGCAATGACGGCCAATATACGAAGTACGGTCGCACAAAAGTCCGGCTGCGCAACGCAAGTGGCAAACGAACGCATTTTGTCGAGAACGTAAAACTGCTAGTACGGTTGTACAGAGTGCGCTGCGTCCGCTAGTGGCGTGTGTGCTTGATTTGGAGATGTCAGACACTGCTAATGTCTGGCCAACATAACGTCCAGATGCACAAAGTGTTTTATTGATGATCTGTACGAAATCACGGGCGAAAATGCGCATAGTATGACCGCTATCGCGTACTCCGTGAAAAAATGCGTCCATTCGTTCGAACGCACTTTTTCACAGACAACGTGAAAATGCGTTAGTCTGACCCTAGCCTTAAATGTGAAAAAAAAAACACTTTACACATTGCAAATTATTGAAAAATCATATTTTATTGCATTTTTTGTTATAATATACAGACAGGTCATGACGTATACATATAATAATGACATATTATGAATCTACTGAGTCTGACGGAAAGAACGATATATAATATGTCTGGGTCATATACTAAAATAAGCCTTCAAAACACGTTTAAACATGATGAGCAAAACCGGTAAAAATGACCTCAGCACAGGGGCGGGAAAAGCCTCAGCAGCGAAAGGGTTAATACCCAGACATCAGAACCCAGATACATGTATACCCAGTCATCAGACCCCAGTGTGAGCAGAGAGAGGAGGCAGGGAAGCTCCTCTCCACCACCTGCCAGTGACAGAGACGAGCTAGGTCAGGTTAGACAGCTGATCCCTGCCAACGTGCAGCCTGGGTAAGGGGTGCTGCATGGTGGCACCACAGGAATATGCAGCATGAAATAATTTATTGTGCTGCCTGCGTGTGCATTTCCACTCGCCCTCACTTAATTTCCACTCGCCAAATGCGAGTAGGCGAGTGGCAATTTTGAGCCATGATATATCATAATGATCATATTACATGGAGCCAGTAAATGCATTACTAGAAGGATATAAAACTGATGTGCAATAAGTTCAAATTAGGAGAAAAAAAAAACATTTGGTTTGGAATTTTCGTATGGATCCTGGAATTCAGAATAAATATTTGGAAGAAGACTGTTCGTTACCACGAACCCCTCCCCCACCTCCATGTTGACTTTCCTGTATTCGTCTTCTATATCCTGGTTATAATAAGTCTCCTGACAATGAAGGAGGGATTTCTGACCTTTAGGGTGTTTTACCTGTGTCATCATACAGGAAGCGTTGCTGCTGGCAGCTGCTTTCATGATGCAATATTCCTTAAGTAGAGGGAGGCTGGTGGAGCATTAATCACACGGCTCTTGTCATAGCTCAGAACACCGCAGTCTTGTCATTGAAGATACAAGTTAGATAGAATTAGAGGCCAATATTCCACGTCCCAGGTAGCCCGTTCCCAAGTGTCCTTTTTACCCATAGGCTATTCTGTTGGGACTCTGATAGATAATGTGATTCAGGTTGGTGTCATAACAGGCATACGTTTGGAAACTTTCAGGCAGCTGACCCTCTAAGTCAGTGAGTTGCCCACTGCTGCTTTGTCGCTCAGCCCAATAAATTCACATCCACACATTTCTTTTATTTCAAATCTTGGATATTTTAATGCAGGCCACAGCATAACCCCATGTAAACAATAACAGTGCTGTACAATTAAATGAATACACACATATCTAATTATATATATATATATATATATAAACAGCTATCAATCCTGACCAAAATTCTTACTATGTGACTGTTAAACCCGACCTTTAATCAGCACTGTCTCCTACCCACGCTGTGATGAGGGGGTAAGACACCGAGGTAACCAGTTTAAATGACGGCAGAAGGGCTTCTACCTCTGTTCTGGCAACACTACTAAATTCCCCGACCCTATGCTTCACCCTGAGTTAAGAGTTAGGGCCCTGCCCCCTCACCTGGCCCCTCCCCTTCTTTTTCCCGCGGCTCAGTTCTTTGTTTGAGCTCTGCCGTGGGTTAACCCATACTGAGCTGGCAGCCAGAGTCAACCTCATGGTCGCTTTTGCCTTAGGGCTCCAGGCCTTTATTCTAGTGCTTTTTAAAGGATCACTATTCATCCTGACCACGTTATCTTTTTTTTTAAAGTGGTCAGGATGTGAGTGCCCCCCTCCAGCTCCCCTAATCTAGAGAAGCAGAGGAGTTTCCTCCACCTCACCCAGCATTGGCAGAACTAGGATTTTAAACTTACCGGCTGCCGGTTACCAGACCGGTCACTACTGACGTCATCACTCGGAGACCAGCCGCTGTAGCGAGCGGCCTCAGAGAGGCAGCCAATGGACAGATCTACACATGCATGCACAGCTCCAATCCATCGTTCTGCGCAGGAGCTACGGAACTTGCGTACGTAAAGTACGCAAGTCCCATAGCGGTGCCCAATTTGCGGTCCCTATGCTATGCAAAATACGTAGGAGAGTGAATTGCTTAGTAAAGCTTCAGGGACTTCTAGGTTTGGGAGTCCCTGAGCTGAAGAGGAAGAGCAGTGCAGCGACGGACAAAAAGGCGAGTAAATTCACCACAAAAACAAAAATAATTAAAAACTAAATTGGGCATAGACTGTCAGCAGCATCCGTTCAAAATTATTAAAGGAGAAAAATAAGGAAACACTACTTTTAATAGAGTATCCCTTTAAATGAATCCCAATTCCTAACATGCAGGCTTGCTCATAATACAAAAAGAGAAAAGTGTGGTGCACTCTTATTCTTACTGTGATATACCACCCTTGGTATACATCCGTGTGGATTGTGCAGGTATTACACCAGAATATTTGTGCAAATCACCTATAGTGAAAGGTGTATATACCTTGCATAAATTGATAGAGACAAATTGCAGTTGGTCCAGTGGATTATGGAAAAGAAAAAACATATAATAACATAGCGCACCCTATGGGGAAGGTCTCTATCAATAGAACACTCGTCTACTAACTCACATCACTTTGAGCCAGACTGGGCTCTCAGGAGGTGTTGCGTGTGGGTTGATTTTTGGCCACCCCTGGCTTTCTTTCGTCTGGAGGATGGACTTAGTAGAGGAAATCCCCGATGAGTATCTCAGGGTAAAAGAACAACAAGACGCCAATAGCGCATTAACGTATTACCATTCAGTATTAAATATATATTGGTCCCACTCACGTGTAGATGAGCCGTGTCCAGGCTCTATATTGACAGCATGTAACTCCCAACGATCGAAGTCTACGGATA